>CM076575.1:1488365372-1489047416 GCA_034641835.2 Pinus albicaulis | reverse complement strand
TACACTTATCATAAGTGGAGAGGAGGATAGTGTGGGGTAGGCTATTTTGTCTACTAGGATCATATTTTTAGCCCACCTACATTACCGGAGCCAGAGGTGGAAGATGAATTGCAGGAGTTGCCATGTTGGGAGGTAAATCATTTTGCGTGGATGATTGCTTGGGGGATCGAGGATCCACATGAGGAAGATGTTCCAACCCTATATTTTACTATATGAGCACTATGATTTAGAATATATATATATATATATATATATATATATATATATATATATATATTTTACACAGTAACTAGGAATTTAAACCATAATCATACAAGTTTGAAACACAGTACAATCAAATCACTTATATCAAAGTCCTTAAATTTAAATTCATAACACATACATCGATTTAACTTGTTGATTGTAAGCACAATAAAATCATCATAAATGAAACAATATAACTAACACCTATACCATTCACCCTTAGACGAAAACCAAACTTGACTTGCCGCTACTTGAGCTTCTTTGTTGTCGTCTACCTCCAAGCATGAAAGTTGTCATGCTTAATCCAAATGTAATGACCACTAGTTGACCTCCCATTCTACTCCTTGGGTACTCTCCTTCCCCGCAGACCCCCGAGCTGCAATGGGGTTGTACAACAAAGGAATGTGCTAGCTGATAGAGGTGAGCCCCTCTTGGCTCAAGAGTCCCCTCTCTATAATACTCTACCTCACCAAACTCAACTATAGCTCGTAACCACTCAAAATGACATAATCTCCTCCATCCAACAATAGGGTAAACAAAAGGTCCTTTTCCCTTCCATTTTCCTTTCTTTTATAGAAGGCCTCATAGGTGACACTTGGAATTTCATGCATAAATAAATTTTTTTATTGACCCAACATTTGAATGGTCACCCACCCATGTGTCACCCTCTCATCAAGACTCTCCAAAAATAATTTCCTTAATTATTCATTTAAAATATTATTTTCCTCAACCCAGCAAGGCTTCCTATTTCTTCTCCTAGTTGTCTCTTGATTCCCCCTTTTCTAGTCCTTAATTTGTGTTTATTACTGAAGTTAATTGATAAGTCTTAGATTTGGTCCCCTAACTACCTTAATTTTCATTTTAGATGAATAATCTTATGTTGGATCTTGCCACATGGAAGTTCTCTAAATTTCTCAAATTTTAATTTATTAATATTATTTTAATTCACCACCCTCTTCTCTTAATGAAGTTTTTAATAAGTCTTTATACTTAAATCTATGTCCCTCTTTCCCCCCTTTTTCCTAATTAAGTTACTTATGTACATTATCCACTTAATATTTTGTTTTAACATGGAAAATGTAGAGTTATCATGGTAAAATATTTTATCTCTTCCTATTCCTCCCTTACCCTAAGTTTTATTCTTGATTTAATTATTTTGGTTCTAACATCATACTTGATATGAATTAGTTGGATTTTCATATATTTATTATATTTATTAGTTACTTTAATGATGTCAAGGGTGTCAAGTTGGCCATGCCCTTCAATAACTTCCATTCGAAGTTCCAAGGGTGCCATGCCTAAGAATTTATTTTTGATGCCAAGGGTGCCAAGTCGGTCGTGCCCTTCAAGAATCTCTCTTGAAATTTCAAGGGTGCCACACCACTTTCCCTTCAAGTATCCAGTGATTACGAGGGGACATTATATGTGCAACAACAAATACCCCTATAATTTCGTATGTTGCCTACTATAGTGAGACTAATGGTGCTGGGGATCAAGGAATCCGCCTTGATGCACCCCCCCCATAAAATCCTCGTGAGTGAAAAAAAATTTGGACCTACCCCCACGACATCATGATCTTCAAGGCGAAGGTATTTTGACCTTTCTAGACTAATTCACAGCGGGAGTGCTAGCGGGTGAGATCAGGAACACTGTTCCACCCCTCCCATGTTGTTCCATCCAATTGTACAACCCCATCACACATATGTGAGTCATTCGGCCAAGCAACTAACATGTTCCTACAACCACTGACATATCATCAGAGTATATGTAATATATATAACAAGTTTCAAACTGAACTTATAATTTCAAAGAAAAAATATTAATTTCTATCAAACCAGATGTTATCCACTCATCATATGTGAGTGCCTCTAGTGGTTTCCTATCATATTCAATAATCATCAGTAACAAAGTTCTCAGTGTTAGTCATTATCATAATAGAAACATCAACATGACCTAGTCATTCACATCATTGTTTATTTTGAATCGGAACTAATGTAAGTAGCTACATATGGGACACATCCATCATGTTTATCATAATCATAACATCAATGGTAAATTAACATATCCATCAAATTAATTATCATCGTAACATCAATGGAAAACATATCTATCCATAAAATCTATGATCATCATGATATCAATAGAGACATGAATATCCATAAATGCTATCATTATCATAGTATCCATAAAGACATATATAACCATCACATTCACTAATAATAGAGTCATGTGTATAGATTCTCAACCTGAGGTCCTCAAAGAATAAAGTGCGGGTGTTAGGGCTAAATAATGTTAAAATTCATATTACTGCTAGTCAAGTAGAGTTGGGCACTACATACACCCCCTCTTAATAGTGGACTTTGTCTCGAAGTCCTTGGAATATATAAGAAAAACGATGATGCATCTCTTAGGCATCCCCCCAAGTGGCTGAACTAGGACTATAATTGTCCCACTGGACCTTAACTTGGTCAAATAATTGTCGACTAAGCTGCAAAGTTTGTTGCTCCAATATGCGAATTGGTTCGACCATCACCTTGCCCTCATCTGAAACCTGCAAGTGACCTAAGTCAATAACATGTGATGGATCTGAAATATAATGACGTAAAACATAAACATGAAACACATCATGAATACGTGCTAGGGATGGAGGTAATGCAAGTCTATATGCTACCAGCCCTTTTCTTTCTAAAACCTAAAAATGTCCCACAAACCATGGAGACAATTTTGCTCCCTTTCGAAATCTTATAGAGCTCTTTTGGGGCCTTACTCTCAGGAACACCCTATCTCCCACTTCATAACTCTGGTCTATTTGATGAGAGTTAGCATAACTCTTTTGTCAATCTTGTGCTTCTTTTAGCCTCCCTTTAATCATAGTCATTTGTTCTTACATCTCTTCCACCACTTCTGGCCCTATTAATACTCGAACCTCTACTCGGTCCCAACTAAGAGGTGTTTTGCATGGTCTTACATACAAGAACTCAAATGGTGCCATCTTGATGGAACTTTGGTAACTGTTATTGTATGAAAATTCCACCAAAGGTAAAAAATCCTCCCATTTCTTTTGTTGGTCCATCACATACATTCGAAGCATAAGGTCCATTGATATAACTTCCCATTTACATTCTGGTATCTCATGGGGTTGCAATCAGGGATAATTTTAAGGATGGAAAATTATCTTGAAGTTTAAAAAATTGGCGAATCTCACTAGTCCCTAATATGCAAACTATAAAATGTTTATTGATGTATTTGTAAAACTATTCAAATTTATAATGATATTATTTATATTGTCTATATAATGTTGGCGATTTTTAATGTAAAATAATTTTATATTGTAAAATTTGGGCGAATATCTTTTATAAAAAAATGGAAATTGGCGAATCTTATTTTTGGAAAAGCCATGGAAAATTAGCCTACTTGCGAATATTAGCCCCTAAAATTTTCCATGGTTGCAATAACCCTGTTGGATGTCTGTGTTCAGCTTTTACTTGTTGACACTCTAGGAATCTGGCTACAAATTTTACAATGTCCTTCTTCATTCCTTTCCAATAGAAAAGTGGTTTCAGGTCTTCACTCATCTTCTTAACACCAGGGTGTGCCATGTATATTGCATGATGTGCTTCATTCAAGATCAACTGGCGTATATCTTCATTCGGTGGCACATATATCCTTCCCCAAAATCGTAAAATTCCATCACCATCAAGGGAGTATTATTCATATTTTGGGATTCTCATTTCATCCTCCCCCAAACTCTTTCTAACCTCCTTGTACCAGGTGTCCTTAAATTCAATTCAAGCAACTTCTCCCTCAAGTTTTTCTCTAAGGGAATCACCAAAAATATTCGAGGCCTCCTACTTAAAGCATCAACCACCCTATTTATTGTTCCTTTTATGTAAGTAATATCAAAATAATATTCACTGATCAGCTCATACCATCTTCTTTTCCTTTCAATTAAGTGGTCCTGAGTTAATATGTGTTGTAGCCCACAATGGTCAGTTCTAAGTTCAAACTTCCTTCCTAGAAGGTAGTGTCTCCAAATATTTAGTGCATAAAAAATTGCTGCCATTTCTAGATAATGGGTTGCGTAGTTCTCTTCATGGGTTCTAAGTTTTCTTGATGCATATGCTATTACTATTCCTTCCTACATAAATACACAACCCAACCCTTGCTTGGAGGCATCAGTGCAAACCAAAAATTCTTGTTCCATATCTGGCACTTTCAAAATTGGTGTCATCGTTAATAATACCTTCAACCTTTGGAATGCCTCTTGACATTTTTCAGTCCAAATGAATTTATTGTTATTTCTTTGGAGCTTGGTAATGGGGCTTGCTACCCTCAAAAACCCTTCGACAAATCTACGATAATAGCTTGCCATGCCCACGAAACTTCATATTTCATGAACATTGGTTGGTGCTGGCCATTCCATGATGACCTCTATCTTTGTCGGGTCTACCGCAATACCATCCCCAGAGATAATGTGCCCAAGATAATGAATATTTGATTGGTAAAAGGAAAACTTTGACAGTTTTCCATACAATTGGTTCTCTCTAAGACATTGAAGAACTATCCTCAAGTGTTCATCATGATCTTCTGGGGTCCTTGAGTAGATCAAAATGTCATCGATAAATACCTGTACAAACTTGTCTAGGTAATCCATAAATATCCCATTCACCAAACTCATGAAAACACCTGGGGAATTTGTTAGTCCGAAGGGTAAAACTACAAATTCATAATGCCCAAATCTTGTCTTAAAGGCTGTCTTCGGGATATCTTCTTCCTTGATTCTTAATTAATGATATCCTGACCTCAAATCTATCTTTGAAAACAAAGTTTCCCCTTTAGTTTTATCAAAAAATTCATCTATCCTAGGTAAAGGATATTGATTCTTTATTGTCACTTTGTTCAACTGGTGGTAGTCAATTCACAGTCACCAAGACCCATCCTTCTTCTTAATGAAAATCACAGGAGCTCCCCATGGAGATATGCTGGGTCGTATGAATCCCAAGTCCAACAATTCCTTTATTTGTAATTGCAATTCTTTTAGCTCTGGAGATGACATACGATAAGGTGCCTTTGTAATGGGCTCAGTGCTTGGTTTAAGGTCGATGGTGAAATCAATTTCCCTTTTTGGGGGTAGGCCAGGTAATTATTCAGGAAATACATCTTTGAATTCAACAAGAATTAGATGTTTATCCAAGTTTTCAAAATCACCTTTATCATTTAGAGCTACCACTGTGAACATTTGACACCCTTTTCTTCTATATTTCATTAGTTGCATGGAGGAGTTGAACCTTAGGGACACCCCTCGGTTCTTTCCCCTACATGATTTTATTTTTCCATCATCGTCTGTGAAATATAATACCTTTTCTTTGTAATATATGAGTGCCTCATGTCGCTCCAACCAATCCATTCCTATAACTACGTCATAGACTCCTAATATCCTAGAATACAAGGATACCTTGGTTTTACATACACCCAAGTCCACCTGACAATCCTTTACCATCTTTCCTACATTTCTTTTCATACCACATGCCATTTCTACATGTCTAAAATCATGTTGAGAAATTGGTTTATGTTTAATCCCTGATAACGCATTTAAAGAAATAAAAGAATTGGTATCTCCCAGATCTATTAAAATGAAAAAACCCATACCATCAATATTACCTGTGGTTTTGAACACAGTGGACTCGTGTTTGACCTGACGATTGTTCACCGCTGCATGGATGCGATGAGCCTTCCCCAGGCCCCCAACTGTAGTTTTTTTCTGAGTTGAGTTGGTATTACCTATATTTTGAGGGCAATACCTCTCATAGTGAGCACCTCCACAAGTCCAACACCCCCTCTTAGGAGCTTGGCTTCTATTATTGACTGAACTGGGATTTGGCCTAGAACTCTGTTGGAAAGAGCCAAACTGCTGGGATCGATGCTGAGGTGGTGTGACTTGGTATTGTCACATAAGACAATGATTTTTTTTTTGACGAGCTTGCTGAGGTACCCTATGCAGCTGCTGAGTTGTATGCCTATATGGTGTTCCGGTAGACCACTTTTGATGATTGAGCACAAAACCCCTTTTAAAATTTATACGTTCCATACTATTTCCATTGTTCACTCTTCATCTTGCGGGCCTGTTTGTCTTACTAGGTCCACTATTCATGATCTCCTCCTCTGCAATAATTTCTCATTGAACTGCCTCGTGCAAGGAGCGAGGCGCTAAGATCCTAACATTAGCCCGAATGTTACCATTTAATCCATACACAAATTTTTTCACCTTGAGTCTTTATGTGTTTAAGTGAGGGGAATAATGGATTAATTCCATGAAACGAGCCTCATACTCCAATACTGAGTGACTCCCCTGCTTTAATGCATTGAATTCATTTAATTTCCTCTCAAGAAATTCCTCTGATAGGTAGTGTTCTCTAAACTTTTCTTCAAACAATTCCCAAGTTACTTCTGAGATATCCATCCCCAATTGGGGTAATAAAGTCTTCCACCAAAGTAGTGTGTTTCCCTTTAGCTATAATATACCCATGTTGGCCTTCATTTTTGAGGTATACTCTCTCAGGGTAAAGCACATAGCCATATTTTCTAACCATGCCTCTACAGATTGACCATCTGTGGACCCCCAAAACTCTAGAAATTTTACTTTTTCCAAATCTCGACGTACAACATTTCTTGTAGTGTTTCGGGGTGCTTCATTTGGTATGACTGGTCTTCCATGATCTCATTCCAAATGGTTTATTAATGCCTCAGACATGTGCCCGAATGATTTTATTAAGTTTAACACTTCTCCTGCTGGTATTTTTTATTGCGTTGAGATGTTTTCCTCATCATTAGGTGGGGTGGCAGGAGTTGGCTGTTGTGGTGGTGCCACGTTGCACCCTCTAGCTACCCCACTACTTCTTGTACTTCTTATAACCATGGTTCACCAATGAATCCTGCCAAAATTTAACACGATTTTCCTTGAATATTTGTTTCATGTGTAAACATGAAATATATATATATATATAGATAGTTAAATGTCCATCATTTAGATAATTTAGAAATTATCTTTTAACATAGTTACATTTAAAATTTTAGACTACACAGCATAAAAAAAATATTACTTTTATACACAGCATAAATAAATTTTAAATTTTAAATACTACATTATATGAAAAAATATCACTTTAATACCCAACATAGAAAAATTTTACCTTTTAAACTATAAAACTATTAATTTAACACACATCTTAAATAAATTTGAAATTTTAAACAACAAAAACTATTACTTTAATATACAACACATTGGGTAACACATGGAATTGTTTTTTTTTTTTTAATTTTACCCATTTAAATTCATTATACCTTAACAATAAGGATATTTTTAGTTGGATTAAAATTTTAATGTTCAATATAATAAAGCAATAGGATGACCCGTATTGTAGTACATTACACTGGCACCCTTCTGGATGGAACGCGATTCGATTATAGCCTAGACAGAGGAACTCCTTTCAGATTTAAACTTGGCCAAGGTAAGTGACTGTGTTCTGTTTTCATGCGGTCTATGAGCATAGCATAGCATAGATTTATTTATGTATTCTACCATCAAGCATATCATATCAATTACTTTTTTAATTGAGCCAACATTATATTTTATTATTATTTCATTTAATACTTCACTATATCTCCTCTATAATTGAGAAGCCATTTTTTAATTTAATTTTAAAATTAGTGTTTTATTGATCAAACCCTCCACTACTAAGTATCACTCATATTGGACTATCTCACCCATATGGAGTTGTAAAATTCCTAACACAAATATGAAATAAAATGATAATTTAACATCCACCAAAGTAAAAATAGTCTATCAAGCCTATAATACCATTTTTATAAATTTGTAATTAAATTTTTATTTCTTTATTATATACATATTTTTATTCACCGACATAAAATATATCACTATTATAATTTCATTAATATAAATATATAAAAATAGGATTTGAAATTACTTTTAATTGGTTAAGAGCTAAGTTTCCTTTCACGTAAGTAAATAGATTAATGATCGAAGATTCATAAGTATTTCATAGGCCTGGAAATATACCCTTGCAGAGCACCAATCAATCATTTACTTTAAGTGATAGAATACCTTAAATTCATGGATTGTAAGTCATTAATTTCACAATTGATCTGTTTTCCTACTATTCAAAAAGAAACGAAACACACTGCAGATATAAAGCATTTCTTTTGAAAATATACCATTCTAAGCAGATTCAGGTTAGAAGTTACATTGGTTGGTTGAAGGCCGAACTCTCTCACGTCACAAGCGAATCTCAACACCTTTCTCCAACATTTCTGAGAACTTTCTCAACAAAATATGAAAAGGTGAAACATTTTTCCTTCTCCATCTCCAACCAAACAATATCTATACATATGATGGCATCATTCATCATATCTCTTGCTTCTGGGACGTCTTTCCTTACCTAGATCCGTTAACTCACTCTGCTCACAATATTAAATCAAATAATCCATGAATTGCACGATAAGACAACCTTCACTTTGATTGGCTAGCCTAGTCTCGAGTGTGAAACATGAAAGAAACTTCCATCTAAGGGCCCAAAAGAAGATCTGGTCAATTTCTAAATTTAAATTCCATGAGAAATCCATTGTTAAAGGAAAGCCAAAGCTTGAAATACTTGAATTGGTCACCGGATTTTATTTGTACGTGGCCTATGATCGTGGCATATGGTACAAAAAAAATAGAAATAATTCAAATATGCTATGAATCTCTATATTCTAGAGATCCTACCTAAATAATTTTGTTCAAACCCCAATAACTATTACAAGAGGTTGGTCAATTTCAAGTGAGATCCAATCCATTTACGTAGAGAGTGCCTTTATATCAATTCAATTATTTCCTGAAATATTCTCCTCATATACTGCAGTGAAATATCTCTCCAACCGATTAATTTGAAAGCAAGAAAAGACCAACATATAGGAAATGAGAAACAGAGAAGCAAAGTGGACCAAAACTTGGATTTCTCCATTTTGCCTATTGCTCCCAATTTATACCCAGAGGCATCATTGCAGACGATCAAGACTCGAAGCAAAGTGGACCAAAACTTTGGATTTCTCCATTTGGCATGTTGCTCCCAATTTATACCCACATGCATCATTGCAGACGATCAAGACTCGAAGGAGAGGCTGAGCCTTCAAAATTTCCTTTGGATCCCTTGGACACCCAAAAACAAAATGGAAGTTTTCTGCTTCAAACATTTCTAAGACCTCCCTGAGACTTAGAAACATAGTCTTTGCAATATAGAGCTCATCCAAACTATCGCCACAGAGGAAGCAATATTTGAAACTCTGGTTCAAGCCTGGTTTAATGCGAGGATTTGTTTGGGTCGAGGAAATTGTCCTATATGATGCAGAGGACGAGCAGTCTCTTCTTCCCGTGAGGGTTTCTGATGAATTCGAGCCTTCGGGTATTCGACTTTCCATGATTTGAGTGTTTTGGCCAAGTATGATCCCGAAGAGTTGGTTTATATTGGAGCAAAGTCTGAGAGTCATCTTGAGAATCATGATAATACACATAGTATGGCTTTTACTGGGGAAAGCATCACTATCAGTTATGGTCTTGGACAAGCCCTATCCACTATGCTTGAATTTATGTATTGACATGTCAGGAGACATGGAGCCCATGATTGAAGTTATGTATTAGATACGCCGGGAGATCTGGAGTCCAAGATTGAAAACAGGAATTGAAACTAGTGAATCGGAGGATTTAGTCATTTTCATTAAAGAAGATAATGCATCATCTCGCATATCTCACGGAAGCCTCTATAAAAACAAAACTAGATTCTGCGACCATGGTATTGTGGGTGTTATTTTATAGGTTGGGAGCGGGAAGGGTGAATCAAGCCTCTTTTCAATAGAGAAACCATCAGTGGAGGAGAAGATGTGGAGGGTTTTATAAATCTAGAGATCAGAGCCCAATGAATCGTCGAGAGATGTTGATGAGAAGTGGAGGATATGCGGTATTATGGTTTTAGTAATTATGAAAACTGTTAGTAGTGCTTGAATGTGCGGAATACATGATTGAATGCCAATGTCTGGTCCTACTATTACGAGATTAGTTTGATTTTAGCTGTGGACTTAATCTGGTGGTGGTTTGTACTTATGTCTCTGTGAATGGTGTCATCTCCTCTGTGCCTGAGAAAATATCACCATGGGCTTAAGTAGTCTCGAAAGCCCCATCTTGGGACGATCTCGTTTTGTGAGAATTACAAGTGATTCAACAATAGCAATGGCCAATACAATATGCATAAGGATGTTTTCAATATCCTGACCATGAAAGTCTCATCGGAGACTTCCCCTGGGCCATTAATCAACATTGATGGCGAAGCCAAAAAGCAGAAATGTGCTTTCAATATCTCGCCCAAGAAAAATCCACTGCAAATTTTTGCCAAGGAGATCCACAACGAATCTAGCATAAAAATCATTTAGGAATTTGCATGCTCCTATTCGACCTTGCAGCTAGTCTGCTGGTTGGAAATAGAAAAATCTGTGATGAACACGCACAAAGAAAGATGTCCATTATGGGATCTGGAGACTACAATATATTTTAAGTAAAAGGTCTTAAATTGAAAAACTCTGCAAAAAATCGTTGCTACTTGAGAGAGAGATTTAGTTTTGTTGCTTGTCTAAAGGCTAGATATTTATTTATTTATTTATTTATTTTTCACCTTCAAAGGAAAATGAATTTCATCATGGTGCTAGTGATGGTTATGGATGGAGTCATAGTGGTATAACAAAGTTGGATTTTTTCATAGAACAAAACATAATCAAGAGGGTTTCTAAGTCCACAAAGACAACAAAACTCATGGCTTTAAAAATTTACAATAAAACCTTAATACTTTATGGGCCTATAGGTCCTAGAGGTTGAAGCTTTGCTTGGATTTCTCCATTTTTCCTATTGCTCCCAATTTATACCCACAGGCACAAGACTCGAAGGAGAGGCTGAGCCTTCAAAATTTCCTTGGAATCCCTTGAACACCCAAAAACAAAACAAAAGTTTTCCGCTTCAAACATTTCTAAGACCTCCCTGAGACTTAGGAACATAGTCTTTGCAATACAAAGCTCATCCAAACTATGGCCACAGAGGAAGGAGTATTTGAAACTCTGTTTCAAGCCTGTTTTAATGCGAGGATTTGTTTGGGTCGAGGAAATTGTCCTATATGATGTAGAGGATGAGCGGTCTCTTCCTCTCGTGATGGTTTCTGATGAATTCAAGCCTTCAGGTATTCGACTTTCCATGATTTGAGTGTTTTGGCCAAGTATCATCCTGAAGAGTTGGTTTATATTGGAGAAATGTCTGAGAGTCATCTTGAGAATCATGATAAGACACATAGGATGGCTTTTACTGGGGCAAGCATCGCTATCAGTTATGGTCTTGCACAAGCCCTGTCCACTATGCTTGAAGTTATGTATTGTCACGCCGGGAGACATGGAGCCCATGATTGAAGTTATGTATTAGATACGCTGGGAGATCTGGAGTCCAAGACTAAAAACAAGAATGGAAACTAGTGAAACAGAGAATTTAGCCATTTTCATTAAAGAAGATAATGCAGCACCCTGCATATCTCATGGAAGCCTTTGTAAAAAAAAAAAATCAGATTCTTCACCCATGGTATTGTGGGCATTAGTTTATAGGTTGGGAGCGGGAAGGGTGAATCAAGCCTCTTTTCAACAGAGAAACCGTGAGTGGAGGAGAAGATGCAGAGGGTTTTATAAATCTGGAGATCAGAGCCCAATCAATCATCGAGAGATGTTGATGAAAAGTGGAGGATATGTGGTATTCTGGTTTTAGTAATTTTGAAAACTGTTAGTAGTGCTTGAATGTACAGAATACATGATTGAATGCCAACGTCTGCTCCTACTATTACGAGATTAGTTTGATTTTAGCTGTGGAATTAATCTGGTGGTGGTTTGTATTTATGTCTCTTTGAATGGTGTCATATCCTCTGCGCCTGAGAAAATATCACCATGGGCTTAAGCAGTCCCGGAAGCCCCATCCTGTGACGATCTCAGTTTTTGAGAATTATGAGTGATTCAACAATAGCAATGGCCAAGATGATATGCATAAGGATTTTTTCAATATCCTAACCATGAAAGTCTCATTGGAGACTTCCCCTGGACCATTAATTAACATCGATGACAAAGCTTAAAAGTGGAAAGGTGCTTTCAATATCTCACCCAAGAAAACTCCATCGCAATTTTTGGCCGAGGAGATCTACAACGAATCTAGCATAAACATCATTCAGGAATGTGCAATGCTCCTATTCGACCTTGTAGCTAGTCTGCTGGTTGGCAATAGAAAAACCCGTGATGAACGTGCACAAAGAAAGTTTCCTATTATGGGATCTGGAGACTACAATATATTTTAAGTAAAAGGTCCGAAATTGCAAAAACATGCAGAAAATCGTTGCTACTTGAGAGAGGGATTTAGTTTTGTTGCTTGTATAAAGTCTAGATTTTTTATTTTTTTTTGAGGAGAATAAATGGGTAAGGAGGCCCATGCATTATGAAAATATCAATAAATCTCTCATAGTATTAAAGGGGATCATCATGGGAGCTAGTTTTCACACCCTCATGTGTTAACAGGGTTATTTGCAAGTGGACAAGGTCAAGTTTGACCAAGTCAACGACGCTGGGATAAGAGGTGGAGAACACTTAGAGAAACAACACAGTATGAATGGGAAGAGGGTTATTTGGTGGAGGAAACCATAAAAGAGTGGGACCCATGGAGAGGGGGCCTTCACCTATTGATGCAGGAGCATTAGCTCTGAAAAACACCTTGTATTTTATCTAAGCTAGGGGGTTTCATCTTGTGAATAAATATTAAATTTCATGTAAATATTAATATTATTTTGAGTGATTAATTAATTATTTGTGAGAAATTGTAAATGTGAGAGAAATTAGTTTCTAGATTATTTAGAATTAATGAGGGAGCCTAAGTTGGAACTAGTTTCTAAGTTTTAGGGATAAGAATCTATCTTTTAGGGATGTTGAGAGATTTAGGGATTGTTGAGATATTTTAGTGGTATTGAGATATTAAGGGGATTGAGCATTTAATTAGATCATTTTTAAAATTGTATAAATTCAGCAAGCCTCAAAGGCAAAGGTAGACTTGAATAGTGAGAGTGGTTGAGAGCAGGTTTTGAACAGCCGAGGCTGTAAGCTTCTGGCAATTTGTAAGGGCCTTAATGTTGAATATTTGGCCAAGAAGAAAAGTTTGTAAGTATTTTGTTTATTAATATGATAAGTGTGGTTTTTTTGAGCCTATTGGTGGATTTAGAATTTGGGTATTTAAATTCTGTTATTGTGATTTGGAATAAGAAGTGTGCATATGAATTATTGGTGTAAGTAGATTTAAAATCAATTTGATGAATCTGAATGACATCGATTATCCGATGGGGAAGACGGATATCGAACTTCCAATTCTGATATGGTAATATCATGCTTGAAGTTGTAAGTCGATATGGTTATGGAAATATGCAACTTCAGATCCAAATTAAGTATCGATTCAATTTACATTAGGATAATGGGTATTGGGCGCTAATCTCTGTAACCAGTGAAAGGAAATGAAGGGGTGTATTATGGCACACTTGAATCAGTTGTTTGTGTGAGACCATTATACAGAACTTTGTTTTTTTTCCCATTTGCTATTAATACAAATCTCTGTTAAGAATTGCTGTGTGAAATTGGAGTAGATTTGTCCATTGAGATTCGGTTGGAGGTTACATGCTGTGTGTATTGAAATAGAGATATCACATATGAACTGAATCGAATGAGGATTTTAATTGAATCGATGGCTATAGAATCGATTCACAACAAAGATGAAGGACTTCTGCAAAAAATGTTGAAGACCTAATGGTATAATCGAATAGAATTCGATTTGGTAAGGGGAAAAAAAAAATGTGGATCGAAAAGGTTGAATAGCGTTTAAGATTGAAGAACCATTTTCTGTTGAAGTCACGATCAATTAAATCGCAGGGTCTGAATTACTATTCTGAAGATGAATGTATGATTTCATTTGATGGAGCACCCAAGTAATTAGAAAAGTGATTGAAGAATTCGATTCCAGAATTGGCAAGCGGTGAGAAGGTCCATTGTAGCATTGAGTAGAGATTGAAGACGGATCTTTAAAATCGAATCGCTGGCAGAGGAATTGTGCGTATCACTATCCAAAATTTAAAAGGTATGCATTCACGTTAAGTCGGTTTGTAAGTAAATTGAGTTTGCCAGAAGATTAGAAATGTGTGAATGTTTGATCTGTAGCATCAAGATTCAAAAGGGAATGCAGAGTGTTGAAACTGTGTGTGGAAATGTTGAAAGAAATCCATCACATTAGAGAAGGTGTTATTCCAAAGGTCGATTCCAAGTGGGTGCAATAAAACTATGGAGTTATAAAAATCGAATATGAATGGAGTATTGTATGCATTCGCCATTGCAGGGTTGTAGCAATTGTATGAGGTTGAACGCATTAACTGGCGTTGTTTAATTTGAACGTTGTTTGACAGAAATCAAAGGCGCAGGGCATGAAGGAACAGTTAAAATTCAACTTAAGTGCAGGTAGAGTCGATGGGTGAAATTGCAGAGGCATTTGTTAAGATATAATAAATATTTGCAATGGCATTATTTAAACAGAATTTTATATTGGAATCCGATTTATCAAGAGTTGAATGTAATGGTGATTAAATGAATGAGGGAATGGGTATGGTTAATGAAGCATTTGAATATTGATTGATTACAATTTGATGCTTGTGATATATTTATTGTGAAATGGTTTTAAACCATATGTTTGCGAAAAGCTTCCACTAATGAGTTGAGTGTTGCCAGTGGGTGAAATTTGTCCTAGATTGAAATTTTATTGGAGGGTTATGATGATGTATATGTTGATATGAACATGTTTTGAAAGATTCTAGGGTATTGCAGGCCCTGCCTGCATCATTTTTGGTATCAGAGCTTGGCTCTGTTGAAATGAAAGATGTTTGTTTCTGAATGAATGCATGCAGGTTTTGTTGAAGAACTATTTTTGAATATATGATGAATGATTGAAAGGAAGATCAGATTTCTAAACCTGATATGCAAACTACACAAGTGAACAGGATTGCAGGGAGGAAAAGATCATGAAAGATCTGAAGAGGTGAGATGATTTTTCTGATTTGAAATTTGTAAATGCAGTTTATGGTTGTAGAGAAGATGATGGCAGTGAACCTGGCATTCAGCTAAAGGTTGAATAAGGAGGACAATTGCAGTGTCCTGAAGAAGGTGAGTTGAAGAGATAGCATGAAAAGAGCAAAGAGAGTGCTCAAGGGTTCCAGAGGCAGTGAACCAAGTACTTACCAAAAGACTGAGTGAGGAGGGCTTGGTGAGGTAAGTGGCGGCAAGACAGGACAGATTGTTGCATAGGCTAGTGCAACTCATGGTAAGTGAGAAGATGATCATGGAGGATCATAGAAGAGGTTCAGAGGAATGCCACAGAGGTGAGATGACTGATGAAGTCAGAGAAAGAGAGATTGTAGTAATGAAGGTACAATTGCAGGTACTAGAAGAATGGCTGCAAGAGCAGGAAGATCAGAAAAGAGGATGGATCTTTCCACTGAAGGGAAAGAGAATGATTTGGCGACAATTGTAGAAGAGGTTGAGGAAAATTGTGATTGCCTTGTTGAAAAAGGAACTTAGAGTTCTTGAGCTAGAGATGGAATTTGAAGATTCCACACGCAGATTTTTTCAAAAGGATGTGTTGGAGGAAGCAGTCAAGACTGAAAAGTATTGCAGTTTTAAAACTAATAAGTTGTGTATGTTTGTAGGTACAACACAAGGAGATGAGCAAGCTTTAGAGTTTGTTCAAGAAGAGTTGAATCTAAAGGCTGTTCAGATCGATGATGAGATGACAAGATCTTAGAAGGAAATGGAGATGAAGGAGTTTAATCAGAATGTTGGTGCAGAGAAAGAAAGACCAGCTGATGATTGGCTAAGAGCTGGTGAAGGTATGGAAAATTATGTAAAGTTTCCAAGTTCTACTTCTAATGAAATTGTTGAGTTGTATAGGAAACTAGATCTCCAGAGAAGAGAATTGGAGAGACAAAGGACTTATGTGCAGGATAATTTGTTGAGGAAGCAAGGCAGGAAAGTTTTCATGAAGGACAGTCATGAAGCAGATGATGGTAAGAAGGCGAGACTAGCTGATAGTCTCTTGATGAATGCAAATCAGCATACTGACGTGCTGACAGAGGAATCGGGAAGGAACTCAGAGCAACATACTAAAGTGTTGCCAGAGAAAGCTGAGAAGAAAGCCAGTGAAGATTTTCTGAGTCCTGAAGAAGAATTGGAGCTACAGAGAGGAAACTTGGTGACCGAATCAACAAGTGAGACCATTGGGTCTTGTAATTTGGATGTTGACAAATTAATTGTGTTTACAGGTGATGTAGAAGACAGTCCATCATTTTGAATTGTCTTGGAAGGAGGTGAACAATTGCAGAAAGAAGATGAGACAATTATGTCTCATAAGCAGAGGCTTGTTACCATGGGTGACAAGGAAAAGTTGGCTTGTCTGTATAGCCAAGAGAAGACTGGTGGACAAAATTTTGAAGCTACTACAGTAGTACAGGATGGAGCTGCAGTGTTTGCAAAACTTGATTGGATTGCCAGAATTAATCAAGATGATGATGGACAATTACTGAAGATTGTCAAGGAGAAGATGGAGGTTATGCTGGAGTTAATTTGCAGCATGTTGATGAAATGCTGAAATGTTCGCTGGAGACATTTGAACCAGAGAAAGAAGTTGCAGATGAAATTGCAGATGATGAGCAAAGGACTGTTGTAGACGGATAGGAAGTTTGGGAGGCCGCAACATGTGGAGAAACATTCATAGTGACAGCTAAAGTAACATGTTTTATTGAAGATACTGGAAACAATCAGCAGACAGAGGACATAATGGACAAAGAAATCGAGTTGATAAGGAGGTTAATGATAAAAACATCCCAGAGAAAGATGGCAATAAGAAAGAAAAGGAAAGAAAACAAGAGAAAGACAACGAAAGATTACAAGAGCAGAGCAAGTGGAGCATTACAACACAAAATATGGAAACCTGGAGGACAACAGCAGATAACAACAACAGTAAAGAAATTGACAAGCAAGGAAAGATTACAAAATAAAATTTGGGATCTAGGAGGAAATAATTATCCAGACTTATGACCAGGTGGTCATGAATTTTCTTACATGGGGAGTCTGATGCAGGAGCATTAGCTCTGAAAAACACCTTGTATTTTATCTAAGCTAGGGGGTTTCATGTTGTGAAGAAATATTAAATTTCATGTAAATATTAATATTATTTTGAGTGATTAATTAATTATTTGTGAGAAATTGTAAATGTGAGAGAAATTAGTTTCTAGATTATTTAGAATTAATGAGGGAGCCTAAGTTGGAATTAATTTCTAAGTTTTAGGGATAAGAATCTATCTTTTAGGGATGTTGAGAGATTTAGGGATTGTTGAGATATTTTAGTGGTATTGAGATATTAAGGGGATTGAGCATTTAATTAGATCATTTTTAAAATTGTATAAATTCAGCAAGCCTCAAAGGCAAAGGTAGACTTGAATAGTGAGAGTGGTTGAGAGCAGGTTTTGAACAGCCGAGGCTGTAAGCTTCTGGCAATTTGTAAGGGCCTAAATGTTGAATATTTTGCCAGGAAGAAAATTTTGTAAGTATTTTGTTTATAAATATGATAAGTGTGGTTTTTTTGAGCCTATTGGTGGATTTAGAATTTGGGTATTTAAATTCTATTATTGTGATTTGGAATAAGAAGTGTGCATATGAATTATTGGTGTAAGTAGATTTAAAATCAATTTGATGAATCTGAATGACATCGATTATCCGATGGGGAAGATGGATATCGAACTTCCAATTCTAATATGGTAATATCATGCTTGAATTTGTAAGTCGATATGATTATGGAAATATGCAACTTCAGATCCAAATTAAGTATCGATTCAATTTACATTAGGATAATGGGTATTGGGCGCTAATCTCTGTAACCAGTGAAAGGAAATGAAGGGGTGTATTATGGCGCACTTGAATCAGTTGTTTGTGTGAGACCATTATACAGAACTTTGTTTTTTTTCCCATTTGCTATTAATACAAATCTCTGTTAAGAATTGCTGTGTGAAATTGGAGCACATTTGTCCATTGAGATTCGGTTGGAGGTTACATGCTGTGCGTATTGAAATAGAGATATCACATATGAACTGAATCAAATGAGGATTTTAATTGAATCGATGGCTATAGCATCGATTCACAACAGAGATGAAGGACTTCTGCAAAAAGCGTTGAAGACCTGATGGTATAATCGAATAGAATTCGATTTGGTAAGGGGAAAAAAAAACGTGGATCGAAAAGGTTGAATAGCGTTTAAGATTGAAGAACCATTTTCTATTGAAGTCACGATCAATTAAATCGCAGGGTCTAAATTATTATTCTGAAGATGAATGTATGATTGCATTCGATGGAGCGCCCAAGTAATTAGAAAAGCGATTGAAGAATTCGATTCCAGAATTGGCAAGCATTGAGAAGGTCCATTGTTGCATTGAATAGAGATTGAATATGGATCTTTAAAATCGAATCACTGGTAGAAGAATTGTGTGTGTCACTGTCCAAAAATTAAAAGGTATGCATTCACGTTAAGTCGGTTTGTAAGTAAATTGAGTTTGCCAGAAGATTAGAAATGTGTGAATGTTTGATCTGTAGCATCAAGATTAAAAAGGGAATGCAGAGTGTTGAAACTGCGTGTGGAAATGTTGAAAGAAATCAATCACATTAGAGAAGGTGTAATTCCAAAGTTCGATTCCAAGTGGGTGCAATAAAACTATGGAGTTATAAAAATCGAATATGAACGGAGTATTGTATGCATTCGCCATTGCAGGGTTGCAGCAATTGTATGAGGTTGAACGCATTAAATGGCGTTGTTTAATTTGAACGCTGTTTGACAGAAATCGAAGGCGCAGGGCATGAAGGAACAGTTAAACTTCGACTTAAGTGCAGGTAGAGTCGATGGGTGAAATTGCAGAGGCATTTGTTAAGATATAATAAATATTTGCAATGGCATTATTTGAACAGAATTTTATATTGGAATCCGATTTATCAAGAGTTGAATGTAATGGTGATTAAATGAATGAGGGAATGTGTATGGTTAATGAAGCATTTGAATATTGATTGATTACAATTTGATGCTTGTGATATATTTATTGTGAAATGGTTTTAAACCATATGTTTGGGAAAAGCTTCCGCTAATGAGTTGAGTGTTGCCAGTGGGTGAAATTTGTCCTAGATTGAAATTTTATTGGACGATTATGATGATGTATATGTTGATATGAACATGTTTTGAAAGATTTTGGGGTATTGCAGGCTAGCCCTGCATCACCTATTTAAAACGAGTGCAAGGCAGTCATTGTTTCTCATGTTATGGATTACTGATTTCATTGTCTATGCAGACATTGTGCATTCTCCTATTGTTTAGCAGAGTTGTCAAGGAATTCCGGTTTATGATTCCTTCTCCTTCGTGACAGGCCTCTTGAGGGATTATTATTCATTCTCCACATTTCATGGCTCAAGGTGAAAGCCACCTCCTCCAGCTACAACTTTATTTCTACTCAAGTATAACGTTGTGTAGTAGGGTGTTGCAGTGGAGGACCTGAACACCGTTTTTGGAGCTTATTTTCAGAGGAGGGAGTATCCATTCCTTTGGGAAGCTAGTGAGGAAGGTATCAGCACCTATTTCAGACCTTGGAATCCAGCCAAATCGTTCCAATGCCCCTACAGTGCAGTTTTCTCCAGTGACTGCATTATTTCTAGTGAGAGTTTGTTGTGGGGATTTGTAGATATGTTTGGAGGGGGAGATCTTTGGTGAAGGGATCAACCTTTAACTTTAGAGATCCATTTGAGGAGGCATATTCATTTTGGGCATAATATTCAGCCATCTCCATCCAATTCTACTTTTTGAGTTGCAGCTACTACCCAGGAACTTCAGCATTTTGCAGATCTTGTATATTATAGCCAATCCTTCCAGGATTGACATGAGGTAGCCTTTGGGAGCTGATATCTTCACTCCCAATGTTGTATGGGCCATATATTTGTACATAAATGTATTTTACATATGTTAGCATGTAGTTTCTCTTATAAAACTATGCAGTCATAGTTTGGGCATAGTTGTGTAGCAGTGTTTTATCATGTTTTATGTACTTCTCTCTTGAGGTTGAGCATTGCTTATCTTTAGTAGCATTTTCCTCAAGACCTTGTATTCATTTTTTGCTGCTATTTCTTAATAATATGGCTATGGATATTCCTCACATTTCTATGAGTTGAATGTCACTGCTACTCCATTTTTGTGTTTGCATATTGCTGGGTCTCCAACTTTAGAATATCTTAAGATATTCTCATTGTTGTAGCATTTCCCTAATTTGGGATATTACACATCTCTCAACCCATCTTCTTCTTATTCTTATAGATTTTTTTGACAAATTTTTGTTCTACCATTGATTATTCCTTCTCCACAAAATTGTTCTTTACTACCTTTTTATTGCACAGTAACTTAATGCAAGCTTGTAGAAATGGTTTGATATCTTCATCTACTCCTTCTTCCTTTAGTGGTCTACCTTATGTTGATGTGTTTCCCTCTGTAAATGCTTTTTGTGCTTCAAAAAAAACATCCTTTGCACGCTACAAAAAAAATCCATATTTTTTCTCAAGCACCTTATGAATCCAAATGTTAGTATACAACTGCTTTCCCTTATCTTCATTAGTGGTTGCACCACTCCTAGTGACTATATTTAAGCTAGGATATTCCTCACGAGTTTCTGCTCTAACCATCAGAAGATTTTTCATCAGAGTCTGCGTCTTTTTCTCCTACATTTTAGTAATAAAACAGGGATATATTATATCACATGATCAAATTGTCTACAATACCTGCATGATTTTTTCACTAGGTTTGGACAATCATGCACATAGTGACCAACATATTCATAGTGGTAGAAAATAACCTTCCCACTTCCTCAACCAACTGATCCACCTCCTCTTCCTCTTCCTCTTCCTCTGCCCTGGAATCCACCATGCCTAGAGGGGGATGGTGGTGAGGTAGGTTCGACCTGCATTCTATATATTTTATATTTGTCCAATATCATATCATAAGTGTGATAATGCTGCTCATCATGTCCTAGTGACGAACATAATATAAAAAAAACTGCTTTGTCTCAAGTTGATATTTTATGACACTTGGGCATAAATATGTTTCATGCAATCCTGAAAATTTATAGATTATGCACCATACTATGCTCTTTAGTAGGCTAGGTTCTCTCGCATTCAGAAAATTATTGAAGACAGGACATTGATCCTTATGGTGCCCCATGTTAGCACCCAATCTGAACCTTAGGCAGAAAAAGGAAAATTAGGGTAACAACTAAACCACGGTCAGCCTTGTAGCTAACCCTACAAGGACAGGAGAGGGCTCTCTCCATAGAATAGATATTCAATAGACAATAATGAACAGATTTTAGGCTAGATATATGAATGTTGAAAGGGGTTTTAATAGATGACTGAAATTTTCAGGGATGTATGGGGCAAAAGGACAGCATGAGCTGAGGAATTAAATCAAGGACACATGATATTTCATGGGGCAAGGCAGGCAGGAGGTTTAGAAATCAAATTGAAATAAGGTGGAATGGAAAGATTTTTGAGGAGCTGAAAAGGGCATAATACATGGATCCTTTTCAAATAGAAGAAAACACACTGAGTATGAATGAGTCCCCAAGGCAGAGCATATAAGATGGATTCTACTTTTCTAACTTGGAAACATTCAACTGGAAATGTTTATAAATGAATGATGAAACATAACAATGTACGTATGAAATACAGAAGAGAAACATATGCTAAAACTCATACCACATGAATCCCACAAATCAAAGCTGCACCATTTTATTAATTCCCTGCCAATACTGTACAATGGAGCACAGAGTTTTTCTTCCACACTTTTCCCAGAACTCAGATGCCATACAAATGATTGGAATTTACAATAAATAGACATAATTTTTGGGAATATAGAACGATAGAAAGAGGAGAAACTTCAACTGAAGATGGAACACCAAGAGCCAATAGTCTCTCATTAAAGGGAGAGCAACGTTACTTTGTTCCACTTGAAATTCACTGATAACCAAACGGGAAGGCGAAAACCTGTAGTGTGAATCCCTTTGAATCATAACTGAAGATGTGACTGTTACAATTTTATTTCTTGCCCCCTGACGTTTCGACTTCCTTTAGTTCTTCATTCTCTGGTCTTTAATAAAATGCTGATAAAATGAATTTATGCTTTTTCATGAAGGGAAAAATGCGTTTAAATGGGAAAAGGGAAGGGAAAAGGAGGCAGGACCCATATGGAAATCGCAATCGCAAATCGGGCGGAAGAGGGGTATATAATATATAGTGGAGATATATATATATGAAATAATGGTGAAATCGCAATCAGAATCAAGGCAGAGTGACATATCACATATGTGAAGCGTCGATGCGATCAGCCCAATTGAGTTTGAGCCATTGGATCAGCAGGGAGGAATCAATGGTGGAGAGATCGATAGGAGTTTTCAATCGGTGGGTTTAAATCGGAAGGGGACTTGCAATTGTGCGATTAGACGTGGGCCATCCGATCGTCAGGGAAGATTGATGGTTGTGGTTTAATCCGGGGCGAGCCATCAGTGGGAGTCAATCAGAGGTGGGATTTAAAACCATGCGATTTGGAACATTCCAATTGGTGGAGGACCATTGGATTAGATGATGAGATCGATGGCTCTGGTGTAATCGGGAGTATGTCAATCAGAGGGTGTCAATTGGAGGGGGATTCGTGGAAGCTCCGATTGCGATGGTGCGATTGGATGTGGGCCGTCCGATCGGCAGGGAAGATCGATCGTTGTGGGTTAATCGGGGGTGATGCAATCAGAGGGATCAAGGCAGGACTCGCAATTTCGATGATCGGAGTTCTGTGCGATCAATCGCATCACAAGTGTTTGCGATGAACTGATTGGAGCTCTTCATACAGATGTTGCAATTGAAATATTTTTTTGATTGCGATTTATAAATAAAACTTAAACTTTATATTATAAAGTTTTGACTATATGCGTGGTGGGGAAGTGGTTTATATGGTGGGGACTTTATATATAATGGAAACTTTGATTTTATAATAAAGTTTCAAGGGTAATGGTGGGGAAGTGGTTTTGGGATTGGATATATGTATTAATGTGATTTTTTCCATTGGAAAGGGGAAAAAAGGATTTTATAAAGGAATATTAAACTTTAATAATACAAAGTTTAAAAGGGAGGGATGGGAAATAGGGGATATATGAGGATATAGGGACTTTTACTTCGCTCAAGCATGAATTTCAATCCAGAAGTCAGTTTTGAGAGTGTAGTATACCGTTGGAAAGCTCTTTCCAGGCTCTTTCTGTTGGATCTACTTTGAAGAAGATCTAACGCTGAACATGCTGTGGAAAACTTCTATGAAAGGTAGGGACATCACTTTGTGGAGATAACAGCTTCTGAATTGTGACTGAAAGGAAAAGTATTATATTTTCACCTCAAAACATGGTTTTGAGGTGAAAATTACATCAAACTTAATGAATGATATCTCTGATCTTCCGGGTGCTATAATTTTTAAGCTTATTGACTTCCTCATGACCTTGCTGATCTTTATTGACACTTGACTCATTAATTTGACCATGGTGAGACCTTAGAGACTAATGAGACCAATCCTATGGCATACTGATACGATTTTGAGAATGAAAATGACTAGTGACTGAAGACCATAGGGAGGAAAATCAGCAAATACCTCATGAGGGAAAACCGATAAAAATCACTACCATCAATGAATCCATGACCTAGTGGAATGGTGAAATTTATTGGTATGGGACTCCTAATATGTAGATGCAAAAGAGAAATTTTGATCATTGATGGCAGTATGACTAGACTGACACTAACATTGGCTCCAATTGGGATGGTAGCTCCTTGGAGGTGCCAAGAACACCGTAGACCAAGTAGCCTTATCCATTGGGCATGGAGTCAATAGCTAAAAACCAAACTGAATACTGAAAGAAACTTGACCAAACAAACTGACTCAAAAGTGACTCAAAGCTAACCTAGACAAAACTTAACATTTGAAGCTTGATGGCAGTATATGACCAAGACTTGAGGTTTCAAATCTTGATGATAACCACCTGTGTTTCTGGAAGGCCAATGTACCATCATGCTATATCAAAATGCCAATGTAACCAATCAAGCAGATGCCTCCTTGATTGATTCTCCTGATCATATCCTCTGGTAAACCATAGATATTTGCAACTGAACATCCAAAAGCGTGGTTGGCCATGATCTCCTTCATCACTAAATACTGCAATAATCACCTTCACTGCTGACTGCAATAAATTTTCCACTGGGTCTTGAAGAACATAAATATTTACCTCTTGCTGAAGAAACAGGGTGTCTTTTTCTCTTGATTCTGATATTTCTTCATAATGTACTTCAGTAAGTGTATGTTCTTGGTCTTAAAAAATTTCCGAACAAGTAGATGAGTAGATTTCCTCTTGAAAAAACATTTCAAAACATGAGACATAAGAAGAAGAATTTGAATGGCAGTCCTGAATGTTCTGATCTTCTGGAGTACGAATATATTGTAGGTCATCTTCACATGATATAACAACTGGATTATCATGTTGCTCATCATATTCATAAATCATAAGAGAAGAAACTTCAAATGTTTATGGAGATCCAACACCGTCATTTCTATCATCTACCAATGATTCATCCAAAGGAATAAATATCTCGTCTTGTTTTTCATAGAGGGAATAGATTACCTCCTCGTGAAGATCTAGTTCTGGTGGGATGAGAGCGTTTAGATCTGTAGCTCTGTTTTCTTCATTTGAGGTGTCCTCGACAATACAACTCTCTTTTATGGGACCTAGAACAACATGTTCTTCCTCATCACATTTTATCTCTAGATCTGATTTATCGTCATCACTATCTGAGATCGAAACATAATTTTCCTGCGTATCATCCTTTATTTCAACCAGATCTGAAATAAAACACTGTCTTTCATCATTTTCAACCATATGGAATTCTTCAACCTGCTGATCTTGATAAGTATCCTCTAAGATTTCTGCATGTTGTTGAAACGGATTTTCATACAACGCTTCCATGATTTCTTCATCCATGAATTCGTCATCTCCATAAAAATTCTCCATATCTTTAATGAAATTATTAACATGTTTACAACAATTCTGCACTAGTATTAAGGATGGATAATATTCTTTATATCTTTCGAAGAATATGGTATGGAAATATTTTAAGCAATAAATACAACCAGGTGGCAAACTTTCATACCAAGATTGAGCTTCACCTTCCAAAGTAGCCATAAACATCTTCATCAAACAATCTTCAGGAAAATTGACCTTTAATTTATGCACATGGATGTGAAATTTCACCAGATCAAGATCAACATCATCACCTTCCACATTTCTGAACATAGGAAAATTTTGAAGCCAATCCACTTTGGGAATTTTATTTGGGAAACCTGGAATATGATCTCGGCTCATGGGAGCATACCTTCTTGCAATACGTTCCATCTTAAAAATATTTAAAGCTATTGATCTTCCTGCAGTGGAGTCACCATGAAGGATTTTATTTTCAAGATTTTTAGTGAATGGAGTCACCAGGTGAATGTTTTCAGCTATTATATGCATCTAATTGTTGTTCACCATCAACAATCAAATCTAAACTTTGTCGGTATTTTACAAGGGAGGATATTGTTTATTGTTTCAAATAAATTAGTTCCCCAGTGGAGTCGCTAGAGATGTTAGCACCCAATCTGAACCTTAGGCAGAAAAAGGAAAATTAGGGTAACAACTAAACCACGCTCAGCCTTGTAGCTAGCCCTACAACGACAGGAGAGGGCTCTCTGCGTATAATAGATATTCAATAGACAATAATGAACAGATTTTAGGCTAGATATATGAATGTTGAAAGGGGTTTTAATAAATGACTGAAATTTTTAGGGATGTATGGGGGAAAAGGACAGCATGAGCTGAGGAATTAAATCAAGGACACAAGATATTTCATGGGGCAAGGCAGGCAGGAGGTTTAGCAATAAAATTGAAATAAGGTGAAATGGAAAGACTGTTGAGGAGCTGAAAAGGGCATAATACATGGATCCTTTTCAAACAGAAGAAAACACACTGAGTATGAATGAGTCCCCAAGGCAGAGAATATAAGATGGATTCTACCTTTCTAACTTGGAAACATTCAACTGGAAATGTTTATAAATGAATGATGAAACATAATAATGTATGTATGAAATATAGAAGAGAAAAATATGCTAAAACTCATACCACATGAATCCCACAAATCATAGCTGCATCATTTTATTAATTCCCTGCCAATACTGTACAATGGAGTGCGGAGTTTTTCTTCCGCACTTTTCCCAGAACTCAGATGCCTTACAAATGATTGGAATTTACAATATATAGACATAATTTGTGGGAATATAGTGTTGAGTCTCAAAAATGTTCTCCATATTCATACATATTTCCATTATGTCATAACCATTTAGCTCTTATTTCATAGCCATTTGACCTTAAACCCTACATCAAGTAACCATTTTCATAAATATATGGGTTAGGATCCTTGTTTTCCAAAGTTATTTATTTTATGTATTTAAAGTGAATTTATGATTAGAAACTAGAAAATTAACATAGTTTCATATATCTATATATGTGTTATGAGTTTTGTGACATGTGTAGGTCAAAAGGAGACTTTTAGAAGACCCTTATGTGGCACTCTAAGACCAAATTCGAATTTGGTTGGAGAAGATTATGGGATCAAGAGGATATGTGTCTCACTTCCTTGTTGTATTGAAACTCTAAGAGGATATGTGTCTCACTTCCTTGTTGTATTGAAACTCTAAGAGGATATGTGTCTCATTCCTCAAGTTGTGTTAAAACTCTAGAAAGACATGTGTCTTATTATTTCCTATTTTGATTGTAACTCTAGAGATGGAGGGAGAGATTCATGGACTCCCATTAATGAGATGTCTCCTCATATTTTGTATAAATAGGAGAAGCTTTCTCCTATCATAGGTAATGAGAAAGTAATGAGGAAGTAGATTTGTAAATAAGTTCAAGATGGAATGGGATGTAGACTTGTGAGTTCTTTTTAATAGAGAAATTCAGTTCTTTGATGATGTTTTGATTACAACTTTAAGGAGCTGAAGGACTTCACCAAATTGGTAGCAGAGGGCCCCTGCTATCCAAGGAGGCTTTTACATGTTTTCTAGATAAGTTGCTTTCAATTCTGTTTTGTCATATTTCCTTACTTAGATTGTTTTTTTGAAATCATAGCTTTTAGCATAATTTTTCATGGCAGCCCGGGCATTTGCATATCTTTTGACTAATGACATGGAATCAATATTGTTCTGCTGTTAATTTATTTTTTTTCTTAGTTTTTGTTTAATTCTAGTATTGCTTTGTTTATTTCAGTCTTGCACATTTGCTTCAGTAGTTAGATTTAGATATATTAAATTGCTCATGTCATTTTCAGTTACCTCCGAAAGCCACAGCTGGACTGATGGTGAGGGATTGAAGTATGAGTGTGTAGTTTGATATTAGTTTACTTTCTGTAAGTTAGATATATTAAATTGCTCATGTCATTTTCAGTTACCTCCGAAAGCCACAGCTGGACTGATGGTGAGGGATTGAAGTATGAGTGTGTAGTTTGATATTAGTTTACTTTCTGCAAGTTAGATATATTAAATTGCTCATGTCATTTTCAGTTACCTCCGAAAGCCACAGCTGGACCGATGGTGAGGGATTGAAGTATGAGTGTGTAGTTTGATATTAGTTTCCTTTCTGCAAGTTAGAAATATTAAATTGTGCATGACATCTTCAGTTACCTCCGAAAGCCACAGCTGGACTGATGGTGAGGGATTGAATTATGAATGTGTGGTTTGATATTAGTTTACTTTCCGCAAGTTAGATATCAGTTACTCAAGTTGTTTATGGTTACTTCCGAAAATCATAGCTGGACTAATGATGAGGGATCAGAAGACAAGTTGATGTAATTTGATTTAGATTTACTTTATCGCAACTTTTGGATTTCTTTCAGCATAGTTTCTTTTGTGTTTAGACAGCAGCAAGAATAGTTTGGTTTCATGCTCACTAGTTCACTGTTTTGATTTATTAGATTAGTAGCACCTTTTTCATTTCAGTAGCACATTTTCATTTCCTTTCAAGTTTTGTCATTGTATGTTTCAAATTCCTTTTTTCAGTTTCAAGTTGGTAAATCATTATAAAGGACATCATTGCCTTGAATATCCATAACTATACTTGTCTTTTAGAATTTCATAAAAATCCAAAAACGAAAAAAAGTAAGAGATAGGTTATCTTGCACATATAGTGCACCGCACTTCGTCAGCTTACGAATCCCTGGTTGATAATTTATGTTAGCAATTTAGGACACACTAAATTGACCAAACATAGATCGATGGGAATAGGAGGAATCATAACTGGAGATGGAAGACCAAGAGCTCATAATATTCTCGTAAAGGAAGAGTTGCGTTACATTATTCCTCTTGAAATTTTCGGATATCCAATGCAGAGGCTAAACCTGTAGCGTGGATCCTTTAGAATCATTGCCGAAGATGCGACTGTTACATTTCTGTTTCTTTGGCCTCTGACGTTCTGCTTTCCATTATTTCTTTATTCTCTGGTCTTTAATAGAATGCTGATAAAATGAATTTATGCTTTTTCTTGAAGGGAAAAATGCGTTTAAATGGGAAAAGGGAAGGGAAATGGAGGTGGGACCCATATGAAAATTGCAATCAGAGATCGGGCGCAAGAGGGATATATATAACACAGTAATCGCAATCGCAAATCGGGAGGTGGGACGGAGCGGAATGGCGTATACAATAGTTCCGATGTGATTGATGGGTGAAAACCCTTTGTACCAAAATTTCAAGTTAACAGGGAAACATGCCCTTTATTATATGGATGGGCGGAAGTACTGATGGCGGGACCCAAGGGTCAATCGCAATCGCAAATCGGAAGGGGAAATCAATCGCAATTGGAACAATCGGGAGGATAGTTGCGATCGGAGGAGGGGATGCGATTCATTGTGGGTCGTCCGATCGGCGGGGAAGATCGACGATTGTGGGTTAATCGGGGGCGAGCCGTCGGCAAGATTCAATCGGAGGTGGGATTTAAAACCATGCGATTGGAACATTGCGATTGGCGGAGGACCGTTGGATTACATGATGAGATCGACGGCTCTGGTGTAATCAGGAGTATGTCAATCGAGGGTGTCAATCGGAGGGGGATTTATGGAAGCTCCGATTGCGATGGTGCGATTGGATGTGGGCCGTCCGGACTCTGGATCGGGAGATCACGTCGAGGGATGATCGGGGTGTCGCGATTCTGGAGGAATATTGCGATCGATCGATCAGAAGGGGTATTATGAGCGCCGATTGCGATGGTGATTGAGGTGAGCCGCCGGGGACCGACGGGAGCAGCAATCAACGGTTAGATATGCATCGGAGGTTGCAATCGGGCAGGATATACAATCGGCAATCGTACCGGGTTATGGCATGAGTCAACCTAGAGGTGCACGTTACAAATGTTGTGATTGCGATGGAAGGCGGGATATATATATATATATATATATATATATATATATATATATATATATATATATATATATATATATATATATATATATATATATGTAGACTTTTAAAATGTTTATCATAAGGTTTTCTCAACGGGAATGGAGGGGAAGTGGTTTTGAGGGTGGGGACTTTATATATAATGGAAACTTTGATTTTATAATAAAGTTTCAAGGGTAATGGTGGGGAAGTGGTTTTGGGATTGGATATATGTATTAATGTGATTTTTGCCATTGGAAAGGGGAAAAAGGGATTTTATAAAGGAATATTAAACTTTAATAATACAAAGTTTAAAAGGGAAGGATGGGAAATAGGGGATATATGAGGATATAGGGACTTGTACTTCACTTAAGCATAAATTTTCAATCCAGAAGTCAGTTTTGAGAGTGTAATATACCGTTGGAAAGCTCCTTCCGGGCTCTTTCTGATGGATCTGCTTTGAAGATGATCTGGTGCCGAACATGCTGTGGAAAACTTCTCTGAAGGCAGGGACATCATTTTGTGGAGATAACAACTTCTGAATTGTGACTGAAAGGCAAAGTATCATGCTTTCACCTAAAAACATGGTTTTGAGGTGAAAATTACATCAAACTGAATGAATGATATCTCTGATCTTTCGGGTGCTATAATTTTAAGCTTATTGACTTCCTCATGACCTTGTTGATCTTTATTGACACTTGACTCATTAATTTGACCATGGTGAGACCTTGGAGACCAATGAGACCCATCCTATGACCTACTGATATCATTTTGGGAATGAAATTGATTAATGACCGAAGACCATGGGGAAGAAAATCAGCAAGTACCTCATGAGGGGAGACTGATAAAAATAACTACCATCAATGAATCCATGACCTAGCCGAATGGTGAAATTGATTATTATGGGGACTCCACTATGCAAAAACAAAGAGTAACTTTGATCACCGATGGAAGGCGACTAGACCGACACTAACAGGAGTCAAATAGCACTTGTAGATTAGTAGCCTTTATTGGGCAGGGAGTCAATCCCAAATGGGAGTTGATCTAGTATGAAATCCTCCCGAAGCCTGCTACACTTTGGACTTCTTTCTTTATTCCGAAACTGAAAATACCGAACTAGAAATAATACAACTAAAAATGCTCAACTTATAAGCTTATTTATGCACAACTCATATATATGTATTCGTGTCTGAATTTAATTAGGTGAAGTCAACCTTCCAATGGCACCAATCCAACATATTCATGTTAGACCTAATGCCTCCATACTGTTGAAATTTGAAGATCAAAATAGAGAGGTACCATGAAAATTTTCTAGATACAAAGCTTTGCACATACCTTTGCATAAATGCTAGGTTTATGAAAAAATAAATTTTTCATATAGTCAACTACTAGATCATAGAACTAGTGAGACCAATTTTCTGCTGCCTCCTTTTCTTAAACACCTTGCTGATGTAGAATTCTTTGAATAGGGAAGCTTCCTTCACTATTTGACTCCTTTATTTTAGGTTGTATGTGAGAAGATTTATTGTTGTTTTCTGCTGACAACAATTTAGGCTGAAAAGAAAAATATAAGGTTTATTCTTCATAATGATGATTTTATTCGTATAATGCCAATTCTTGAAAAAAATCTTCCCCCTCATGAAAACACATCTGAGGAGCTCCACTATTTTCTCCTCTATTCACAAAATAATTAAAATTATGAAAATTGTAATGATCTTTGAGGCTTTCAACATGTAGTTCAGTTGTTGCAACGAATTTTTGACTAGAATCTTCGGAATGCTTAAATTCTTGTGCTTCAGCAATACAGGAATCCTCTGACACTTTTTGAAACTCCTTGTTCATCTTTGAATTTGCATTCTCTTGTAAACAAATTCCATTTTTTTCTTGAGAGGCCCTCTTGTATTCAACAAAACTTGTTCTTTCAACATGACAGGAAAATTTTCTACAAGCCCACACATTATTTTTTATTAATTGTGCATAAAGAAACATGAACTTCCAAGTGCAAGGTTTTCTCTCCTTGAGATAAAAAGCCAAGACAATAGAAAGAGCCCTCAAATAGTAAACTATTACTGCATCTTTAGGAGGTCGAATTTCTTTTGGCATGCTCAGATAATTTTTTTGAAACCTCCTATTAAACACATCGATTGATTCATTGCTCCACCTTGAGATAGAATATAATTCCAAAAGGTGCTTTTCATATGACTTATGCTCGCCCCAATATAAAAGAAATATATCTTGAAAACCTTTCCATGAACTAATTGAACTTGCTTCAAAACATTGGAACCATTGTTGAGCACCCTGCTTTAATGAATGAAAAAACATCCTTAAAGCCACATCTTCATAAATAATTTGAAATTTTTCTAGAAAGTACTCAAATTCCAAGATATGTTGTTTAGCTGAAATATCCTCCTCCTCTCCAAAGAAACTTGGCAAAAATTTGAATCCTTTTGAAGGATACTGATGGAGAATTCTGGGCAGCTTCAGGGGTTTAAATATTTCTTTTTTTTTTAGCTGAAAAGCAGTCGATTTCTTTTCAAACAGAATATCATCACCCAAAGATGATGAATTATCACATTTATGCCTAGACTGTGACTTATTATATTTATGAATTTTAATGCAACAGTCATCTCTCCTCTCATATTTAGGAGATAAAGTTGTGTCAAGATCAATAATACAAGCAAAAGAAAAATCTTCTTTCTCTAATAAATAATGTACTTTTTTGGCCTTATAATCTTCTGAGGATATGAAGTAGGAAACAATCTTCTTGATATGTAAGGGAAAATATACTACTAAATTGATAGTGAAAAATAAAACTTCCTTTAAAAGATTCAAACTGTGATACCCATTTTTTCCACGATGCTTTCTCATTTCCTTGCCAGAAAAATTCCTTATCTAAGGAAATATTCATCAGTGGAGATTCCAGGAGAATAATAAACAACAAAATTTATATCTAAATCTTGTTCACCATCAGGAAATAGATCCCAATACCCAGGGAAAAATAACTTTGTGCCTTCGTCCCTGGCAACAGTGCTAGAAAATTTTGTATCTTAAGAGACTATCCCTCGACTGTGAAAGGAATCAGTGCTTAAGAAATTTTAAAAGTGTGTCACAAAAATAATTTTATCATGAGTTCTTTGTTCTATCCCTCTGGAAACTAGTTTTCTAAACCCTTAATGATTTGGAATAATAAAATATTTCACAATGCCATTGATTGTTGATATCTGAATGGAAAAGAAGAACTATAGGGGAAACTAAAAGTAATATGTGTTAAACACATAATCTATTACTTTTAAGTTTCAGAGAGAATTCATGGAGAGAGAGGAAACTCAAAATAATATCTTGTGAACACAAAATCTATTACTTTTAAGTTCCTTAGATAATTTGCGAAGGGAGAGGAGATGGAGTGAATGAGCGCTTATTAAGGCTATTTAACTCTCACTTACAAACATAAATCAGATACCAACTACTTCTTTACTTCACTTCATCCAAGGAAGAAACAACATAAAATGACACAAGAAACATGAATCACCATAAACTATTGCAGGAAAATCGCTGCTTCTTTCATTCACCCATCAGAAAAATAAGTACAAAATGTAGTCTCCAAGAAGTCTAGAACTCGGAACCCTTCCTCTTTCTCTCTTCCTTAAATACAAACAAAACTAGTTTGTAATTGTGTGAGCTTCTTGAAACTCCTAGACTGCCTAAACTATTAAAATACTTATTACATTGAAATTGAGGACGTCATTGCAGCTTCATTCTTAACAAGGAAAACAAATTAAAACTTCAAGTATAATCCTTTTGATGAATCTGAGCTTTTTTTATGTGTCTCCTTCTGTTTTCTGTTGTGATATCCTAACAGTTTGCATAAGCGCATCTCCACCTGACTATGCCCATGCTTTTTTGTTTCGAACACTGTCATCATGTCACCTACTACCCGACTCTGCCTATTCTTCTCATGCCCATGGCGTTTAGTATTTGATTAATGAACTTCTGCAAATGCATACCGTTGTTCTACACGTAGCGTCAAGTCTTTTCTTACCTGAGTCTTCCCTGCGTTCAGATTTTCCTTTGTAACTGATGTAAGATTGGACTTTAAAAGATATTCCATTACCTTTGAAAAAATGTATCTTGTTCACTTATTTTTCGCATTTTAGCATTCCAACGTTCTACATTATAATCCGCTTTTTCCCTCCAGTGTGATTTTTACAAAGGAAAAACCCATGTACCTGGACTTAAAAGCCTTTAGGCTTTAGCGATAAATTCCATCATGTCCACTTCGTTATCGCATTTTTCATTTCAACATTCATAACATATTAATGAGAAGCATTCCTCTTGAGCTTGTGATGTGTGATGTGTGAGAGGGTCCCACAACCAGAATTTAAATACTTTAGATTCGAGCTTCGAACTATATCACATCCGGTCCTCGTATCGCATTTTTCATTTCAGTAGTTTAACCTTGTTCTACTCCTCCTGAGCTTTGCGATTACGATTTTCAATATGAGATTAGGCCTTCCACATACAATTGCGATTAAGCCTCTGAACACTGTTCTACACATGTATTTGCACTACTCGACCTTGACCTATGTCCAATTTTCTAAATGCATTAATTGGCCCGAGTCCTAAATTGTTCTACACGTGAACAAGCCAGACTTGACACTTGCTACATGCTTTTATTATTTGCTTATCCTCTGGCTTAGATGACACCTTGAATGTTTTTTCTTCCCTTATTTTGGTGCCATTGCACATGTGATGATGAATCCTCATTGAGCTTGTGGTTATCCTTTTGAGAATGTTTCAATTATTCTTGAAATTTTAACAACTGTTCCTCAATAACCTTGAATTTATCAGAATGTCTCTTGACTTTTAGCTGAGTCAAATTATGTTGCAAAAAAAGATATTGTCATTTTTGTCATCATGTTTTCCACCCTCAAAGAAACTTTAATCATTTCATTCAATACTTATCCATGCACTATATTTTCACTATCATGATCATCATCATTGAGGCTAGGTGCCATTTCATCAGTGTGTACTAATCTCATCAATTATTAAAATTTCTTAGGTGGTAGGGCTCTCTTTAAATATGCTATTTTCGCCCAGGTATGGTTTAAAGGATGGTTTCAATCATCCCCTCTAAGTATTAATAGCCCTGTTGGACCAACTTGGGTATATTAGTTGTTCTTTAATCATCATCTTCTACCTATTAACAAACACAACCATTATTTAATGTTTGGAAAGAATTGGATAAATCATAAATGCATTGATTTCAAAGAAATATAATCAAATATTTCTTTAAAAATACCATCCCATGTACTATAGTCTTGACCAACCTCTTCTTCAGTGAAATTTTTTTATTTTCTGGAGGATCCATTTTCATATCATTTTCCACCCACTTTGTTCTTCAATATTTAGTAGTTTGAAGTCAACGCCCTTGTACATTTTTTTTCTTTTTCCAGTTGAATGCTTAGGCTATGAACTTCCTCCAATATCGATCTAAAATATCAACAACATGGATTAATTTATTTGAATATTTGATAATACACTATAAATTCTAATACTATTATGAAAAAGTATGGATGTGTTACAAAATTCCTCCTAAGTTAAGTCGAAATTGGATTACCTGATGTCTTGGGAGATCCATTGTGTCCTTATTTAATATGACACTATCTATTGACACGATGTCATATTGCCCCTATAATACATAGCATAGTCAATTATTTTTAGTACACAAATTATACCATTCAACCAATATGTTATCCGACACAAAACCTTTACTCATATATTTGACATATCGATATCATGTTTTGGATTTGAAAAAAAGAACAACATATTTTATATATATTTACCTCGTCTATATTGTAGCATATCTAAATTCATAAGCACCATCCTCCTTTGCTTGAGGTGTCTTCCTTCTTACCTTTGTTGTGTTTGCAAATTCTGTATTCGATTCTATGGCCACCCACTTTCCTCTCATTGATTTATTAGGTCTACATCATCCACATCCTCTGACCATGGCTTCCTCTAGATCCTATAATATACAATAATAAAATTAGTCACATAACATCTATACACTTCATTTTTTCTCCTTCCAATTGGCTAAATGCACAATTGATTTATTCTTAGGTCGTTTTCGCTACACATTTCTAAATGAAATGCCCCAATTTTCAATATATACCATTTTTGTTAATTTCTACTCCCAATATGGTGACACGACACAACTCTTATAAATATTAGATAAGGATTATGAAAAATAATGCACTACTTTTTTTTTCATATTTTCATTTAAGATAATTCAAACCCTTCATCCATAATTTTAAACTGCCAAATATCTGTATTTTTGTATATTTAAAAAGAAATACTTTGACTCTATATGCTAGAGAATATACTATTTTCAAATTTTGATTTTTAAGTCGTCTAAATGAACTCAATATATAATATAATAATTACTGTAAGTTAAATTGTGGATGAGATATACTTTTAGTGCCACCATCCACCCTATAAAGGAGTAAAGAGTGAGTGGCATGATCAAATATGTTTGTGTCACGTGTATACATAATCACTAAGAAACATAGCCTTTAAACGTGCAAATGTGTGTATGTGACTATAACTAGTTGATTGTTACAATATGAGTCATTGGCTATTAAGATAAAATTATTAAGTATGAAGTTACACCAAATTCATTAGTAGGGTGGGAAAATATGATAGAAAACACCCTTCATTTGGTTAAAACACCATTTATAGGGATTTACATCAACCAACATTTAAACTTATCACATGTGCATATGGACATTGCACATCCAATATTGGTATTAAAACCTCATAAAAAATGAAAATAACATGGAATCCTCCCAGATTGACATTGGAAAGTTCAAAGATGACAATAAATAGACAGAGAGAAAAAATGCAATATTATAGGCACAATTAGTGCCCCATTTGGTGCCCCAAAATAAATACATATTTTAGCCAATAGTTGATGCTAAAATATAGCACTAATGAGTCCTAATTGAGCATTGACTATTCAACTAAATTGAAAAAAAAATTGTCAATCTATAATTCACATGCGCAATGGATAAACCTATTTTCACATCCTGATTATTCAACCAAAACAATGTAATACATTCATCATATTTCCAGTCTAGTACTCACCAATTTCAAATCGAGGGAGCTTTGAAGTTTTTCTTATAGTTGGAGAAGACAATGGTTGGAGCAATGCGTTGAGGCTATGAAAGAAAATGAGTAACTGATTGGATCTCTGTTGATGGTGGGAAGAAATATTGACAGACTTCTCCTTCATTGTTGTGGATTTCAATAAATAAATGAAAATATTTTTGGGTGTGTTTTATCCTCTAGCGATCATGAATTCAATTTGTGCATATCATTTACCCCCTACTAGAGACAAAAATCAAACCCATGTCCATCCATTTTGCAATATTTATATTTTAAAAATATAGAGGTGTTACACCATTTTTTGGTCATCTAACCTCTTACTATTAGATGGACCAAAGTACACCATGTAAGACCAATTTTACCCAAAATAAAATTGCTTTCACTATGAAAAATAACTAGTAAACCACATTTATTAAGTTGTTTATGGTCTAAACAAGAAACCCCATGAAGAAATATTAAATAAATCCACATTTGTTTGATTTTCCTCAAGGAATAATTAGTTAAACATAAGTTTAATTAATATTCCTGGTCATATTTAACCCAAAATAGGAAAATTAATTAGATAAATCATTATTTATCTTATTAGTTTCTAGGAATAATTATTTAAACCTTATTTAAATAATATTCCTTGTTAAACTTGACTAAATCATTTATAAAAAAATGAATAAATCCTTATTTATTTAATTATTACTCAACCATATCCTTAAAATAATAAATAGATCATTTAATTATTTATTATTTACAAATAAAGAGATTTGACCAAATTCAAATTCTTTTTCCTTCCAACAAATATAATAAAATATTCCATAAAAGTTGGATCTAGAATTGGTTAATAATATTTTAATTATGCACCAATATCTAGACTAACTCAATATTTTGCTATAAATAGAAGGGTTTTTTCATTCACTCGCTACCGTTTGTTGCCTAAATATCACTCTGGATCTATACTTTTGGTCTGAATTTGATCCACCATCATTGTCATATTTTGCTACCATTTTTCTTGTGAGCTCCCTTTGAGTTCCATTTTTGTCTGGGTTTTCTACACCATCAAGAAAGAGGGATTCTAGATCTGAAGTGTTGAGGACTTACAAGAACCCATCCCATTGAGGGGGACTGGTAACATCTTTCTATGTTCCCTTCCCAGGTGTCAAAAAATATCAAAATTCTTTAAAAAAATCTTGTCTTGTCTATTGGATGCATGGAGCAATTATTGCTTTTATTTACTACTTAATGTCTTTTAATGCATAGATCTAGATTTTTGCAACATTTATCTTGGTCAAATAATTGCATATCTAAAGATATTGGCATCCATCTTTGTTGTTAGGGTTGTTTGTTATGCACGGCTAAAATGAGCCTTTTTCGTGCGCTTGCGATTAAGATTCATACTAACAACTAGCGACTCCACAAGGGTTTACGATTACGACCTCTGAAATTTTTCAGATCCCTGCATATCCAGCTGCTTCAAACCCTATAATTTCTCTTCAGCTTCTTGTTTTGCTTTTCTTGATGTTGTTTTTAACCTATAAAACCCTAAACCATTGAAAATTCTAACTTCTGCGTGTTTTCGGACCTATTGCATAGGTGACAGGCATGAGCCGCAGCTGAGACGACAAATTTTTCTGAAGCCTGCTCCTGAGAGTGCCGGAAGTGTAGGTCGCACTTTTTGGGCCAAAACCTATGACCTGAATCTCCAGGGCATAGAAAATAGGCCAAAACCTACGACCTTTGTAGAAAATAGGTCAGAAACGGCGACCTGAACTTTTTGCGGGAATTTTTCTAAGATTTTTCTAGGTTTGTCTGGGCCTCTATTCAAGGTTTTCTGACATCCGTCTCTGCCTGTTTTGGACATGTAATTTTTCTATTTTTCTCATCAAAGTAGGAACATAGACCTTAGGGCTTTATTACCCTCCACCTTTCGTGAAAGATTTTTAGCTGCTGCAAGTCATCTGAAATTTCAGTCTGTTCAGCCATTTTTCAGATCTCATCCCTTACCTTCAGATCCACTTCAGATTGGTTATTTATCCATCCAAAACACCTCCTTTTAGTTTTGTTTGTATTTTCCTCTAGGGTCCCCTCCGCTTCCCTTTAGGTTATAGCCTTTCGCGAACTCATTTACATCAATTTTTCCTCTGATTTTTTGCTTCTTTTTCTACACCTATTTCCAACAGATTTGACCTTTAGATAATTGTCCCTCCTGAATTTAGATCTATTGGCTATTTTTGTGTGTTTTAAATAGATTTTTTTCCCACCTATAGACTACTTGTTGAGAGGCCTGCCTCCTCGGTCTCTCTTCTATTTGTGTTGTGTTTGTTCCTTCATCATTGTGCCCCCAAGGAATTTATCCCGGAGACTTCTTTGCCTTCACCCTTAGTTTCTGGTAGGAAGACTTACTCCTCCGCATAGGATTCGAGTTAGTCCTCCAATAAGTATGCAATCCGACTCCTCTTCTGGTTCATTGGGTTCCCCTTCTAGTTCCACCCCTGGTTCTCCCCCTGTCACCTTCTCCATGTCTGGTTCAGGACCTCACGCTGGTGGTAGCCCCGACCCTAATGCTGGGAATACTACTAGTGGGATCGCAACAGGAACTACCCCTGCTGCTCCCTTGCTCCCCTATATGGTAGGCCTTAGTCTTCCTGATTTTAACCAGTTGATCAATGACCCTATACGCCATGACGCTGCTTGGCCTGCTGTGCCAATCAAGCTCCCTTCCGACATCCCCAAGTTTTAAGGTCTTGCTGGAGAAGATAAAAAAAATCATGTTCGATATTTCCACATGTGGTGTTCATCTGACTCCATTACCGATGACTCTATCCATCTTCGGTTGTTCCAATGTACGCTTACTAGCGAACATTCTAAGTGGTATGTTGATCAGACCTCCTCCTCTCATACCACCTTTGTGACTCTTGCCCGATATTTTCTATCTTATTTCCAGTTTCCCCTTCGTTATGACACTGGTACTAGACTTTTGAATTCTATCCGTCAATCATTTGTGACCCTCCTATCAGATCATGTCCAGGAGTGGCAGATAATAAAGAGCCTATGTCGAGCCCCTACCTTCGAAGACCATGTCTACATGGACTGGTTCCTTAGATCCCTTTTTCCTGCTATAGGAAAATATGTCGCATCGTATTTCCCTCAATCCGAAGAATCCGCTCTCTAGATTGCGTTAAAATATGACCTGATCTACGCTCAATCGAGTTATGTTTATACCGTCTTACCTGATCTCCCTAGACCCAATGGTGCCAACACACCGGGGGCATCTCATACCACCGACGGTATCATTGGAGCTCTTTCTCATCCATATGCTTAGCCTCCCATGGGCTATGGTTTCCCTCAGGGAGGGGCCAGTACCTCTAACACATTTACCCCTCTCGGTAGCATGTATCCAAGATACGACATGCCACCTCCTTTTTCCCAACCTGTTTACCACAATGTTACTCAACCTCCTTATTATTTGTATCCATAGCTTGGTGCTCCAACTCCTCAAGCATTAGCACCTCTGCCTCCCTTGCCTCCTCAACCCTCACAAAAGTAGCCACCACCCCCTCAGGGGAAGGTGTACGCACAACAAGGCACGGCTAATCCTCCTACTTCCAAAAAGAAGAGGAAAGGAACCCAAAATCAATCTACCCCCGGTAATCCTGGACCTAATCCCCAAGGTAATGCACCTAATACTGCTAACCAAAAATAGGGCACTCATCAGGGCACTCATCCCAAGTAGGACAGGCATGTTCGCAGGAATAAGTCTTGTTCTTGTTGTGGTGTTTATGGTCAATACACTCACGATTTTCATATTTTACCACAAATGTGGCAGATGTGGGAGACTCAAGCAGCATCTTGATGACATCAAGCCTCCCCTTCCGTCCCTCCCCATGTTGTGCCTAGTTAGCTGGCTGTGTTTACTAATCCTTTCCCTTAGCAAGGATTTGTGGCTACCCAACCACCTGAAGGTCAAGCAGCCACTCAACCTCCCCATCTGGTACCTCTGATTACCATATTCTCATGATGAACTCTGACCAACCCACTACCATTGACCTCAACCTTTAGACTCAGTCATGTCAGTAAAACAAGCCTCCTGCTACGTCTACCCCCGAGCCCCCTTCTTCAGGTTCTATAGAGCCTCTTTCGACAACCCATGGTCCTTTGTAGATCCCTCAGCCTAAGGCAGAGGTTTATACCAAGATCCCTAAGGGACCATTACACCGAAATGATGCTTCTAGAAAAGCTACCCATTTGTATAGTATAGTAGATGATTTGGTGTAATATTCTGCTGCCATCTCAATGTTGGAACTCCTCCAGTCATGCCCTTCACAACGAAAAGCTCTACTATCTTCCATGGGTGTTGTAGATACTTCAGATGATCGATTGATCATCTTCAATGTTGACCAGTTAGAACATCCTCCTCTTCCTACTTCCGTCGCAATCCAAATCCCAGTCAAGATCTGGAATGCCAACGTTTCCCTGTATATCATTGATGAGGGGGCATCCACCTGCATAATGTCCTCTTTGGTTTGGAAGCAACTCGGATCACCTGAGTTGGCCCCTTCCACTATCACCCTCCGAGCGTGGGATGGCCACGCTTCCCAACCCATTGGCCTGTTCTGCAATTGTCCTATTACTCTTGCGGGCAAGACTGTTTGTGTTGACATAGAATTCATTGATGCCCTCTTAGATTACAACATTCTATTGGGTCGTAGCTACACCTATGTGATTTTTGTTGTACCATATGTGGTTCACTGCAAGATGTCCTTTCCCCATAATGGAAAGATAGTCACCATTGACCAATTGAAATATTACAAACAAAAGTCTCAGACCTCCCCTGCGTCCATCATATCTTTGGTGGCCAATAAGAAAACCTTCGATCCCTTGACCAGTGTCTCACTTAGATTCTACAAAGACTCCTCTTTGCTTGGTTCATTCCCTGGTCTTCCTCCTCCTGTCTCTAATCCCAGCTCATTGAATTTTTTCATGATGCAATTGTCTCGGGCTTCCCTCAAGCGGCCCGCTTCGGCTAGTTAGCAGCCCCACCCTCCGCAACCTGCTCCTAGCACTTCGACTCAGCCTTCTGGACCCCCTCCTCCTGGACCTTCACCTGCAACTGGTATCCATGAGCCTCTCCAGTCTCCTAGAACGGTTCCTCTAGGCCTTAAGTATCTCGGAGCCATCTCGCCTGGCCATTACCCCTCCGGTCAGATATCGTTCCTAGCTCCCCCTCCTAGTGTGTTCTCGGTAGCTGTCATGGCTACCCTATCCCTTTCTAACCTAACCCTGGGGATTCCTGTCTGGTACATAGATCCCCTAGCCACTACCCCACCTTTTCAACCAAAACCTTATCTTGCTTTGACTCTGGTTCAACCCATCCCCATGACTCCTCCCGCTGCTACCGTGCCTCAACCACCTCAACAAGAACCTTCTCCTGTTGTGACAAATCCGAGTAAAAAGGGAAAAGCTTTCAAGAAGGCATCAAAAGACAAGGCTTCCCTGAATAACTCTACTCCTCCTCAGCCTCCAAATCCTTGTGCTTTGTGTGATGTTCTCGGTCGTGCAGCCCATAATTGTCCTAAGTTTCCTCGTATGAAGCCCATGGTTAATGTTGTGTTCCCTGAGTCTATGGTTCCTAAAGCCTCTGTTTCTTACTTGACTACAGCCAAGAACCCTAATACTATTCACACTAACCATCCATGTTCTTTTTGTGATCTCCATGGCCATTATTCCCACCATTGCCTCACGCATTACCGCGCCTCTTTGGAGGTAGTTCGAGAGTACGAGATTGAACAAAACAAATCCACCTCTTATGTCCTTGTGCAGTATTATTCGAGCTAGCTTGAGTATTTACCTACTCCCATTGACATTCCCCCTCCTGATGTTGAGATGGCGAAGCCTGCGGCCACCATTTTCTACCTATCATCATCCATGAGACCCTCGGTGGAAGCCCCCCTAGAGACTTCCCCTGATGTTTTTCCTGACCGCCATTTAGCGATCACCTTGGGCTCTGTTATGGCCTAAATCTACCTCAAGCTAAAGAAGGCAGAGTCTAGGGTAACATCAAACCACGCTTAATCTGGTAGCTAGCCCTACCAGATCGGGAGAGGGCTCTCTCCTGGTCAATCTCAGCAAAAATAATCAGTGAGGCTTGAGATGACTTTGAATAAACGCTAATTTTAGGCTAGTTATATATGTAAAAGAGTTTTATTTTATTTTGAGGGTGTTTTTTGGATCAAAGGGAAAGGCAGATTTTGGGTATGGGGAATGAGGCCTAGTTTTTGAAAGAGATCTGAATGGGGTAAGGTAGGAAATTGTTTTGACATTTCAATTTTGAATGAAATGGATAGTTGAGATAGGTGAAGAGCTAAAGAGGGCAAGAAAACTTCAAGGATCCTCTCCAAATAGTTGAAAACATAGAAAATTAAACAAACCCTAGGTAGAGCACTGCAAATCTAATGAATTCCACCTTTATCCTTGTTTGTTTAACTTAAGAAGAAATAAGAGAGAAGATGATACACATAAAAAACCAGAAACTTACAATAACAGAGAGAAAAAAATCATCAAAACAAAGAGCCATATGGATCCCAAGGAGTGCTGCAAACCCTGGTCTATTCCTTTGCCAAACTGCAGAGATGAAATGTACAATGAAGTTCAAAGCAATCCCAAGTGTCCAACCAGGAAAATGACTGAAAAACTACAAGATATAGACAAGCATAACTCATCCCCAGCCTCTAGGGGTCGAGCTCACAATTTCAGGAGCTGTTTCAACAAGATCTAAACTAAGAACTGGAAAATAGGTAGTGGAACATCTTACCTCTATAAGATAGGAAACCGATTCATTCAGTTGCAATTCACCTTTTGATGGATGAATCTACTTCCATGAGTAAAAATTTGACAAAATTACATCAAATTACATCAATTTTTTTAAATTTGTAACTAAGAAAGTCAAACTGGCCAAAACTAGGCGAAAAACAGAGTTACTGAGTAAAAAATGAGCCAAAATCCCCAATGCACCGCGCCTGATTTCTCTATGTGTCGCGCCAGTTTGGAGCTGATTTTGAAGGCCTTCCTGGTGTCCAAATTGGCTCCAAGTGGGCTTGTTGGAAAGGTCTACCTGTCTAATTTCCAACACAAGTGTAATTTATGAATTTGGTCTCCATTTTCCCTCCAAAAATGAGTTCTCCCAACACTGCTTCCTGTGTGTCCAAAAAGGGGCAGAAAGGTCATTTTTAGGGTGTTTTTGACCCTTTTGGCAGCCCAAAACCTGCCAAAATATCTTGGCCATGGGCAGGCATGCATAAATTTTCATGAAAAATCCAAAAAATAAAGTTTTACCCCAGAGGAGCTCCCAATCATAAGCACGCGCCACGTGGCGTGACGCGTAGAGCTGAAAAATCTGTGTTTAGGCCAAAAAAAAATAAAATTGCAGAATGTGTCCCAAATTTCTTGAAATTTGGGCTGAATGTCCTCCATCATGTACTATGATGGGCCAAGGAAGGCTTGGACAAAATTTGAAGTCTATCTTTCCTTTTCCGACTCTTTAATGCCCTCTTCAACTTAGCCTTTAGGATCTTGATTCGTGCCTTGTAAACATGCTTTCTTGCCCAATAATGATTCGCCATGTGTCTCAACATGTTATTTTCCTTGTTGGCCTTCTTAAACAACTTTTCCAAATTAATATTGACCCTTTCAAGCCAATTTTCGCGATCAGCCTCAATCTCTTGCTCAATGGATGTCATCTCACTTTGGCTCCTTTGAGCAGCTTGTTGGTTCTCACGTATATTTTGCAACTCCATGATAGTTTGCTGATCTTCCAACTATTTTTTTCTCTGCTCAAGGTAATTAATTATCCATTGGGCTCTTTGCAACTTGATGGACAAAGTGTTTATTTCTACCTTCTGCTCCTGAACAACCTCTCTCAGCTTTGAGCTAGGAGAGCCCAACTCATCATCAATGAGTATGAAATATGTATCCTGGCCTCCTGAAGGCCCCTCATCATGTATTGGCCTCTTACCCTTTTCCTGTACCTGTACTGTTGATGAAGGAAGCGAGACCCCTTCCACCCCGGGTGGAGATAGTACTCGCCTGGCTGCTGCAAAAAAACCTCTAGAGCCCCTCTGATAAGTGACAAACACCGGCACACTAGCAGTCCATGTCTCATGACCTTAATTCTCATACGAAGGTTCACCTGCCTCATGAAAAGCCTCTGAAGGTACCTGAGAAGCTGTGAAGAAATCATTAGAAATGAAATCCTCCCATGAAATACCCTGCAAGCCGAGCTGATGCGTAACCACAATTTTGATGAGTGCAAAGTGATAGATACTGCTATACTGCTGCTCAGGAGTTTTCCTTTGCACAAGAGTGGTCATCTTCTCAATATTCTGGCACATGAAATAAGGGAGGTTCATCATCCTCACCCTGGTGAAATGCATCAACAACGTGATATGATAGGCATAAAGACATGAAAACCGGCCTTCACAACTGAAATATTTGATAATAAGTTTCATCAGAGGAGCATATGAATCCTTTAGGAACCGGAAGGGAAAAACTCTGCTGAGTTGTCTCACAAAACTAGGCTAGATATATGGCTCATAGTGTACCCTGTCAACCTGCTACCTTTTGTTCCATTGTTCTCCAACATTTGGAATTCCAGTTGCTTGAGAGATAGTTTCAGGTGTTAAAGTGAATAACACACCTGCAAGGGTGACTTGGTTATCATGTAAATGCAACACAAACAATCAGGCCAGCTCTTGTTGGTGGTGGACCCTAGCAACCATTTCACAAAATTGATGACAAGACTGTTGTTGAAAACATGCCATAGAAAGTGGACAAGCCTGCAGTTTAGCCAACGAAGTGGGATCCTCCCTCACATGTCTGCCACTCTTGTGAGGTATTCTAGGTGCATGCAATTCAGTTGTGGAGTCACTATCTCGGTCATAAGAAGTATCTGTCTCCATGATTTCCAAATTCTAGGTTGTTTTGGATGAATATGAGGAGACTGGTGTCTTTGGTTTTGTTGCCAAATATGTAATAATATGGGAGGGACTATGGAGGGAGAGGGTAGGGAAGATGATGGGATATTGCCAAGTGAAATTTGTCAATTAAAGAGTTTAGGGACAACCATTAGGTTTTTTGGGATAGCATTGGGGTTTTGGGAAGTTTATAATTGGGATGTGGGACAATGGGAATGGGATAGGAATATGAGGGAATAGGGAAATGGAACAAGAATAACAATGATGAGGGAATACAAGGTGGGGAAGTAGGAGTGATAGGCACAAAACCAATTTCTAAACCCTAAGGAAACAATCCTTTGAACAAGATAATAGGGTTTGAATTTTTTTGTTTAAATCCTCATAAACAACACAAAACACATGTTCATTGGCAATGGAGAGGTTGCTTGACTTACTTGGACGAAGAGGGACCGAGCCGATTCGAAATTGTGACATGAATATCAATGAATTTGTTTTCTGTCCCTATGCGTCGTGCAACAAACCCAATGTGCCGCGTAACACCTATGCACCGTGCTTGTGTATTCTTAACACAGTGGGGGCCGACCCAATGCGTCGCGCCTGCCCAATGCGTCGCGACACCCAGCCAATTTATCGCGCAGGAGAAATTTGCACAAATCGCCTTCAAACTGCTTCTTTTGCTCTTCACGAATTCTCCTTGGTTCACTCCTGTTCTCTTAGCATACAAATGAGCTTATGACAGATGAAAATGTTTTATATGCCAAGGATTTTGATTCTTCTTTTCAAAAAACCCACTTTGCAATGTTTCAGATTTTGACACTTTTTTTAAAAAACTTTGTTTTGCTTCATTTTGGCTTTTTGATTGAATGATGTAATTTCTATTTTTCTTGCAGGGAATGGATGGCTGGAGCTTGACAAAGGCGACCAGGGTTGCCGGTGAAAATATTATTACAATTGAGAAAACTTAAAATTACATTACATTTATACATAAAGATGAGATACTCTATTTTTCTTCAAAACAGAGTTTTGAAGAAAAATACATTATTAAGCATATGATGATGAGATTTTTAGCCCTTATTTCAAACTTGCTCATGTGCCTGTTGACCATTATTTGGCATTCTGAAGACCTTATTAATGAAAACCTAGACCTAATGACACTAAAACTCTAAAAATGACTCTTTGCCAACTATGAGACAAAAAGTGACTGCAAATGATTTTAATGAACAGAAATAGGCCAGCAGGTAAAGGACATGAGGGACATGAGCAACAAGCCACTACCGTTAGATGATCCATGCTCCTAATGGAATGCAGCTGACTGAGTGAGACACCTAATATGCAATGCAACAAGAGAAATTTGTTCACTGACGGAGGGATGAAGATACTGACACTAATAGGCTCAACGTCAGTAGATCCTTTATCTACTTACTCTTCTGTCATCCCCCATGACATTGCGCATGTGAGCCTTTCTTCATATGATGATGAGTTAGGTAGCTCTACTGTGTCAGGTGGTCTCCCTTCCTCCAGTCACCCCATCTTCTATTATGATGATGACATCATGGAAACCTTGTCCACCCTTGACTTCATTTTTCCTACCCATAAGCAGAATGGCACCATCCGCGTCTATGGTGACTTTCGTGGCCTGAGCACAAGCTGCCCACAAGGTAGCTCCCACACACCACCTTGCCAATGGTGTGTGGATGGTAGACATCATACCCAGATCACTCCCTCTCATAGTGTTTGTTTGGTTTCTACTTTGCACTCAGGTTGCCAACATTGTTCATCATCCTCCCATTTGTTTTCTTGTTGCACATTTCAGATGGACCTCCCATCTACACCTTATATCGGTTATGCTGATGGTGCAATTCGCTACTCCCGAAATCTAGCCTCGGTAGGTTGGGCCATTTTCACCCCCTTTCATTCACTTTTTCTCTTGAACGGTTTATTCATTGGTATTGCCACCAATAACCAAGCCGAATATGATGCAGTGCGAGGTTTATTAGCTGATGCCCTTTCCCATCGCATCCTCCACCTTCATGTTCATTTATATTTCTTGCTTTTTTTCATGCAATTGAATAGTGTATATCGTGTGTATAATCCTATCCTTTTTAGAAGATAATTACGAGTGAAGCTTTTGATGCGTGAATTGAAATCATTACATTTAATCAGGTACCTATAGCAAAAAATCACTATGTAGATAAAATTGCAAAAAATATTCTAGATTGGCATTTAGCACATGCATTTAACATAAGAAAATAACATAAAATCATCAAAACGATGCATATCCATGATATGTGTCGTATAACATGTTTTATAGTCCATCAAATCTAATACATAAGACATGCCCATAACATGTTACAAAAACTCAAAACTAGAGGTAGCACCTGCCCCTACACCTAATCACTATCTAGAGGATCTCGAGCCAATGGCACTACTCCTGCAGCTCATGGATCATGCATCCCCTGTCCGGCCATTGCCATGCGTCACATGAACCCTCGCCACTCTGAGGGTAGACCAATACATGGCTCTATGTACTGGTCATCTAAGTTTTTCCAACCACGCTTTGAAACACTAGTTAGAAGCCTCTCACATCTATGATGGATGTCCTCTAGGAGGGCCGCTGCATCCTCATTTTGTGGCGCTTTCGATCCACTAGGTCCTACAGCTCCTGATACTGCAGGTCGTCCCATATACCCAGACGGTTTTACCGGTGCTATATCTGCATATCAAAAGTGAAATAATCAGTACGATATACAATATTTGGAAACTTGACAATGCACATAAAATATAAGCAACTTGTCACTTACCATCGGGCCCCCATACTAGACCAGGCGGTAGTGGCAAGCGCGGGTCCCCGCGATAACTCATCCCACTATAGGTATAGTCGTCTATGTACAGTGGCATCTAATCCCAATGAGCAAAGAAGTTGGGCCAGAACACCCGCTCTGACCACCCCACCTCCTCCTCTACACAGTAGTCACCCCCACTGGCACATCCTAGGCTCTCTCAGGACCCCATCCAAGAGCTGTATGTGAGGTTGAAGTGTTGGGACCTTCTCAAAGAAGAATTAGCAAAAAAATGTACCATATGCATATTCATGGTTCACTTTTCGTTTTCATAACAATAACTATCGTTTCAATTACAAAAGCATCATCTGGGCCCACCCATAATAGGTCCCACTCAACATAATCTCCACAAGCATCATCTACCCTGTAGTGATGTGGTGGAGTGCCTGGTTTCCCAGGATACACAGCACGAGTCTCTAATCTCTCTATATCCCGATGGGTATCCATGTTCCCTTGACATGGAGACCTGGTCGACAATGGCGCTCCACAAACTCCATGATGTTCTGCCCTCGTGGTAACACTAGCTGAGTATTCCCAACCATTCCAAGTGGTGTGAAACCACTCAGAAAATATATATAATGGACCGTCAACTCGATCTAGTGCCCCTGCACTATAAAGACCTCATGGTCTGGATCCCAATAACTGACAATCCGAGCCAATAAGGGCTCTCTAGTGTTAGAAAATTAAATATTACAGAGCAATGAAACACATAAAATATGCGGAAAACACAAGCACATAAAACACATAAAAACAGAGAGACACAGATATACGTGGTTCACCCATTTTGGGCTACGTCTACCCCGAACAGATAGTCCTTCCTTTCTATTATCCAACAAAATAAAGAGACACAACCTACAACAGATCTGTTGTAATATCCTCTGTTCTCTCTCACATCTCCCTATCTGTTTCTCCCTCCGATAATACACATACAATACACAACCACAACACAATATCCTCATACAAGCGAGGGGTTTCCTTCGAGGGAAAAAATACCTAAACTAAACATAACATCTACCATCAGATCATCCGCCTAATGAACGACCCATATTGACTACAAATTACTATACTTTTACAAGGAAATTTTACATCTGTTTTTAGCTTCGGGGGCACTTCCCCCGAACCCCCCCGCTAGGGGGGGGATCCATAAAGTCACATCCACCCCCCCTGGACCCCCCAGGAAGCATTTAATTTCGAGCGGCGTTGCTTCCCCATTAAGGTATAGGGGTCCAACACTGTGATAAAAAATAAACAAGATAATCAGTCTCCACACCCAACAATCTCCCACCTGGAGACTGATTGTAGCAACTCCACTGCTGCTTCATTTGCTGGAAAATGACTCCTCTTTGGACCTAGCTATTTCTCATCTTCATCGTCATCCTTGAAGACCAATTGAAACTAAGAATAATCTCAGTTTCTCCTTGGTCGCAACTTTTGTTAGCATATCTGTAGGATTCTGGCTAGTGTGAATCTTTTCCAGCTTCAATTGTCCATCTTCCAATACTGACCGTATGAAATGATACTTGAGCTGTATGTGTTTAGTCCTGGAATGAAATGCTGAGTTCTTTGCAAGATGAATGGCACTTTGGCTATCACTATATAACTTGCCCATATCATGCTTCTTACCCAATTCATCCATAATCCTTTGTAACCAAATCATTTCTTTACTAGCCTCTGTAGCAGCAACATACTTTGCTTCTATTGTTGAAAGTGCAACAACACTTTGGATTTTTGAAACCCAAATGACAGTTGTTCCACCTACAGTAAATACATATCCTGTAGTGCTCCTCATGTTATCTCTGTCACCTACCATATCTGCATCAACATATCCCTGTAGAGAAATGTTTGAATCACCAAAGCATAATCCTTGATTTGTGGTACCTCTCAAATATTTGAGAATCCATTTTACTACCATCAAATGTTCTTTTCCTGGATTGTTCATGTACCTGCTTACAACTCCCACTGCATGTGCAATATCAGGTCTTGTGCAAACCATTGCATACATTAAGCTTCCAACTGCTAATGCATATGGAACTTTAGACATATAGTCCATTTCTTCTTGGGTCTTGGGGCACATCTCCTTACTAAGTTTCAAATGGCTAGAAAAAGGTGTACTAACTGGATTTTCATTCTGCATATTAAATCTTTTCAACACCTTTTGTATGTACTCATTCTGAGACAGTGTTAATTTGCGATTTTTCCTGTGTCTATTTATTCTCATACCAAGGATTTGTTTTGCAGCTCCCAAATCCTTCATTGCAAATGAATTTGCCAATTTTATTTTGTGCACATTTATTTCGTACATGTTAGACCCTACAGCAAGCATGTCATCTACATTTCATAACAATATAATATAGCTTCCATCATTTTACCTTTTCAGATAAACAAAATGATCAGAGTGACATCTAGTATAACCTTGTTCAGACATAAACTTGTCAAATTTTAGATACCACTTCCTTGGAGCATGTTTTAAGCCATACAAGCTCTTCTTTAACATGCACACTAATTTTTATTTCCCTTTTACCTCATATCCTTTTGGTTGCTGCATATAGATCTCTTCCTCCAAATCTCCATGGAGAAATGTTGTCTTTACATCTAACTGTTCAAGATGTAAATCTTCCGCTGCTACAAGACTTAAAATAGTTCTAATTGAAGTCATCTTAACAACAGGAGAAAATATTTCATCAAAATCAATAACTTTCTTCTCGTGCAAACCCCTTCACCACAAGTCTAGCTTTGTACCTCTCGTTTCCCCTCCATATTCTTCCTTCACTCGTAAACCCATTTATTTAGCAATGTAGTTTTACCCTGGGCAGCAACCTCGACTAAGTCCCAAGTCCTACATATGGCCATGAGTCCATCTCTTCTTCCATGGCCACTTCTTCCTGGTTTCAACCTACATTGCTTCTTCATAACATTCGATTTCACCAGAATCAGTTAAAAATAAATAATATAATGAAGGAGAGTATCGTTCAGGGGGTCTACTTATCCTAGTAGATCTTCTGACACCAATTTCAGGTGTTTGAGGTGCCTGTTGCTATTGTGGTGGTTGATGTTGTTGTGGCTGTTGATTATTATTATTTTCAGGCACCTTTAATTTTTCTGTGATCTCATCAAGAACTATGTATTCTTTGTTTTATTTTTCCTGTTTCTTTTCTTGCAATTGATTCTTATACAAGACCTTTTCATTGAATATTACATCTATGCTCCTAATGATTTTATGATTTTCATAATGATATAAGCGATAACCAAAATTATTAACACCATATCCAATAAAGGTACATTTCTTTGATTTTTCCTCAAGCTTTGTTCTGTTTTCTTTATTAATATGGACAAAGGCCTCACAGCCAAAAGGCTTTAAAAAAAAAGTAGTTTACCTTTTTACCTGTCCATGCTTCCTCTGGAATACCACCATCCAAGGAACTTGAAGGCCCCCTATTTATTAGATAAACAAAAGTATCTACAACATCTGCCCAAAATTGTAAAAGCAATCATGCATGTAATCTCATGCACCTTGCACGCTCCATGATTGTTCTGTTCATCCTTTCTGACACACCATTTTCTTGTGATGTTCTTGGAACTGTCTTCTCTCTGCGAATTCCATGCTTTGAACAGTACCTATCAAACTCTTTGCTGCAATATTCACCTCCATTGTCCGATTTGAGACACTTAACTTCTTCTTTGTCTCAATCTCAACCAAAGCTTTCCATTTCTTGAAAGTATCAAATACATCGCATTTATTTTGAATACAATAAATCCAAGATTTTCTAGTTGTATCAATAAAAATAACATAATAACGAGAGCCACCAAGAGATGATACCTGCTGTGTCCCCATACATCCGTATACACAAGCTCTAATTTTTCGCTTCTTTTCTTTCCCAACTCTGAGAAATCTGACTCTCTTTTCTTTTCCATAAATGCAATTCTCACAGAAATCCAAATCAACATTCTTCAAACCTGGCAACAAATTTCTTGAGTGAAGAATCTTCATTCCCTTCTCACTCATGTGTCCGAGCTTATGATGCCATAATGTTGCATCTTCTCCTTTGGAAGTTAAAGCATTAACATAGTTATAAATACCATTGCATAAATACAATGTACCAACCTTTTCGCCTTTTGCTATTACCAGCGCTCCTTTGGTGACCTTCCAAGTTTTATTTGTTAAATTTGTCACACAACCTTCACTGCCTAACTGCCCTGTTGAAATCAGATTTTTCTTCAGATATGGAACATGACTTACCTCCTTTAATATCCATTGGTTTCCATTCTGTTGTTTTACAAGAACCGTACCCATTCCAACAATTTTACAAGGTTTATCATCACCCAAACATACTTGTCCAAAATATCCTTGAACATAATCATGAAAATATTTCTTATCAGGTGTGGCATGGAATGAGGCCCCTGAATCTACAACCCAAGAATCAATAAAATTTTCGAAAGAAAGAATCAAAGCATCTTGTAACACATCACCTGTCACATTTTCTTCATGATTGTTTTCTTGTTGTGTGTCTCCTTCTTTTCCCTTCTAAGATCTACAGTTTTTTTTCAGGTGTCCTTTCTTTCCACATTTCCAGCACACTATCCCCGATCTAGACTTGGATCTGCCTTTCCTTGATTTACTACGATATCCTGAGCTCTTTCCTCTTTCCATTTTTTTTCCCCTAGACTCTGCACTCAAAGCATTACCTGATGTCTCACCGAAGCTTTTCGATCACATTTCCTCACTAAGGATAGCACCGACAACATCATCAAACTTTAAATTACTAGATCCAGAGATAGAGCTACTAGTGGCCATAACTAAACCATTCCAGCTTTCTGGCAATGAGAACAGAAATAAAAGAGCCCTAACTTCATCATCAAAGTTTACCCCTACAGAGCTTAACTGACTGGTAACTGTATCAAAATCATTTAAATGGTCTACAATAGATCCACCTTTCGACATCTTCATATTAAATAAACATTTCATAAGAAATACCTTGTTTGAGGCCAAGGGTTTTTCATATAATTTCACCAACGCCTTAATCAAACCCTCTGTTGTTGTTTCCTTTGAAATATTGAAGGCTATCGATGCCGCGAGGAACAACCATACTATTCCGAGTGTCTTTCTATCAAGAATCTCCCATTCTGTGTCTATCATAGCCATCGACTTCTTTGTTTTTCTGCTAAATGGTAGGTACAGATCTTTTTGATACAAATATTCTTCTATCTGCATCTTCCATAGTGGGAATTTTTGGCCGTTAAACTTCTCGACCCTAAACTTACCATCTTCTGCCATTTCTCCCACTTGAACCAGGAAACCTTCTTTCCTGTGAGTTTATCAGCCAAATAGACCTTCGGCTCTGATACTGGTTGTTAGAAAATTAAATATTATAGAGCAATGAAACACACAAAATATGCGGAAAACACAAGCACAAAAAACACATAAAACCAGAGAGACACAGATATACGTGGTTCACCCAATTTGGGCCACATCCACCTTGAACATCTAGTCCTTCCTTTCTATTATCCAATAAAATGAAGAGACAGAACCTAACAGATTTGCTGTAATATCCTTTGTTCTCTCTCACAGTCTCCCTATCTGTTTCTTGCTCCGAGAATACACATACAATACATAGCCGCAATGCAATATTTACAAGTGAGGGGTTGCCTTCTAGGGAAAAAAACCCTAAACTAAACATAACTTCTACCGTCTGATCATCCGCCTAATGAACGACCTAGATTGAATAGAAATTACTATACTTTTAAAAGGTAATTTTACATCTGTTTTTATCTTCGGGGGCACTGCCCCTGAAACCCCCCACTAGGGGGAGACTCCATAAAGTCACAGCCGCCCCCCCTTGGACCCCCCAGGTAATGCTTAATTTTGGGAGGCAAGGTATAGGGGTCCAATGCTGTGATACAAAATAAACAAGATAATCAGGCTCCACACCCAACATCTAGCTCTCATCAAAGGGTTCTCCACAAACTTTAGAACCCCAAACCTGGCCAATGAACTGCGGACACCATGATCCTCTTGAATCTTTGACTGCAATGTGTCTAGGTCTCTCTCTCTCTAGTTGATCCGTAATTCTACCATATCTGCACAAAACCATCATATTTTTCAGTGTACAGAAAGGAAAGATTGAATTTAACCATAAAAACCCAGCTCACAGCCAAAAAATAGCACAGCAAAACCCCTCTCTGAGAGGTCACATTTTTCAGGAAAATTCCTAGTACAGGTCACATTTTTCTGCCCAAAACTTGCTACCCAGGTCATAGATATTGCCCCAAAAAGTGTGACCCGGCTGTGAAGAGGAGAAGGGGTTTGTTCCTCAGCTCTAGGTACCTAAACTAAACTTCCAATCCACTGAAATGAAAGAGTAGGGTTAGGCCTCTTACCTGCAACTGGCGGATCTCGATTCCAATGGTCGGTTTGTCTACTACAATCACCACAAGATTTAGGGCATTCTCCCCTCTCTATGTTCACCACAGCTACACTTGAAAATGAGTGAATTTGGAGGGAAAATGCCTTATTAAAAGAGAAACCCCTGATTTGTTTTCCTGCTGCGGCTGTTATAGCATCATTTCTCACCTTGACATGATTCATGATTGCTTCATGGCTTTATGGGCACCCATTCCTACAGACTTGGACAAATTCACTTAAAAACAGTGGAAAATCCTCCATACGCGACTATGCCCGTGTTTTTCCGCGTGTATACGCGAGTACATCTAGAATTTTCCACGTATGCCATTTTAATGATTAAAAAATATATAAAAATCCCTAATTTCGCGCTGGGTTGATGGTTACTCAGGTAGTTCAACCACCCCAGCCCGTGGCCAACTGTTTCCAACTGCTGAAACTACTTGGAGGGACTATAAAAAGACCTCATGTGTATGGCCTAAGGGAGAGAGAGAATTATTATTATTATACTCTGTTGGTATTTCCCCAATCCAAGTCTGATTCCCCGTGCCTCCTGCATTTTCCCAGTTCATTTCAGGAAACCCTTGTTTCCTTGAGATACATCCCTTTATATGTTATCTCGTGTGCACTCATTCGGAAGGAGTCTTAGCGAGGCAAGGGCTGGACGGATCCGGACGACGGTCTGCGAAGGCCTTGGAAGGATCAGGTGATCTCTCCACTTACTTTTGTACGTACTATTTTTATAATACAGAAGTATCATGCTGTTCTCGAAATAAACGTGTTAGTGTATGCTTTAATGTATGAAGAATATTTGTTATACAAGCATTCATGATGATTTATTTAATGTTTTATATGAATCTCACTAACATATAGAGTAGAAATATACCGTACAACTTGTCCTTTGTGCTGGTTTCTTCTTGTATTTCAGGTGAAAGAGGAAGGACAGTTGCAGGGAGTTTGAACTCCACGTGGATCTACTTCAAACGTAGGATCAACGGGTAAACCTCTCGTTCTGCTCTATTTAGTTTTCATGACTGTGCATGATCGTGTGAGTCTCTGTTAAATAGTACGCCCCTGCTCTGTGGAGGTTGAATCCCAACCAACCTCTAGGGTGTTAGGTTCAAACTTGGGGATCCAGCATCATCTGGGGATCACATTTTTGTGATTCTCCCCGTTGGGTTGTTTTACTGCTTTGGTAGGTTACCACAAGTTTTTGCCTTACAACTTCAGTTTTGCTTTCTTGCAATGTGGGCTTGAAGCTTTGACATCTTTCCTGTGCTTGTACTTTTTATTTTTCATTATCTTTCTTTGTATACGCAGCTTTAGAATTTTACGCGTATACCCGCGAGTTTGGGAACTGCTGTGAGACGGGTTTCCCTCAACACGTACGCGTATACACGCCCGTTGTGGCACCGTAAAGGTCGTATACCTAGGCTGAATTTGAAATTTCAATATTCGTGTTTTTGGTCTTTCTCTGGCCGGTGGAGGCCCAGGTCTTCGCAGCTCCACGTGCATCGGAGTGTGACAGAAGTGGTTTTAAGTCTTGGTTCTCTTTCGTTTGTCCGAAAACTGATCTTTTTGGCGAAGTGTTCTTGTTGGTGCTAGCACTCCTGGATTGAGTTCCAAGATCGCTTTCTGAGCGTTCTTGGTTGTTCTACTTTACCAGAACAGAGAGCTTCTGCTCATTGACTCGCTCCTGTCTTTGTGTTGTGCTTCGCATTGCATTCTTTGCTTTGTTTTCGATTGGTTTTCTTGAGTTTCATAAGCTAGGGTTTTGTTGCATTTTTCGAAGAACTTTTCTTGTTTCTTTGGAGTTTTGTGTTGCAACGAATTTGCACTATTTCTCTTGGCTGTTTGATTGAGTTTTTAGTCTTCCATTGCTCTTATTGATCTTGCTATCATTAGCCTTATAAGGTTTGGGGGCATAGCCGAAGTTTATGCTTGAAATTCGGTCTCGTTTTGGCTTGGATTGGGATAGTTGTTCTTGGTTTTCTTGAAGCTTTTGTTTTATAAAACTAAAAAGTCCAAAAAACATTTGTTTTGCTTTTTGTTTTTGCATATCAAAAACTCAAAAAACATTGTTTCTTGTTTTGGTTTTTGTTGTTGCCTTTTTCATTTTCGTTTGGTTTCATCTTTTGGAACTTTAGTGAAGTTTCTTGCTTCTAGTTTTTAGCTTGATTTTGAGGAGAGGGTGTCTTTGATTTCTTCTTCTTCTTGTTGAGTATTTTGGTGTCTTATATTGAGAGTTCTTGTTTTCAAGAATTTGCTTTCTGGATATCAAAAGATGAGTTAAAACTGAAGGAGCCTTTTTGGGAAATTTCACCTTGTTTCAAGGGACTTTCTGCATCTTAGAATTTACATGCTAGTGGTCATTTGCATTAGGTGCATTGAATCATTTAGTTAGCTTCTTAATTTTTGTGCGTGTGAGTTTGTAATTCGAAAAGAAAAATATATTTTTTAGTCTCGTAGAACTTACATAGAAATTGCTCTTCATCGAAAGACTAAGAACTGCATGTGCATGTAGTCAGGTTTATTAATTTCTTTTGCGTCAGAACATCATTGGTTTCAACTTCATATCCTTATGACTTAATACAAAAGCCTTTAAAATAAGCGATTTAATCTAAAATCAACTAGCAAGTTTTATTAAGTGTCAATCACCAACTAGCTAGGTTGTAGGGCCTTGGAATAGGAGAGAGGAGAGTTAACTCTCCAAGGCTGCTCAAACAGACATAGAAGTTTACTAATTGAGCGAAATCCAACTCCGTGAGGTGGACTGGGAAAGCTCTCATCCGAGAGTCAAGCGCGAGGGGAAGTGAAGGTTAAGAAGAGGGATACCCCCCCTCCGATTAGCTGAATCTAACCTCAAGACCATTCCGCCCAGCTTCTGATACGGATTGGTGTCCATAGTTGCCGTTCCTAGGTTCCACACAGGTGACTGCGGGGGGGAATACCCGTGGTACCTGAGGCAAACGTCGCATCACTTTCAGCAGTACTTCTGGGGGGTGCCCTTGCGAAGCTTGGGTGCTTGAGCCGACAAAGGCTGTCGTTAGGAGGTCGGCGTAACTGTTTCTGATACCTTCGCTAGTTGTTCTGGGCCCTAATCATCCCAGACTGCTTTCGGAAGGCCCTATACTTCGCTTTCCTGTATTTTGGTGTCCGGTCCTCATCACACGGAGCGAAAATACTTGGAGGCTGTTTGCTTGCTGTTTCTCAGGGATTTTGATTTTAGTGAGTGCTCTTTGCTCCTAGCTTGCCTAGCTTTTCACTTTTCTTGAGTCTAATATAATAAATCTGTAAAAGTGGTTGATCAAGCGCCTCGACGTTCAAGGAGAATCCGGGGGTTATCTCCCGAGAGTGCAGAGCCTTCTTCGAGAAGGCGTAGGAGCGATCTAGCAGGTGGTTTTCACCCTGTAGAGTCTGACGCTGTGGAGAGAGATCCTCCACTTAGGTCTGAAGGTTTCGTTGCTGATTCCGGTGTCGGTTCCGAGAGGAGCGTTCCGCTCACCTCGAGGGTATTGTTTCCTCAGGAGGAAAATTTTCAGATAGAAGATATACCTGAGCCTGCAGCTACAGGTCCATCTCCTCTTCCTCTTGATCATCCGTTTGTTATTCAGTACGTCGGACCGGAGTCTGAGAGACCGCCTGATCTTCCATATCTTTCTTATCTTTCGATGGCCACGACTAGGAACGCGGCTTCTACCGTGAGTGTTGTGGGCATTCAGACCCCTGCTTCCGCCGAGGCAGGGGGCACTATTTCTCTATCTTCGAGTGCTTCTAGCAATGCTATATTTGGCTCTGGGTTCACCCAAGCATATGCTTCCCAATCTGGTCCCTTCGTTTCAGGGATGTCCATTGCTGGAAATCCCTCTTTTTCTTTTACCGCCGGTGCAGCTGGATCTACGCCCATGTCCAACATGGCTAGTGGATCAGCTTCTTTTCAGGGTTTCCTTGGGACCGGGGCATTCCTAGTTCCAATCCTTCTTTAGGGGTCGTTTCCTTTACGTCCTGCACTCCAAAGTTTCAATCCTTGGGCTCAAAAATAAGTTCGACTACATTATGGGGTGGAATCCTATGTTTGTACGTCTAGGGGCGGGAATCGCCCATCGCGAGTCATCCAGCGGGAATGCTGTCTTTCCCCGCATCGAGTGCTTACTGCGCATTTTTCTTCAATTAATCTAATGCATGGAACCCCTACCAGGCTTGCATCTTCACTAATACTAAATGTAGGAAACTAGTCCGGGTCCGGGGTAACTCCGGCGTGGGGAGGAGGTTCTTCTCCGTTTTCTTACGGCCCTTCTCGCAACTCGGTGCCTCATCAAATCCAGCTATTCTTTTAGCATCGTGTGGGAAATCCATCCCATCAAGGATGGAATTCCCAGGCTCCACCTCGATTACCATTTCTGGCAACGTTAAACTTGCCAGACTTGGCGAAGTTAACTAATGACCCGATTCGGTATAGTCCGGGGTGGCCTCCGGTTCCAACCAAACTTCCTTCAGACATTCCTAAGTTTGAAGGTAAGAACGGTGAAGATCCGGCGGACCACGTCACCACATTCCATTTATGGTGCTCTTCCAACTCTCTGATCGACGATTCGATTAGATTGAGATTATTTCAGCGCACCTTAACTGGGAATGCAGCCAAGTGGTATATAGAGCTCACTGGGGGCAGTTTCGCCACATTTGGAGAACTGGCTGTCACTTTTCTTAACCATTTTCAGTTGCCTGTCAGATATGAGGCTGGGACTGAACTCCTGGCTAATTTTAAGCAGGATGAGGCAACTCACATTTCTGATCATATTCAGGAATGGAGGAGAAGGAAGAGGCTTATCAAAGCCCATATTCCCGGTGAGTTCCTTCTCGAGTGGTTTTTGAAGTCACTTCAGTCAGATATTTCAAAAGATGTATCCATGTCAGGGGTATATTCCGAGGAGCAGGCCATCTTTAGGGCCCAACAGTTAGAGTTGATCTATTCTCAGTCTGGCATGCTTTACAAGTATTTTCCCAATGCTCCTCGCTCCAAAGTGGATCTATCGAAACCCAAACCCGGTCCGCATGGTGACGGACTTGTCGGATCGGTCAGTAGTAGTGCAGCCAGCCTGCTTTCTCAATTGCAGCAGTTGTCTTTACAATCTGCTTCTTCTGGTCAGGCTGTGCCTGGTGATTCATCACCTTCCCAGTCTTTGTCCATTAATGCTGTCCAATCTTCTGAACCCAAAGGAAATCAACAGTCCGATGGGAAGAAGAAGGGACGTAATAACAAGAAGAAGGGCAAGAATGGGAAGGGCAATGTAAATAAGACCAACGAGCGTGTTGGTGAAGGGCAAAAGGAGAAAAAGAAAGTTAAGTTTCCGTGCAAGCTTTGTGCTGGAGACCATCTCACGCATCTTTGCCCGAAAATTCAGGATGCTCAGCGCCTGTTATCTCAGCAGGGTTCTTCTAGTTCCCGGGCTGTGCTAACAAACCCTTTTCCCCAAGGGCAGCAATTAATTGCTGGCGCGAACCAAAATCCCGGGGCTTCCTCCGGGGGGGGCTTCCTCCGGAGGTGCCCAGAAGGGAAATTCCATCGAATATCTTTATGATGAGTGCTCAAGTGGATGTCGCTACGAGATCCCGTGATTATGTATGAGAGGAATCTTCTGGGGAATCTAAGGAAGTTCCCATGCCACCGAGCCGCCTTCACATCACGAAGCCAACCTGCCGATTCTAATGCCTCGGATGCCCAAAGCATCTTCTAAGCGATCAACGATTAATCCAAATGCGAGGGCTGCCCATAACTACTCGATTGTAGAAGATCTGGCGCAGAGTCCTTGTGCTATGTCAGCTTTAGAGGTACTCCAGTCTTGTCCGGCTCAGCGCATTGCTTTGCTCACTGCCATTGGAGCTATAGATCCGAAAAATTCTCTTCTGATTACCTTTGATATGAAGAATTTTAAGAAGAGACTTCCTCATCATATGGCCTTCCATATTAAATCATCGTACCGGAAGACTAATATATTTCGCACGGTCGTTGATGAGGGTGCTTCTACTTGCGTGATGTCTCTCGCATGATGGAAGACACTAGGATCTCCAAAAGCTGTTCCATCTAGCACTATTCTTACTGCATTCGATGGCCATTCTCATAGGCCCCATGGTATTGTCCCGACTTTGCCCATCTGTGTTGGGGGAAAAACCGTTAACATAGAGGTTGAGGTAGTAGATGCAGCCTTGGACTACAACCTTCTGTTGGGGAGGAACTGGATATATGATATGGATGCCATTGCATCCTCACTATTTCGGATAGTATGTTTCCCCCATGAAGGGAGGATAGTTACGGTGGATCAACTGGACTGTCCTCCTGTAGACCTGGATGCGCCTCCTGACTCATCTGTCCCTAAGTTGGACAATACTAAGGCGCCTATCGAGAATCTGGGAGTTGGAATGTATTCTTCCCTGATGGGATTCTTTGATCTTCCTCCTCCTAAGGTGTCTATTAATGCTATTTCATCCTCCAAGGCTCCCCTTCGAAGAGAGTTCTTTCGAACTCATTATTTTTCGGACCCTTGGACCTTACCTTCCCCAACTGCCACTTTGGAGGAAGGGCAAGTGGGTGGAATGGCATTCCCGATTTCGGCAGCTGAGATTGCATATCAGTCTGTTGTTGACACTGCAGAGTCTGATCCAGCTCCTCTTTCGCCGGAAGAGTTGGATGGTGATGTGGCTCCGGCTTGGACGCTTACTTCTTCTTCTGCCCAGGATTGTCTAGATACCACTCTTCCATCCGAAGAGGCCATCCTGGAAGCAATGACAGGTATAGAGAGACCGTGGGATGACTTGCATCATCGGTCTTACTTCCTACCTGACTTGAGCGAAGTCGAAGCTTGTTTTCCAAGTCCTCAGTCTCCTGGACCTGTTCACCCAGTCTTGAGCCCCTTAGCACCAGCACAGGTTTATGCTGAAGGGAACATGGCTGTGATCTCTCCGACTATCCCGGTGAACATCTCCAAGAATCCCAACATTATCGAGAACGTTTTCATTGGAGCTGAATGTTCCCATGAAGAAGTTCAAATCTATACCGAACTCTTCAAAGAGTATAGGGATGTTTTTGCTTGGTCTTATGAGGAAATGCCTGGCATAGACCCATCTATCGTCCAGCATGAGATCAAGACGTATGAAAATGCTAAGCCGGTCAGGCAAAAACTTCGTCCGGTTAATCCTAGGAAGGTAGCAGCTATCAAAGCTGAAGTTGAAAAGCTGCTTAAGGTGGGATTCATTTTCCCAGTTCCTCTGACTGAATGGGTTTCAAACCCCGTTCCCGTTGATAAAAAGCAAGGAACGATTCGAGTGTGCATCGATTTCAGAGACCTGAATAAGGCGTGTCCTAAAGATAATTACCCCACACCCTTCATTGATCAGATTATTGATGAGTGTGCCGGTAACGAGATTTTTTCCTTCATGGACGGTTTTTCTGGTTATAATCAAATTACTATCCGTCCAAAAGATCAACATAAGACCGCATTTATTTGTCCCTGGGGTACGTTTGCATATAAGAAAATGCCTTTTGGTCTTAAAAATGCTGGAGCCACTTTTTAGTGGGCCATGTCTTACGCCTTCCACGACATCAAGAAAATCATCGAGGCATACTTAGATGATCTAGCTGCTCATTCTCGAAAGAGGATGGATCATCCAGGTCACCTCCGGCAAGTATTTAAAAGATGTCGTTTTTATAAAATTCGTTTGAATCCGAACAAGTGCGTTTTCGCGGTAACATCCGGTCGGCTGTTGGGATTTATCGTGTCTAGGGAAGGGATAAGGGTAGATCCCTTCAAGGTTGAGGCAATACTTCGGTTGCCTCCCCCGTCTTCAATCCGTCAACTTCAAAGTCTCCAAGGGAAGTCTAACTTTCTTCAGAGGTTTATCGTTAACTATGCTGAGATTACAAAGGGATATATGAGAGTGTTGAAGAAAGGAGTCCCTTTTCTTTGGGACGACTATGCTCAACGCTCATTCGATGCCTTGAAAAAGGCATTGACCTCTGCTCCTTTACTGAGTCCACCCGATTATAGCAGAGATTTTCTTTTGTATCTAGCTACAGCAGAATCTACCATTGGTATGGTTCTGGTTCAGGAGGATGATGCTCTGGTTGAGCATGTTATTTACTACCTTAGTCGAGGACTGGTAGGACCTGAACTGCGATACACCCCGATAGAAAAATTAGCCTTGGCAGCAGTTCATGCTGTACAACGACTCCGGCATTATATTATTCTTCGCAAAACTTATGTCTTGGCAGCAGCCAATCCATTTCAGTTTTTCCTCAGCAGGCGAGTGATTGGGGGCAAATATAATAGATGGATTGTGATATTGCAGGAATTTGATCTAGAGTTCATGTCTGCCAAATCCAAGAAGTCATTAGTCTTTGCGGAATTAATCTCCGAGTTGCCTTGTGGAGAGGAGATGATCTATGATGAGTCCTTTCCAGACGAACACTTGTTTTTGATCTCTCCACAAGATCCTTGGTATGGGGATATTATCGTGTATATCCAGACTGCGAAGTTTCCCTCTTCTTTTTCGAAAGATGAGCGTCGTAAGCTGCGTCACTTAGCTAAAATTTATCTGATTATTGGTGATGCTTTGTACCGTCGAGGGGTTGATTCAATCCTAAGACGCTGCTTAACTTTCGAAGAAGCTGAGGCTGTGCTCAATGATTCTCACGGTGGAGCTTGTGGGGGTCATTTATCCGGGCTTGCTACAGCCCAAAAGATTTTGCGTGCTGGATACTTTTGGCCCTCGATTTTCAAAGATTGTATTGAATCGGTCAAGAAGTGTCATCCGTGTCAGATATATACTCGAAAAATGCGCGCTCATCCAGCTCCGCTTTTTCCAGTCGTTACTGTCGGACCCTTTACAAAGTGGGGTATGGATTATACTACTTGTAACCCGCCTTCCGCAAAAGGTCACAAGTACATTATCGTAGCAGTAGACTACTTTACGAAGTGGGTCGAAGCTATGCCTACTTTTGGGAACGATGGTGAGACTGCAGCTCTTTTCTTCTTCAACCAAGTCATTGCTCGTTTCGGTATACCTAGAGAGATTGTCACTGACCATGGCAGTCACTTTCAGAACAGTATGATGGCCGAGTTGGCTCTTAAATTGGGTTTCCGGCAGGAGCATTCATCTCCATATTATCCTCAGGCCAATGGCCAGGTGGAAGCCGTGAATAAGTCCTTGAAGACAATTCTTCAACGGACGATTGATAAACATAGATCCAACCGGCACATTATGCTATATCCTGCACTCTGGGCGTACAGGACGTCAGTTAAAACTGCAACTGGCTTTACTCCGTTCTGCCAGTCCTGACGGTGGAATCCGTATTTCCCATTGAATGCGAGATTCCTTCCTTAAACTGGTCGTTGAGCTTCTTCCCCGACACTTCTAGTCTGGCAGAGCGGCTTCTTCATCTGGAACATCTTGATGAGCAGCGTCGAGATGCCGCCACGTTGAACGAAGCGCATAAAAACCGAGTCAAAGTCCAGTACGATAAGGCGGTTAAGCCTAGGGTATTTTCTGAAGGTGACCTTGTTTTGGTCTATGCCCAAGAAAAAGATGCCTTGGGGGCAGGAAAGTTTAAGTCGATGTGGTATGGCCCCTATATCGTCAAAAAGGTCCTTAAGAAAGGAGGGTATACCTTGGTTGACTTTGAAGGGAATGAGTTTCCGGAGCCCCGAAATGGGCTCTATTTGAAGAAGTACTATGCCTAGGCTTTGGCCTGGCATTTTGCTTTGTAAATAGTAGTTTTTTGTCTTGTACATATCTGTTTGATTTTCGATTTTTGATGAGATGGTGATGTTTTTGATCTGATTTGGTAGGTTGTGTTGATGTCATGAGTCATTTTGGTTTCGCCGATGGTGCTAGTAGACACACCCGGAACTTAGCTTCCTCGGCTTGGGTTCTTCACTATCCTTCCGGTCAGCTGTTGGTATCAAGAGGGGTCTGCATTGGTCCTGCTTCCAATAACGTAGCAGAATACACTGCAGTCATTCATCTACTCTCAGAGGCAATATCTTCGGGTGTTGATTCGTTGGTAGTTTTCTTGGACTCCCAGCTGGTGGTGTCGCAGTTGAACAACACTTATCGAGTACGAGATCCAGTTTTATTACGATTGTTCTTGAGGGTACGTTTGTTACAAAGGTCATTTCAATTTTTAACATTCATTCATATTCCTCGAGCTGACAATTGGTTTGCTGACTCATTGGCTAATCAAGCTTTAGATTGGCATATTAATCATTCAATACAATAATTTCTAATCATCAAAAACATCATACGTTTGATACATGTATCACATCACATCAAATATCGTTGTATATATATCATCGGTATGTCAAAAAACTTTACAAAATTTTGGATCCATCAATGCCGTACAAAACTTGGGCTTATGCCCCATCATGTTCAGTCTCAAAAAATATACAGTCATCTAATATGTAAAATCTATCTACTCCTGAGGACCCTGCCCAGAGTTCCTATAGAACATCACTGCAGTGGCCACACGGCATAACAGTCTAACCCAGTCCCGGGGTACTCCTACAACCCGTCTCTGGACGGCTTCTGGCAAGTCCTCCACAGCAGCCAGAGGGATTTGGCGGGTCAGTCCCTCCAAGTTTCTCTGTACGGCCTGGAGGGTCCTGTCAGAATCCGCTGTCTCTGCTTCACCTCTGCGGCGCTTGTGACGTGCTAGGTCCTCAGGACGAACTGGTCCAACATCTGAAACATGATCATTTTTCATTTGTCAGTCATTATGAATCCAATCCAAAAACATGTTTGTTTTTCATTTTCATATATATTTGAAAAATCCAAAAAATCATATAAGTTAAAATTTAAAAAAAAAAAAAAAAACTTACCGACTGCTCCCCATGCTGCACCGGGTGGAAGTACTAGATCTGGATCTCCTCGGAAATCCATCCCGGCATAGGGATAGTCATCCACTGCGATGATTTGTTCTCTCCACCATAAGAAGAACTCATCGTCCCAGGTGGTCCGGGGTACCTCGCTGCCCCCCAGTCTCTTCATCATGTCTGCCCAACGGGCGATTCTTGGGTCCCGCTGCTGATAGTTGAGATGACTTTGGGTCTCAAAGCTGGAACTCTCTCGAAGAAGAATGTGGTCAAAATGGTTCCATAGCCAAAGTGTTTTGTTTTTGTTTGGCGAATGGAGGTCAGTTGTTGTTTCATGTTCTGTAGCAGGGCAGTGCACCAATCATACACATGAATTAAGCACTCTACAACTATGCTCATGTGCGTCCTGGACGCCTGATGCAGTGAGGCAGATCCTGCCACTCTGCCGATGGTGAATAGGAGGATCTTTATGTGCAAGTCCCTGATATCTCTGATTGCAATCTGTGTGCCAACTTTCTTGGAATTATCTACGCAATAGATTTGGACATAGTCCTCCACTGTCAACCCTCCCAGGGGCTTTCCGTGCAGATCCACTGGGTCTCCCCTCCTGGAGAGTCCAGTGATGAAGTATATATCTTCCACTTCTATGCGTAGTGGCATTTGATCAATGATGAAGCAATCCTGATCCGGTTCCCAATAACTTACAAGCATTTCAAGCAATCTCACATTACTTTTCATATTGGGCATTTTGAAAAATTTGAATAATCCACAGTTTCGGAGGACATTTTGTGCCGCGCGATCCTGCATGACCTCTTGGTCTATTGCGATGTGCTCACGTTCCCTCCAAGAGATAGTCATCCTGAAAAATTTCATTAAAATTTGCATTAGAAACTTCTTTTTGAGTTATGGACCTGCGCATACGCGACTTTTCCTGTGCACAGTCGCGTGTATACGCGGCTTCACTTCATTGAACCCGCGTATGCGCATATACGCATTTTTTAAGAAGGGTTTCTAGGCAAAAATTCACTTAATTTTAATTTTTAAACGGACAAAATGATTAAACAGGATGAATAAGGAGCCTACCTGAAGTTTCGCTGAATTCCGACGGTCGGTTGTCCCTGATTTGACGAAACAAGTTTTTAGCTCCAGAGCTCTTTTTCCAAATCAGCTATGCAATAATGAACCAATTGAGAGGTAATTTGTGTATTTATGGTTAAAAAATTGAAATTTTTTGCAAAAATTTCCTTATGCTTATTTTTTCGATCCATCTTATGCTGTATAACTTGATTGCTTGGAAGTGCCTAGTTTGGTATGTTTCAGGTACATTTTGACGATTTCAAGACTTTTCCCGGTTTTTGACCCATGATTTCAGACTCTTCACGGCAGGTATATGATATTCACTGGCATATAGGTTAGGGAATCACTTTCCGTTGCATCTTGCATTCTAGCCTCCATACTGATCACTTGCCTTAGGGTCGATCCCATCAGGTCATGAGCATTATACCTATTTCACTCGCCGATTTTTAGATCATGACTTGATGGTAGAGCCTTCCTTTACATGGGCTTCCTAGTTAGTTCCTCGCTATCATTTGTTGCCCATGCTGCTTTTTATGTAGGCTCGGGAGTCCTCTGTAGTCCCGCCATGTCTTTTGTGTTGAAGCTTCATTCTTCTTCTTCATCGCTTATCATTTTTCTGGCTTATACCCTAGAGGCTCCCTGGTGTCGTTAAGTTGTATTACTGCATTGCATATTGGCTACTTGTTTATCCTGGCCTTTAGCCGGCTTCATTTGGACTCGATGTTTTAGCCAACTTTTGACCTTGACTTTCTGTACAAGTTAACCATTGCATGCACTTAGCTATCACGACTTGACACCTTTGTACCCATGGATGGAACGTTCCTCTGAGTATCACTGACCAGTTTTCGCCACCTTGCATCGAGCATAGGATTGTTCCAATCCCAGGAACTAGTGCATCTGCTTTCTTGATACTCGTTCTATCCATTGTACCATAGCATTCTTTTATTCTTTTTCAGGCTTATTATGAAAAAGAAAAAAAAATCAAATATAACAAAAAGAGCGGGAACGGGATGTATCTTCGTTATTTTGATGGCAGTACAGAGTCAGTTTGTCGCCCTTGAACAAAGCACATATACTTATATATATTTCCTTCATTTGGGATGGTTCTAGTTTTGACCTAGGTTCAGCCTTTACCATGTTTCACTTGTCAATTCTCCCCCGGTTGGTTATCTCTTCCAATCATATGGAGAGTTTGTTTTGCCTCCTGCAAGACAGACTTATACAGTGTCACTTTTTACTGCCATGGTTATCAGAGAGTCGTGCTTTTGTTCAAGGGAAGTCTAGCCTGAGTCGGCCATTCTGCGGTGTCTCTTGACTCATTATTCAGTCGGCCTTCCCGGTCTTGTCAGTATCATGTTCTATCACATCAGATGTTTTGATCTTCTGCTCGTGCTGGTTTGAGAAGGTCTCCATTGACTTCTTGTCGGCGGGTTTGTCTCTTATCGACTACGACACATTGCTCTGAGAGCAAACCTAGAGCCGCACCTTGGGCCTATTTCCATCATTGATAGGTGACCTCGTGCTCAGCATTTGATCATCATCATGGGTCTTTGACTGAGTGGTTTCCCCTGTGTTCGACGTCAGCACACATTATCACACTTGGGATTCGTGCGGTACCTTGATTTCCATTTGACCCTATCGGTGGATTTCTCGCCTCTGTGTCAGCTTTCATTATTGGTTGGTTCAGAGGGTTTCTTCCGTGCGCTAGCTTCATCTTGTGCATGTCGGAAACGTACTTCGGTTTTGGTTCCATCACTCTACTTCGTCCGATTCCTTCCAAATCTTGGCCCGCGGGTTACACTCGCGCTGGACTGATGTGGGATTCCTTAATGCCTTCCTTCCAGCAGATCTTTCCCATCGACTCCGACTCATTGCTCTGGGAATAAGGTCTAGAGTCTTTTTGTCAGTACCTTAGGGTTTGCAGTCATCAGTGGCAGACTCTTCGCTATCGACAGTGGGGATTCATCATTGCCTCCTGATTGGTAGATTCTTTCAAGTGTTCAACTTCAACTCATTCATTCACACTTGTCAGATTGTACTGGGGCACCTTGACACTCATTATCATTATCGGTGGGTTGTCTCGCGTTGGTTAATGGGAAACATCATTGCCCGGTAATCCAACGATTTCTCACATGGTCGACTTCAGCTCATTTATTCCCAGTGTGTAGAATTGTGCCGTTGTGATCGGTGAAGACCTCGGGTTGCATCAGCATTTCTCGGTTCACTGTTGACAGTCCTTTCAGTTTCTGCCAGTGTTGCCGTCCACCCTTATATGTTGCGGTTCAGCACAGCAGCATCTTATATGTTGATCCCCGAGTTGCGTGATTGTACCGTTTGATCCGCCTCTTATGATCCGGTACTTGGAGATTCAGTTACTTGATCAGACATCCAGTTGCACTATCTTTGATCAACTTTCTATATGTGATACTTGGACATTGATGCAGACTTGTATTTCCGGGCCCTGCTCAGATGATTCACTATGTACTTTCAGTTCAGTTATACTTGTATACATGTTGGATCTATTCAGTACTTTCTATATATATGATGTATTTTTGACTGAGCATGGGTATGCCCGCCTCAGCATGTGTTGACTCTCTGATTTCTTTCATTGGTTTTTGGCAGTCTGAAATCTGGTGAAGTCCTCTCTTGTCCTTGCGAAGTTCTTTCTATGTGCATAATACATTTCGGCCATCATGTACCCCTTCTGACCTCATATATTAGGGGGCATCTGTTATAGCATCATTTCTCACCTTGACATGATTTATGATTGCTTCATGGCTTTATGGGCACCCATTCCTACAGACTTGGACAAATTCACTTAAAAACAGTGTAAAATCCTCCATACGCGACTATGCCCGTGTTTTTCCGCGTGTATACGCGAGTACAGCTAGACTTTTCCGCGTATGCCATTAAAATGATTAAAAAATATATAAAAAATCCCTAATTTCGCGTTGGGTTGATGGTTACTCAGGTAGTTCAACCACCCCAGCCCGTGGCCAACTGTTTCCAACTGCTGAAACTACTTGGAGGGACTATAAAAAGACCTCATGTGTATGGCCTAAGAGAGAGAGAATTATTATTATTATACTCTGTTGGTATTCCCTATCCAAGTCTGATTCCCCGTGCCTCCTGCACTTTCCCAGTTCATTTCAGGAAACCCTTGTTTCCTTGAGATACACATCCCTTTATATGTTATCTCGTATGCACCTGTTTGGAAGGAGTCTTAGCGAGGCAAGGGCTGGACGGATCCGGACGACGGTCTGCGAGGGCCTTGGAAGGATCAGGTGATCTCTCCACTTACTTTTGTACGTACTATTTTTATAATACAGAAGTATCATGCTGTTCCCGAAATAAACGTGTTAGTGTATGTTTTAATGTATGAAGAATATTTGTTATACATGCATTCATGATGACTTATTTAATGTTTCATATGAATCTCACTAACATATAGAGTAGAAATATACTGTACAACTTGTCCTTTGTGCTGGTTTCTTCTTGTATTTCAGGTGAAGGAGGAAGGACGGGTTGCAGGGAGTTTGAACTCCACTGGATCTACTTCAAACGTAGGACCAACGGTGTGAATCCCCCATTCTCGCTATTTTGTTTTTATGAATGCAGATCGTGTGAGTCTCTCATAGTAAGATTTCCTGCCTGTGGAGGTTGAATCCCAACCAACCTCTAGTAAGGTGTTAAATCCCCGAAAACAAATAACTGTAGGCTCAGTTTGAAAAACTCGTCTATACTCATGGGAAATATATCACCAAGCTCTCAAATGGGTATCTACTAGTTTTTCATGGTTTGATACTTCACCAAGACTCATTTTGTCCAAGAAGGGCTTCACTCGATTCTCAAAATCAAATTTCTTCACTTGCAACACTCGGTACTTGGGGCACCACTTTGCCTCCATACTTGTCCATGCTCGTGTTGATTTTCGTCGAAGTAAGCATCGTGTACTCATGTTTTTATGGTCCCTATTGGAAATTTCATGTATGAGCATCATCGGTCACTGCTGTAGGATCCGAGTTGAGTCATCATAGCATCCATGAGCCCATCTCAGTCCTTGTATCCTCATGACATCATCCTTTCCTTGCTTGATTCCTCTCTGTCGCACATTATGGCCTTCCGTCCTACTTTATCCTCTAATCTCTCTTTGATATTGTGTTACATGTGTCATCCATGCCTTTATGTTCTAACAAGGGAAGTCATCTATCCGCCACCAAAGACTCCCCACTCATCATCATCCTAAAATGTTTGTTCAGCTTGCTCTACTATTTTTCTCATGCCTTATTTGATGAGCCCTTATTTCCTCACCTATTGCGACCTCCTCTGCCGGAATCGTATCATTAAATTTGCAAGACAGTCCATATTTCACTTTTTTGGTGCTCCTGATCAGAAAAGGGACTCTTACTTCCCTTTGACTTGATTTTTTTCTCAACTCCTTACCCTTACAACATGATCGAGATCTATACTTCATGGTTCAGTTGATACAAAATATTGTACCGTTGATGCCCGAGTGTGTGTGAGATGTTTCGCGTACCTCATGTATGAGGGGGTGTGTCTTTCATGTAGCCCCCACACATGCCTGGATGACCTCTTCATTGCCTTGATGCAGCTCTCCTCCATAGATTTGATGATTTCGGCCTTAGCCGCTTGCAATGCCTTTTAATTTCGTATAATGTAAGCCATATTTTTTCAGAGTCTTTCATATGTAAGTAATTTTGGTTGTATTTATATCTCATGTACTCGCATATTATCAGATAAGTCTTGGCTATTATCCCAAGCATAGTATGTATGTGGGATTCATTATCATGTTTTTATCTCGCTCATGTTTATGCCAAAATGTACTATATAGTTCAATCCCTTGCTTCATCGACACATTATTTGTAATTTGTCTCGAAGGCATATGTATGCTCTTCTCGCCACCTATAAAGACAGGTACTCACTCATAAAAGAGACTTCTCACACCCGTAAGTCTCGCCTCCTCGTGGTCTAGTCCTCTCGTGCTTTGTCTACCTTATATTTCTCTCTCTCTCTCGACTTCGCCTTCTCGTGTCTAGTGATTGTGTGGTTACAACGTACTTTGGTCATACGATTAGCTCCTAATGCTTGCACGTCATTGGGAAATCATATCTCATTTTTTGGTCATCTAACCCGTTACTATTAGATGGACCAAAGTACACCATGTAAGACCAATTTTACCCCTAAGTAAAATTGTCATTGCTTTCACTATGAAAAATAACTTAGTAAACCACATTTATTAAGTTGTTTATGGTCTAAATAGGAAACTCATGAGGAAATATTAAATAACCCACATTTGTTTCATTTTCCTCAAGGAATAATTAGTTAAACAACAATTTAATTAATATTTCTCGTCATATTTAACCCAAACTAGGAAATTAATTAGATAACTATTATTTATCTTATTATTTTTAAGAATAATATTTAACCTTATTTAAATAATATTCCTTGTTAAATTTGACTAAATCATTTATAAATAATTGAATAAATCTATTTATTTAATTATTACTCAACAATATCCTTAAAATAATAAATAAACCATTTATTTATTTACAAATAAAGGGATTTGAATTGAAATTCAAATTTTTGCCTCCAAATAACATATAATAAAATATTCCATAAAGGGATCTAGAATCGTTAATAATATTTTAATTATGCACCAATATCTAGACTAACTCAATATTTTGTTATAAATAGAAGGGTTTGTTGCCTAAAGATCACCTTCGGATCTATACTTTGGTCCCACTTTGATCCACCATCATTGTCATATTTTGCTACCATTTTTCTGTGAGCTCCTTTGAGTTCCATTTTTGTTTGGGTTTTCTACACCATCAAGAGAGAGATTTTGTAGATCCGAAGTGCCGAGGACTGCAAGAACCCATCCCATTGAGGGGAACCGGTAACATATTTCTATGTTCACTTCCTGTGTAAAGTAAAAATACAAAAATTCGTTAAAATTTTTTTGTCTTGTCTATTGATGCATGGAGAAAATCTTGATTTTATTTACTTCTTAATGTCTTTTAATGCATAGTTCTATATTTTTTATCATTTATCTTGGTCAACTAATCAAGTAGATCTAAAGATATTGGCAAACATATTTGTTGTTAGGGTTCTTTGTTATGCACGACTAAAAGGAGCATTTTCGTACGCTTTTAAGGACATTAAGATTCATACTAACAAGAGGGAAGGAGAAAACGTAGGAGAAAAGAGAAGGGATACTCCATAGTGTGTGTTATAAAAAATGGAAACCATGACATTACTAAGAGAGGGGCGTGAATCAATAGTGTGGAAAAATTATACATTTCTTCACAACTTTCATTTTTTAATCATTTTAGCAATTATTCATGGATCAAGAACACAACACAATCATGTAGAATATAACACTACTTGCACATGATAAATACATATACATAAGACACCAACTGGTTTATTACAAGCTTCAACTTGATTACATCATGGCCCCACAATCTGTCACTTGTAGTTTTATCATCTCGCTACTTAAAGGAACTCATATCCCCGATCGTTTATCGCCTACCACCGAAAGTGACTATTTCCCCTCGTATTTTAACAATACCCACTTGAATGGACACTTCCCCTCGCTCATTTATTAGTCTCCTCGGTGAAAGGGACTCCTTCCCCAAATATTTTCTAAGACCTTTACCAGAAGGAGATGCTACCCCCAAACATGAAAAGCTACCACTTTCCATCCCTTCCGATCCATATTTCATCCACTTTCAAACTCGTATGAAGGGCCTATTACCTCATAAAAACAAATTCTCGCCATCGAGAATCAAGCCACCAAAGCCACCATAAAAACACCTTCAACAATCTCTAGTCGTTGATACAAAAAAACCATCACCTTCAACACTTTATTATTGTTGAACAAGTAATCATGCACCAACAACACCAACACCAAAAAATCCTTGTTTCTCATACCTATGCAAAAACCAACATCTCACACTCAATATTCTATAATCCACACCTCATAAAACACCCTAAATAAGCAACTCTCTATTGCGCACACCTATGCAACAACCAAAAACTATATGTTTTTCTTTCACATCTATTCATCTCTTTACTTGCTCAAGCTCAGCTTTATAGAATTTTGTATTGATATTTTAAATTAGACTATTGCTATATTTCTCTCTCGATTTATCGCATGAATTAACATTTTTCCTTTTCCCCGTTAAAATTAGTCTTTTAATTCTTGTCTTCAAGTCGTATTTTTCTCCTCTGGGCTAATTCAAGAAATTATGAGTTAATCATATGTTTTCTTCAATTTTTTTGTTTGTTAGCATGATTTTTTATGTTATGTTTCCTGCTATTTTTAGTTATTTCTAACAATGGATTAATTTCAAATCTTGTCGCTTACAATTGAATATTCTCCAAAATCTAGCTCCATTTATATATTCTCGCGCTTTTTAACCGCCAAAAAAAAACCCTTAACTATTGCCAAGTCATTCATGCCATTTAGTGCTATGTGTTGTGTTTTGTGTCGCTAACTGCCACTTACCACTACAACCAAATCAAGATGTTGACTCATTCATACCTCCATCGTGCTTCAATCTCCCCACAACTCACCTACCAATTTTTTTTTTCCATGCACAACATCACAGCTCAAAAGGCCTTCACGACCTTTTTAATTTCAATATAAAAATTATGCCAAAACTCACAACTACCTTAGCACCTTCGACATTTTGCTCCCTTATCTCGTTTAGCACCATATAACGAGGTCTCTCGCAACCACCGGCTACGAACCATAGAAATAATCCCTTTCATGTCCTATAAGGATAATTTTTCTTTTGTTAGTGGGTTTCCCGTGTCATTGGTCACGCCTCTACACGATATGACCAACCATCGCCCCAAAGTCCACGGCTCTCTATATCCTAGCTCTTGTGTTTTTTCAGGTGTCTTACTCTCATTTCTACGTAAAAAACCAAGGTACATGTCCATGAGCTTAGCTAAATCTCCCAAGAGACTCTATGGCTCTTTCTCCATGGCCCGGGTTCATTTATATTCGAAATGCACTGTATGGTTGGGTGTAGGTACTAAGCCTAGAACTTTCAATCCAGACGCATTCTATTTGAAACTCCATATTTAACTTCCGATTTTTCTTGGTAGGCTTAGTTGTAAGAGTGGTCCACCTGCTCTCACTCTTCTAATTAGTTTTCCTATCCATTGTGTCTCAATGCTATCGTTCGGCACTTCGGCTACACACACTAACAACAGTCGCTCCATCTAGCAAGATGACTCGCCTGCGTGGCCCTACCACTTAATTCTCATTGGTTTGTGGCATTCCTAGCTATCAACACCGATGTGTCCCATCTCCCACCGTTCGGTGATATCTCTTCGTACTTATAATAAACTATCAATCTCCTTTTAGTGATATGATGTCACAATGATGCTCTTGCGATGTGTTGACCTTTGAGTGGTGAAATTTGTCAATCTAGGCTGGATTTTGGATCCCCAAAAACCTCGAATCTACTTGCCACATTTCCTTGCTCATGCTCTCCTCCGATTTTTTCTTGGGAACTAATGAGTTGCCACCTATCTTCCTCGAGGAGAGAGAAAGGTCCCTTCCGAGGCCTTGTTTTGAGACCAAATCCTTTTTTATTTCATTTTGGGCTCGTCAACCTTTTCCTTTGTATTTCTTCAAAAACCTTTGGGTTAATGCCTTGTTGCATTTACAATTATTAAAATAAGATAAACCTTCTTCTTACCCTACGTGGAGGAACCATTGGAGTATGCCTCCTCCTCGCTCTCTTTTCATTATTCTAGTTTAATACTAACGTGGCTCAAAACTTACCTCTATTCCATCTGATATTGCACCATTCATGAATCCTCTAGAGTTATCCTCCAGTAGGTATTACTATCCGGTGGGCTCGTGCTCGATCCCCATCGGATAGTGCATAATTTTTGTGTCCCGCATTCATGTCCCTGGACCTTCCCTTTCAGGCAATCTCAAAAGGGTTGCTCCAGGGTGAACTCGTTATCATCAATAAAATTGAATTTGTTTAGGAAAGTCATTTTGTATAGGGTTTAGCGTGTTGATGAATTAATTCATGAAAATCATGAAATTTCACGATTTGGTTATAGTCTTAAGTCTTTAGAGTCCCACATGTCATCTCATTAAGGTCATGTCAATAAAATCAACAAAAAATCCACATGCATTGGTTCAAATTAAGGTTAAAGACACTTGCCCACTTTTCCTAAGTCATGTTTGACTCTGTGGAACACATAATGTTTTTTTCTATGACTCACATGATAGTTCCGTGGCGAATATTCCAAATTCATAACAAAAAAAGCTACGAATCTGTTTTTCAACACTAGAAAGGTAATGGGTGTAGGTGATTTGAAAATGGATAGAGGTTAGTCCGAGGTCATGTACCGAGTTGTTTGGAGTCACAATTATGTTTGATCATCATTACCATCCCATCATTCCCTTTTGATTTCATTATTTGGCCTCCTTCCTCTCGCATTCAAAATTACCATTTCAATTCATCCTTGTGAGGCCGCTTGATGCAACCTTTTTCCTTTTTCCCGAGTACAACCTATTGTAGTTGTCTTAAGGAAGGTCCAAAATTTCCTGCCCGCAAGCTACTTGTTGTGCGTAATTGTCTTTGTAGGTGTCACATTGCAAAGGAGGCCAACATTGTTTTGGAAGGAATGACCATGCATAAGAATACAAACAAATGAGGCTAAGTGGCGTGTATGAGACAATGGAATTAAAATTGGTCAATGAAGATCCGTGTTTTGTAGCAAATTTTCGCCGCTGTTGGCCGCATGAGATTTTATCATCGAAGGTGCAGTGGGTATCATGCCCATGTTTCAAAGGATCTTGTAGTTAATTTTTTTGCACTACATCAAAGTGTGTACTAGATTTCATGGTTTCTACCGAAACTATTTCAAGCTACATAAATTCCAAGGACAAGGGAAGAGTGGTTTAAAAGCCACCAAATTCTGGGAAATTGCATAATTGTAATGAGTTCCTCGAAGCCCGAGTACATAGGATTGGACATTTACCAATAAGTCAGTTTCAAAGAAAAATACTTCAACCCTTGTCGGTGATTCACAAGTATTTCACATGTGAAGGGAGGTTTCACATGATATATCAATATCACTTCGAATTTTTCTCCATTTCACTCGGTAAGCATATTTTGACCTTCCATTTTCCCTATTTATAAGCTTAGGCATAATGTCAGATAAAGTACAAGCTAGTCAAGTGAACTAAAATTCTATCTTCTCAATCATGGATTAATTAAGTTTTTTTGTTATGGAAGAGTTGAAAAATTAACAGAGATTGGGAAACATTTCTATTTTTAAGTGGTTATGAAGTGGATGTGTTGACTCCTAATAAAACATCGAAATCAAATAACAACCCTTCTAGTAATAATGATGAACCTATAGCCGGCTAAGGTGATAGGAAGGAGAAATGCATCCAATTATAGATCCCATGCAGTTGAAATGGAACATTTGGAGAAGACAGATGTACCTCACCTAACACCTTTAAGCAACAATCCTAAACTTAGCAAAAGCATCATGGAATAATCACTAGGATCCAGACAAGTGGGAAAATGTAATATTGATGATATTTTACAAGCCATAGATGTAGAAGAAATCCCCGTGGTAATATTTCCTCCGTGGAGGTCAAAGGATGTAAGAAGAAGAATAAAGGCCTCTACCGCAAAGAAACTTGACTTTCCTAATGAAGATGAAGGTTTTGTATTTAAACCAAGAAAGCTCTCACTAGATTGCAATTTTCCAAAATGTATCAAGGCTGATAAGAAGCCTACATATTAAAATGGAAAATAGCCTATGGTAGAAGAATCATTGACCTATCCCCAACAAATAATAAATTATCAAGTAGAGGAAAGGCAAGGAGAAGGTCACTCTAAAACTGCGGGAGCTTCTAAAGGTTAGCTTGAGGGAAGGTAGAGAATAGGTCATTGAAATAAGCATGGAGTTGGAATAAGCTAAGGAAGAAATAAATATGGTAGAGGAGTTCAAGGATAAATTGAATGAGCAAGAGATTAACTATTATGATGAAGCCCTAAAAAGTGCTAATAAATTGTCAAGAGAACCCTGTCCCTTTGAGCAGAAAGTGATGAAGAGCATAAGGAAAAGGAACATATGGGTGTAGGTAGAGAGGAAGAAGCTCAAGTCCAAGTGAAGGAGCTACAAAAAGTGCATGAAATGGTACAAATAGAGTCAAGAAAAAGGATTAAAAATGACAAAGTGGGTAAATGAACTCGTTGAAGTTGAAACCATCAAGGCCAAGGGTGCAACCACTATTGCTCGAAAGGGGGTAAAATACATTTTAAAATATTTTTTTCTTTTATTATAACTCATAATCTACATAACCATGAGCAATTTTGAAGAAGAGATCGAAGAATTTTCAAGCTCCGTTGTCTATTGTAAGTTTGTAGCGTGTTTCAAGCTTAAAGCTCGAGAAAACACTACGAACTCAATCGAAGATGTTTTTTTGGGAATATATGACATATTTTGTCAAAATATGGCTGTGAAGGAATGTATTTAAGTGTTTATACCCACCCGTACATCCTCCAATCAGCAAAGAGGGCAAATGTGGGGGCTTTCATGTGAGATGGACAAAGTAAAAAAATGCCTCGAACTCTTGCTGTGAGACTTACCTAAACATTCTCTCGTTTTTGCAATGAAGAGGAATTTTTTTGTAATTTTTCAAGCCTTAATTGTGATTTTGGAACACGTCACCACCCGGAAAGGTTAGACATCAAGTATTGAATTTTTAGATGAAGACACACTCCTTGACAAAGCTAAGCTACCAACACATCATGGAAAGAACATCACCAAGTATGAAATCACCTCCTCAAAGCTCAAAAGACAAACCTATCACTCAGTGGGGGTATTTATTATTCAACCATGGTCATTTCCACTATGCACATGATATTTTCGATCTATAATTTAAGCATGGGGCTTTTAAATTTTTTTAAATGTAATAAAGTGTATTAGAGTTATATTAGGTTTCAAATTTTAAAAATAGCAGATCTCTACTTTTTCTCCTTAGAACTACTTTTTGGTTATTCAAGGTGTCAATAGAGGTATTCAAAGGTCTAGCCCCGCTGAAGATTTATTGTAAAGGTACCTTAAGTTATTAATAGGAAGAATATAGGTGGAGAGAGGGTTAATGGATGTTATATTGCAGAATACTATTTTAAATATTTTTATCGTTAATATATAGTGTATGTAAGAATTATTTTCATATATGAGAGATTCATTGGTATTCTTATGTGTGTTTGTCTTTTATGTTCGTTATTCTATCTTCGCATCCTAGTTTTTGATTGCTTGGAATTCATGGTCAATATGCTCCAACATCTAAGTATCTAGTCTCATAGAGCAGTGTTTCATTAGAATATACATGCCTCACTTTCCATGAGAGAAGTTTCATATATCACTGAAGTTTTCATATTGATCTATATGCCTGCCGGTAGTTATTTTTTTACATATTTCACCCGCACAAAAATACATTTAAAACCACCTCGTAGTTAGCCATCTCGTTGATCTTTATTTACCTAATATCATCTTTATCCTTGAGAGAGCCCTCTCAAAGTTGGAAAGGCTAAGTTCCGGCTAAAATTAGGTTTGAACTTTTGCTATCGAGTTGATCTTTGAAGGTTTCATTAGTATCAATTTAGTGATAACATTTTGGTGCATCCGCCATGAGAGAAGAAGCTGAAAAGAATATGGATTACCACTCCTATGATGAAAGTACATTTTCTCTTTACAAATTTAACTTGATTATGCAAAATATGGCCGAATATGAGTCACAAAATTGGGAAAATTGAAGAGAGTATTTTGACAAAGTGGGGGAGTAAAGTGAACCTTGTTCAAGCCTTAACCGATTATAAGAATTTAAAAAGAGCCATAGATGAATCCGTTCAATATCATTTCTCTAAGAAGCTTAACAAGGTTTTCTCTAATTCCATACTTGCTCATATGAAACCTCCTTGAGCTGCCGAACTAAACTATGCCGAAGCTTTTGACTATGATTTTTCCATCTTATTAAGATAAGAGAATCTCCTCTGTAATGCATATGTAATGATACAAAATCGAGGTAATATGGCTGTTCAAGAGGTCTAAGATGGGAAAACTAAATAAAAGAATAAATGTGTATTCTATTTATCTTTATATGTGAAGTTTGATACCATGATGAAGAGCATGGAGAAGCTTATGGACTCCGGCTTGATCTTGATGTAAATCCTTTTACCTCCAACACTACAAGAAACACAAACTGTGTAAAATCCTCAATTTAAAAGGCCGCAAAATTAGAAAAGACCAAGAGACAATAGAAACAATATGATCCAAGGCTAGACCTCCTTTTCGCAAAAATATTAGATGAAGAGGAAACACAACCTAAATTCCAAGAAGATATTATTCATTTAAAGGGGAGGAAATGAGGGACATTCTAATTACTTCAGAGGTTATCATCATGCTATCTTTGAGATGCAAACAATATAATTTGAGGAATAGAAATGTTCCGACATGCCTAATAAATCTCATCCAAATAAATATGCTCCTAATCCAATCGAACCAAAGAAATAAACACCACCACCTCATGGCAAAGAAATTGAAAAACTTCATCTACCGTCAATTTAGAAAATAAGATTTCCAAAATCAAAATTCCAAATTCCTTTGGTGGAGATCATTAAGGTCACCGAGTATAGGAGCCAAATTGTAATATTTAACACTCAACTCGCATCTTCATACATCTTAAATTTAAAGAATACCATCCTACCATTTTCCCTGACCAAGGGTAGAATTCGAATAGAATGAAGAAGCTGTCGTTTTATGTGACTCTAAAAATTCATGACATGACTTTGCATAATGCCATGTTAGACTCGTGTTTCCCCAATTTAATGCCTAAGGTGATGATGGAAAGTATGGGTTTAGGTATTATTGTGACCTTATAAAGACTTTTTTATCTTTTGATTCCAAGAGAGTTCAAGTATGCATTGGTCTCATTAAATATGTGGTTGTTGGCCTAACTCAAGTGTCCGTTTAAGAAAATGGTAATGATTATAGTCATAGTAATTTATATTCCTCCCAAAATTTGGTATGATTTTATCTAGATCTTGGGCAAGTGTACCAAAATTAAAGGAACTATGTAGATGGATATGACTTATGCCACCATCCCGGGCTTGGTGATCGAGGAGGGTTGTACAGACAAATTAGGATGGCTTACATGGCCGTAGCAAGGATAAGACACACAATTTTCCTATTTATGCACCAGAGATCGAACTGGATCTTTCAATTTTGTTCAATGAACTCACCGATGAGGTAGAAAATGAGAAAAGAAGAAAATCGAATTAGTATGGAGGAAAATGAAGAAGTTTGGTGGTATTTACATTTTATAGCGCTCGCCGGAAGAGAAGGAGCTAGTTCGGGGAAAATATGGATTACCACTCCTAACGATGAAAGTAATTTTTCTCTTACAAATTGAACTTTTTATCAGACAAACAATATGGCCTAATCTGAGTCATTTTTTTTTTGGGTCTAGAAACTTTAAAGAGTTTAGGTGCCAAGAAAATATCAATTTTGGTGATTCCAAATTAGTAATAACCGGCAGAATGATCTTTTCATACCAAAGATGTCAAGATGAGGGCTTATATAAATTTAATCCTTGGAAATTCTTGTTAATTTCAAGAATATAGTTTCATTGTCAAAACTATAGAACAAAAATCGTTGCTGGTTCTTTTGATGTCTCTGATAGTTTTTTTGTCATTCTACCACACTAGTAAGAGCTTGCGAAGTTGAAGTCGACATAGACTAGCTATCCTCGATAAAATTATCCATTGGCAAATCGCTTGATAGTGTCATAGGTCCGAATTTCCTTGAGTCGTAGCTAGCGAATTTGAACACTCGCAGATCATCAATATGTTTCAAACTAAATTTAATCGAAGTTCCTTTAGGTAAAAATAATTGCATTCCCAAAGGCTTAATACCCTTGAGAAGTTGTTTGATCAATGATGTTTTCAAGTCCCCAAAGATTAAGGTTGATGATGAAGAGGTAGAAAATTGCAACCTTGGTACTATAGAAATTGCATATAATAAGCTGCAGATTTATTTCTTCAGAGATGAGAGAGAAAGGTATGTGGATATGATGAAAAAGTATATTGATGTCTTTACATGGAGCTATGCGTACTTGAAAAGGTATGATACCAAGATTATTCAAGATATTATCCCCATCAAAGAGAATGAAAATACTTTTTTAAACAAAAGTTGAGAAGAATTAATCCTTTGTCCATGCCACTGATCGGGAAAGAAAATAAGTTGCTTGATGCAAAAATCATTGTCCCTTTAGGTTTTTCTAAGTGACTTAAGTTAATTTGGTACATGTAAGGAAGAAGAATGGTGAGATTAGAATTTGCATTGATTTCATAAATTTAAATAAAGCATCTCTCAAAGACAATTACCCTCTCTTCCCAAGATGGATCAAATTCTCAAAATATTTTTGTCTCTAAAATAATGTCTACGCTTGATCGTTTCAGCGAGAATCAAATATTAGTACATCCGAAAGACCAAGAAAAAAATGTTTTACTACGCTATGGGGGACATTTATGTATGCCAAAATTCCTTTTGGTCTCATGAGCTTAAGGGTGACTTTCCAAAGGGTGATATATATTCCATTTGCTAAATAAAAGGACAAACCAGCTGGTGGTTTACTTGGATGCCATTACCGTATTCTCAAAGGAGCAGAAGAACACCTTTAAGCACTTCGAGAAAATTTTGCACAAATGCAGAAAATTTGGTATATCTCTCAATCCTACTAAAAGTGTCTTTTTCTTTATCACCGGGAAATTGTTAGGACACATTATATCAAAGGAAAAGAATAAGGTTTGATCCAAGTAGGGTCACTACCATTCAGAAAAATAGACTTTCCAAGAAACAAAAAGGAGATCCAACTTTCTTGGAAAGGTAATTTTGTTAGGAGATTCATTCCTAATTTTGTTTAGATTGTAAAACACATTACTAATATTCTTAGGAAAGAATCATGTTCAATTTATAGTAGAAGAAAAGAAATATTTTGAAGACATAAAGAAGGCCTCAATCCCTAGTGCTCATAAGTCCCGACTTTTCAAGAGATTTTCTGGTTTTTACCTTTCGCCTCTTAACATATAATTGTTGGAGTATTATTACGTAAAAGACAAAAAAAGGTGGTGAGCAACCTATTTATTTCATCAAGAAAACTCCGCAAACTCTCAATCAAGTATGATATCATGGAGAAAACAGATATATGCTTTAGTAAAGGCGCTTAAAGATTTCAGAATCTACATTATGCATTCTCATATTATAGCATTTGTGCCTAATAGTGTGGTGAAATGCATACCGATCCAAGATGATCCTCATGGAAAAAGAGGTAAGTGGATTGCCACTGTTTGAATATGATATAGAAATTGAGCCTACCATGTTGGTAAAGTTTCAAGGGCTAGAAAATGATGGCACAATCAAATTTGAGTGCTCAGACATGGATTTCATTGTAGAAATTCTCGAAGTGGTCAAGAAGAAGAATTGGTTCCTATTGAAGAAAAATAACATATTTCGAATGGTACAGAGATGTGATTTTTATGTTACATCATCATAAATCTTCTCCTCAATTGACCAAATCCAAGTCTAGGTTTTTGAAGTTGAAGTCTTTGAGGTACTACATTTTGAACAAAAAACTTGTATTGGAGGGACAATTCAGTAGATTTTTAAATTGCTTGCTAGAAGTGGCTAAAAAGGCTAGCGATGAATTTCATAAGGGAGATTGTGGAGGACACCATTATTGGAAGGCTATAGCAAACAAGATACTCAAAGCGAGATATTATTGGCCTTGTATGTTCGTAGACATCTACAAGAAGATTGTTACATGCCATAAATGAAAATTTTTTGATGGAAAGAAGAAGTTGAATCCTTTTACCCTAAAACCAATATATATTGAAGCTCCTTTCAAACAATTGGGATTATATTTCATTGGCTAAATACACCCCGCATCCTCAAGACAACATAACTAGATTTTGACAACCACCGGTTACTTCACCAAGTGGATTGAAGTGGTCCTCACATGGAAAGTTACAAACTTAGTCATCATCCAATATATCAAAAACAACATATTGTTGATGTTTGGCTGTCCCATGAATACATATCAGATAATGCACAAGATTTCAAATCCAAAAAATTGATTATTTATTATCATCAATATCATAAAATCTTGGTCATTCCACAACATATTACCCTCAAGGTAATGGCTTAACCGAATCATCCAATAAAATCATAGTCAGATCATCAAGAAAGTTCTACAAGAAAATAAAAGATCATGGAATTTGAAGTTAAAGTTTTCTTTGTGGGCTGATAGAGTTTGTACTAAGATATATATAGGTACATCTCCTTATGAACTAGTATATGGAGTTGAAGAAAATTTTCCAACTTCTTTGGGGGCTCCGATAATGAAATTTCTACAACGGCTTCGATGAAGAACCTAATGCCATCCAAAGGAGGATAAACCATCTCATCGCTCTATAAGAGAAAAGAGACGAAGTGTATAATAATCATTAGAAATCACAAAACGTAATAAAAAAGACCTTTACGTAAAGACTAAAGAAGCAAACTTCAAGATTCAAGATGTAGTTCTGAAATGGGAAGCCAAATTGAAGAAAGAGGGAAACATGGAAAAGTTTGAGAACATCCGGGAGGGGCTTCTTACGAGAGCTTCATATCATGGAAACTAACACATTTTTACTTCAAGAGATGGATAAGATGTGGGGGAGGGAGGACCTGCCAATGCGTGTTTCTAAAACACTACTCTTCCTAATTTATTTTGTTGAATCACATTCCATTGTACATATTGCATTATTTGTTATGATATTTTGCAAATAAAAATGATTTCATCATCAAGCCGAGTCCCAGGAGAAGGCCATAGGAGCTTGGAAAATTTTTCATCAATTTTAGAACTCTTTAGTTTCTACAGAAAGGCAAGGGATGCTAAGCAAGCTCCTGCGGTTGTACCACAAAAGGGAACATCATCCCCAAGTGAGCCACCTACCATCAATAAATATCTGGCCATAGTGTTCATTTTGTATAGGTTTTAGTGTGTTTGATGAATTAATTCATGAAAATTGATGAAATTTCAAGATTTGGTAGAATTCACAGGTAAGCTCTCAGATCAAGAACCAAAGGTCAATGCCGACAAACAGATCACAAATTAGTACAATATAATCATTTGGGTTAAAACCTCAAAAGAGGGAATATTCCACGCCCGAGCTAACGTGGCCGCCTGTGGAATTTATTTAATATAAAAGAAAAAGCTACATATGTTTCTTCATAACAAAGCATCGGAGAATGACCCTCCATGCCTTTTAAATAGAGATCAAGGACCAATCTGGCCAAGTAAGCCACAGACTAAGTGCCTAGCATCGAGGTGAGAGATAACCGTCGGATCACTACAAATCATGACCGCGATTATAAGTTACAAATGTACATGGTAAAGAAACACACTTTACCTAACCCTACACTAGAGCTACGAAATATTTCCTATGTGTCGAAATATCCTGTAACATCCTCATGAACACACCCTAGGGCTAGGATTGAAGAATTTACAAAGGTGACACAAAAAGGAGCCTATTTCCTTATGTGTTGAAATATCCTAACATCCCCCCTTAATGAAAACTTCTCTCGAACTCCAAGCATGGATCAAGTTTGGTAAACTTCACTTTTGTGAGAGCCTTCAAGAAAGGATATCGGCTACTGACTGGCTACATCGACAATACTGTAATTTCAAGAACACTATCATGAATGAGCTTTCTCTGATAGCTAAGGGATTTCAATGGGTTTCATACGCCGATGTTGAACTGATCTTTACATAAAATCCGCACTCTTATTATCACATCAAAGTGTAGTTGGATGATGCCGATGCACCAAATTCAGACAGATCTAACAAGCCACATGGCCTTTGCTGACTTCAACCGCACCACGATACTCGTCACAAAGAAAGTGAGATAGAATTTTTTTTCTTACAACACCAAGTAATAGGTCCCGAACCAAGAGTGAATACATATCCTACAAGGGATCTCCGATCATCGTGGTCACCACCAATCATAATCAATGAAACCAATCACCATAGACACTTCCTTGTAGATCAGAAGGAACTCTTAACTAACCGTACCTCGAATATATCGAAGTATTCTTTTAGCTTCTTTCCAATGAATTTCATGAGTTTGGTGCATAAACCGAGCGACAACACCAATGGTAGATAAGGCCGTAGGACGGGTATGGGTTAGATACAAATTTTTACCAACAAGTTGACTCGTATAAGGGCATCAACTTCGTGGGTAGCATGGTTTGATTTCAAAGCTTGAATCCGTACTCAAAAGGGAGAAGGGGCAGGATTACGCCTTCCATGAGTGGTGTAGAATATCACAAACATACTTAGACTAAGAGAGGGTAATGCCTTACTTGGATTGCAAGACTTGAAGACCAAGGAAATAATGCAAGTGTCCTAAGTCCGTCATTTCAAACTTATTTTGAGGCTAGAATTCACATGTTTTATATATCAGGATCACTACCAAAAGAAGGGATAAGATCATCAACATAAAGAACAATGATGGTGAAGGAATTACCCACCTTCTGTGTAGATTGTCAGCGAATGACACCTAGAAAAGCCATTATATAAGAGAAATCTATCCATTTTGCCATACAGCCTAAGGAGCTTTTTGAGACCATAGAGAGACTTCCTAAGGTGACAAACAAGGGCCGGAGTTTTTGGATAAAGCCGTGTTGTTCCATGATTTGTTCATGCAAATTCCATGTAAGAAGGCGGATTTAACATCCATCTAATGGACTTCCCATTTAAAGGAGGAAGCAAGGGAAAGAAAAAGGCAGATAGAATTCATTTTGGCAACAAGGGAGAAGGTTTCAAGATATTCAATGCCTTCCACTTGTGAAAAACCTTTAGCGACAAGAAGAGCTTTATGTCTATCCACTTTTCCATCTCGGGTCCAAACTTTGTTTTGTAAACCCATCCGCATATGACAAGTTTTCTTCCTTTTGGAAGAGGAACAAGATCCCAATTATTGTTTTCCAATAAGGAACAATACACTTCATTCATAGCTTCATCCCAACTGATGACCGGAGGCTTCTTCAAAGGTTTCTAGATCAAGTTTTCCCCGGAACTTGAGCCAATATGAAGTCAGGCTCTTTCGAACCGAGAACGTGTACGTCATTGATTGGTAGGGTCACGTGCAAGAGAACTTGCTACATCCCGAGTAGAGAAAACCCATCTTGGAAGAAGTGGAGAGCATAAGGAACAATTTCACGAGCTGGAGGAGGATTTAATCCTATCTGTCATCATCCGAACTAGAAGGAATTCTATTAAAAATATAAGAGAGAGAGAGAGAGGTGCATTATATGGCTCAGATTTCTTCAGCTCACAGTGGCCAAAAGGTGGGCACAACTTGGTCAACTAGAAAGTTCTCTATAGAAGGCCGATATATTTTCATCAAAATTTACATCTCTTCTAATGATTATATTTTTGGATTTGGGTTGAAGAATTATATATCCTTTGACATCTTCAAATATCCAACAAAAATACATTTTTCACTCTTAGTTCTAAGGCTTGTTTTCGCATCGGGAATATACCAAGCATCACTTCCAAAACACGAAAGTGACTTACATCTGGTTTGATTTGAGCTCAAAGCTTCTTCTGAGTTATATCTTTTAAAACCTTAGTAGGAGTGTGATTTACTATGTAATTTTCACAAGAATACTTCGCCAAAAATTGAGACCAAGTCCTTTAGATTTAAGCATACAATTAGCCATTTCTTTTAAGGTGCGATTCTTCCCGTAAGCTACACCATTTTGTTGTGGAGTATATGGAACACAATTGAATGCCATGCTCAAGGCAGAAGTTGATAAATTTTGTTGTTAACATATTCTCTTCCACTATTTGATCTTGCGTTAACTTAAGAATTTGATGTCCGCATTGTTTCTCAACAAAGCGTCTTAAAGGCCAAGAACATGTTAAAAATTCACTCTTGAGTTTTAAGAAATATACCCAAGTGCGTCCGGGAAAATCATCGATGAAGGTTAAGAAGTAATTGCAACCAGAGAAAGAAACAACAATGAAGTGGACCACATAAATCACCGTGCACAAGCCGCAAAGGTCAGCGTGCCAAGAGGCACGCTTGTCAAAACTATCCCGATGATGTTTTCCGACATCCGGAGCAACACCATCCCGGAAAGATACCATAGGAAGGCCTATCACCATATTTTACACAAGAGTTTGAAGAGAACGATAGTTTAAGTGACCAAATCACTCATGCCAAAAGTTTTCTTTCTCACATCATCATTATGAGCAACAAAAACAAAGTGAAGAGATGATGACCCAAAGTTGTCAAAATTATATAACCTTGTGGAATCATCATCAATTCCAAGAGGCTAAAATACAAGTTTAGACTATGTCCTTGATTACAACATCATGAGATGATAATTATACTATTTTCCCTTCACCTCAATGGAGTTATCCATAAATAGATAGAAGGTTGCATGACAAGGTAGGAACACATAGGTACATCATTAAATTGACCATTATCTAGATGAATGGTTCAAGATCCTACAACACTAAGAGATCTATCATCACCAAAAATATGTTTGTGTCACATAATCATTTAAAGAAGAAAAAATGGATTTATTTTTAGCCATGTGGTAAGAAGCTCCGTAATCAATGAGCCACTCATGAGAAGGAGAAGAAGAAGATACATTTAATGCATAACGATCTTGATGCTCGACAACCACAAGCAAAGTGCTATGCCCGAAGATGAAGGTGAAGAGTGGCCCAAATTGATGTTGTGCTTCTTCATTGCTGCTTCTAAGGCTTCCATCTTCTTAAAACATTTGGACTCTAAATGCCATCATGACGGCAGTGCTGTAAATGTCTGATCTGCCTTCTTTCCTTTGTTTTTATATGCCTTATCATTTTGGTGAGTTTCTTTTCTACTTTGTGGCTGAAATTACTTAGGACCCTTGTTTGGTTTCGGACCATACTTTTAGGATACCGCTTCTTGGGATTCTTTGATATGATTGATGTTGGGCCGCTAAGGCTTTCTTAGAAGCATTTCCAGTGATAAGACCAAGGTGTAAAATTTTTTTCTTGTTCTATTATCAAAGAATCACAAAAGGCATCAAAAGAGGGATTCTTGTAGGTGGTTCCCGAAGAAATGATGGCTTCTCTAGTGGAATGGAAGGCGGAAACAAATAATGAGTATGTGCCAAGCTTAGTAAGAATACAATAGATGAGGCTACCATCTTCCCGTTTCGACCTACAACCTTCTAAACAACTCGAGGGTCTTGAATTTGGACAAAAAATCTTCAATAGAGGAGAAATTATTGGGGTCCAAAGTAAGCAACTCATTTTCAAGCCGATGTGGCCCCGATTTGATTTTGAATGCCAAAGACAATTTTTAGCTTGTCCAGGGCTTCATGAGGGTGTCAATGTCAATAATATGAAATCGAATATCTTGAGTAATGGAAATTCCTACCAACCCTCATGCTTGATCTTGTTTATTTTCCCATTTAGAAACTTTATCTTCCCGGGTTGTTTAGTTTCTAGCCCCAGGCTATTCTATAAATCCTCTTTACTTCTAAGCATATATACCATGTGAGGTAGCCATTGCATAATTAGTGTTGTTAAGAATAACCGGCATGCACTTTCCATTTTTTTTTAAAACCGAAGCCGAGAAAAGCTGAAACTAACTCGTCTAATGGAAATATTCAAAACTTAGGTGTTTAAAAAAAAAGGCTCGAAAAACGGCTTCGGATGAAGAATTTGTTATGTGCTCTTGAAAAACTGCTGAGATGTCGACAGTTATGAGAACAGATGAAGTGCCGCTTAAAAAAAAAAATTCCGCCCTTTGAAAAAAATATTTTTACAAAGAAGCTTGAGAAGGAGACTTGAACTCCAAGACCTCTATTCTCATAAACTAACCCTCGCCAAATGAGATAGTAAAAGGATTATGTTATTTTAGAAAGGAGAAGGGGGGATTATTATTATTATTGTTGTTGTTGTTGTTGTTGTTGTTGTTGTTTTTGTTGTTGTTGTTGTTGTTGTTGGAGGTGTGCGTGCCTCTTCCCGCACAAAAAACAAGAAAAGAAATGAAATACAAAGCCTTTCTACAGAATGTTAGATTCTGCTAGCCTTACCGGGTAACTATCACTTTTTTCACTATTTCGATTTCCCGAGATCGCACAAAGATGCGGGGAAAGAGCATACATAGGCAAAAAATCCCTTTTTCCGTTTCTGATTTACCAGATCGCACGAAGTACAACAAAGAGCATACAATGAGAAGACGGTATAGGACTCAAAGAAATAAATAAAACTCTAATATAGAAAAGTATATACAGTGAATCTACAATCAAATATGAACTTCCTAAAATGATGCTTTGGCATCACCAGGATCTGGGAACTGTGATATGACCTTCTAGCAAATGTAGCCTGAGAACAAAGGTATCTTCACGTAACAGATGTCTGACACAATCCAAGTAGTTATCCAAGCCCAAAAATGTTCGAAATAGTATATTTGCTGTACCCAGAGATGCAACCAAACCGGCTTCGAATTTGATCAACAACGATGCGGCCTCAAAATAGCCTCGATACCATGTAGAAATTTACACGGTAAGTTTCGTAGATCAAGAACCAAAGGTCACCACTCACAAACCTAAAATCAAGACACCCGCATAATCATCGTGGTTAAAACCCTCAAAGAGGGAAACAAACTCCATGCCTTGAGCCAACGCTGCCACTTCAGGGAATTTATTAATATAAAAGAAAATTTACATATGTTTCTCTCATAAATGGTTAATGTAGTAAATGACCCTCCATGCTCTTTATATAGAGATCATGGACCAATCGAGTGCCAAGCCATGGATCAAGTGTCGTTAATACCAAGGTGAGAGATAACCATCGCATCACTACAACGTAATCGTCGGATTGGAGGTTACAAATGTACATGGTAAAGAAACACACTTTACCTAACTCTACACTAGACTAAGTTATTCTTAACTATTTCCTATGTGTCGGAATATCCTAACAATTTGGTTGTAGTCCTAAGCCTTTAGAGTCCCCACATTTCATATCATTAAGGTCATGTCAATAAAATCAAGAAAATCCATATGCATTGGTTCAAATTAAGGTTTATGATTACTTGTGTGATTTTTTCTTTGAGCCCATAGAGAATTCGTGGAAAACAAACTTTTCTTCTATGGACTCACCCAACAATTTCGTAGCGAATCTGCCAAATTCATAACAAAAAACACTATGAACTCATGTTTTTCCGCAACTGAAAGGTAATGGATGAGGTGTCAATTTGAAAAATGATAGAGGCTGCCCGAGGTCATGTGTTGAGTTTTTTGGAGTCATGGTTCATTTTTTATCGCATTACCATCCCATCATCTCTCTATTTTGCTTTCCTTATTTGGCTCCTTCCTTTCGCATTCAAACTCTGCCGATTTCAACCATCATTTAGAGTTGCTTGTTGTGACCTCTTCCATTTTTCCGAGTATACCTATTGTTTTTTGCTTAAGGAAGGCCCAACCTCCGCAAGTTGTTTGCAATGCATAATTTTCTTTGCATGTGTCACATTTCCAAGGAGGCCAATGTTGTTTTTAAAGGAACGTCCATGCATAAGAAGACCAACAAAGGAGGCACAATGGTCGCATGAGCCAATGGACTTAAAATTGGTCAATGAAGATCCAAGTTTTGCATTAGCCTTCACCAAGGTTGGCTACATGAGGTTTTGTCAAGTTGAGGTATCATGCCCAAGTTTCTAAGGATTTTGTAGTTAATTTTATTGGCACCGCATCAAAGGTGGGTGTACTAAATTTCATGTTTTTTTTTAAACTATTTCCCAAGCTAAAAAATTCCAAGGATAGGAGGAGTGGTTTAAAGCCACCAAATTCAAATTTCATAATTGTGAAGAGTTCCCTAAGCTGGGCACATAGGAGGGATATGACCTCGTGATGTCAAGAGTTGTCTCAAAGAAAATTACCCCACTCTTGTCAGGTGATTCAAAATTATTTCACATGTGAAGGGAGGTTTCATATGGCATATCAAGATCACTCGCAATTTTTCTCCATTTCACTGTAAGTATCTTTTGGACCTTCCATTTTTCCTATTCATTAAGCTTAGGCAAAATGTGAGAAAAGTGCAAGCTAGATTGAGTGTAGTGAAACTTCTATCTTCCATCATGGATTGATTGCTGTTGGTTATGGAAGAGTTGAAAAAATTAAATAGATACTAGGCCACATTTCTATTTTAAGTGGTTATGAAGTGAATGTGTTGACTCCTAATAAAACATCATACCTAAATCAAAGAGCATCCCTTCTAGCAAGAATGATGAACCCATAAATTAAAGAAGAAGGTGGACAGGAATGAGAAATGCAAATACCACAGAGCCCATGGAGGTTGAAGTTGAAAATTGGCAAAAAGACAGAGAGAATTTAAATTTCACACCTTCAAGAAGCAAGCCTAAACTTAGCAAAAAGAGTCATGGAAGAATCCCTAGGAGCTAGACAATGGGAAAAGGAAATATTGATGATATTTTGCAAGCCATAGATATAGAAGAAACTCATGTGGTTAAATATGAGGTAAAATGAGAGGTAAGAAGAAGAAGAGAGGCCTCACTTCCAAGAAACATGACTTTTCTAGTGAAGATGTAGGTTTTGTCTTTAAACCAAGAAAGACTCTCACTAGATCGCAACTTGCCAAAGATATCAAAGATGATAACAATCCCGAAGAGATAGAAACGGTAAAACAACCTATGGTAGAAGAAATTCAATGACCTATCCCCAAAAACGAAGAAATTATCAAGCAGAGAAAGGAAAAGAGAAGGTCAATTAAAATCTAGAGTGGAGCTTCTAAAGGACCAGCTTGAGGGAAGTAGGGTGAGGTCATTGAAACAAAGCTAGAGTTGGAAGATTCTAAGCAATAAATAAATATGGTAGAGGAGTTCAAGGAGAAAGTGAATGAGAAGATTCCCTATTATGATGAAGCCCTAACAAGTGCTAAGGAATTGCTGAAGAGAACCCTCCCTTGTATTACTGCAGTGATGGAGCACACAAGGAAAAGGAACATCTAGCTACAAAGTGTGAGAGGAAGAAGCTCAAAGGTCAGTGAAGGAGCTAGAAGTGAAGATGGAATGAGTATGGACTCGATAACTCAAGAAAAGGGCTTAAAATTGATAGTGGTAAATGAACTCAAGTAAGTTTGAACCACTACTACCAAGGGTGAAGCCAATGTTTCTTGAAAGGGTGTAAATTACATTTTAAAAAATATTTTTTGCCTTAGTATAGCTCATCATTTACATAGCCATGAGAAATTTTGAAGAAGAAATTCAAGAATTTCAAGCTTCGTTGTCTAATAGAAAGTTCATATCGTGTTTTAGGCTTAAAGCCGAGAAATGCGTTTTCAACTCAGACCGAAGATGTTTTTGTGAATATATGACATATTTGTCACAAAGAAGTAAGGCGAAGGCATGTATATAGTGTTTAGACCCACCCGGTAGTCTCTCCAATCACAAAAGAGGGAAAACAATGCAGATATGGGCAAAGTAAAAAAACGCTACAAACTCTCGCTATGGAATTGCCCGGAAGTCCTCTATTTTTGCAACGAAGAGGAATTTTGTAATTTTTCAAGCCTTAATTATCTTTTTGCAATAGGTCATCCACCTAGAAAGGTCGAAATAATTAGTTGAATTTTTTGATGAAGACATACCTTCGAAAAAAGTTGTTTAAGCTACCATCACATCATGGAAACCAAATCAACAAGCATGACATCACCTTAAATTTCGGAAGAAAGACCTCCTATCTCATGTAGTATTTATTTGCTCATCATGGTCATTGCCACCTAAGGCACATGATCTTTTTAATGTATATCAAAGAAGCATGGGGTTTTTAAAGTTTGTTAAATGTAGTAAAGTGTATTAGAGTCCTATTAGGTTTCAAATTCCTAAAAATTACGTATCTCTCTACTTTTCTCCCTTTAATATTCTTTGGTTAGTCAAGGCGTAATTATATTTTGTGTGTCACATTTCAAAGGAGGGTTTAGCGTTGTTTTGGGAGAATTTCATGCATAATAAGACCAACAAATGAGGCTCAAAGGTCGTGAATGAGACAATGCACTTAAAATTGGTCAATGAAGATCCAAGTTTTGCAATAGCCTTCAACAGATAGATGAATGAGGTTTTGTCATAATTTGCAAGGGTATCATGCCCACGTTTCTAAGGATTTTTCGCTTAATTTTGTTGGTACCGCATCAAAGGTGGAAGGAACTTTCATGGTTTTCTCAACCTATTTCCTGGGTTACATAAATTCCAAGGACATGGGAAGAGTGGTTTAAAGCCATGAAATTCAAATTTCATACTCAGGATGAGTTCGAAGCCCGAGCACATAAGAGTGGACATGACCTCGTGGATACCAAGAATAAAGTCTCAAAGAAATACCCAAACTCTTGTTGGTGATTCAAAAAGTATTTTAGATGGTAAGGGAGGTTTCACATGATATATCAATATCACTTTAGACTTTTTCTCCATTTCCCGGTAAGCAAAATTTCCTTTTGGACCTTCCATTTTTCCTATTCAGAAGCTTAAGAAATTTTTGATAAAGTACAAGCTAGGCCGCAGTGTAGTGAAACTTCTATAATAAATCATGGGATTAATTGCGTTGTTGCTATGGAAGAGTTTAAAAATTAAATAGGAGACTAGGCTACTTTTCTGCTAAGTGGTTAGGAAGTGGATGTGTTGACTCTTAAGAAAAATACCTAACAAATACCAATGCAGCTTCTGCTATTAAGAATGATGAATCTATAGCCGAAGCCAAAGGTGGACATGAATGAGAAATGAAGCCAATACAGATCCCATGGAGCTTAAAATTGAACATTTGGTAAAACTTAAGACAAATATACATGAGCCCACACGTTCAAGCCGTAAGCCTAAACTTAGCAAAAAGAGTCATGGAATAATCACTAGGATCCAAACAATGGGAAAAGGTAATATTGATGATATTGTACAAGCTATAGATATAGAAGAAACCCTTGTGGTTAACTCATGGAGGTCAAAGAATATAAGAAGAAGAAGAAAGGCCCTCAATTTTCAATAAATTTTACTTTTCTAGTGAAGATGGTGTTTTAGATGAACAAATATATCCTCTCACTAGATTGCAACTTTCCAAATGTATCAAAGCTGATAAGAAGCCCGAAGAGATAGAAAAGGGAAAATCCTGCTATGGTAGAAGAAATCATTGGCCTATCTCTAACAAAGAAGAAATTATCAAGCAGAGGAAAGGGAAGGAGAAGGTCACTGAAAAATCTAAAGGAGCTGAAGGAGCGCTAAAAGAAGCTAGGAAGAGGAATAATAAAACAAAGATGGAGTCGAAGAGGCTAAGAAAGAAAGAAACATAGTAGATGAGTTCAAGGAGAAAGTGAATGAGCAAATTACCTACTATGATGAAGCCCTAACAAGTGCTAAAAAATTTCTGAAGAGAACCTCCCTTTATGGCAGGATGAAGCACAAGAAAAGGAACATCCGGGTTGCAGGAAGAGAGGAAGAAGCTCAAAGGAGCTGCTGAAGTAGCTGAGGTGCAGAGTGGAAATGGTACAAACAAAATCAAGAAAAAGGGGTTAAAAATGACAAGATAAATGAACCTCTTGAAGTTGAAAACCACTTACCGCTAAGTGTGAAGCCAATGTTGCTTGAAAGGGGTAAAATATGCATTTAAAAATATTTTTTTCTCCTCATTGAAAATTTAACAGTCAGATAAAGGCCATGAGAAATTTTGAAGAATAAATCGAAGAATTTTCAAGCTCCTGTTAGTTCTTTAGGCAAGTTCGTAGTGTGTTTCGGGCTTAAAGCCAAGAAAACGCTACGAACTCGCCGAAGATGTTTTTTTGGAATATATGATAGTTTTTGTCACAAAGAAGGATGGTGAATCATGATTATGTTTAGAATGCACAAAACATCCTCCAATCAAGAAGAGGGAAAACAATTTGCGTAGATACAAAAGTAAAAAATGCTACGAACTCTCGCTACGAACTTGCCTAGAAGTCCTCATATTTTGTAACGAAGAGGAATTTTGTAGTTTTTCAAGTTCAAAATTATAGGAAAAATCTTCTAAAGAAATCTCATAGTAAGGAGTTTTATTTCACAAGTGGAGGAATAGCCTTTCCAAATTTCCTAGACTTTATCTTCGGCTTTAAAAGACTCTCGTGTGGTCATTAACAATTGGTGAGGGATTTGGGTTTGGATTTGACCTAGTGTCTTTAGAGGCATATTTTTCTTTGAAAATTTGTACTTTGGCTCAAATTTACGTACTGCCCTTCTTTTAATGTCATAACTTATCACCTACAAGTCTAACCTTCAAATGTTGACTAAAAAAATTATCCGAGGGAAATGGCACTGCTCCTGAACGATGCCAAAAATGTTATCACCCTTCTTCCCAAGGTTGTGAATGGAGTTTTAAGGAAAGTAACCATAAAATAACCTTTAGGTTAGGTAGCTATCCCTACCAAATATCATAGAGGGCTCTCTCAATGTCACTTTTGTAGTTTATGTATGGTGTTTTACACAATATTTCACTTCTTTAACTGTTCCAGTTGATGAAAATTATGCAAGAGATTGACAATGAACCAAATTATATCCAACGAATAATTTACCAAATGATTCATTTACAACAAAAGAGAAGAAGTTTTTCAATCACACTTCAAAATTTCAGATGAAAATAAAGAAAGTGTATGACAAGAAAACTAAAGTTGATGATTTCAAAGTAGGAGATGTTGTTCTTCTATATTCTAATGAAGATAAAGGTAAGCACAATAAGTTTTGATAATATATGGAAATGTCCATATACAATATCATGACATTTAGACGTAATAAGGCATTATTTTTAGAAGATCTTCGATGGGTAGAAATTCTGAGAGACCCGTAAATGGTAGGTTCCTCAAAAATTACCTTACCCAAGTTTGAAGAAAAGGTCTACTTTCATTGTAAATATCACTTTAGACATGTCAAGAATAAGAAGATGTTGTAGAAGTCCGAAGCCCGAGGAGAAGGCCATGAGACTTCTATGATCAACCGATGTTTTTCTTTCAAAAACAATTCCAAAAATTTCGCAAGTTTTTTAGTCAATTTTTGTTTTTCAAAGGTTTGTCAATTTTGACTCCATCGCCCAATGGATTGTGGGCTACCTAACTGCGGTGTTATCATACCTCCCGAAGGTAACCACAAACCAAAATTTAGGGCAAGTAGCTAGCCCTACCAAGACCGAGAGGGCTCTCAATGTCACTTTTGTAGCCAAAGGGATAAATAGATATAATTTTTTAGGTTAGTTATGATGCTCAAAAATTAGGGTTTTTGTTTGTTTGCAAGCTTTAAGCCGGAGAGAATGACAATAGGAAAATAGGTCTAGGGTTTAGGTCTAATTTCAAAGGTTTAGTTGCAGAGGTAACGATGAGGCCATGTAGGTGGGTTATTATAAGACTTTTAATTTTTCATTGTGTATAGAGTGAATCGAGAGGGAGTCAAAATGGGAATTAAACTAAATTTATTCACTATAAGAGAAGAGACATGTTCATGTAAATCTTACAAAAATAAATCATGGAAAGAACAATTTCTATTTATAACCGATAAGAATTAACATAAAAGAAAATATATGTGAAATATCTATAACATAACATTCAACATGATAATTTTACAGAAAAAAATGCTCAAAGGCCTACCACCGGAGTCTTAACACTATGTCCGCAACACTATCTTTGATTTGATTAACAAAATATTGTACAATAGCTCCACTACAAATAACAACAATCCAACCTCTAAAATATTTTAGGTGGACTACTTATAGAAAGTGGAGTTCATGAAACCTCATAGGATTTAAATCCTATCCAAAAAGCATCATAATTACATCAAATGGGGAGACTTCCTAGAATCTAGGGAAGAAATAATCCATGAAATTTAACTAAAGACTTGGAGTGTGTGCCCCCTTAGTTAAATTACATGTTTCCTCATCATATTCAAAAAATAAATAAAATACATCAACTAAAACCTCATGGGACAAAGAGCATCGAATTCCTCGGATTTCTCCCGGCATGACAACCGTCTAAAAGGAATCCAATGCAAACGTAGCACCTTTAAAGGCATGCCGCACTGCCTATAAGAAGCGTCACGCCTATTCTATGGTGATTTTTACCCACTTAAAAGCATCCAAATGAAATATGAAGGTTGGGCTGGCAGTTCTATGATTCTAGCTTTTCCAATACACCATGAATTCTGAGAAAACACCCACACATGACCTCCAACGTTGATTTTCCCAACCTCACTCCAAAAGCATACTGGCCTAGTCAAAAGCACCGGGCAAGCATGAAAATAAGGAATTCTTGAGTTTTTTTCCAAAACTAGAGATTTTAATGGAAAACCAAGTCCACATATGGCATGTAGTCGATAAAGATGAACCCATCCATATAAGAAATTCTTCATTTGATGTTTTGAGAGAAAGCGTCGCTACGTTGCGCAACGCTTCTTGTGGAAGAAAAATTTCTAGAATTTCGCAAAAATCAAAAAATAATTTAGGAGTTGATTCATTTTCTTTCGAAGCGCCTGAGCCTATTGTCCTTGGTCTCCTTTTCATTTCAACTTCGCATCCTAGCTTATCATCATCAACATACTTTTCCTTTGCCTTTATTTGCCTAAATATGTACCTTTGGCTTGTCATGGAGGAGAAGTTTCCTACTTTTAACAAAAAATTATATTGTTGTAGGAATGTGATCTAAGAGTTTTCCATTAAGAAACCTCCCTCAACTTTGCTATCTCTTCATCTTCTCGTTTATGATTTCATCAACTAACTTATCCTTCACCTACTTTTCCATGTCAACTTCTAGGGGTGCTTTGTTCATCATGGTGCTACAATGGTGACTCACCATTATGACTAGGTGGCTGATCCACTGCTTGTCTTTGCTCATGGTAGTTTTGTGGTACAATACACTTAATGGTCTTAGGAGAAAAACCATTCTCTTACCCTTCCGATAGGTTTGAGTGATATCAACCTTAGGTTATTTTGAATCTCTCGCATGCCTTCTTTAAGAGCCAACTTCCTTTGGCCGTGCCGATATTGTGCCATGAAGAATAGGTGGACTAGTAGTAGGAGTTGATGTTGCTTTCTCCATGAAATCTTCTCCTGTGGTCATATTATTTTAAGGATATTTGGTGCAAAACAATCAACTGAGCAAAACCATGGTGGAATAGACTAGGATGAGGATTTTTACTCTTTCTATGTACCTTTTTTGCCATCTCGACTACAAAAGTCCTAAATAGATATGAAGGAAAAATTGGATGATTTGGTGGTCAGGAAGTGCATTGGGCACCCGACATGGTATTGGCATGATTTTTAAAATATTTCCTCACATGTAAAATATTTCATGATTTAGCCTATTAATGTGATACTTATCAAGTAAATTCTTGAAATTGAAAACATGTCTCGTGTTCATTCGCAATGAGGTTTTAGGGAACATTGGGTAGTTCAAGGTCCAATTCCATGCCCTTGAACCAATATTATCCTTCATTTAGAATCCCTATTTATTAAGTGATGGCCTCTACCGATAGAGTGAATTCAATGCCTCATATGATAGCCTTGTCTCTTCCGTTAGTGGCAAAAAGGGTAGTCAATTGGGCATGACATCCTACCTCCATGATCTTCTCTACAAAATTGACATCCAAGCTTCTTTTCAAAAACATCTCTGGGCATAAGGGGAGTCATTGAGTTCTTGAAATGTGGATGGCTCAAATCTAACAGGCTCTCAGAGCCTTCGTCTCACTTTCCATACTACTTGTAAAAAATATGAAACCCTCTTAGATGAAAATGAGTGAGTAGGATAGTGAATTTGGGAAACATGGGACATGGATATGGTATCTTGGGCTATCGATGAGGTATAAGGAGGTTACAGTACCCAAAAAAATTAAGGAATAAGGATGATGTGTTACCTTGAGGTTAAGTAGGAATTTCTTTAAATAAGTATTGGGAGGTGGATCAAAATGGGAAAACACGGAATTTTTCTGTTTTCTCGTGGAAATGTAGTGGGGACTTAGGGTTTGATGGAAAAATGGTGAGATGTGCTTGTGAGTTATAGGGGTTGTTTATGGTAGGGTTTATGGATGATAAGTGGAGGTTTTTAGATGTTGGGTTGAGGCTTTTTAATGGATAAAACTAGTCAAGAAAGGAAACCCTAAAATGTAGTGCTCTAAAGAACCCTATAGATATAAAACATTCATATACTTATGAATCGATTTGAAGAAGCCCTCTTTAAGGTGTCCACTTACCGATTTTAGAGGCCACATAAGGTTTGCACACTTGCTTTGAAGCTTGAGTAGCTGATTTTAAGAGTGAAACCAAAAAACGTAGTGTTGTGGAAGAAGCATAGCGTCACCTCTCAAAACATCATCATCGCTCTAGAAGCGTAGCTAAATGGGTTTTCTTGAATTTTTTTTCTAGTTTTATTGAACCTTTGGCAATGGTAGAGTATTCGAAGGTGAGATATGAACTTTATCGAGAAAAGAACATAAAATGAACTAATGAAGTGGATTTTTCCTCTTATAACATTAATAAAATACCCTTTTTGTCATTTAGTGAAAATATGACCTTTTTGAGAACACTTTCCTTTTTTGATAATTTCAGCAATGTAACAAGATTTTGAAAGAAGAAAATATGTAATTTTTTTTCCCTACCAAACCTAACTCCCTTTTTAAAGATATTATCTTGTATGATGGAAATGACCCTTATTTCCACCTTATTTATGACAAACTTAATTTGGCCATTTATGGTGGTGAAATGAAAGACACCTAGACATTGACCTGTGTGAAAACATGGTGATTGAACTAAGACTCTAGATGATAATGGTGTACATGACCCATGAAATGACAATAGCGATGAATAAAATAGAGGGAGTAGATTTTTAAGACCTAGACATGTTCATCGAACAAAAATTTTATTTGAAAAATGACTTGGAAATATAAAATATCGACTCTAGGACTACTACTAAGAAAATTTTAAAGAGTAAATTTGATCACTAAATATTGGACACAAACATATTGGACTTATATCTTGATGCTTTCCTAGGAGTAAGGACCTTCAACCTCATAGCCACTCAAAAAAAATAATGTGACTAATCCCTTTTCCGTTTGTTTAATTCTTCAAGTACCAAAGAATTTGATAATAGCATGATGAAAGATGGAGTAACATCAGTTTCAAGTTTGGCCCCGAACCTTGTCCGCCATTTTCCTCAAACTCATAAAAAATAAAAAACATATCCAGAGCCATCACATGAAATTTAGCAAGAATTTGAAGTGGCATTGAAAAATAATATGGAATCTACACTCACAGTGAAATATTTAACACCATTAAGAACTTGGAAAAAATATCCTTAAGTCATGTTCTAGAGATACCCAAGTCATATCGATGCCTTTATGTCTTCTTCAAAAATTCATCAAATTTATAATTTTAATTTATTTACCTTGAACGATGACTCCCCTAACCTGGATTCCATTAGTTGGTAAATGTGTCAGAGACACAACAAAATTCAAAATTCCCACTTTCAACCCTATGCCCGTAAAATTTATGGAAAAATCCTTCGAATATTGTGTATGAGATCCTCAAGAATTTTTGACAAAATCAAAGGGCAAATCCACACTAGAAAATTTTTGGGTGTGAGAAGGTTGGATCTTCCTCCAGCAAATTTCTATGTCCATGGGCTTATACCTAACAACAACTCCACCTTTATACCGCTCTTTTGTGATGCCATTGCTCTCAAAATGTGATGATAAAATCCTTCCTTGACACCTACAAAACTTGAGGCAAAACACATAGATTTTGACACTAGTAGGACCTAGCCCCGAGATGCCTTCTAGACAAACCTCTAGACCTCCATACCAATACTAAGACAATAAAACTACTAAAAGGGATGAGAATAAAGCGTATTTGAAATAGCAAATCGAAATGAAGAGGTGGAAAGGGAATATGATGACCATAAGATGCATGTATTTAAATGATGAAAAATAACAATATGGAGAAATGATGAGCTAATATGTCTTTCTAAAAAACCTCAGATTCAACTTTAATGACTCTCCACAAATTCTTCCCCACCGTTAGGAAAACAAATTGCAGTGAATCTTTGTTTGGGATATGAATTTGCTACAGGTTCTAGAACTTTTGCAAGAAAAACTCCGAATTGCTTAAACTCGAATCATACAAGTCTGTAGAAAGTATTTAAATTCACTATAATGATCAAACTAACTTTTACATACCCAAATTTCAGATTTTTGTTTGAAAGTGACACTTATTACATTAATGATGACCTTTCAAACTCACCAAAAGGCCCTCATACATGCAATTTTTTAAATCTCACCCTAAAAACCATATCCACCCCTAAGTGACTCTACTCAAATTCACTCAAGACAAACCTAATGGTTAATGGATAACAAGTACTGTGATGTAGACATTAAGAACATATACAATATGAAAACTAAGGAAGAATATTGGATCAATCCTATACCAAATGAAGATTAAGCTAGAACAAGACAATACCTATAGTTCATATTCAAGAAGCACTAGAAAATTGGAAGAATAGATCTATGAACTAACTACAAGACAATGTTAAAACTCAACAAGTCATTGTGTTTCATAGCTGTAGAGGTATAGAAACACCTTATTATGAATATTAATATGAAATGAAGATACCATAACAACAAGAGGCCGCAATATTTGGATGTGGCTTTGAGATCTACACCCACTAGAGCAGGGCACTCATGCTAAAAATAATATAGAAAGATGGGAAAATTATAAAATAATTACGTGGGATCCGAATTTGAATTTGAGGATATAGGAGTCAAAGTAAAATATGATGTTATGCCATCTAGAGGATGATGACGTTGAATCAAGGGTTTGGGAAGAAATTTAACAAGAGTGGGTACATGAGTTTATCCACACATTACATACCCCAGAATTGGTATCTACATAGAACTCATATGACATGGAATTGAGAATTGAAAAGTCTGAAGTTGATGGATCTATAATAACATTTAGTTTTGAAGATGACTCTCCATGTATAGATGCCACCCTCGAGAAGACTGAGAAAAGGTGTTTGAGAACACATCTTCACTAACATGGAAACAACTACTTAGATCTGTAGTTGAAGTAAGACTGGAATTGTTATAATGTGATCACAAGAGGATGGATGAATATTCACGCAATATTGATATTCTGTGTTTATAGAAGGGCATCATCAATTTTTTGACTAGAATCTTAAGATAATTGATGTCATAAAGCCAACAAAAATCAAAGAAGGTGAAGAATTCATTCTGAGAAGAGTTTTCAAAATTTTCCATGATTGGAGATTATTGGAATGAAGACATAGTGTGCAAAATTACAAAGTTAAGTGTGAAGTAATATCAAGAACTCTTTCCCACAAATTTTCCAATTTGAAGGGCATAATATAATCTAGGATTTATGAGGATTCTCAGAAACCCAAGTGAATCCACAAAGCAAGACCTTTATAGGTTGAACCCAAAATACATGAAAAAGTGAAGGAGGAGTTGATAAATTATCAAGGTTGGGACTATTCAACCTGCGAAGAATTTGAATGATAAGTCCCATGGTAGTTTAGAGAAGAATAACAAAGGGTAAATTAGAATTTGTGTTGACTGAGGAAGCTAAATGATGCGCTTTTTCATGACCTTTCCTACCATTTACGTACTAAGTGTTGGACAATGTATGATAGTGATATTCTAATTTTTATGAACATTTTTCTAGTACCATCAAATTAGATTTTCACCAAAAGGTAGAAGTAAGAAAACTTTTTCCATAGAATGGGGATTCTGAATAGACATGAAGAATCTTTGGCTTAAATAATGTCTTATTCTCTAGAGTTTTAGTAGCAAATTTTCTTCAAGGATTATATGTTGAAATTTACTAATACCGATAGTATTACCAAACTCCCCGATCTAACAAATTAACTTATGTTAAAGCAAAATCCTTCTACTTAATTCTTTTTGAAATTAACTAAATTGCAAAACACATATGAAGCAAAATCAATCGCACATAAACACACACAGAACGGAAAGCTTAAAGCAAACCCCAAATTATCATATATTATGTATATCAATGGATCATGTAATAATCTCATATAAAACTTAATACATCAAGTTCTAAAGATAATCAAAAATCATTACACACTATCATGCAAAATTTTCATATCTATGCACCAATTTCTTGCCTCCCGATAGCGTGCCTCCATTGCTATCCTCGTCAAGAAGACCCCCGAATGAATTCGAATGTCTTTCCTTGGATCAAGACAATCCCTATTAAGTATCTAATAAAGTTAGATGCATTGAATGCATCACTATAGTCACAACAGAACTACCCACCTTTCTCATATCTCTCCACCTGGTCTCCACTAGAATTGGGATATGCAAGTAGTTAACTCGTTGTATTTGTTCATTGTATGAGTCGAGTGGTTATAAATGAATTAAATAATTGCTCCACCAAAATCTCACTAGTGTATCTTCATTAGAACTAGATACAACTAGTACAATTGTTTAACCTACCTAACTGAAGAACTGACAATAACTCCCATAACTACTCTTCCAACTCTTATCACTTTAGTTCTAACTGAACTTTCATAAAGAGTCACTAACCAACCTAGGAATTGTAGAATTTCTCTGACACTAGTTTTCCAAATATGTTCACTCAAATAAAGTGCTCCAAGAGAATAAGTTGATATTTATTGTTTGATTATACTAGTACATACTAATCTATATGCATCTATTTTTATATTGATGATCTATAAATAGAATTCGCCCAATATTATAAAAAATATAATCTCATCTAATTTTAAAATTTCGACCAAACATCTACAAATAGCATCTTGCAACTTATAGAATACATCACCATGTCTAAAAATAGACATACACCTAAAAATAGCTCCGCGGCCCCACTTAGTGAAGATGCTTACTTTCACTAAGCTCGTCATCTTGTTGAATCTCAACACTTCGTTTAAAAAATATAGGGATTATCCTTCACCTCGATCCTCGCCTCTATGGTATTCGAATTTTCTCCTACCGAGTGCCTTCGTTAGAATATCCGCATCCCGATCTTCCATAGGAATGTACTAAAGCAACATGATCTTCCACAGATACAATCTCTCGATATGATGATACCGATAACTATATGTTAATATATATATCATGAAACAAAGGATTAACAGATAGTTTAATGAAACTCGACATCACAATGTATCAGAGGATCTTAAAGGAATCAATAAAACTACCAGGATCTTCCTCATCTAGATAGCCTCACATGCAACAATTGTTTCCATGTATTCTACTTCTACCGAATCTAGTTCACGATCTTTGTTTCTATTGCACAAGAAAATTTTGTAGATCCGATACCAAAACCTCCTAATGTGCTCTTTCTCGTCCGTTGGGATGCCCGCCATCCGCAGATCCGTGAAGCCATGCAACTTCACCTCATCCGTCCGTATATAGCATAAGCCATACTCATATGTGCCCTCGAGATACCTCGTGACATGTCAGCTTCTTCCAAAAGAGCTTGGTAGGATTAACCATCGCTTGACTAAGATGGTTCACCGCATAGCATATCTCTAGTCTTGTATTAACTAAATACCCGAGTGAACCCACCAATCAGCCGATAAACAAAGGCATTCACTATCTCCGCCGATGTAGCATCCTCTTTCCTCCAATTTCCCCGGAAGAGGAGAATCCATGGACTTGCAATCCTCCATGTGAAACTTACCAAGTATCTCCCGAGCATACTTTCCTTGAGAAATAAACAGTACCACCTTCTCGTTGCCATATTTCCAATCCAAGGAAATAATGAAGGAGGCCCAAATCCTTCTTCTCAAACTCCTTTGTAATATATATCTTGCATGAGTGTATCAACTACTTCTTCACCCATTAGTATTAAATCATTAACATAAAGAAAATGATTAAAATCTTACCCTCCACCACAATTTGGTACAAGTTTTCATTCACTCTGGTGAATCCAAGTCCATTGAAATAGTTTTCGATTCGTGTGTACCAAGAATGAGGTGCTTACTTCATCCCATATAACGCTCTTTTGATTTCCCGTGACACATACCTGCCATCGAAGATCTCAAATCCTTCAGCTAATGTACACTTCTTCCTCAATGATCCCATTAAGGAACACAAGATTTTCACATCCATCCGATGAATGTGCCAACCCATTCGCGCTGCAGAGAGAAAGGATGGTCCTTATGGAAGAATACCGTGTGACAGCAGTTGCTTCTTCATAATCAATACCTCGACGAGAGAAGCCCCAGACAACAAATATTGCCTTATACTTCTCGACGCTCCCATCATCGCATTTCTTTACCTTGTAGATCCATCTCAAACCTACCGCCGATTTACCAATCGGTCTTGGAACAATCTCCCAAGCATTGTTTCTAACAATGGGATTGCTACTCCTCCATCATGGCATCTACCCATGGGCTCCCGTGCTACTTCTTCAAAATAATATGGCTCACATGATACACTTGCTCATAAGAGCCATGTATCTAGAAAATCGGCCGTGATCACTTCTACCGTGACCGTGATGTAGGGACTCCTACATTCTATGTCACATCGCTCGCCTCTCGCTTCCGTGGTACGCTTTCTCGCCCGTTTTGATGTTTGGTTATGCATGAGTGGACTCCTCCACTCCATGAATATCCTCCTATGGTTTATCCACATCTAGAGGCTCATCTTTGGGAATAAGAAGTTCTCCTCTCGCATGCAAGTGTAGCTCCTCTCAAGCGACAACTTCATGGCTTTCTCCCCTCATTGAATTTTTTATTCAATGCACCACAAATATTCCGATCATGGAAAATACATACAATAATTATGGGGTGTTTCTATAAAAATTTCAAAAATATCCTGAAACTTCGTAGCTCCACAAGTAGTTCTTCCCGGTGTCCTTTGGTTTACGTAATGTAAACAAAAGTGGAGCCGTAAATCTTGAAATGAGATATATTAGGCTTCTTAACAAGAAAAGTTTCAGTGTACTCATGCCAAAATTTGATGAGGAAAATGGTTTTTTTGTAAACTTTCTACCCAAAAAGAGAAGAAAAGAGATATCAATGCCTTAGAAATGAGCCACTTCGAGGGGGCAACCTCCAATACATTACATAAATGAACAATTGGATGATCCAATTTACAAAACCTCCTTTCTATATATAGGAGTCCATGGGGCCATAATGTAACTGGTAGCCACAATGTAATCCTAGCCGACCGAACAATAATAATTTAAGGGTACAATAATAATAAAATGGGGGTTACGAGGGTACAATAATAACAATAAGGGGGTTACACTACACAATAATAAGGACTATACTAGTAATATAGGGACCTAACATGCCCCTCTCTTCCTTCAAAAAGTGTTAACTTCAACACTTGAGTAGCTCGGTGCTTCGTATGAAATTTCATCCTCCCATGTAGAATCTTCAATGGGTAAGTTCTTCCACTCGATGAGATATTCTGAATCTGATCGATTCCGTAGTTGTCAATTTCTGTTTCGTGACCGCCAAAGTTCCAATATGATTTTTCCTTCCTCATCAAGTTCTCGTAATATTGTTTGAACTGAATATTTTCACCGATAACCTTCTTTAAGCATGAAACATGGAAAATTGGATGTACTCGAAGAAGCTGTGAAGCTCCAATTTGTATGCCATAGTACCAATCTTTTGCAACACCTTGTAAGGACCATAGCATTCTTGGGCTATAATTTATTATCCTTTCTTTGCTTGCTTTGAGGGACATTTGTTCGTATGGTTGTAGCTATAAAAATACCCAATCTCCACATCAAAACTTCTCTCGCCGCGATGTTGATCCGCTCTTGTTTCATCTCGATTTTGTGCCAAATTCGTGTTATCCTTTAAGAGTCGGAGAACTTCTTGCTGATGCTCGATGTGATCTTCCACTCGCTTGAACCTTCGAATTTTCCTTAAATATAATGTGATGGATGGTGTATGATATCCATAAAGTGCCATAAATGGGGTCATTTTTATTACAGTATGGAAGGAAGTGTTATACCACCATTCAGCAAGAGGTAACCACTTGACCCATTGTGTTTGTTTATCGTATACAAAAACGAAGATATCCTTCCAAACATTTATTTACTCTGGGCCTGGGCTTGACCATCGCATTGAGGATGATAAGATGAGCTATGAGCTAATTGAGTACCCAAACAAGAAAATAACTCCGTCCAAAAATTTCCAAAGAAAATGACTTCGTCGCTCACAATAACCCTTGGGCTTCCATGTAGCTTTTGAATTCTCCGTCCATAAATGTAGTAGCAAATGTACTTGCTTTAAATGGATGAGATAATGCACAAAAGTGTGCATACTTGGCAAGTCTATCAACTACCACCATGACACTCTTTCCTTCGTACTTAGGTAAACCCGTGATAAAATCCATTGAAATCTCCTCCCAATGTTGACTGGAATGGATAAAGGTTGTAGAAGTCCCGGGGTCTTAATTGTTTCCACTTATTCCGCCGGCAAACCAAACATTCCACCACAAACTTTTGAATATCAAATTTAAGGCCATCCCAAAAAAATTCTTTCTTCACCCCGTGGTAAGTTTTTAAAAATCCCGAGTGGCCCCTAAAGGAGAAGTGTGCAATTCCAGAAGAATATTTTGTTTTAGTTGGGAATTATTACAAAGATATAAGCGATCTTTGTACCATAAGGAATCATTTTTCCAAATAAATGTATCGTATGTACTAGGATTCATTAAGAACTTTTGGAATGAGTGTCCATACATCTTTGTCCTTTCTTCCATTCATCTCTTGCTTCGGTTATCCAACTGCTGATAATAGAAATGGCACAAAGAAATGCTTCCACCTCTTCATTCTTTCTTGAGAGTGCATCCGCAACAACATTAAGCTTTCCTTTTTTGTAGATTATTTCAAAGTGATAACCCAACATCTTTGTGACCCATTTTGTCGCTCTTCTCGACGATAGTCTTTGTTCCAAAAAGTGTTTAAGACTATCATGATCAGTTTTTACCTTGAAGTGTCTTCCCATTAGTTAAGTTCGCCATTTCTTTAGTGCATGTAGTATTGCTAACATTTTCTCATAAATAGGTTTCTAAATACTTTCCATTGATTGGACGACTTTCAAAAAGAAATGGGTCTTCCTTCCCCGCATTAAAACTGCACCAATTCCATTTCCTAAGGCATCACATTCCACAATAAAGGTTTTCGTGTGGAAGTCTCAGGTAGCTAAGAGCTGTGCTAGGCACATTGCCTCTTTAAGACGTTCAAAGGCCTTAGTTTCTTTAGGAGTCCATGAAAATGCATCTTCTTTCAATAATGTTGTTAGAGGTGTCGCTATTCTCCCATAATTCTTAACAAACTTGCGATAATACTCCGTTAACCCGAGAAATCCTCACAACCGCGATATACAAATTTCCATTCCTTAATGGCTTTAATTTTGTTAGGGCTCATTTTAACACCCTTTGGGAGATACAATATGACCTGAGCATTCCACTCCTTTTGTACTCCAAAGAAACATTTGGATTTTTTTGCATATAATTGCTTCTCCTAAGCAATAGTTTGAGCACCCAAGCCAACATGTTCAACATGATCCTTCCAAGACCTTGTGATTAGTATATCATCAAAAAATACTAGCACAAATTTTCTCTAAGGAAGGGTTTGAAAATGGAATTCATCAACCCTTGAAATGTAGAAGGTGCATTGGTAAGGCCAAAAAAGGCATGACCAAAAATTCATAATGACCCTCATGAATTTGAAATGCCGTTTTTGAATATCTCCAGCCTTCATTCCCACTTGATGATATCCTCCAACGAAGATCCAACTTGGTAAAATAAATTGCTCCATGTAATTCATCCAATAATTCATCAATCAGCGTGAATGGGAAATTTGTCTTTAATGGTGAGCTTATTGAGCTCCCCTATAATCCGACACATTCGCCATGATCCATCCTTCTTGTGTACCAATACTACAGGAGTAGAGAAAGAACTTTGACTAGGTTGAATTATGCTCCGCCTCTAACATTTCGCAATCATACACCACTCTCGCTCTTTTGGACATAAGGATATCTATAAGGCCTCCAATGTTTGGAGGAACACTTGAATCAAATGAATAAGATGATCATGATCACGAATAGGTGGAATCCTTTGGGAGTTTCCAAACACCTTGGAATGATTGTCCAAGACTTGTTGGAGATCTCGGGCAGAATAGATGATTTTGATGTTGGAACTTCTAGTGAGCATAATTGTGCAATTACGCCTTGTCAAGCTCTTTCTTTAGAAGCTTTGTCATGACATTAGAGCTATTATCCTTCCTAGCTTCCCCACAATACCCCGTACCCGACTTCCTTTCTAAAAAATTTCAAGAAATTTCTGAAAATTAAAAGCTACCGTCCCCAAAGATTGTAAACGTTGTACTCCTAGTACAACATTAGCACCTCCCATAGGAATGGAAAGCATTGGACTAGTCAATACATATTCCCCCATGGTTAGCTTGAGATGGCATTTTCCAGGAATTTATAGTTCCTCCATTTGCAACCATCACTTGACATCTGCATTGGTATAGGAAACAATTTAATTCCTTGGCTACCTTATAATGAATAAAATTATGGGTGCTACCCGAATCAATCAACACTATTACCCTTTCTTCTTGATATGCCCTTCATTCTGAGAGTTTGAGGAGTGGTAATTCTCATTGCATTGAGCATGATATGGTCATTCTGCTTCTTCCTTCTGTAGTGCTGTTCCTGGTGTATATCCTCTTCTTGTTCATTTTCTTTTTCTTCTTCACAATCTATAAAATAATTTCTTCTCAAAGACACTTATGACCTTTAGTGTATTTGCTATCACAACCGTAGCAAAACCCTTTTCTCTTTTTTCTTCCAATTTTTGTGAAATAACCTGTAGGTTGTGGAAATCTATAGGTGTAGCAACACTTCCTTCTTTATAATTGAGTGGTAGGCTTCCTTTGTCGCCATAATTTTACATTCAAAATTTCTTGCCAACCCGAATGACTTCTTCTAATGAATCAAAGTTCCAAAACGCGAACTTCATGTTGGATGTTATCCTTTAAAGTGCCTATGAAGAGATCAATTCAGGTTCTCCTCGAATATTAGTTACCCTTCCGAAACTTCACAAAAAAAATGTTATAGCGAAAATTCCACGATGACCTCTGCTTGGAGCAAATAAACCCTAGAATCCAAAGCTCGATACCAAATGGTGTGTAACTGTTTCAAAAAGAGAAGAAAAGAGATATCAACGCCTTAGAAATGAGCTACTTCGAGGGGGAAACCTCCAATACATTACATAAAATGAACAATTCTTGGATGATTCAATTTACAAAACCTCCTTTCTATATATAGAGTCCATGGGGGCTCGTTGTTCTCGAGAAACAATTCTTGGTCGTGTACAAGAATCCGTGCTCAAGACATTAAAGATTATGTCATGTATATATGTGTCTCTGCTTAACCCTTCAAACGTTAGTAATATATTTCCCAAATATCAAATCTTTATTAGCTCGCAATGCCATATTCCTTATATATTGAAGTGAGTGGATGGAAGACGAAGAAAGAAAAGGATTTTAACTTGCCATGCCGCTAAAATAGAAACTCGCCATCATAAAATCCCCGAAGAACTGAAAAACATATAAGCTAAAGAAGAGGAGCGCCCATTAAGGATATTTAATTCTTAGATATAAGGAATATCAAGAAACTCCGGCAGCTCTTAATCACTACTTTATTCACAGATATGGAAATGAAATGAAAACCAAGAAAACTCTTCAACACGTATGGAATATTGGAAACTTGCAAAACTTTTTATTCATTCAATATTGCTCTCAAGACAAAATTAGCCTTCAAAGGTTCAAAACTCGAACCTTCTTTTCATCCATAAGATGTCCTTAAATACAATCTCGAACCAAATGGTTTTCGCTTATAAAACTGATTCTAACTAACCTATAAGAATCGCTAACTACTCTTTGTGACGCAGGCACATGCCTCAAATACTTCATTACATTTACATAACTTCACTTAAAATAAAAGATGATAACTCCTAATCTAACGGAACCGATGTTCATGGAATAAGAACACTCAATGATTACTTGTGGCCGAACGGCTACTTGTGGCCGTTGGCCGGGAAATCCTTTTCCGTGTCAATAGAAAATTTCTTACATTCCTTCCATGTAGCTATCTTGAGTTATTGGAGCATTTTTATAACGATGATATTCTCATCATGGAAGGCAACAATATGATCGTGGAGTGAGGTTACTTGTGGAACAATGTTTTCACCATCCACAGAGAAGGAAATGTCTTTGTAAGAAATTGAATATCAAGCTCCCTTCAAAAGATTCGCGTCTTCTCATGCCTTATCCGGCTCGCTTTTGCAATAACAATTGATCCTCATAAAGTCATAGACATAAACTCACCTCTCCTCCTTCCAAAGATGAGGGCAAACCAGTTTATCGCCTTATCAAACGAAATATCAAATTTAACCATCTCTTTAATAACTCGTAGCCGCTTCTCCGATGCCTTCGAAGGTCATTTTTAATGATCATTTTGTTTACTTTTCAAAGATAGAAATACCGATCCCGTATCCCCATATCTTGGGTAACTCTTCTGACCGTTTCTTTGGCATTAATAAAATTCATGAATTTTCTTGGTCTAATTTGATCTTTTGATAGCGGCTTGTTTATCCGATAAATGTTCTTTTTTCGCATCCGTAACAATGTTCTTCTCTATGTCAATTACTTTATGGAGTCCCATTTTGCTTTCATTTCGTAAATGATCTCATTCTAGATGAGATCCTTGGCTTTGATAAGGGAAATACTCTTCAATTTATCTTTGAGTTCTTTGATTTCTTCCTACTGCTCGTAGCTTCGCTTGCCATTCGCCTTTCCTTCCCATCCCCGCATCAATCTAAGAGCCGTGTCCAATTCAGACCGTCCGTTTTGCAATCTCTCTCGCCATTTTTAATTCGTGTTTCAACAACAACTCCGGGCTTGTGGATCGCCTACACCGCGTAAAAAAATCAAAAAGTGCAAGTGTGGTTCTCGATTTGATTTTGTAAGGTTATAGTGCTTACCTTATCAAGCTCCTCGCCCTCTTTATCAATTGTTGTCGTAGCTCCTCTTTTTCCCTTTTCTACCTATGCTACTTCTGCCTGCCAACGAATGCTCAGCTCGGCAATTTTAGCTTCTTCCTTAATAAAGATATTTTTCCCGCCGCCTTCACTAGCTTTCAGCACGCTTTATCATTCGATCGACGTCAATTTTCATTATGATTTTCTTCAAGCTTCTTCATTTTGAGTAGTCAATGCTCGGCATTGTCTTTCTCCATTTTTGTAATCGTTTAACAACTCCGCAAGCATATTTCTTTTCTCGCCTTTGACTGATGTAGCATGAGTCTTGCCTAAATCATTAACAATTAACTCACCCGTTTGCATGTGTAGATTCATCTTGTCCCACAAGGGGATATTTTTCACATCCATGACAATATTCAATTCCTTAAAGTCACCAGGGTCCAGAGAGAGCCCTCTCGCTCTGATGTCAGCCGCTCATTTGGAATCGATCTTTCTCCAAATCCATTACAAGCCATTGTCTTGTTTGGTCAAATAGATATATGATGTTCTCATTGTGTCTCTATATTGGCCTTTATTTTTTGATTCTTTTCTTCAATTTGGGAGAACACTTGTTTCATGGAAGGAGCCTTCTCCAAATGAAGTTCTCCGTCCGCTAGGGGATGAAGCACTGCTCTTTCACTCGTCCTCGAGAGTAAAACCAGCGAATTCGAGGAGTGATCTTCAATTTATTCCTTTTCTCCTCTCTGGGTTCCTCCTCATCAATCCCACACATCATCTCACTCTCTGCCCATCTTTTCCAATATTGCTGTGTTTGAATACTAATCCGTGATGAACTTGGCCCTCCCGGATTTGCCAACTTTTCTAACCGGTTTACTCACATGAGTAAAGCAAGATACCCATTCCTCGACCTCTCTTTACAAATAATCCCATGGGTCATAGGCCCATTTCTCTCCCAATAATAACTCTGTTCCTTCCAATATCCTTAATACTTTTTTATGTTTGCCTTGTGTTAACGAAAAAAAGGCCTACACTATGGGCAACTTGTACATTAACTCTTCTTCATCGGAAGAAAATGAACTTGATCCACATTGAGGCTTTGCCTACCCTAAAGCAAACAACCTCATGGGAACAAAAGTTGAAGCCTATAAGGCTCAATACCGACTCCATATAGCCTTATTTCCTGTATTAATCCTCAAAAACAAACCAGGGCCTCCATATTTACAACTAGGTCCTAATTGCAAGAACTGGCCTTCTTTGGCAAAGAAGTGTGGAGGCAGTAGGGTTCCATTGAGAATTTTATAAGCGGTGGTCATGAATCGTTCCACAAATTCAAATAAACCGGCTTCGTTTTCTTTCCTTCGACTATACTGGGCCTGTGCCAGGAACTGATCGTTTATTTTTATTACTATCCATTATATTCAAACCAACATTCATGAATTCTTCCACATTCCGATATAAAAACAAGTAGACTCAATAATGAGGGAAATCAGAAATAACTCCGTTAATGGGAAAGCAATCAATTAGAATTCAAATTTTGCCAAAAGGATGGATGTTCAACACCACTCCCGGTTTCATCATGAGAGTGAACCATCCCCAGGGTTGCCTTGTCAATTTCGAAATCACATCTTCCAGGGAATCTCCATAATACAATCAAGAACTAACCTCGTATTGAACATTAAATGCATCCAAAATGAACTTTCCCGATTCAAATTGGGTCTTCTCAGAGCCGATACCAAAAATGACATGTACAAGTTAAACTCCTCTATTTGAGAGCTCCCCGAAATATTGAATGAGCGAATCTTCGAAAACCGCAAAGGAGAATCATTCTCAGGAAAACATAATGCCCGACGCATTAATCGAGGAAACTGCAGAAACACTTTCCCTTGGGAATTCATGACAAACACTTGCCGGGATACATGGACGAAACTAACCAGGAAATGAATTCAAGACATGAGTTTTAGGAATACAGCGGACAACACTCCCGAACTCGCATAGCGGAAAACACTGGTGTAACTCATACCTGTTCAAGGTCACTTGATAATGCAAGAGAGGATGGCTTACCTGATGATTACCGCATCACGTACATCTTTCACTATCTAGGAGAGGGCTCCAGATTTGACAAAAACTGCATAATGATGCTCGCTTGGCCAAGGACTGACAGTGAATTTCGAAATAACTCAACAAGTAAAGGTGGCGGGACTGAGTTTGAAATGGTGGCAAAATAAATACAATTGAACCACAATAGGACGGAAAACCCGACTTAAATGACGAAACCATAATAAATGCAAGGACGTGGGAAGAAGTGCAAACGGTGAATGACAAGCTTGTTTGCCACTCCGGGCGATGACGTAATGCTAGAGGTTGGTGAGTACTACAGAGAACTCCAACCATACCCCCCATAGCTTAATCGAGCTATCGACGATTAATTTTCGAGATTCGATTAAATAACCGCGGGGGGTCGTTTTGATAACCGACGGGCTAGTTGACCCCGCAAACTTGCTTATCCAAATGCTTCTACGCACAATTGTGACTTCCGCTCCGGAAGGCTCGAACTTTATCGTTAATATAAATATATCAAATCAAAGTCATTCCGCCCGTAAATTAAAATGGAAACGTAAAATACATTGCATTCTTTCTTCTTCTTTTATACTAAAGTATAAAACCTTATACTATAGCATATTTTCGGATCCTTATATATATATTTTTTTCAAAAAATTTTTTCAAAATTTCAAAATCGACATAATAAAAGGATATGCATATAATGATCCACAACATCCGGCTCCACCCGGGGATAGTGTTTTTACCACGAAACACTAAGAACCCGCAGATTAGTGCGTCTTACCTCGGCATGGAGTCAAAAATTGTTTGATGCGAAATGTACAATGATCACTCCGGATATATACAATGAAGAACTAAAGAATCGCTTAATGTCGAAAATAATGCTTGAGATATCTATCGATTGCATATATCCATGATTTCTCCTTCCAGATTTTCCAACACGAACGATTTTCCTCTGACTTCATTAATTTTGAATGGGCCATACCACAAGGGATCAAATTTTCCGTGTTTGCCTCTTATCTTCCTTCGTGTATCCCATCTCAAAACTAAATCTCCTTCCCGAAACAAAACTTCCTTTACTTTTCTATCAAATACCGCTCTTATCTTTTGTTGATAAGTGAGCAAGCTTAGTCCAACCTGATTGCCACTTAGTTCCATCACATTTTTCATTCTTCGTATCATGGCGTTCGGTTCTCGCTTTGGGCATCTTGGAGAAAAGAAATCATTGTGCTCTTACCAGTTTCGTGTGGGGAATAAAGCCCGAGTGCCGTACATGAGCTCATAAGGTGACTTGCCGCAGACCTCTCAGAAGTCATTCTTGTTGCCCACAAGGCAAAAACTAGCTTTCAGGTCCCAATTCTTCTCGATTCTCACTGATTGTTTTCTTCAAAATCCTAACCAATGTTTTGTTAGAGGATTCTCGCTAATCCATTTCCCCGCTGGATGGTAAGCCATGGAGTGAGACAATGTCACATTATAAGTTTCTAAAACTAATAAACTTGCGAACCGAAAACCCGAGCATTGTCCACAGCAATCTACCGGGCATCCAAACCTCGCTAAAATATTCTCCTCCAAAAACTTCATTACTACCAAATTATTTGCTTTCCCGGTGGGAATTGCCTCCACCCACTTTGTAAAATAATCCGTAGCAGTAAGAATCCATTTAAATCGGTCTAATCGGATGGTGGATTGATTTCTCCTATAAACCTAATCCCCATTGTCTAAAGGCTCTTCAACGAAAATGTGGAGAAGAGGTAGCGGAGCCGCCTTTTTCTTTCTTGCAACAGCATTTTTGACAGCCTTTCCGATCGTCTTGTAAACATCTCGTAAACACAGCCGGCCAATAGAAACTCCGATTTGAATATTTTGTGAGCAAGCATCACCGTAATGCCCCACACAAGCATTCATGATACTCTTTTATCACTTCGGGAATTTCCTCCGTAAGACACAACAACAAGATACCAAATTCGGATCCTTCCAATATAATTTGCTTCTCGATTATAACATAGCTAAGCCCTTATTTGTGGTTCGTATTTTGCTCTATTAATGGAAGGGGACATGACAATGTAGTGCTACGTATAATGTACAATATCCTTAAACCATTCCCGAATGAGAAATTTATATTTTTAATCGTCAGTTTCGATCGATTACCACGCGTTTCTTCATTTGCTTCTTCTAATCGGAGCGCAAATTGATTCCCAAAGCCTCGGAAGTTGGATTCTCGTCGTTAATTTAGCTAATCCCAACTTTGACCGCCTTGGTTGGTTTCACATCCAAATCATACTTTGCATTTTAGCGATCCATTTTCCTCTCTTTACCTTCCACATCGCTTGTACTAGCACGCTCTTCACAAACTTGAGTTGGGAACGTATGCCGAAATCCGAGGAGTGAAGAACATAAGTTCCCGAAAGCTTTCGTTGCCTTTACCGCAGCATACACTGTTTCTCCAATATGTTATAATTCAATTCTGCATCTCGCAGAACTTCATCGGGGCCATTCAATCGTCGTCTCGCTTTTCTTCATTTCTCCGCAATAACACGCTCGCAATAAGCTTGAGGGAGAAGCAAATGAAAAAATTTGAAATGGTTTCAAATAGTCCGGATCGACTAGAATGTGGGCTTCTTTTAAGTCTTCTTGATTCTCTCGAAAATATTCCCCGCCTCCTTGTCCCACCTTACCTCAAGATTCTTTTTAACATGTCGGCATCTTTTTAACGATTTTGAAGTGATAATTTGGGGACAAACCGTCTTAGGAAATTAATTTTTCCGAGGAAACACCGAATATCCTTTTTACTTCGTGGCGAAGAATTGTCCGAATGGCTTCAACTTCCGGCCGGATCAATCTTCACTCCCTTCTTTGAAACAATGTGGCCTAGTAATTTACCCTCCTCCAGGCAAATAAAGACTCTTTGGATTCAGCATAATCCAAACTTTCTAATTTCCCCTATGAAAGCTTTCAGAATGCTATAAATGCTCCTCATCGACTTCGAAAAAATTGTGACATCATCCAAATAAACTACTACAAACGTGTCTCCTACAAATGCGATATCCATCGCCCTTGGAATGTGGCCCTGTGGTTCAATGTGCCAAATGGCATCCCCGGCGTACATGAACGTTCCCTGCTGGGGCGCAGTGAAAGCGTTTTCTTCCGATCCTCCTTCTCCACTCATACTCCGATTATAACCTAAGAACCCGTCCACCATAGACATTCTATAAGCACCAAATACTTTTTGTAAGACAAATCCATTTAAAAAAAAAAGGATAATTGTCTTTTAATGAAGCCCCGCCCAAATTCCCGAAATCCACGCATAGCCTTATCTCTCCGGTTTTTCTGGACAGTACAAGGTTTGAAACCCAATCAATACCTAGCCGGACGGACATCTTGGCTTGCAACAATTTCTTAATTTCCTTCTCGATTGGAGCCAACAAGGGATTAATCTCGCTCTAAGCTTCGTTTATGGACGTAACTCCCTCCTTGAGTGGAATCTTTTGCCGTATGATGTTCTTATCATATGTTTTCAAATCATCATACGACCAAGAAAAAAACATCTTTAAACCGTTTAAACAACTCAACATACCTTTCTTTATATTCCTTCCGTGGTTCCCCGGAATGTTTGGACCATTTTAGGCTCTTGTGGAGTACCCAAATTGCACCCTCCACCGGCTCACTGGTTCCTCTCGCCTTGATCCATAGCAACATCATTAGCCCCAAACAATCTTTCACATACTAAGCCTCCGGGTAAGACATTGTCTTTTAACCGAATAATTTCTCGACCACCCATCTCGTTTTTAAAAGTCTTACCAACCAACTCGTCTTCATCACTTTCCAGATCAATTTGATGATCTTCAAAATCCTCACTATCAACAAAAATCAAGCACTGCCATCATCTTCGAAGACCCGCCAATGTTTAATATTATCCGAATCGAAGGCCTATGTCTCATTTCTATCTCATACCTTAGTTTCACGCCGATAGGAGGCTTGAACGTACTTGCCGCAACCGCTGAATCTATGCACCGTTTTCTTCTGGCACAAACTGTACCAATGCTTCAAAATAATTTTCAACGGGATCCCATAATTCATTCCCAGATGCCGATCCGGGATGTTTGCCTAGTATGAATTCTCGATCCGCCTTATAATCAACTCGAATCTCCAAACACAAGCCATAGCTTTAATTCCCATCCGTTTAGTCGTTCGCAAACTAATAATTAATGCCTCATATTCTCGCGACATTATTAGTAGATTCGAACTCCAATTTGAAAGAAAAAGGCACCAAGTTACCTTCCTGAGAAACAAAGATGAAACCCGCTTCAGCATCTTCTTTGGAAAATGCTCCATCAAAATAACACTTCCACGGCTTTTCCGGGACTCAGAATTCCTTATGTACAATTTCTGAATCAAGCTCTCAAGACTTCGTCAGAATTCCCCGCAACCTCCGCAGCATGAAACATGACAGTCGTCCTTTTCGACCATACCAGAATTAATTGCATCTTTCGTGCGCTGAATCTCGTCTCTCTACACACCTTCTTTCTTCACCATTGAAAACGGGAATAATAGCATACGAAAGTCCAGCTTCAAAACACCTCCTAGCTGCTGCCCCCCATGACCTAGATAATAACATTCCAAACTCAATGGGACTGCCACTACAACATCCATCATAATGCTTACCGGGATTCGGGCCAATGAAACAACCATATCTTTAATGAGACCTACACACTTAACTCTTTTCGAGTCAAAAAGAGTAAAGATCCGTATGGCTTGGTACTCCTAAATTTAACTCCTTCATTACACTCAATGGCATCGATTGTGTGATGCACCGTATCCAAAGATAATTGTGCAAAACGAAATCATGCAAGAGAAGAGATATATAAAGGAGGAGCGTACGAATTCCACTCCTTCCACATGAGGTCCAACGTCACTACTAGCTTTTCAGTAGATTCACCGTATCACTCACTTCGTCAGCTCGATTGCATTGGATAAATTCGTTGATTTCTTTTTGTAACCTGTGTGGTTTTCATGAGGTTCAAGAAGAGGTACTTGTATCTTCACTTTTTCTAACTCTTTTGACAAACTGAAAGTTTGATTTGATCTTGTCAACTTTTCAGAGTCTTCTTGATCTTTTTTGGAATTTAGATTCTGATTAGAAACCGTAACCACCTTCTCCAAAATGTTAGAATCTTTTTCTTTTGTCTGGGATGTTTCAGCTTGTTGCTTACCTTTCTGCAATGGAGTTGCCTTTGGAGTAGGTGCTACTTCTGATTCTTTTTCTTCATCATCTTGCGTCCTCAACCTCTTTTTTGACCTCAAATCATACTTTTTATTCAACTCGGATTGCATAAAATCTGTGAATTGTTTACAGTAATCGTCCATCTCTTCTTGATCAAATGAGAGATCAAGTTCTTCCTCTTCTTTCTCCCCTTCTTCTTCGATCTCTTCTTCTGTTTCGTCGTCTTCCATATACACAGCAGAAATTCGAGCATCATCTTCTCTGTCATCATCTTCATCTGCTGAGCGGGACGGGGATGCTTCTATGTACAAAGGTGCTTGCACCTGATCTTGATCCTTTCTTTCTCTTTGTAGAATTTGCAAGGGCTGTTTTTTGAATTGGGGATTAAAAACCCCTCTATTCTGTCTCGCAGGCTTGCTATCTATTTCCAACTTTACCAACTTATTTGAAAGATTTTTAATGACCTTAGTCATGTCTTCAATTCTCTGATCCTGAGCTGAGGCTTCCTCCTTAGCTTTTCCTTTATCTGAAACTTTACCAGCAGCAGACATATTTTCTTCAATCTCCAAAGCATCAGTTTGAATCTGTTCCAACGTAGGAGACCTTCTTTCCCTCAGCGTGAAACTGAAATCTAGTTCAAAAGCACCAGAAAAAACAACCCTTGCTCCAATCGAAGGGGGTTTCATTTCAACAGGCAAACTATTATACAATTTGTTAAATCTTTTAACAAAATCGTTCATATTTTCATCAAATTTTTTCTTGATTGCATTAAACTCTGTCAAAGAATAACCATGGTCCCTTTTTCGTTTCCATCTCTCAATGAAACGTCTTTCCGTGAGCATCCCAATCATTAATGGAACCAGTTCGTAATCCTTGAATCCATTTCCTTGCTCTCTCCACCGTAGACTTGAACGAAAAGTCTTATGACAACATCCAAATGTTCAACATTTAAATTCCCCGTAAAAGTGAAAAACAGGGTAGGTGTCAGTTCCGCGCTTATTTCATCTTCACCACAAGAAATCTTGGGAGTAACTTGAGGTACTCCTAAGGAAAAATCATGTGTTGTGGTAGATTTAAATATGACTGCTTCATCAAGAAAGCAAAATATAGAACCGCCATGTTTGCGCCCTCGGTTAACCTGCTCCTTGAGCGGGGTGAAATGAATACTAGTTGTGGGAAAGATAGAATGAGGTGAAACAACCTGGATGTGGAATGGGACTTTATCACAATCGCAAAGTGTAGAAGGGCCGTGGAAACTGTGATGTGATCATTTTTGTGAGAGACACAAACTCCAAAGATTGCTCTTCTAATGTGGGTTCTTGAAAATTAACGGGTGATGGTGATGATTCTTCTTCCGAGAAAATGAGTTTCTTGGAAGCTTTCTTGGATGAGAAAATGTGTGAACTGCTACCAGGTGCGAGCAGTGTAGTTTCAGGTGTATCTAATATTTTTGGTTTCTAGCCCTTCTTTGAAACAAGCTTCTCAGGATCTGACAAAACAGGAACTTTTTGCTGAGAGGTATCTGACCTCGTGTGAGGTTTCTTGGGAGCCAGAGCTATTTTCAAACAATCACAGCGTACTATTTCTCCAACAACCGTGAGAAATGAACAAAACCTAGGGAAGAATGATTGCTCCCAAGAATCAGCTAATTAATTTTGTTCCTTGAGAAATAATTCTTGGCTGTGTACAAGAATCCGTGCTCAAGACATTAAAGATTATGTCACAAAATGTATATATGTGTCTCTGTTTCTTAACCCTTCAAACGTTAGTAATATATTTCCCAAATATCAAATCTTTATTAGCTCTGCAATGCCATATTCCTTATATATTGAAGTGAGTGGATGGAAGACGAAGAAAGAAAAGGATTTTAACTTGCCATGCTGCTTAAAACAGAAACTGCCATCATAAAATCCTGAAGAACTGAAAAACATATAAGCTAAAGAAGAGGAGCGCCCATTAAGGATATTTAATTCTTAGATATATGAATATCAAGAAACCTGCAGCTCTTAATCACTCTACTTTATTCACAGATATGGAAATGAAATGAAAACCAAGAAAACTCTTCAACACAGATGGAATATTGGAAACTTGCAAAACTTTTTCATTCATTCAATATTGCTCAGTACAAAATTAGCCTTCAAAGGTTCAAAACTCGGAACCTGCTTTCATCCATAAGATGTCCTTAAATACAATCTGAACCAAAATGGTTTTCAGTTATAAAACTGATTCTAACTAACCTATAACTGCTTAACTACTCTTTGTGACGGAGGCACATGCCTCGAAAACATTTCATTACATTTACATAACTTCACTTAAAATAAAAGATGATAACTCCTAATCTAACGGAACTGATGTTCCTGGAATAGCAGCTGACTCAATGATTACTTGCGGCTGAACGACTACTTGTGGCTGCTTGGCTGGAAATCCTTTTTCTGTGTCAATAGAAAATTTCTTACATTCCTTCCAGAGCTTATCTTGAGTTATTGGAGCATTTTTATAACGATGATATTCTACTGTGAAGGAAACAATATGACTGTGAGTGAGGTTACTTGTGAACAATGTTTTCACCATCCACAGTAGAAGGAAATGTCTTTGTAAGAAATTGAATACTGTTTCTCCCTTCAGTATCTGTGTCTTCTCATGTCGGCCATCTGCTCTGCTTTTTGCAAATACCAATTGATCCTCATAAAGCTTCCAGGACATAAACTCACCTCCCTCCTTCCAGCATGAGGGAAAACCAGTTCTTATCAGCTTATCAAACGAAATATCAAATTTCTTAACCATCTCTTTAATAACCTGTAGCCGCTTCTGTGATGCCTTCAGAAGGTCATTTTTAATGATCATTTTGTTTACTTCTTTGGCATAGAAATACCGATCCTGTATCCCCATATCTTGCAACTCTTCATCTGTTTTGGCATTAATAAAATTCATGAATTTCTTGGCCCAATTTGATCTTTTGATAGCGGCTTGCTTATCCGATAACAGCTCTTTTTCGTGATCTGCAACAATGTTCTTCTCTCTGGAAATTACTTTTATGGAGTCCCATTTTGCTTGCATTTCAGAAATGATCTCATTCCAGATGAGGTCCTTGGCTTTGATAAGGGAAATATTTCCCTTCAATTTATCTTTGAGTTCTTTGATTTCTTCCTCGGCTGTTCGTAGCTTCTGCTCATTTTCATTCGCCTTTCCTTCCCATCCCTGCATCAATCTAAGAGCTGTGTCCAATTCAGACTGGGCCTGTTTGCAATCTCTCTCTGCCATTTTTAATTCTGTGTTCAGCTGAACAACTTGGGCTTGTGGGTCGGCTCCACCTGCAGAAAAATCAAAAGTACAAGTATGGTTCTGAATTTGATTTTGTAAGGTTATAGCAGTCTGCTTTACCTTATCAAGTTCCTCGTCCTTCTTCATCAACTGTTTTCGTAGTTCTTTTTGAACTTCTACCTTCGCATCTAGCCGCTAACGACTAGTTTCCGTGCCCGGAAATTTCAAATTTCTTCTTCCTTAATGAAGATATTTCTGCTTCGGCGCCCTTCACTAGCTTGTGCATTGCGCTTTTATCATTTGGATCGACGCCAATTTTCATTATGATTTTCTTCAGTTCTTCATTTTGAGTAGTCAATGCTCTGGCATTGGCTTTCTCCATTTTGCACTGTTTAACAACCTTGGCAAGCATATTTTCTGTCTTGACTGATGTAGCGTGATTCTTGCCTAAATCATTAACAATTAACTGACCTGTTTGCATGTGTAGATTCATCTTGTCCCACAAGGGGATCTTTTTCACATCCATGACAATATTCAATTCCTTAAAGCTGCCTGAGGGTCCCAGAGACATTCCTGTCAGATGCGACAGCGCCATTTTGAACTGATCTTTCTCCAAATCCATTACAGTCAATAGTCTTGTTTGGTCAGCAGATATATGATGTTCTGCTTGTGTCTCTATATTGGCCTTTATTTTTTGATTCTTTTCTTCAATTTGGGAGAACACTTGTTTCATGGAAGGAGCCTTCTCCAAATGAAGTTCTGGTCTGCTAGGGGATGAAGCACCCTGTTCTTCACTGACCTGGAGAGTAAAACCAGGCGAATTGGAGGAGTGATCTTCTGCTAATTTAGTCCTTTTCTCTTCTCGGGGTTCCTCCTCATCAATCTCAATAATATCATCTCTCACTCTCTTGCCCATCTTTTCCAATATTACAGGTGTTTGAATACTAATCCGTGATGAACTTGGCCCTCCTGGATTTGCCAACTTTTCTAAATCCGGTTTACTCACATGAGTAAAAGCAGCATACCCATTCTCGACCCTTCTTTGCGAAATAATCCCATGTGGGTCATAGGCCCATTTCTCTCCCAATAATAACTGTGTTCCTTCCAATATCCTTAATACCTCTTCATAAGCTTGCCTTGTGTTAACGACAAAAGGGCCTACACTCATGGGCAACTTGTACATTAATCCCTTCTTCATCGGAAGAAAATGAACTTGATCCACATTGAGGCTTTGCCTTATAAATTCTAAAGCAAACAACCTCATGGGAACAAAATTTGGAAGCCTATAAGGCTCAATACTGACTCCATATAGCCTTATTTCAGAATAATCCTCAAAAACAAACCAGTCTCCATATTTACAACTAGGTCCTAATTGCAAGAACACCTGGGCCTTTGGCAGGAAACAGGGAGGCAGAGTTCCATTGAGAATTTTATAAGCAGTGGTCATGAACTGTTCCGCAAATTCAAATAAACCGGCTTCGTTTTCTTCCCTTCTGACCATATCAGTCCAAAGCAGAACTGACTGTTTATTTTTATTACTATCCATTATATTCAAACCAACATTCATGAATTCTTCCACATTCTGATATAAAAACAAGTAGACTAATAATGAGGGAAATCTGAAATAACCTGTTAATGGGAAAGAAATCAATTGAGAATTCACCAATTCTTGCCAAAAGGATGGGATGTCCAACACCACTCCTGGTTTCATCATGAGAGTGAACATCCCCAGGGCTGCCTTGTCAATTTCGCAATCGTCATCTCTCCCCAGAATCTCCATAATACAACTAAGAACTAACCTGTATTGAACATTAAATGCATCCAAACTTAATTTTCCCGATTCAAATTGGGTCTTCTCGGGAGCTGATACCAAAAATGACATGCAGCGGTTAAACTCCTCATTTGAGAGCTCCTCGAAATATTGAATGAGCGAATCTTCGGAAAACTGCAAAGGAGAATCATTCTGTGGAAAACATAATGCCTGACGCATTAATTGAGTAGAAACCTGCAAAACACTTTCCCCTTGGGAATTCATGACAAAACACTTGCCGGGATACATGGACGAAACTAACCAGGAAATGAATTCGGGAAAGACATGAGTTTTAGGAATACAGGCGGACAACACTCCCGAACTCTGCATAGCGGAAAACACAGGTAACTTGTCGGTGTTCAAGGTCACTTGATAATGCAAGAGAGGATGGTTTACGGATGACACAGTATCACAGACATCTTTCTCACTATCTAGGAGAGGGCTCAGATTTGACAAACCAGACAATGATGCTCGCTTGGCCATGACTGACAGGAATTTCGAAAATAACTCAGCGCAAAGGTGGCGGGACGGAGTTTGAAACAGGGCAAACAGTCACAATTGAACCACAATAGGACGGAAAACCCGACTTATAAACGACGAAAACCATAATAAATGCAAGGGTGACGTGGGAAGACAGCAAACGGTGAATGACAGTTGTTTGCCACCTCGGCGGATGACGTAATGCGGGAGGTTGGTGAGTACGGTAGAGAACTCCAACCCATACCCGCCGCAGTTAATCAGAGCCATCGATCGACACTTTTCAGAGATCTGACCAGTCAACTGCGGGGGGTCGGGTTTTGATAACCGACGGGCTAGTTGACCCCCCACAGTTGCTTATCCAAATGCTTCTGCGCACAATTGTGACTTCCACTCCGGAAGTTGCTCGAACTTTATCGTTAATATAAATATATCAACCTAAAGTCATTCCGCTCCGTAAATTAAAATGGAAACAGAAAATACATTGCATTCTTTCTTCTTCTTTTTATACTAAAGTATAAAACCTTATACTATAGCATATTTTCGGATCCTTATATATATTTTTTTTTTTCAAAAAATTTTCTTTTCCAAATTTCAAAATCGACATAATAAAAAGGATATGCAGATATAATGATCCACAACATCTGGCTCCACCTGGGGATAGTGTTTTCACCACGAAACACTAAGAACCTGCAGATTAGTGCCTTCACCTCGGGCATGGAGTCAAAAATTGCTTGATGGGAAATGTACAATGATCACTCCGGATATATACAATGAAGAACCAGCAACTGCTTAATGTCGAAAATAATGCTTGAGATATTGCCCATTGACAGGCATATCCAACATTTCTCCTTCCAGATTTTCCAACACGAACGTATTATTTCCTTTGAATTCATTAATTTTGAATGGGCCATGCCACAAGGGATCAAATTTGCCGTGTTTGCCTTTATCTTCCCTTCGTGAATCCCATCTCAAAACTAAATCTCCTTCCTGAAACAAAACTTCCTTTTCTTTTCTATCAAATACTGCCTTCATATTTTGCTGATAAGTGAGCAAGCGGTCCCGAACCTGATTTCTGCTTTCACTTAGTTCCATCACATTGTTCATTCTTCGCATCATGGCGTTCGGTTCTGCTTGGGCATCTTGGAGAAAAGAAATCACAGGTTTTACCAGTTGTGTGGGGAATAAAGCCTGAGTGCCGTACACGAGCTCATAAGGTGACTTGCCAGTAGACCTTCTTGTAGTCATTCTTGTTGCCCACAAGGCAAAAACTAGCTTTGTGTCCCAATTCTTCTGATTCTCACTGATTGTTTTCTTCAAAATCCTAACCAATGTTTTGTTAGAGGATTCTGCCAATCCATTTCCCTGCGGATGGTAAGCCGTGGAGTGAGACAATGTCACATTATAAGTTTGGAAAAAATTAATAAACCTGAGTCAACTGAAAACCTGAGCATTATCTGTCACAATCTTCACTGAGCATCCAAACCTGCTAAAAATATTCTCCTCCAAAAACTTCATTACTACCAAATCATTTGCTTTCCTGGTGGGAATTGCCTCCACCCACTTTGTAAAATAATCCGTAGCAGTAAGAATCCATTTAAACTGTCCACTGGATGGTGGATTGATTTCTCCGATAAAATCCAATCCCCATTGTCTAAAGGGCTCTTCAACGAAAACAGGGAGAAGAGGTAGCGGAGCCAGCTTTTTCTTCTCTGCAAATAATTGGCATTTTTGACAGCTTCTGACTGTCTTGTAAACATCTGCAAACACAGTCGGCCAATAGAAACCTGATTTGAATATTTTGTGAGCAGTTACCTTCCAGCTGTAATGCCCTCCACACAAGCATTCATGATACTCTTTAATCACTTCTGAAATTTCCTCCTCTGTAAGACACAACAACAACATACCAGCTGGATCCTTCCAATATAATTTTGCTTCGATTATAACATAAGGCTGAGCCTTAAGTTTCAGGGCTCTATATTTTTCTCTATTAATGGAAGGGGGACATGATAGAAAGCACAGATAATGTACAATATCCTCATACAATTCTAAACAGAGAAATTTATACTTAACTGCTGTCTTTGACTGATTATCACGCGTTTCTTCATTTGCTTCTTCTACTGGAGCCAGCAAATTGATTCCCAAAGCCTGGAAGTTGGATTCTGTCAATAATTTAGCTAATCCCAATCCTTTGACCAGCTTGGTTGGTTTCACATCCAAATCATACTCTTGAATTTTAGCGATCCATTTTCCTCTCTTACCTTCCACATCGCTTTGTACTAGCACGTCCTTCACAGCTGAGTTGGGAACGTATGCTGAAATCTGAGAGTGAAGAACATAAGTTCTGAAAGCTTTCATTGCCTTTACCATAGCATACACCTGTTTCTCCAATATGTTATAATTCAATTTTGCATCTCGGAGAACTTTACTGAAATATGCAACTGGCTGTTCCTGCTTTTCTTCACTTCTCTGCAATAACACGGCTGCAATAGTTGAGGGAGAAGCAAATGAAAAAAATTGAAATGGTTTCAAATAGTCTGGGCTGACTAAAACAGGGGCTTCTTTTAAAGCCTCTTTGATTCTCTGAAAAGATTCCCTCGCCTCCTTGTCCCACCTTACCTCAGCATTCTTTTTTAACATGTCAGTAATCTTTTTAATGATTTCAGCATAATTTGGGACAAACCGTCTTAGGAAATTAATTTTTCCGAGGAAACGCTGAATATCCTTTTTACTTCGTGGCAGAGGGATTGTCTGAATGGCTTCAACTCTGGCTGGATCAATCTTCACTCCTTCTTTTGAAACAATGTGGCCTAGTAATTTACCCTCCTCCAGGGAAAATAAAGACTTCTTTGGATTCAGTGATAATCCAAACTTTCGGCACTTCATGAAAGCTTTCTGTAAATGCTGTAAATGCTCCTCATCAGACTTCGAAAAAATTGTGACATCATCCAAATAAACTACTACAAACGTGTCTCCCACAAATGCGATATCCATCGCCCTTTGGAATGTGGCCCCTGCGTTCATCAGGCCAAATGGCATCCTAGCGTACATGAACGTTTCCCAAGGCGTAGTGAAAGCGGTTTTCTTCTGATACTCCTTCTCCACTGCTACCTGATTATAACTTGAGAACCCGTCCACCATAGACAGTCTATAAGCACCAGTCACTTTTTGTAAGACAAAATCCATTTTCGGCAAAGGATAATTGTCTTTTAATGAAGCCCTGTTCAAATTCCTGAAATCCACGCATAGTCTTATCTCTCCATTCCTTTTTCGGACAGGTACAAGGTTTGAAACCCAATCTGAATACCTGAGTGGGACGATTATCTTGGCTTGCAACAATTTCTTAATTTCCTTCTCGATTGGAGCCAACAGCAAGGGATTAATTTTCCTAAGCTTCTGTTTATGTGACTTAACTCCCTCCTTGAGTGGAATCTTGTGCTGTATGATGTTCTTATCATATGTTTTCAAATCATCATACGACCAAGTAAAAACATCTTTAAACTGTTTAAACAACTCAACATACCTTTCTTTATATTCCTTCGGAAGCCCCTTGAACATTTTGACCATTTTAGGCTCTTGTGGAGTACCCAAATTGCAATCCTCCACTGGCTCATCTTGGTTCCTCTGCCTTTGATCCACAGCAACATCATTAGCCCCAAACAATCTTTCAAGCGGTACTAAGCCTCTGGGTAATACATTGTCTTTTAACTGAATAATTTCTCGACCACCGATCTCCTTTTTAAAAGTCTTACCAGCCAACTCGTCTTCATCACTTTCCAGATCAATTTGATGATCTTCAAAATCCTCAGTCATCAACAAAAACTGTTTAATCTGCTCATCATCTTCGAAGACCTGCCAATGTTTAATATTATCCAGAATCGAAGGCCTATGTCTCATTTCTATCTCATACCTTAGTTTCACGCTGATAGGAGGCTTGAACGTACTTGCTGCAACCGCCAGTGAATCTGCGAATCTGTTTTCTTCTCTTGGCACAAACTGCAAATTGAATGCTTCAAAATAATTTTCAATCAGATCCCATACTTCATTCCGGTATGCTCGTAATCTGGGATGCTTGGTTTGGCATGAATTCTTGATCTGCCTTATAATCAACTCTGAATCTCCAAACACAGTCATAGCTTTAATTCCCATCTGCTTAGCTGTCTACAAACTAATAATTAATGCCTCATATTCTGCGACATTATTAGTAGATTCGAACTCCAATTTGAAAGAAAAAGGCACCAAGTTACCTTCCGGAGAAACAAAGATGAAACCCGCTCCAGTACCTTCTTTGGAAAATGCTCCATCAAAATAACACTTCCACGGCTTTTCTGACTGTAATTCCTTATGTACAATTTCTGAATCAAGCTTCCCCTGAGATTCCTCAGCAAATTCTGCAACCTCCTGCAGCATGAAACATGACAGGTCGTCCTTTTCTTGACCATAAATTGGTGAATTACTGGCATCTTTCTTGGTGGCAGTTTTTTGGAATCTGGTCTCTCTATACAATCTTCTTTCTTCACCATTGAAAACGGGAATAATAGCATACGTAAAGTCCAGTTTCAAAACTCCTCCCAGCTTTGCCCCCCATGACCTAGATAATAACATTCCAAACCTGGCTGGAATATCTGCCACTACAACGTCCATCATAATGCTTTTGGCTGGGATTTGGGCCAATGAAACAACCATATCTTTAATGAGACCTACACACTTAACTCTTTTCGAGTCAAAAGAGTAAAGATCTCTGTATGGCTTGGTAATTTGTAAATTTAACTCCTTCATTACACTCAATGGCATCAGATTTTGTGATGCACCAGAATCCAACATACAATTGTGCAAAACGAAATCATGCAAGAGAAGAGATATATAAAAAGGAGGAACAGACGAATCTACCTCTTCCACATGAGGTCCAAACGTCACCACTGGCTTTTCTTCTTGCAGATTCACTGTATCACTCACTTCGTCAGGCTGGGACAGATTGATAAATTCAGCGATTTCTTTTTTGTAACCCAGGGTTTTCATGAGTTCAAGAAGAGGTACTTGTATCTTCACTTTTTCTAACTCTTTCGACAGACTGAAAGTTTGATTTGATCTTGTCAACTTTTCAGGGTCTTCTTGATATTTTCTGGAATTTAGATTCTGATTAGAAACTGTGACCACCTTCTCCAAAATGTTAGAATCTTTCTCTTTCATCTGGGATGTTTCAGCTTGCTGCTTACCTTTCTGCAGTGGAGTCGCCTTTGGAGTAGGTGCTGCTTCCGGTTCTTTTTCTTCATTTTCTTGCGTCCTCAACCTCTTTTTTGACCTCAAGTCATATTTTTTATGCAACTCGGATTGCATAAAATCTGTGAATTGTTTACAGTAATCGTCCATCTCTTCTTGATCAAATGAGGGTTCAGCTTCTTCCTCTTCCTTCTCCCCTTCTTCATCAATCTCTTCTTCTATTTCATCATCTTCCATATATACAGCAGAAATTCGAGCATCATCTTCTCTGTCATCATCTTCATCTGCTGAGCGCGACGGGGCTGCTTCTATGTACAAAGGTGCTTGCACCTGATCTTGATCCTTCCTTTCTCTTTGTAGAATTTGTAAAGGCTGTTTTTTGAATTGGGGATTAAAAACCCCTCTATTCTGTCTGGCAGGCTTGCTATCTATTTCCAACTTTACCAACTTATTTGAAAGATTTTTAATAACCTTAGTCATGTCTTCAATTCTCTGATCCTGAACTGAGGCTTCCTCCTTAGCTTTTCCGTTATCTGAAACTTTACCAGCAGCAGACATATTTGCTTCAATCTCCAAAGCATCAGTTTGAATCTGTTCCAGCGTAGGAGACCTTCTTTCCCTTAGCGTGAAACTGAAATCTGGTTCAAAAGCACCAGCAAAAACAACCCTTGCTCCAATCGGAGGGGGTTTCATTTCAACAGGCAAACTATTATACAATTTGTTAAATCTTTTAACAAAATCGTTCATATTTTCATCGGATTTTTTCTTAATTGCATTAAATTCTGTCAAAGAATAACCATGGTCCCTTTTTTCGCCCCATCTCTCAATGAAACGTCTTTCTAGAGCCTCCCAGTCATTAATAGAACCATTCTGTAATCCTTTGAACCACTTCCTTGCCTCTCCACTCAGAGACTGAACGAAAAGTCTCATGACAACATCCAAATGTTCAACATTTAAATTTTCTACAAAAGTGAAAAACAGGGGCAGGTGCTGTTCTGCAGTTATTTCATCTTCACCAGTAAATCTTGGAAGTAACTTGAGGTACTCCTGTGGCAAATCATGTAATGGTTGCGGTATATTTAAAGGTGCATATCTGTTCATCAAGAAAGCAGGGGCTGCAGGAACTGCCATGTTTGCGCCCGGGTTAACTACTCCTTGAGCGGGGGTAAAATGAATACCAGTTGTGGGAAAAGATGAATGAGGTGAAACAAATGATATGGGAATGGGACTTGGAACAATTGCAGAAGAGCTGGCAACTGTATGTGACTGAGTTTCTGTAAAGAGAAAAGGCACAAACTCCAACGATTGCTCTTCTAATGTGGGTTCTTGAATGGGTGACGGTGAAGATTCTTCTTCCGAGAAAATGAGTTTCTTGGAAGCCTTCTTGGATGAAAAAACGTGTGAAATGCTGCCAGGTGCGAGCAGTGTGGGTTCAGGTGTAACAACTATTTTTGGTTTCTGGCCCTTCTTGGAAACAAGCTTCTCAGGATTTGACAAAACGGGAGCTTTTCGCTGAGAGGTGTCTGACCTCATGTGAGGTTTCTTGGGAGCCAGAGCTATTTTCAAAAATCACAGCGTACTATTTCCTCTTCTCTGAAAAACCAGAGGAAATGTAGAACAAAACCCAGGGAAGAACTTCGACTCTTCGTTCCTCGGCAACGACGCCAATTAATTTTGTTCCTTGAGAAATAATTCTTGGCTGTGTACAAGAATCCGTGCTCAAGACATTAAAGATTATGTCACAAAATGTATATATGTGTCTCTGTTTCTTAACCCTTCAAACGTTAGTAATATATTTCCCAAATATCAAATCTTTATTAGCTCTGCAATGCCATATTCCTTATATATTGAAGTGAGTGGATGGAAGACGAAGAAAGAAAAGGATTTTAACTTGCCATGCTGCTTAAAACAGAAACTGCCATCATAAAATCCTGAAGAACTGAAAAACATATAAGCTAAAGAAGAGGAGCGCCCATTAAGGATATTTAATTCTTAGATATATGAATATCAAGAAACCTGCAGCTCTTAATCACTCTACTTTATTCACAGATATGGAAATGAAATGAAAACCAAGAAAACTCTTCAACACAGATGGAATATTGGAAACTTGCAAAACTTTTTCATTCATTCAATATTGCTCAGTACAAAATTAGCCTTCAAAGGTTCAAAACTCGGAACCTGCTTTCATCCATAAGATGTCCTTAAATACAATCTGAACCAAAATGGTTTTCAGTTATAAAACTGATTCTAACTAACCTATAACTGCTTAACTACTCTTTGTGACGGAGGCACATGCCTCGAAAACATTTCATTACATTTACATAACTTCACTTAAAATAAAAGATGATAACTCCTAATCTAACGGAACTGATGTTCCTGGAATAGCAGCTGACTCAATGATTACTTGCGGCTGAACGACTACTTGTGGCTGCTTGGCTGGAAATCCTTTTTCTGTGTCAATAGAAAATTTCTTACATTCCTTCCAGAGCTTATCTTGAGTTATTGGAGCATTTTTATAACGATGATATTCTACTGTGAAGGAAACAATATGACTGTGAGTGAGGTTACTTGTGAACAATGTTTTCACCATCCACAGTAGAAGGAAATGTCTTTGTAAGAAATTGAATACTGTTTCTCCCTTCAGTATCTGTGTCTTCTCATGTCGGCCATCTGCTCTGCTTTTTGCAAATACCAATTGATCCTCATAAAGCTTCCAGGACATAAACTCACCTCCCTCCTTCCAGCATGAGGGAAAACCAGTTCTTATCAGCTTATCAAACGAAATATCAAATTTCTTAACCATCTCTTTAATAACCTGTAGCCGCTTCTGTGATGCCTTCAGAAGGTCATTTTTAATGATCATTTTGTTTACTTCTTTGGCATAGAAATACCGATCCTGTATCCCCATATCTTGCAACTCTTCATCTGTTTTGGCATTAATAAAATTCATGAATTTCTTGGCCCAATTTGATCTTTTGATAGCGGCTTGCTTATCCGATAACAGCTCTTTTTCGTGATCTGCAACAATGTTCTTCTCTCTGGAAATTACTTTTATGGAGTCCCATTTTGCTTGCATTTCAGAAATGATCTCATTCCAGATGAGGTCCTTGGCTTTGATAAGGGAAATATTTCCCTTCAATTTATCTTTGAGTTCTTTGATTTCTTCCTCGGCTGTTCGTAGCTTCTGCTCATTTTCATTCGCCTTTCCTTCCCATCCCTGCATCAATCTAAGAGCTGTGTCCAATTCAGACTGGGCCTGTTTGCAATCTCTCTCTGCCATTTTTAATTCTGTGTTCAGCTGAACAACCTGGGCTTGTGGATCAGCTACACCTGCAGAAAAATCAAAAGTGCAAGTGTGGTTCTGGATTTGATTTTGTAAGGTTATAGAAGTTTGCTTTACCTTATCAAGCTCCTCGTCCTTCTTTATCAATTGTTGTCGTAGCTCCTCTTTTTCCTTTTCTACCTCTGCTACTTCAGCTGCCAACGAATGCTCTGCAGCTGGAAATTTCAGCTTCTTCCTTAATGAAGATATTTCTGCTTCGGTGCCCTTCACTAGCTTGTGCATTGCGCTTTTATCATTTGGATCGACGCCAATTTTCATTATGATTTTCTTCAGTTCTTCATTTTGAGTAGTCAATGCTCTGGCATTGGCTTTCTCCATTTTGCACTGTTTAACAACCTTGGCAAGCATATTTTCTGTCTTGACTGATGTAGCGTGATTCTTGCCTAAATCATTAACAATTAACTGACCTGTTTGCATGTGTAGATTCATCTTGTCCCACAAGGGGATCTTTTTCACATCCATGACAATATTCAATTCCTTAAAGCTGCCTGAGGGTCCCAGAGACATTCCTGTCAGATGCGACAGCGCCATTTTGAACTGATCTTTCTCCAAATCCATTACAGTCAATAGTCTTGTTTGGTCAGCAGATATATGATGTTCTGCTTGTGTCTCTATATTGGCCTTTATTTTTTGATTCTTTTCTTCAATTTGGGAGAACACTTGTTTCATGGAAGGAGCCTTCTCCAAATGAAGTTCTGGTCTGCTAGGGGATGAAGCACCCTGTTCTTCACTGACCTGGAGAGTAAAACCAGGCGAATTGGAGGAGTGATCTTCTGCTAATTTAGTCCTTTTCTCTTCTCGGGGTTCCTCCTCATCAATCTCAATAATATCATCTCTCACTCTCTTGCCCATCTTTTCCAATATTACAGGTGTTTGAATACTAATCCGTGATGAACTTGGCCCTCCTGGATTTGCCAACTTTTCTAAATCCGGTTTACTCACATGAGTAAAAGCAGCATACCCATTCTCGACCCTTCTTTGCGAAATAATCCCATGTGGGTCATAGGCCCATTTCTCTCCCAATAATAACTGTGTTCCTTCCAATATCCTTAATACCTCTTCATAAGCTTGCCTTGTGTTAACGACAAAAGGGCCTACACTCATGGGCAACTTGTACATTAATCCCTTCTTCATCGGAAGAAAATGAACTTGATCCACATTGAGGCTTTGCCTTATAAATTCTAAAGCAAACAACCTCATGGGAACAAAATTTGGAAGCCTATAAGGCTCAATACTGACTCCATATAGCCTTATTTCAGAATAATCCTCAAAAACAAACCAGTCTCCATATTTACAACTAGGTCCTAATTGCAAGAACACCTGGGCCTTTGGCAGGAAACAGGGAGGCAGAGTTCCATTGAGAATTTTATAAGCAGTGGTCATGAACTGTTCCGCAAATTCAAATAAACCGGCTTCGTTTTCTTCCCTTCTGACCATATCAGTCCAAAGCAGAACTGACTGTTTATTTTTATTACTATCCATTATATTCAAACCAACATTCATGAATTCTTCCACATTCTGATATAAAAACAAGTAGACTAATAATGAGGGAAATCTGAAATAACCTGTTAATGGGAAAGAAATCAATTGAGAATTCACCAATTCTTGCCAAAAGGATGGGATGTCCAACACCACTCCTGGTTTCATCATGAGAGTGAACATCCCCAGGGCTGCCTTGTCAATTTCGCAATCGTCATCTCTCCCCAGAATCTCCATAATACAACTAAGAACTAACCTGTATTGAACATTAAATGCATCCAAACTTAATTTTCCCGATTCAAATTGGGTCTTCTCGGGAGCTGATACCAAAAATGACATGCAGCGGTTAAACTCCTCATTTGAGAGCTCCTCGAAATATTGAATGAGCGAATCTTCGGAAAACTGCAAAGGAGAATCATTCTGTGGAAAACATAATGCCTGACGCATTAATTGAGTAGAAACCTGCAAAACACTTTCCCCTTGGGAATTCATGACAAAACACTTGCCGGGATACATGGACGAAACTAACCAGGAAATGAATTCGGGAAAGACATGAGTTTTAGGAATACAGGCGGACAACACTCCCGAACTCTGCATAGCGGAAAACACAGGTAACTTGTCGGTGTTCAAGGTCACTTGATAATGCAAGAGAGGATGGTTTACTGATGACACAGTATCACAGACATCTTTCTCACTATCTAGGAGAGGGCTCAGATTTGACAAACCAGACAATGATGCTCGCTTGGCCATGACTGACAGGAATTTCGAAAATAACTCAGCGCAAAGGTGGCGGGACGGAGTTTGAAACAGGGCAAACAGTCACAATTGAACCACAATAGGACGGAAAACCCGACTTATAAACGACGAAAACCATAATAAATGCAAGGGTGACGTGGGAAGACAGCAAACGGTGAATGACAGTTGTTTGCCACCTCGGCGGATGACGTAATGCGGGAGGTTGGTGAGTACGGTAGAGAACTCCAACCCATACCCGCCGCAGTTAATCAGAGCCATCGATCGACACTTTTCAGAGATCTGACCAGTCAACTGCGGGGGGTCGGGTTTTGATAACCGACGGGCTAGTTGACCCCCCACAGTTGCTTATCCAAATGCTTCTGCGCACAATTGTGACTTCCACTCCGGAAGTTGCTCGAACTTTATCGTTAATATAAATATATCAACCTAAAGTCATTCCGCTCCGTAAATTAAAATGGAAACAGAAAATACATTGCATTCTTTCTTCTTCTTTTTATACTAAAGTATAAAACCTTATACTATAGCATATTTTCGGATCCTTATATATATTTTTTTTTTTCAAAAAATTTTCTTTTCCAAATTTCAAAATCGACATAATAAAAAGGATATGCAGATATAATGATCCACAACATCTGGCTCCACCTGGGGATAGTGTTTTCACCACGAAACACTAAGAACCTGCAGATTAGTGCCTTCACCTCGGGCATGGAGTCAAAAATTGCTTGATGGGAAATGTACAATGATCACTCCGGATATATACAATGAAGAACCAGCAACTGCTTAATGTCGAAAATAATGCTTGAGATATTGCCCATTGACAGGCATATCCAACATTTCTCCTTCCAGATTTTCCAACACGAACGTATTATTTCCTTTGAATTCATTAATTTTGAATGGGCCATGCCACAAGGGATCAAATTTGCCGTGTTTGCCTTTATCTTCCCTTCGTGAATCCCATCTCAAAACTAAATCTCCTTCCTGAAACAAAACTTCCTTTTCTTTTCTATCAAATACTGCCTTCATATTTTGCTGATAAGTGAGCAAGCGGTCCCGAACCTGATTTCTGCTTTCACTTAGTTCCATCACATTGTTCATTCTTCGCATCATGGCGTTCGGTTCTGCTTGGGCATCTTGGAGAAAAGAAATCACAGGTTTTACCAGTTGTGTGGGGAATAAAGCCTGAGTGCCGTACACGAGCTCATAAGGTGACTTGCCAGTAGACCTTCTTGTAGTCATTCTTGTTGCCCACAAGGCAAAAACTAGCTTTGTGTCCCAATTCTTCTGATTCTCACTGATTGTTTTCTTCAAAATCCTAACCAATGTTTTGTTAGAGGATTCTGCCAATCCATTTCCCTGCGGATGGTAAGCCGTGGAGTGAGACAATGTCACATTATAAGTTTGGAAAAAATTAATAAACCTGAGTCAACTGAAAACCTGAGCATTATCTGTCACAATCTTCACTGAGCATCCAAACCTGCTAAAAATATTCTCCTCCAAAAACTTCATTACTACCAAATCATTTGCTTTCCTGGTGGGAATTGCCTCCACCCACTTTGTAAAATAATCCGTAGCAGTAAGAATCCATTTAAACTGTCCACTGGATGGTGGATTGATTTCTCCGATAAAATCCAATCCCCATTGTCTAAAGGGCTCTTCAACGAAAACAGGGAGAAGAGGTAGCGGAGCCAGCTTTTTCTTCTCTGCAAATAATTGGCATTTTTGACAGCTTCTGACTGTCTTGTAAACATCTGCAAACACAGTCGGCCAATAGAAACCTGATTTGAATATTTTGTGAGCAGTTACCTTCCAGCTGTAATTCCCTCCACACAAGCATTCATGATACTCTTTAATCACTTCTGGAATTTCCTCCTCTGTAAGACACAACAACAACATACCAGCTGGATCCTTCCAATATAATTTTGCTTCGATTATAACATAAGGCTGAGCCTTAAGTTTCAGGGCTCTATATTTTTCTCTATTAATGGAAGGGGGACATGATAGAAAGCACAGATAATGTACAATATCCTCATACAATTCTAAACAGAGAAATTTATACTTAACTGCTGTCTTTGACTGATTATCACGCGTTTCTTCATTTGCTTCTTCTACTGGAGCCAGCAAATTGATTCCCAAAGCCTGGAAGTTGGATTCTGTCAGTAATTTAGCTAATCCCAATCCTTTGACCAGCTTGGTTGGTTTCACATCCAAATCATACTCTTGAATTTTAGCGATCCATTTTCCTCTCTTACCTTCCACATCGCTTTGTACTAGCACGTCCTTCACAGCTGAGTTGGGAACGTATGCTGAAATCTGAGAGTGAAGAACATAAGTTCTGAAAGCTTTCATTGCCTTTACCATAGCATACACCTGTTTCTCCAATATGTTATAATTCAATTTTGCATCTCGGAGAACTTTACTGAAATATGCAACTGGCTGTTCCTGCTTTTCTTCACTTCTCTGCAATAACACGGCTGCAATAGTTGAGGGAGAAGCAAATGAAAAAAATTGAAATGGTTTCAAATAGTCTGGGCTGACTAAAACAGGGGCTTCTTTTAAAGCCTCTTTGATTCTCTGAAAAGATTCCCTCGCCTCCTTGTCCCACCTTACCTCAGCATTCTTTTTTAACATGTCAGTAATCTTTTTAATGATTTCAGCATAATTTGGGACAAACCGTCTTAGGAAATTAATTTTTCCGAGGAAACGCTGAATATCCTTTTTACTTCGTGGCAGAGGGATTGTCTGAATGGCTTCAACTCTGGCTGGATCAATCTTCACTCCTTCTTTTGAAACAATGTGGCCTAGTAATTTACCCTCCTCCAGGGAAAATAAAGACTTCTTTGGATTCAGTGATAATCCAAACTTTCGGCACTTCATGAAAGCTTTCTGTAAATGCTGTAAATGCTCCTCATCAGACTTCGAAAAAATTGTGACATCATCCAAATAAACTACTACAAACGTGTCTCCCACAAATGCGATATCCATCGCCCTTTGGAATGTGGCCCCTGCGTTCATCAGGCCAAATGGCATCCTAGCGTACATGAACGTTTCCCAAGGCGTAGTGAAAGCGGTTTTCTTCTGATACTCCTTCTCCACTGCTACCTGATTATAACTTGAGAACCCGTCCACCATAGACAGTCTATAAGCACCAGTCACTTTTTGTAAGACAAAATCCATTTTCGGCAAAGGATAATTGTCTTTTAATGAAGCCCTGTTCAAATTCCTGAAATCCACGCATAGTCTTATCTCTCCATTCCTTTTTCGGACAGGTACAAGGTTTGAAACCCAATCTGAATACCTGAGTGGGACGATTATCTTGGCTTGCAACAATTTCTTAATTTCCTTCTCGATTGGAGCCAACAGCAAGGGATTAATTTTCCTAAGCTTCTGTTTATGTGACTTAACTCCCTCCTTGAGTGGAATCTTGTGCTGTATGATGTTCTTATCATATGTTTTCAAATCATCATACGACCAAGTAAAAACATCTTTAAACTGTTTAAACAACTCAACATACCTTTCTTTATATTCCTTCGGAAGCCCCTTGAACATTTTGACCATTTTAGGCTCTTGTGGAGTACCCAAATTGCAATCCTCCACTGGCTCATCTTGGTTCCTCTGCCTTTGATCCACAGCAACATCATTAGCCCCAAACAATCTTTCAAGCGGTACTAAGCCTCTGGGTAATACATTGTCTTTTAACTGAATAATTTCTCGACCACCGATCTCCTTTTTAAAAGTCTTACCAGCCAACTCGTCTTCATCACTTTCCAGATCAATTTGATGATCTTCAAAATCCTCAGTCATCAACAAAAAAAGACCTGCCAATGTTCATCGACCCATATAGCCTATTTCTGGTCAACTTAAAAATAAACCAGCCTCCATTTACACCAGGTCCAACAAGAACTCCCGGGCCTTTTGGCATGAGGCAGAGTTCCATTGAGAATTTTATAAGCGGTGGTCATGAACCGTTCCACAAATTCAAATAAACCGGCTTCGTTTTCTTCCCTTCTGACCATATCAGTCCAAAGCAGAACTTACTGTTTATTTTTATTACTATCCATTATATTCAAACCAACATTCATGAATTCTTCCACATTTTGATATAAAAACAAGTAGACTTCTAATGAGGGAAATCTGAAATAACATGTTAATGGGAAAGCAATCAATTGATAATTCACCAATTCTTGCCAAAAGGATGGGATGTCCAACACCACTCCTGGTTTCATCATGAGAGTGAACATCCCCAGGGTTGCCTTGTCAATTTCGCAATCGTCATCTCTCCCCAGAATCTCCATAATACAACTAAGAACTAACCTGTATTGAACATTAAATGCATCCAAACTGAACTTTCCCGATTCAAATTGGGTCTTCTTGGGAGCTGATACCAAAAATGACATGCAGCAGTTAAACTCCTCATTTGAGAGCTCCTCGAAATATTGAATGAGCGAATCTTCGGAAAACTGCAAAGGAGAATCATTCTGTGGAAAACATAATGCCCACGATGACCGAAAGTAGAAACCTCAAGAAACACTTTCCCCTCCCCCCTTAAATTCAAGTGACAAAGTTCTTCCGATACATGGATCTAAAACTAACCAGGAAATGAATTTTAAAAGATATGAGTTTTAGGAATAAAGGACAACACTCCCTAACTCTGATAGCGGAAAACAGGTAATCATTTCGTTCAAGGTCATTATAATGCAAAGAGAGGATGTTTACGGATGATACAAAGATCACGCATATCTTTCACTATCTAGAGGTCAGATGGACAAACCAGACAATGATGCTCGCTTGGCCATGACTGACAGGAATTTCGAAAATAACTCAGCGCAAAGGTGGCGGGACGGAGTTTGAAACAGGGCAAACAGTCACAATTGAACCACAATAAGACGGAAAACCCGACTTATAAACGACGAAAACCATAATAAATGCAAGGGTGACGTGGGAAGACAGCAAACGGTGAATGACAGTTGTTTGCCACCTCGGCGGATGACGTAATGCGGGAGGTTGGTGAGTACGGCGGAGAACTCCAACCCATACCCCCCGCAGTTAATCAGAGCCGTCGATCGACACTTTTCGGAGATCTGACCAGTCAACTGCGGGGGGTCGGGTTTTGATAACCGACGGGCTAGTTGACCCCCCGCAGTTGCTTATCCAAATGCTTCTGCGCACAATTGTGACTTCCGCTCCGGAAGTTGCTCGAACTTTATCGTTAATATAAATATATCAACCTAAAGTCATTCCGCTCCGTAAATTAAAATGGAAACAGAAAATACATTGCATTCTTTCTTCTTCTTTTTATACTAAAGTATAAAACCTTATACTATAGCATATTTTCGGATCCTTATATATATTTTTTTTTTCAAAAAATTTTCTTTTTCAAAATTTCAAAATCGACATAATAAAAAGGATATGCAGATATAATGATCCACAACATGGCCATAATGTAATCCTAGTGGGCCACAATGTAATCCTAGCCGACCTAACAATAATAATTTAAGGGCACAATAATAATAAAATGGGGGTTACAAGGGTACAATAATAACAATAAGGGGGTTACATTAACAACAATAAGGGACTATACTAGTAATATAAGGACCTAACAATGGTTTTTAACATAAACCATAGTGTTGCATGCTTTCACCCACAAGTGCATTGGTAGGCCCTAGTCATGCAGCATAGCTCGTGTAGCACCAATGATCATTCTATTCTTCCTCTCCGCAACCCCATTCTATTGTGGGTTATGAGGCGCTATGAGTTCTCTTCAAATTCCTTCTTTGCTATAGAAGTCTTTGAATTCGTTCAAGATATATTCACTACCATTATCACTCCGCAGAGACTTCACTTGCTTCCCTGACTCCTTCTCCACCAATGCTTTAAACACACAGAAATTTGAGAATGTTTCACTCTTCTTCTGCATGAAGAAGATCTAACATCTACGAGAATATTCATCAACAAATATAACATAATACCTGTGTTTTGTTGTTGAAGCAACCAATAAAGGTCCACACACGTCTGTGTGAATTCTCTCCAAGATCACCGAAGCACGGTTCTCCTTCTTATGAAAGGTGGTCTTCACAAACTTACCCATAGTACATCCCTTGAAATGATCTAACTATGCAAGAGTACCCTTGGGAATTCTATTAGAATTTACTACAAAATCTTCAAGGCGCCATGGTGAAGATGGCCCAATCTCCTGTGCCATAAATCGCCCTCATCTCTGCTCACCAATTCTTCTGCTTTGCCCATAATTGTAGCGTAGCCATCTAACTCCAGCTTGTAGAGATTCTTAACTCAAATCCCTATCCTCTTGGTTTGACCTTTTTTTTTATGTCGCAGGAAAGCTTTTCCCTCACTGAAAACAACATCATAACCTCTATCCTCTAACATAGTGACCAAGACCAAGTTCTTCATCAGACCTGGAACATGCATAACAGCTTTCATTAGAAATGATTTAGCTGAATCCCTCTCAAAGTTAATGGTTCCAATGCCAGTCGCACTATATCTACCATCGTCACCCATATCTATATGAATTTGGAGATCATTCTCCTCCAAGTCACTAAATAACTCCTTGTCTCCTGTCATATGGAAGGAAGCACCACTATCAAGATACCACATTGATCCCATTGCGCTTGAAACCAAGCATGAGATCAAAGAGAAATAAAGTTAAAATTGTGAGGCTAAAGCCTCACCCGATGTAGATCTAGCAGCCTTCTTGTTCTTCTTTTTTTGTGGGAAGTTAGTGGCGAGATGCCCATGTTCGTGACAGTGAAAACAATTCACCTTGGACAAATCCAACTTCTTGCCTTTACCCTCGGATTTTGGATGGGATTTCTTCCCCTTCCATTTCCTTTCTTTGGCAGCCAAAGTGCAATTATCTTCATCATAATTCTTCGATGGAGAGCCATCCCTGTTATTCCACCTTATCTCCTCCTGTACAAGATCCGACCAAAGTCGTTCCCAATCTGGCAGTTTCTCTCGTCCATTGACAGAGTATTCGTAGCTATGCCAACTCTTCGGAAGCCCAAGGAGAGCCAAGATCACCAATTCATCATCTACAACTATAATTCCCACACTCCCTAGCTCATCCCTACATTGGAAGAACTTCGTGAGATATTTTGGAATACTGTCGCCCTTCTACATTTTTATTTTTCTGAGCTTACCTTTCAGCGCCAACTTCCTATGGTCACTGCTGCTTTGTAAAAGATCTGCCAAAGCCTTCCACATTGCAAATGGAGTGGCTTTCCCATGAATTCTTGACACAATATTGTCTTTCACACCTTCCAATATAATTCTTCTTGTCTTCGCTACCTTCTTTTGCCATGCGTCAAGTAATGCAGCATCGCTAGAAGTAGGCTTAGGAACATCGCTATTGATGAAATCCTTCAGTCCATTATCTTCAAGCACCACCTCCATCCTTTCCTTCCAAGAAATTTAGTTTGAGCTACCCTTAAGGGCATACTCCAACCGCAACCCATTGCAATACATTTCAATGAATGCTCAACTATCGCACAAAGAAATTTCTGCAACAAATTCGAATTGTCCACCAGCACAAAACTCAGCACCGCTTCAAGTTTGCAATCTCCAGTGATTAACACTACTCTAATACCATGTAGAAATTTATTAATAATGATAGTATTATTGTGTTACCCTAATCTAAAAAATTAACTTATCTTAAATAAAAAATCATTCCACTTAATTCTTTGCGGAAATTAAATTGCCAATTGCAAAACACGTATGAAGCAAAATCAATCGCACATAAACACAGTTGTTTAACAGGAAAGCTTAAAGATAAAAAACCCAAATATCATATATTATGTATATCAATGTATCATGTAATAATATAATGCAAATCTCATTACATAAATCTCTCAGTACAATCAATAATCATTACACACTGTCATGCGGAAATTTGCATATCTATGCACCAATTTCTTGCCTCCTAACAGCTTACCTCCATTGCGCAATCTCTACTGAAGAAGACCCCTGAATGAATTAGAATTGGCCTTGCCTTGAATGCACAATCCTCATTGGCATCTCCAATGTGTGTCAGATTCATTGAATGCATCACTATAGTCACAACAGATAGTCCATCTCACCCTTTCAACTATCTCTCCACTGGGTCTCCACTGGAACTAACATGCAAGTAGTTAACTATTGTATTTTTTCAATTGCAAGTAAGTCTCTAGTTATGAATTAATTAAATAATTAATTAACTAAAGTCTCACTAGTGTATCTTCAGTTAGAACTAGATACAACTAGCACAACTGAGTTTAACTCACTTAACTGAGTTAAACTGAATAACAACTCCCATAACTACTCTTCCAACTCTGTCATAACTCTTCCACTTCAGTTCTAACTGAATCCTTTATGCATGAATCACCAACCACCCTAGGAATTGCGTAATTCCTTCATCCCACTGATTTTCCAAATATGTTCACTGAAATAAAGTGCTCCAAGAGAATAAGTTGATATTTATTTTCGGATTATTATGAAGGGCTAATAATAATCGACATGCATCTATTTTTAGATTGACGATCTATAAATAGACTTCACCCAATATTCTAAAAATAGAATCTCATATATTTTTCACATTTGACAAATCATCTACAAATAGCATCCTGAAACTTATAGAATATGCTCACCATGTCTAAAAATAGACATACACCTAAAAATAGCCTGCGGGCCCCACTTAATGATGGTGCTTAATTTTCACTAAGCTCATCATCTTGTTAAATCTCAAGAGTATATACAAAAATTATTGAGGTTTACTTTGATGATTGAACTGTATTTGGGCTATTGCAGAAGCATGTTCTGAGCTTGATATTGATGCTGGATACATGTAGGAAGTATCATATATCAGTGAATTTGAATAAATGTATATTTTCTGTACCATACAATATCTTATTGGGCCACTTAGTTTGTAAACAAGGATTAATGGTGGATCCCATAAAGATCACAATTATTGTGAACCTGCCAACACCAAAAATAGTAAGACAACTGCACACAACTCTGGGACATACTGGATATCGGAAGTTCATAAAAGGTTATGCTCAGATAACTGTGTCGATGGAGAAGATATTAAAGAAAGATGTTACTTTTCAATGGGATGAAGAATTCCAAAAGAGACTTGACATACTGAAGGAGAAGATGGTAATTTCCCGTATTTTGGTTTTCCCAGATTGGAACAAGGAGTTTCATGTACATGTTGATGCATCTTGTATAACATTGGATATAATATTGGCACAACAAGTAGCAGGAGATATTGATCACCCCATATCTTTTGCAAGAAGAAAATTGTCTATAGTGGAGAAGAACTATTTCACGATCGAAAGAGAAGGGTTAGCTACAGTTTATGCATTATAGAAGTCCAGGCATTATTTTTTGGGAGCTCGCTTAAAAATGTTTACTCATCACTTTGCATTGAATTTTTTGTTGAATAAGCCTATTTTGGGAGGAAAAATATGTCGATTTTTGTTGTTGTTTCAGGAGTATGATATTGAAGTTGTATTCAAGCTAGGAAGATTGAACGATGGGCATGGTCATCTGTCAATCACAGATACAGGTGAATAATCCACGATCATTGAAGATAACATTCCATATGCACATTTATTCACAATAAGGGTCGCAGATGATCACTTTGCAGATATTATTCAGTTTTTTACCACAGGAATGGAACCTGCAGAGTACACTACGCAGAAAAAGAAGGAGTTGGTAGTCAAGGCAGCTGATTTTTCATTGATTGTAGGGAAATTGTAAAATATGGGACAAGATGAAATATTGTGCAGATATGTCCCTGAGCATGAAAGGTAGATAATTTTAAAGGAATCTCATGGAGGAGTTGCAGGAGGACATTATGCACGAAAGACCACTACGCATAATATTTTGAGGGTAGGATTATGGTGGCCTACACTACATAAGGATACAAAGGAATATTGTAGAACTTGTGATGCATGCAAAAGAATAGGAAGACCATCTATAAGAGATGAAATTCCATTGAATCCACAAGTGACATTGTAGTCATTTGATAAGTGGGTTATTGACTTTGTTGTACCTATCAATCCAACAGGAAAGAATAATGGCGCAAGGTATATAATCACTGAAACTGACTATTTGATGATGTGGGCCGAGGCACAACTAGTGAAGGGTTGTAGCAATGATACTGCCAAGAAGTTTATATTTGGGTATATTTTGTCCATATTTGGGTCTCCAAAGATCCTAATGAGTGAGAGGGGTTCACATTTATTGCATAGAAATATTGAGGCATTGACTGAGGAATTTCAAGTACATCATTCCTTAGGAATGGGACAGTTGAATATTTCTAGGGCATTTTTGAAGAAAGGTTTGGCAGGAATCATGGAAGTGCATGGCGGTAAAACAACACAGTCAGGTGTAACAGTGTCCCCAATGTGCACGAGGACATCGCGCTAGCAAAACACCCCAACAAAACTGTCGAAGAAGAAGAAGGAAAATATGCCAAATACGACCCCTGGAGTTAAAAAATATTCAAGGAAGAAAAGATCCAAGGAGCAACATATAGAGAAACAATGGGACAATCAAGTGAAAAAAACTGATAGAGATTCATGACAGTGAAGAAGAATCTGACATACCAAAATAACATATACCAAAAATTTAAGCAAAGGATACAAAAGTTCTCTTTGTGCTACCACCATATGTACCGCCAAGTAATATAGGTGCTAAGTCGGTGAAAGATCTTGATAATGTGAATTTCAATGTCTTCACACCGTTTCTGCCTGAAAAATTACCAGTTGAGGGAGATCCATTAGGGAAAGTTCCGTTGCTTAATATGGAAGATTGTGACTTCGATGATCGAAGTAAGTACCCAAAATTTGAGCAAATTAGGTACCTCCACCAAGTATACTTCCTTGAAATTAAAGTCACCAGGTTGGAACCACCCTAGTGGGATGCAGGATTGCAAAGGGTGGGGCTTCTCAATATGTTGAATGTGCCACACTTCGGTCAAATTTCCATCAACATGATCTGTGTTCAAAAACCACTTGTTTTAGTGCATGATGGGTACCTTTGGCTGCGATCGAGGATCCAAATAAATGAGATGTTGATCAAAAGAATCATCACGTTTCCATAGAAGGGAAAGAACCCCGTTGAGGATTTTGTGGGGAAAATTCAAGATAAGGTAGTTGCTGACAACATGAAAAAGAAATATAGGTCGATAAAGAAATCAAGGGGTTATGAAATAAATTCTATCAATGACCAAGGGGTTTGCTTTACCGTGCACATTCTTGTAGGGAATATTATGTGCAAGCGAAAAGTGAACAAAGTCCCAGTAGCCGTGGTATCCTTAGCCGTGTAGTTCAATAAAGGAGTGTAGTTTAACTGGGTCATCTACCTATGAAAGGAGTTTTTAGAGGATTTCTAAGAAGCACAGGAGGAAGGGAAGAAATTTCACTATGCATGGTTTTTTTTTATCATTTTGTTGTTGGCGTGGAAGGAACTGACATATTCAAAATTTCCCATAGTTGAACAAGATGTATGTGAAACCGCATGGTATGCCTCACTCTAGTTTACCAAGGAGTCGACGCGCACACAAGATAATAATATTTTCTAGGTATTAACAGAAATGGATTTGCAGATAGTGGTGAATCATCTTCCTAGGCTATCACCTAATTTGTTTGATCAATACTGGAATATTTCATATTTTAAGGCTAATCTCTGCAAGGTTTACGTCAAGGCACGAAAGGACTTGACGGGGATATGGAATCCTTTGCCATATTTGGTCACAGAGGATGACCTTGTGGAAGACATAAAGAAATGGCCGATAGACTAGATGGCCCCATCTATTGGAGGCACTGGGATAGAGGTGGATACCAAACAATATGTGGGTACCAATGGAAAGGACACAGAGGTAGGGGAAGATGTAGAGTAAAAAAACAAAGAAAGACACAGAAAAAAGAGACTGAAGGAACATAGCAGGAATATGAACTTGATGATTCACCATTTATCATAAGGAAGATGGTACCTATAGCATCTAAGCCAAGAGCATGGAAGAAGCAAAAGGAAGATCACTCTAAGGTCACAGAGCCAATGATCCTCAATGAAGGGCACATTGATGAAATTGGAGATACAATACAAAATATCATAGAAGAAACATGGAACATAATTGAAGATCAATATAAAGCAGTATTGAGATAAGTGCAACAAGGTATGCATGAACTTAAGGTGATGGCACAGTCATCGAAAAAATAGGAGAATCTAAGCAGCCAACCAACACAAACAAGTTAGCTAGCAGAACTAGAGTGCCACATAGAGACATCTTTTGGTATTCGTATTTTTCAAGTACTCGAAGGCACATTGCATTTTGAAGCTGCAGAGGACATATAATGTGTGAAATTATGGGACAACATCAAATTGAACATTATTGCGCTACCCACACAAATACTACATGACTTCCATCAAAGCATCACAGATGAACTGAAGGGGCGAGAAAAACACACCTCACAGTTGATTGGGTAGGTGGAAAAGGAACCCACAAAAATGGGGAAGGAATTGGATCGGGTGATGGAGGAAAGAGACAAGGTGTGAACAACATTAGTTGGAGGAGGCCATAGGAAAGACTTGCAGCAAAGATCTGGATGTACAGGTCTACATAGAAGAGACACCCGCAAAGAATGTTGCAAAGGTGGGCCTTGCAATCAAAGCTAAATAGGAAAAAATGTCAGTTATGAAATTTTATTGCAAAGTGAAAATATCTGAATTACAACTAAGGCTAAAGCCAGACATTCCACCAAAGGTGCGAGAGTAGAGGGAAGAAGATCTCAAAACTACCCTGGAAGGCATCTCCACCATAGTAAAGGATTGTGGTAATATGTTAGATGATCCAATGGAGGTTTGGACCTCGTTACAGGAGTATCCAAACATTCAACACATTGATGAATAGATACAGCTGAAGTAGAAGAAGCTGGAATAAATCACAATAACTACGAGGACCATAGCAATCTCCCAGAGGTTCGCTAGGATCACAAAAGGAAAGAATCTGCAGAAGAAAATTAAACACCTTCTGCATAAGGAACGGATCATATAAGAGCGGACACAACCATGGAAGGATGAGGTCATACAACTATCACAAAAAATGGATGAAAAGCTCAAGGAGATGTGACACAGGAAGAAATAGGTCCTACAAAAGACAACCAGACTGCTTATAGAGAAACTACTGGAGGAGGTGCGCTAGGAAGAAAAGTATATTTCAGGGACGACTCTGCCACTTAATGAAGCCTATAGCAACATAGCAAAAAATATTTGGGGTGCACCAGCTGAGTGAATCAGGATGAGTCACATGTGAGTGTTGGGTGCCTATTAGGCATGGCCCCAATTAGTCCAATTTTTTGTCAAAAGACTCTAGATATTGAGGAGTGGAGTGTGCGGTTCCAAAAAGCTAAATATACCGTGCGGTATTTAGGGGCTTCGGGGTTGGTCGAAGCCCCTCATTTTGTAACAGGTTTCATGCTTTAGTCTATTTTTTTTTCTTTTTCCCATGGTATGTGGACCATGGTTTTGTATGATGTAAATGATATATAAAGCAATTTAATATCGAATCGAAGTAATCGATAAGGTAATAGTTGATGAGGACAAGAACTTGGGTTATCTCTTTTAGTCTATTTGGGTCTTAAGGGAAGGCTCCACAGTTGTGTGCAAAGAGGCCTTCAAGAGTTTGCAACTGTATGCGCATACCACCTGAAGTTGTATGCACGGGTCAAAGAAGTGAATGTACTGAAGAGACTTATCATAATAAATAAGAAGAAGTTTTGGAGCATAATATTTGTGTTTATGTGTCAATTTTATTATGATATATATTTCGAAGTGGTTACTGTTGATTATATGTTGTATGTTGTTTTGATTATCACATAATAATAATGAGGGCATAGTGCGCACAATGCTAATTGATGAATTAAGTATAGACTGTTAGAAATTGATAAATGCATTAGCGTAGTTCAAATTAAGCAGTAGCGTCACACTCCATTGTCCCCCTGGGTGTAGAAACGTGGATCTAACATCCCCCAATATTTCCTTGAGTGATACTTTGATCTGTGATACATGTCGTTATCAAAAGGGTCGGTAATAGAGGTTTTTTTTGGTGCGCAGTTAACTCCAAACTTGGGTCAAGCCTAAATGAGCCAACAGATCCCAATTTGAAAAGATTGCGACCAATCCAAGTGAAAGGGGACCTCTTTCTCACAATTATTCTCATCTCCCTAGATGATATATTTGGAGGAAATATCCCAAAAACCAAGTAGTTGGCTATGTAAACAAACCAAGGAGAGAGTACTCATATAGAAAATAAGTGCTCATCTGGAAGGTGGTCATCAATCATCACTTCATTATCTGCAGGAAAAGTGAGTCTAGAAAAAAATCCACAACTATATTTTATTTCCCAAGCTTATCAATGATAGTTAAGTCAAATTTTAGCAACAATAATAACCACCTAATAATTCTAGCATTCACATCAGGTTTTTTCATCATGTATTTAATTGCTGCATGGTAAGTATAAACGAAATTTTGGTACCGAGTCATATAATGTTTGAATTTATTCAAGGAATGGACAACAAGTAAAATATCTTTCTCAGTGATAGTGTAGTTCAGTTCAGCCTTAGACACATATTTACTGATGAAATAATGGCATAGGGAAATTTATCATCCATTTTTCCTAAAGTTTCCCCCATCACTTTATCTCATGCATTAGTATGGATATGGAAAGGTAGAGCCCTATTGGGATATCGAAGTATATGGGGGAAATGGTCATATTTTCCTTTATTATTTAAAAGGCTTCTTAAAAAATACTCGACTAACAGAATTCAGAGTCCTTGGCCAGCAATCCAAACAATGGTGAAGCCACGTTACTAAAATCCTTGATGAATCTCCTATTTTAACTAGCCAAGCCCAAGAAAATCCTTGCATCTCTCTTTTTCTGGGGAGTAGGCACCCTTTTTATGATAGCAATATTTTTTGGGTCTACTTGTATCCCTGTGTAAGATATGGAGTGGCCAAAGACAATCCATTCCTTCCTCAATAATTCACACTTATCAGGACTCAAAGAGAGATGCATTTCAATGCATATCGTAAGGACTTTACCCGGATTAAAGAGGAACTCTTGGAAATCATACCCACAGGGAGTGAAATCATCCATGTATATTTCCATAGAATCATAGAAAAAATAATCAAATATTCTCAGGATTTCTCTCTCGAAAATGGAAGTGGCATTGCATAGGTCAAATGGAAGAACTCTATAAGAAAATTTTCCCCAAGGACATGTAAATGTAGTCTTGTCTTTCTCTTAAGGGGTGATCTGGATATGATTCTAACCACTCAATCCATCCAATAAAGAGAAGGAATTTTTCCCTACAAGACCATCCAAGACTTGGTCAATGAAAGGAAAATGGAAATGGTCTTTATTTGTGGCTTTGTTCAGCTATCTATAGTCAACACATATCATCCACTTCCCATTGTTCCTTGTGACTAAGACAAGAGGAGACACCCATTCGTTGTCTAATATGGTGTATATGAACCCTTGATCCATACAATTTTATAGTTTATCCTTTACTATGTCATTCAAGGTTGGGTTAATTATCCTCTGGGGATGTCACACAAGCTTGCATCCCTCTTTGATCTAAATATGGTGTGTGCTGACTGAGGGATGAACCCATTTCATTTCTTTTTAATCCCAAGCAAAAGAATTTAAGTTTTTACTCAGTAGCTGGCACAATTTTATTCCTCTTTGACCAAGAGAGAGGGATTGATCTTTAGGATTCTATATGGGCCAAATTATACAATCTTAGCAATTTCAGGGACTGATTCAACTAAGCATAGATCAGTATAAGGGTTTCTTTGATATTCTCTCACCATTTCATCAAGTGGAATGACATTGGGGAGTTGGTTTTGAAGGATATGGTCAATGAGGTCATCTTCATCAGGTTTATCCCCTATGATAACAACATCTAATGTACAAAAAAGGTATATTCTTGCATGGTACACTTCATCTTCTTCTTCATTATCCAACCAAAAAGTTAGATCATGTTCAATATAAGGTTGGGTAGGAGGATATAATACCCATTTTTTTGACAAGGGCCCATTCTTGATGGTCATTTTTCCAACCCTACAAATGATATAAGCATATGCAGTGGCCAACCAAGGTCTTCCTAGAATGAGAGGATGACCATTGGTTTTTGGTTGAAGTACTAGGAAGTCAGTGGGATACTCCATGGAGTCAATGGAGACCATAAAATCTTGAACAACTCCCTCAGGAGCTACTGTGGATCTATATGCAAATTGTAGAACTGTAGTGGTATTTCTCAAAGCTCCTTGGAGGTGGAGCTTCAACATGGTTTCTTTAGTCATCAAATTGATGGTAGCCCCAATATTGATCAATGTGTGAGGGAAAATGATACCATAAATGTGTACATCTACTACTGGACTCTTAGGGTCTAGGTACTTTGGGAAAATCACTCGCCTCAACATCAAATTAGATAAGTTACCTACAACATTGATGGTGGGGGTGTCTCTCTTATTTCTCCTAGGATTTTTGAAGAATTTCTCTTTGATAAGCTTATTATAGATTGAAAAATAATTAATATCTTGGATAAGGGGTATCTTTACACATCGATTCTTAAATTATCCCAGAAGTTTAGTCTCTTATGGGGTGTTTTGGCTAGAAAGGATCAATCTCTCAGGAAAAGGAGGCGGATTTAATTGAGGGATAATATCTTCCTTTTACTCTTCCATATCTTAAGGTGGATATTATGGATGGTTATCTCAGAGTGTTCTCCCAAACCTAAGGTTAATATCATGTATATCCACATCATAGGTAGGGTAAGATATCTCTCCACAACATAGGCAGGGTAAGATGTATCTTCACAGTAGAAATGTTGTGCTTACTTGTTATTCGGGTTCGGATTAGGTTAAGAAAGCATCTTAGGTTACTTAGGTGGAAAAGGATGAGTGACTAGAGGTTGAGATCAGGGTGGAGGAAGTAAAGCAAGAGGTTGGTTGAGTTGAGGCCTCCACCCTTGTGATGGGTTGCTCCACTAAAGAGGTTGGGGAGCATATGGCTGAAATGGTTGATTGATATGTTGAGGATGACATGGAGGAGCATAAGGTCAAGAATGAGGTGTGGTTCGTGATGGATGAGTAGAAGAATACCAAGGCTGCAAAGGTGCATTTTGGTTTGAATTGCAGTAAGAATAAGGCACACCTTGCATGCCTTGTTATATGGCTGAGGTCCTTGAGGCCTCCTTTGACTTATAAATTAGATTTTCTCTGGGCCACCTTCCACCCCTTGGTATATAGATTTTAGGCCAATTAAGGAAGGTTATTTTTCTGTTGCATGGTTTTCTTCAAATATTGAGAAAACTTCTATGACATTCATTGAGAATTCATTCTTAGGGTGTCTTATAGTACATCTAGGGAAAAATATAGCTAGGGCTCTTTCTACCTCCTCTTGTTTCCTTTTGATATGCATGCTATCCATTTTCTAGGGAAAGGTATGCAAAATTACACTCTTAAAGTTTTCTAACTTGTTCCCTATCTCATTTTTTATGGATGAGGTGGAGGAATAGGTATTGGCCAAGCCTTGATTACTTCTACCCTTTTTTCTGCCTTCCCTGGAATGCTTTCTCAACACATTCTTAATGTCATTATTAACCAACTGTTATATATCTCCTCCAGATAGCGTGTTGAGGGCTTCCAACACTTCCTCCCTGATCCCCTTGAGAAGAACTAACTTGAGTGATCCAGGATCAAGGGTTCAGTTGCCCCCCTTATAATTCAGTTAAAACCTTTCCTCATAGTCTTATCAAAATTCATCAGGGCCTAGGGTCATCCTAAATATTTCTTCCTTGGTTTATTTGGACCTAAAATAGTCTTTGTACTTGTTGTTGAATTTGGGCCTAGGTAGTGATGTTGTCACTAGGTCGACCCATGAACCAATGCAAGGTTGTATCCTTGAGTGTAGAGGGGAATAATTTCAACTTTTTTTAATCTAAGGTATAGTCACAAGTCCCACAGACAACAAAATACTCAAGCATCAAAGTGTCAAGGTCCTCGGAAGCTAACCCATGGAAGTGTGGAAGGGATGAAGGGATAATTTTTTTCATCCTAGTCTCTCCATTGGTTTCCCTAATGGGAAATACTCCTCAGGTTCTATTCTCATCCATAGCTTGAACAGGTTAAGCATGTTCCTCTTATGAAGCAAGTTCCTCTTCTTCCCCAATAGGTTCCTCAAATTTTTTAGGATGTTCACCAAGAGGGTATTTTAACTCACAACCACTGAAGAAGAGTGAAGTTTGACTGTGTGGGGATGTGGGGATTTTTGGTAGAAATTTTACTTGGTTGTCCCTACTCCTACGAGGCATGAAAGACAATTTGTTTTGTTTATTTTTCACTTTTTAAAATTGTATGCAAAAAAATTAGATAACAATGCTTAATATGGAAATAACCATCTACTTAGACACCTCCCCCGTAATGGCACCAAAAAGTGATGATGCATGGTATTTCAACAAGATTGCTACAACTCCCAAGGGCTACTCAACTTTACTTATCAACTCGAGGTTCACACAAACTTAGATGTGACAGTGATATATGCACAACATATGGATTCTATTCATGCCACCCTTAACTAGGTATTCTGGTCAGTAGTACTTCTAAGATACTCCGTATACTTGATTAAAGTGCATCTAGATAATGAAAGGCAGGAAATTACTTCTAATATATGACAAAAGGAGTTTCTATCAAGCTTCTACTTTGAATTGACAGTGAAAGCAAAGAACAAACAATTAACATAATTGCAGAAAAAGGAAACTATGCCATGGTAAACCATTCAACTATATATCTACTCATTTGTTGTAAAAAAACTATTCTATCATTCACACACTTCATCAAATCATAAATAAACTCATTTATATTTTTTCATTCAACTTGTACTTTCATGTAAAATTCAATATAATTCTAAATGAAATAAAACCCTAATGCCTACTTTATTTTTTCAACAAGTAAGGAAGGAGCTTTGGAGTGGCCTAAGAGTATCTTCTAACCATGTATTCACAGTCGGGGGTCAATTTCATCCTATTCTAGGCTAAACAGGAGAAAAGGGGATAAAATAGAGTGAAGAGGTGACCTACAACATTGCTACAGGAAGTTTCCACAAGATGTCCTAAAGTGTTATAGGAAACAAGCCGAGAGGGTTTTAAGGATGGAAAAGGTGAAAAGGTGTGGAAAGGTGGGAGAAGGAGGAATGAGGCAAGAGAGAGGTTTCCAACACCTCTAGAAAATCTCATAACCCTTGGGAGGCATGTTTTTCACTTGGAAAGTTATTGACGATGGTGGTGGAGGTAGTTTCACAAAACAGGGTTTTGGTGGCAGATTTGGAGGTTGGAGAGAAGGAGGATGAATTAGATGAAGAGGATCCTTTCCTTGCATCTATAGATAACCTTTCAATCACTACACACATTCATGCATTTCTTATTGAAAAATTATGATGTTACTAAGTGGAAAATTTGGGTTGGATGGAAACACCCTACTTAATCTATACTAAAATACAATCTAACACAAATCCAACTCCCAACATACAGTAATAATATTTTAGAATGATAATCACACTATATACATTTACAAGAAATCATAAGAAAACTACTTTTGATCTATGGTTGTAAATCCTTCCCCTCAAGCTCATATGAGAGAGGTGAGGAAGAGAGGTTATAAGCACAATTTTGATGGATTTTGTATGCTACTAGAAAGTAAATAGACTAAAAAATATGATGAAACATAAAGAGAGAATATAAATACACAAGAGGGACTTAGCCATTGGATTGGTACCTAACCTAAAATCATCAGCCCTCTGAGACTAAATCAGTGATGGAACAAGCAGCTTCTCATTATCATTGCATAAAAAGATATAGTACATCATTGACAGTAAAAAATAACACTAAATCAGAGCTCAAGAGCTATCTAGATGAATACATAGTTTGACTCCTAATGATATCTTGCATATTCTTATTTATACAAATGGGTAGCTACCAAAAACTCCCTAAAAATTAGAAATAAGTCCTCCGTGATCTCGATAAAAATGGAGCTTCACTCCTCATAGCTGTCAATTTTCTTGGATGCCTTTTCCTTCGAGCTATTGGGATAGCTCTCGATGCGATCTTGGCTAATTGAGAGAGTTAAGGAGGTGGAAAATCCTCCTAAAATATTTCCTTGTTTTCTACTACAAGACCTTAGGTGGAAAATATCTCAAAAATAACCTCATCTCCTGTAATTAATTCCGATTAGCAAAGAAGACATGAAAAACATCATACACCCTTCTCATTAAGAATAATATGACAAAAATGTAAATAAATGTGAGAGAGAGGTAACTTAATAGCTGAAGTATGGAATTTTAACCCCTTAAAATATACCTAATGATGGGCCTCATCATATGTTGTGCAAGTGATATGAGTGATAAATGTTTCGTTGTCAACTGTTCTAAGTGTGTGATCATACTTAGGTTTCATCACTGTTCATTTTGGTCTCACTGATACTGCACTTAGCCAAGTCCTTAAATATTCCTGATTGAGAAACTTGGCGTCACTTAGCCCTCCTAAATTTTGCATTGTACAGTATCAACCCTGAATCCTTAACCTTTCCTCTTGGAACTATGTACTACATAGTCACAGTGCCCTACATTAACCCTTGAACTCCAGAAATGTGCAAGTTTTTCCTCCCAGCCAGCCTTAACTACACACTATGCAGTGTTAATCCTCAAGCTTCCAACCCGACACCTTGAGATGTGCAACTACACAATTCATGAGAATTTTCTCCCTCTATAACTACACATTCAGAAACTTTGAGCTTCAAGTGTCAACCTTGAATTCTTGAACCCCTCAACTGCACAAGCTCACATCTTGTTCTCCCACCATAATTGTGATTTTGGAAACTCCAAGCCTTAAGCATAAAACTTGAGCTCTTGAGCCCCTCAACTACATTTTCATCTAGACTAACCTCCTATAACTATGCATTGGGAAACATTGAGTCTCAAGCCTTAAGCTTGAAGTCTTGAGTCCCTAAGCAATTCATAAATTATGTCCTTCCAGAATTGCGCACTGGTTAACCTCAAGCCTCAAGCCCCAAAATTGAGCTCTTTTGCCCCTAAATTGTGCAATAATTTAACCCTAGCCATCATAAACTGTGCATTGCGTAGTCTCAAGCTTCATTCCCCAACCTTTCCCTCTGGAACTATTCAATCCTTGAGTCAATAAGCCAATCAGTCATCGAGTTTCAGCCCTAACAATTGATTTCATGAAACAAGTTAGATTAAGGGTTTTTAGACTGATGTTGTATTTTCATGAGTGGATTTTAGTTGCAAGGACTCTATCTGATCATGATAGGATGATGATGGATGAAAAGGAGAAGGATATCATGCTATAAGACACCTATTGAGTTGAATAGATAAGATGATCATCAGGAGAGAAGATGAAGGAACACCAGAATACAACCGAACAACGAATATCAATATCACATTGAAGATGCCTCATCTTCAAGCCAAGACGAGGAGGAAGAGAAAGAGAATGTTCCATCTCTCAAGATTATAGAAAGAAAGAAACATCAAAGAGGGACTTGATATTTCCATGTCATCATGAAGCCCATGTCAATAATTTCATGTTATGTCATGCTATGAGTTATCATGTGCCACATCAATTTGTGGATCATGTAAATATAATACTGGAGGAATGTAATGTAAAGTGGAAGTCCAAGAGTAATCCATATAATGTGACAAGTCATGTAGGAAGTCGAAAGGTCATCAAGAATTCAAAACGTCATGAGGGTAGTCCAATAGTCACAAGGGAGGTGAATGATCACCCCATTTGTTATATATACACCCTCATAGCACATGCAAAGAAATTTTCCCCTTGGCTCCTCCTACCATGCATTAAAGTGGAAGATAGTTATTTTGGAGTATTGAGTGACTCCTCTAATGCTCCACTATTGGGGCTAGCGGTGTTCATTGTCTTGATGTATCTTGGAAATTTTACATAATTCAAAAGCTTGTTGAGCCAACACACTTTCATGCATATGTAATGAATATTGTAATACTATTCTTTGAATGTTTTCAATGTATGTTTTTTTCATTTGTACTAAGGAAATTGAACCATTTCAGTGGATTTTGTATATATCTTGTTGAAGGTGTCTTGTATTTTCTTTAACAATCGTTGATTCCTTGTGACCTATTTGAATTTTCACTGGTTGATGAAAAATTAATTCATATGTATATGCTTATATGCCTTTTCTATATTAGTACTATTACATTTCTCTAAAGGGCCCACTTTTCTCTTCCCTTTCGGTAGAAAGACCCTCATAATTTTCGGAGATAAACATTTCACAAGGCATACTCACTTGTAGATTCGAAAGTAATAGTTCATTACTCTCTTGTTGAATTTTGTACCCGGGGAAAATATATAAGGATACATGGAAGTCAGGTCGATACTTCAAATGGGGCTCCTACTCCAAACGTTGTGAGGTCTAATTGGGATTTCACATTAGGGAGACCCCCTTGGTTGAAGGATTTCCAGCACTAGCAACAAAATGGCACTAGAAAGAGGGCTAGATGACAATTTGTGCTTATTGAGTCTATTTTGAACCTCTTATCTAAAATAGATCATCCTCAAATGATACTCCTGAGTGTTTTTCTAAATTGTCCCATAGTGAACTTTTAATCCCTGATGAGTCTCTCCCTCACTTGTCTTAATTCAAGTTTGATGGTGAGGGTGATACATCCATTATCGAGCATGCATCTCTTTTTCTTAATTTTTATTAATGCTATGAAATTTATTGTGAATATGTTTCTTGTATTCTCTTCTTCCTCACCCTTGAAGGTCAAGTTAGATGATGGTGTTAAAATCTACCACCTGCTTCCATTCATTGTCTTGAACACCTCATCAAGGGGCCTCACTTAGAATTTGATAGGTATGATTAACAATATGTTTATAAAAGAATTAATTAGCTAATAATGAAAGATAATGAATAAATTAAGTATTTCTATGATCGATTTCTTCACCTATGTTATGAATTTACTAAAGAAGATACATATTAGGATCCCTTTAAATAAAATTTTGAGCATTTGGTTCATATCTCTTTGCACGGTGAACCCAAACCACCTAACATTTTTGCTTCCCAAACTATTGTAAGCCATGAGAAACCCCTAATTTCATAGGAGTAACCTTCTATTCCTTTTTTTCCTTTTCCTCCTCCTTTTCTAGTTACGATGATGCTGCCTCCTTACGATGATAATAAAATTGTGAAATCTGCAAATCAAATTCCTAATCCATGTTCTCTTCCTCCTTCTGCTTTTCATGATTCATATGTTGAGGAGGAAATCCTGGATTGTTTCATGAATCCTATAGTAAATAATTATTTCCCCATTCCTCAAGATGATATTATTACTCATAATTTAAATATTGAAATTGATTTGGATACTTATCATCCTTTACCCTCTCTTTCTCACGACCCCTTGTCCCTCAATCCATTAGAGAAATTTTGAGGTCTAAAATAGGCCTCCTAAGAAAATTGTACAACCAAAATAAATTTTATAAGAGCCAATAGGATTCAAGATGATGATGTCAACCATGGGGGGTGATTAACCATTTTTTGGGGTAAAAATGTAAAAAAGATTAAAAAATAATAAAATAATAAAACTACTTTTTCAACTTGTATTTTCAACTTATCACCCTAGATTTTTACTCAAATTTCAAGCGAGATTACTCGATGGATGCAAAATTTAATTATTCATCCAAGGAATACCCATGTTGAAAACTTTCGATGATCCGAATAGAAAATGACATCCACCCATGGTGTTCATCCACCCATGGAATTTACCCATGGTATTGTAAATGGCATCGACCCATGGTATTTATTCACCTATGGTATTGTAATTGACATCTATCCATGATATTCATTCACCCATTGTATGTATCCACCCATGGTATTCATCCATACATGGAATTTACCCATGGTATTGTAAGTGGTATCTACCCATGGTATTAGCCCACGGTATCCACCTATGGTATCTACCCATGGCATTTTAACTAAAAAAAAAAGGCTATAAATATCAAGCCTCACTTTGTAAAAGGACAGATTTTCCACCACAATTTAGTTTCTATAGTTATTCTCTATTTTAATAATACAATTTTCTTTGTGGTTTTATTTCTACTGTGTTCTCTCTTTTTTCTAGCATTCTAATTTTGCAGATCTTGTCAGATCCATTTCAAATTTTTAGATCTTGGGGGCCTCCCCCCAAGATCCATATCAGTGGTATAGGAGCCAGGTTACGAATCCATGGGAATGGGGGTTTGAAGCATATTTCAGTTTCAATGTTTTTCAACAATCTTCAGCAAACTCCATGAATTTTTTGGGCGGTGATTTTGCAGATCAGATCTGAAATTTTTGGTGAAAATTTTACAAAAAAAAAATACTAGATTTAGATTCCTTGCTAAAAAATATCCAAATTAAAAAAAAAAATCGGCTGAATTGGAGTTCAGATGAAGGAGATATCACTCATTCCAAATCAGCAATGTTGCAGCAATTTTTCTGACGACAATTCATGGACGATAGACTCCCATCATTTATTGCATTTTTAAGTGTAGAATTTCAGATAAATGGATACATATCTGAACTCCCCTTGATAAATCACCCGATTTCAAAAAAACAAATCGGTCGAATCGGAGTCCAAACGAGGGAGTTATCGCTAATTTAAAATTAGCTAATTTTTCATAAATTTTGTCACGGCGGGACAGTTCCTGTGCAAATATAAGAGTCTAGACTCTCCAGATAGAAATTTGAAACACATATGAAGATTCATAATGATCATTCCATTTCTAAAAACATGTTATAATAAATATTCCGAGTTATATTGACCGAGTTATGCTCATTCTAAATCTGGAGCAGCATTCGGAGCAGGTTCCCTTTGGAGACGTGCCCTCCTACCTCGCTTTAGTAGGCACCTACTACTTCATCAAAAATCATCATCATGGTTATGCGTCAAACGCACAAAATCTTTCTCATCGAAGTCCATTTGCTAGACCGCACACTTTCAATATCACAGTTGGTCACAAGCATTATAGGGTATCTCTATTCTCATATATTCATTCATCATGGGTATGGGTTAACTACACAAAACCCTTCTCTTCGGTGGCTCTTCATATTCAACAAAGGCTTCTCAGGAGGGAACTTCACGTAATGGGGACCATTGCTTCTTAAGGAGGGAGGAATGATCTGAATGGAAAATGGCATCCACCCATGTTATCCATCCACCCATGGAATTTACCCATGGTATTGTAAATGGCATCGACCCATTGTATTTATTCGCCTATGGTATTTTAATTTACATCTATTCTTGATATTCATTCACCCATTGTATGTATCCACCCATGGTATTCATCCACACATGGAATTTACCCATGGTATTGTAAGTCGTATCTACCCATGGTATTGATGCACGGTATCCACCTATGGTATCTACCCATGGTATTGTAACTAAAAAATAAAAGGCTATAAATATCAAGCCTCACTTTGTAAAAGGACAGATTCTCCACCACAATGTAGTTTCTACAGTTATTCTATGTTTTAATAAAATAAGTTTCTTTGTGGTTTTATTTGTAGTGTGTTCTCTCTTTTTTATGGCATTCTAATTTTGCAGATCTTGTTAGATCCATTTCAAATTTTTAGATCTTAGGGGTCTCCCCTCAAGATCCAGATCATTCGATGGACCCTACTACACAAAAAATGAGAAATACATAAAAAATGTGACTGCAATCATGTTTTTCATGTATTTCTCATTTTTTGTGTAATAGGTTCCATATAAATTATGAAAAATGGGTATCCTTGGATGAGGAATAAAATTATGCATCCAACGAGTATTCCCGCTTAAAATTTGAGTAAACCCATTGCGAGATAAGTTGAAAATACAAGTTGAAAAAGTAGTATTTTATTTTTCCTTCTAAAATTTGATGATGTAATCTAATTTTATTTTATTATTTCCAATATTATTTTATAATTTCCTTAGGAGGCCCATTTTAGACCTCAAAATTCCCCTAATGTACCTAATCAATATCTTCCAAATCCAAGCAATGAACAAGTGTAAGGCAGTTAAATTTCATAGTTAGAGGAGCAAGAAGGTGAAGATTATTTCGATCTTTCTTCTCTTTTTCAAGGTCCTCTGTGTGAACATGGTGTTACCTCACTCTTGGATGATAATGAATCTAGTAATTTTGGTCATAAATCCATTGTAATAAATTCTCCTAATCAATCTAAAGTATTGGTAAACAATCATTTTGATGAGGATATATTTGATGATATATATGATGATTAATGCCCAAGTGCACCACTTAATCATTCAGTTTCTCAAGAATATTTTTTTTTGAAAGATTTAGATATCAAATATGTTTTGGTCAAAGAAAATTCACTTATGAACATTTCTTCCTCTTCACCTGCCTTTCCCTTGTGGTATGTTGTTTGTAATGCACCAACTTTTGATGAATATACTCTATGCTCTTCAAGTTCTTCATATGATGACTTAACTTCTCAATTGAAACAAAGTAGTGATATTATCCATTAGAAAGAAGAAATTAATGAAATTATAGAGCATCCATTCCATTCCTTATCATCTCTTCTTTTTCTAGGGAGAAACTCTTCGAATTAGTTATCTCGTGAGATTTCTCCGATTCATACATTTTCAGATTTGTGATGAGAAAAATTTTAAAACTTGACTAATATGTTTGTTGAAGTAGTAAAATATGATCAAACCAGATATGAAGATAGGTCCCATCCAAATAATGGTGATCCTATTAACTTAATCAATGGCATTTTTCCACATCCAATCTGTGATCTGACTTACTTTACAAAAAAAAATTATCTATCTTTTCAAAGTTCCAAAACCTGTCAAGAAGTCGAGACATTTCACCTCTCGTTGATGGTTATGTCAGGTTATCACGATCCTAGTGAAATTTATTAACTATTTCATATATGGATTTTATCACACAATACTTTCATTCATGTTGTTTCTTTGGATGAAAATTCATTCTTGGTGGATTTTGAGATTTATCGTTACAATTTTCCTATTTATCAAGATCGATTTTCTGGTCATACTACTATTGTGAATCTGATTAATTTGAAGAATATAATTGGTTGAAGAATTTGTATCTCTTGAGAGTTATGGTGGATAATAAAATCCTATTATCTCTTGTGGATGTCCTGATAACACTATCCTAATCCTCTTAAGTGTTAAAAAATTCTTGAGTTATTTGTTTAGTCAAGTTCCTCTTTTTCATTTATTACATCCTGACTAGTTTCATATATTTGCTATATTATCATTCTTATTCAATTCTTTCAATGATTACAATGCTTGTACAATTTGTCACCAGTTACAGGAAAATGGTTTGTCACATTTTGCGTGTAAGGAAGTTGGTTTTATTGTTTATAGTATTCAAAAAGTTGTTCAAATCGATTTATATTTGTTAACTACTAATTGGGAATATAATGCTTTAATCAACCCATCTGATCATGATTCTGGCTCTAATGACTTTCATTCAACTTACCATTTTCCCATCAGCACATTCGATGATATTTTTCCTGCATCCTTTGATCCTTATGGTTTGAAATCTCACTATTCAGGTACTTGTCAAGTAGTTGAGGAATTCGACCTTCACTGATGGTTATTTTAGGTCCTCACTATTTTGACAAGCCCTCTAAATACGATCAGATTCAATTTCCCTTACAATATTATCATCTTGATACCACTCCTTTAAGTGAAAATTCATCTCTTCAAGGATTTCAAGGTTTGCAAGTGGATTGTTTTGAATTTCATGATCTAGTATATGATTTCTTCGAAGAACCTTACTTAGAAATTCCTTTTGCTAATAACAAGCTTCAGTACTTTTTCATGCTTCATAATAAGGATGGCACTGATGAAGGTGCATTCACAAGAATATTTCGAGGTTTGTATGTTTTTAAATTTTATCTAAAAGGTAAGATTTCATGTTGGGTAGAAGTAGTGACTCTGACACATATTTCTACTGACAGGAAATACCTTCAATTCATTCTGTAAATTATTCATTCTCTTATCTTTTCTGTTGCACATTGTTTTGTATCAGTTCTATTCAATCATATCATTTTGTATGCAGGTAGGGAGCAACTACAGTGGCTACATTGGAGATTTCATTATACGTGACCCTAACCTTTTATCTAGTTATGTTAGGAGTAGTTATAGTTTCATTTTAGTTTCCCTTGTGTATGCATCCTGCACTCACTTTTCATAGTCTTTTGTTTGTTTTCTATATTTTGTCTCAAATTCTATTTTTAGTTTAGCCACCATTTATTTTTTCCTTGATTTTAGTTTTTTTATTGTGTCTTGTCTCTTCTTTCGTGTTTTTTTTAATAATACTATGCATGAAGGATGTCCCCTTTGGCTTGAAAGTCAATGTGGAAAAATAGAAAACAACTTTGTGGCACTGCAACATTTGGCTAACCATTATTCTTTCTTCCCCGTCTTGGTTATCCTTAGTTCGATGATGTTTCAAAAGAAATAATGATCCTTTTGTGAGGAAATATTTGTGTCAAACCCATGGTATCCTTTTCTACTCTAGAAACCCTATGCCTACACTCATCTCTTTATGTTTCAGTGTTATCCATGCTTATCTATTCAACTAGAGGAAGACAAGGGGAAAATCAAAATGAGAAAAGACATATAAGAGTTCTTACATATGCTGCTTTGAAGGAATAACCTCTTCAACTCTCAATATGTCGATATCCCTATTCCTCCAATGAAATAAATAAGTGTTGATGCAAAATTTTATATAAAATAAATAAATAAGGGTGAAAGAAGAGAAAATATTCCTACACAAGGATGCAAAGCAAGAAAATCCATACGGGTACTATCCAGACTCGCTAGAAGTGTAGAAATGTTTATGTTCCTAAAGAGACTCCATCGAGATACTTTCTAGGCCAAATACAAGTGGAGAAACACTAGAGATTAAAACTTATACTCTGAAAATCTAAAGATATTAAAGTACATTACCCTTTTCTATTTTGAAACATTGTGATATTGGTGGTCATATGTTTGTGTTTAACAAATAAGGAATGGATGGGACTGTGTGTACATACAAACTAAATGGGGAATCTTGAGTTATCTAAATGATGAATTGATATTCCTTGACGAACTTGACCCTGGAAAAAGTGGTAGAGAAGTTGTAGTTCTACTTGTGTGTCACCATGTGTCGTCGTTGTGACAAGCAACCTCCAAAATTTTTCCTACACTTGAATTTTGGATCCTACTATGGATCTTGTGATTGGTCGTTTTGTAGCCACTTCTTCGTTGGTTGATGCTTTGTTAGGTATTTGATATCACTTCTTAGATTGTAAGTGTTGAAGCCACATGCTCACACATGCTCAGTCCACAACAAGTTCATGAGCACATTATTTTATGCAAGATTAATAAATGACAACATAATCCATCAATACAATTCCTTTGTAATGTTCAAACTAGGTCAACAGTCAGTGCATGCTTTCATTGATAGTCTCTCAATTTTGGCTATGATTGTACTTTTATTTCAGTGAGTTTTCCAAATTGTCACTTTTGTGTGCATTATATTTCACAAGTGTTTCTCGCATGTTTTCAACTATTTCTTTCACTTGATTTCACCTTCATTAGTTTTTTTTCATGTTAACTTGGCCGTAGCATGTGTCGCTTTCACCGTTGTTCGCATATTGCAGGTTTCATTCGACCATTTCTTTTCATATTGCAAGTTTAATATTTTTGTGTTAGAAGTGTCACTTATTGAAATAAGTGGATTTTTGGCTTATTTCAAGGGGTAAATTTAGTGTTGATGAGTCCTACTAGTTGTGTAGACATGTTTTAAACTCATTCCCAAATTTTCATGCACTTTGACACAACTATTGTCCTTGTCATTGAAAAGTGTACCTTTTGTGTCAAAATTGGGGAAAATTGACACATTGAGGGAAGTATGTTATCCATGTGCTCTGAGTGATCAATTTTTTGTCATCAACTATTCTAAGTGTGTGATCATACTTAAGTTTCATCATTGTTCAGTTTGGTCTCACTGATCCTACACTTAGCCAAGTCCTAAAATATTCCTGGATGAGCAACCTCGCATCACTCAGACCTCCTAAATTGTGCATTGTGCAGTCTCAAACCTCAAGCCCTAGCCTTGCCCCTTGGAATCACACACTGTGTAGTTACATTGCCTAAAATTGATCCTTGAGATCCAGAATTGTGCAATTTCTTCCTTCGAGTCAACATTAATTATGCATTGCGCAGTGTCAAGCCTCAAGCTTCCATCCTAACACCTTAATCTGTGAAACTGCACAATCCATGAGATTGTTCTCCCTCTATAGCTACACATTGGATAACTTCAAGCAATATGGTGTTCATGATATGTTGCTTATGTTTTAATCATATGCATATGATGTAAATGTTGCATCAATTTGTGTTATAAATCTCCATGGGAAACATGTGTTTTGTTGGTTTATATGTTTCATTTAACATCGAGGACAGTGTTCCCCCAAGGGGGAGGGTCCTGTAATAACCCCAGTTAAAAATCCATGTAATAAAGGTAATAAGGGAAAAATAATAACCAAGCTCATGGGACATGTATTCCAAGATGAATGTTTGGAAAAAAATTACTAATGGGGATCACTGGTGATTAAATAATGGCTATGTAAATTGGCAAAGGAAATGTCAAAGGAAAAGAGGCATTAATTGGAATTTTATTTATGAAAATAATGGAAAATAGGAGAAAAGGAAGGTGAAAGGTCACAAAATTTCATGTTACAAAAATTGAAGGGAAAATAAAGAAAAATGAATAAAATATAGGCCTCACTAATAAAAATACTTCTGAGGACCCGTTCATAGCTTTTCATTGCTTAAAATTTTTTCAGTTCAACCTTTTTTCAGTTTTATATTGGAGCTCGCTTATATTCTCTCTCTCATACTCTTGCAAAATTAGAGTTTTCTTGGAGCACTCTTGGAGCATTGTGGCATACCTTGGATTTTAAGAAACTACTGTCAAATTCCACTTTTGGCATTAAAATGGCTAAGAATATGATTGCATTGAATTCCTCTTTTTGAGAGGACCAAAATCGACCTAAAGATCACCTTATTTGGACAAGCAGAAGTTGGTTTTTGAATTTATTTATTAACTCGTGTATATTGGGTTAGGTCGGCCTCAACCGCAAATGGACCCTCATGGAAGCCTATAAATAGAAGAGACCTCAAGCTCATTTGTACATAACAACATCAAGCATCTTCTTCTCTTCTATCTGATTGGGTTTGATACATCAACGAAGAAAGAGATCGTACGGAGGTCTGAAATCACAGGTCCAAAGGTCGATCTGAAATTAGGGTTTCTACTTGAGCCACAAGCTTAACACTAGTGGATTCGAGCTAGCCGCATGCTAGCTATAGACAAGGTAGAAACTAAGATCCTAAAGCCCCGAGCATGCAGTCTTATGGTAGCGGCTCTAAGTTTGATTGTTGTTGTCTGTCACCTGAAGGTTCCTAAAGTTTCCTGAAAGATGAATCAAGTTGTTTATGATATATTTGAACTTTGTGTGCAGGTTCATGAAGTTTTTGGGTTATATTATTGTATATATTTTATTGGGATAATTGAAATTACAGTGCTCTGAAGTTTCCCCTCAATGACAATAATATGATACAGGAAGTGAAAGTATATTACAGTCATCAGAATGAAAGTTTTGATGTTTGGATGTGTTTCATAGATATTCTAGTTGTTATAAATATATGGATAATTTTTCTCTCTTTTGTTGAATCGTTTGATGACAATATACTATAAGAAGAATTTCCAAGGGTTTTCTCCATAATGGGTTTTTCCCTAGTCTCTAACCAATCCTAGTGTATCTATGTGTGCATGTATTTATTCCTATGTTCCTTTATGTTCCGCTACATTGATGATGATGTTATTGTTCTTTCTACATAGTTGCATATCCTGATGAATAATAATAATGTAAATATGAATAGTGTTATGATGCTATGGGGTGAAATTAATGTGTTAATGAAAAAACGAAAATATAAAAGAAAATATCAATATATCCCTATTAAAAATTAACATGGTTTCAGAGATAGGCTAAAGAAAATCCATGGAGATCACCGCCATGGAGACACTTTTGATCAATGCAAAAAGAGGATGATGGATACCTAAAATAGTTCTAGGGTATGAAGAAAACCCTAGGTAGTTAGTGCTTGAGGATTTGATGGTTAGGGTTTGAGAGAAGCCTTGGTTTATGGAGAAGCTAATATTTGATATGGTTTATGTAAATATTCTCAAGCACTTGGGATTGATTTGATGAATCCGTAAATGACCTGGTTGTTGATAAATTTGATTGAAGGAAACACTCTTATGTGGAATATGGATAGTGATGGCTCTTGAAGACGAGTTCAAGAGGGAGAGGATCACCTCTCATTGAAGATAAGTACTCCTTTATTCTTGATGTTCCTTTGTGTCGTTACTCTTATTTAGACTTACAGATTTGATTATTATGATTATTGTTTTAATCATTTGTTATAGTCCCTGCATGTATATTTTAGTATATGGGTGTATCTAACTTCCTTTATGAGATGTGATAAGTTGATCCTTCTTGAGGATAATTTAAGATGCAGGAAAGAAAAGCTAGATCTGAAAAAGTAAAGAGGCACCTGATAAAAAGGTGGAAAGCACTACAATCTTCCCATGAGAAGGTGCACATGTATTTGAATACTTCAAGGTATCCATGGTATATTGTTTTAATGTTATGTTTCATCTATAACATTGGATGGATAGGTAAGCCCTATGGTATGTTGATAATGTATCCTTTGCAAATGGCTCATGCATATGAAATTGTTTTGGATTTATGTTTCCTATGATGAAATGGTGCACATGGTATTGAATATTTTGATCATGATGATCATCTTAGGCTACTTATTGTTGATCTTGGATATAGTGGCATAAATTGAGGTTTGGCTATTTTTTTTGGATATCCTGATTCTATGAAGAAGGTTAGCACCTTGACACTAGCAAATGATACTCTTGACACTTGATATGCATAATACATATTGGATCTCTTATAAAAGGTTACCTATTTGATATGGTATTGATAATTATTGTGATAAATATGATGAAAGTATGTTGACACTCTTGTTGTTTTGGCAAAGTTTTATTTAATGACTTGAATTTTTCCTATTGATCATGACAAGCATGGTAACCATGATAGAAATATGAGGTTGATACTCTACATCTCTTATTAACCATGGTTATGTTTCTGATGGCATATGGAAAAATGTTTCTGATGGTATATGGAAAAACTTGATGGATTGACTTGATAAAAGAGATATTATGTTCATGATCTTTGAAGTGTGATGTCTCACATGTTCAATGCCCCTATAATTGGATATAACCCTTGATGAAATTTTTATGTCATGATATAATGAAAGTAACTAATGTGACCATGTTATAACCATGATGGATGATATGTTTGACTTTATGATCTAATAGATTTTCTGATGCATGACAATATTATAGACATGTTGATGACATGAATCAAGATTAATGAAGTGGATTTTCATTCAGGGGGAGAATCCATTCATTAGATTCATTCTCCTAATGTCATGCATATTTTTTACTATTGAAATATGATCAATGGGTATCTAAAATTGATGTTCTGCAACTAAGTTTTGATATGAGGTAAAATAGTTTTTCTCTAATTCTAAGCCTTAGTCACATAGAGGAAGGCCTATGGGTATGAATATGTTTGTTGAACACAAAATCAAAGTTTTGTGCATGAAATTCAATGATCGCCTAGAGGATATCAGTTATAGAGGTGTAGACGATATCTGAAATATCTGAGAGAAAGTAAGTTTGAATGTCTACTATAATATGCATATGTATACTGATCTTGTGTTTGGGTGATTAGGACACAAATAAATAATTATGTTTAAATCGTGTATTTACGAGGGGCTGACATGACTTGGTTTATTTATATAGTTGAGCAGTGATAGGAATTCAGACATAAATTATTTTGGTGTTTCATAATGGTGTTATATTGGCCTTCTTGTTCTCAGCACATTGGTTGAAGTATGTATTGTTGTATGACTGGAACATGCATGATATATCTTTGGCATATAGTGTTATGACTTAACTGATATAGATGAGTTGTATGATTTTTGATAATGACTTAGACCTTTTACTCTATGTTTGATATATGGCTTGAATTATTGACCTTGCTATGATATAAAATTTGTATTTTACATGATTTTTCTTGACGACTGAAGATTCACCTTGATGGTAATGATATATGAGCATAGTGACTTCCTATATGATCACGTGAATAACTTGATGAAATTATGGATTGATATTGCATGGTTGGAATGATAATAGATGATGTCTTGACTTGATGAAATATTTACCTGTCACCTGGTCCAATGAACTAACACTGAGATATTTATGAATTTTGATATTAGTATGGATTTGGCTTCTAAAATTTGATAAGTTGATTTAGTTGATTTGATTGCTTAATAATGAAAATCTGGGCATGATTATTTGGTAAAGTATTGTGGTTGCAGTGAGCATTTCATGAAGAAAGCTCCCATGATCCAGATATGTATGAATTGACCATTATCTAATGAAGCCAGGATGTTGTATTGATCCAAGCCTTCTCTTCAGAAGTGTTCCAAGGTATGAATTTGATTTTGATTTTATTTTTTATATACTGACGATCTACTATTGTCAGGTAATGAGCCTCTAATGATGTAATTTAAAGGGAGATGGATTCTCAAGCTCGAAATGATGTATCATGGCATGATTAATTGACTTTTTGAATATGAGAAATGATAATATATTTTATGAAGCTACTGAAGAAATATTGGAAAGTGGAAATGAACATTCTTGGACACACTAATTTGAAGTTCAAAATGTTATTGAATCTGACATAGAAACCAAAAAATGATTGAATCATTTATGTTTCGTTTAGAACATCCATTCGTATACATATATAGTGATGTGCATAGAACATGAGTTGATTCATGATTGAGTCGCTTCAATCACATTGAGTTGCCACTGAGAATACTTCAAGATGTTGGCATGAGATGATATATTTTTGGTTTGAGATATTCCTCCTATGATATATGATTGTTTGGATATGTTGATGTTGATGTTGATTATTGATGATATGAGCACATATAAGTGTTTCTTGAAAATGTGATCTTCCATGATGAGAATTTTGTAGCTCTACAAAGGTTGGGCACAACGTTGCTAGCATGGCTAGATATGAAACAAGATGAAGTGTTTGAAGATATTTTTTGACAAAATTCTGAATATGACATGGATACATTGTGATAATATCTAATTGGTAGAGAATCCCATACATATAGTTGGGATCGAGATACTCTCATATGTTGAGACAGTGTAGTTGTTTGAGACAAGATTAGGCTTGTGATTGGAACCTCCTTGGGAGGTAGGATGTTTATGATATCATTTTGTGATTTATAATATTATTTATGTTCTAACATGATATTTTATTTAATGTCTTGTATACAGTTTTTACTGATACATGATGATTACCTCATACAAGTATGATGAGAGCAGCACTGCTCTCATCATATTCATATGAGCTCCCAAGCTGAGGAATTGAGATAAAGGGCTCATGGGGTTGAGGGAACTCTAAAAAATAGGGAGTTACACCTATCTGTTACCCATAGGGTTGGAGTAGTATCTCACCCTATCTTGGTCATTCTAGAGTATACCTCAGTTGTCATCATACCCACAAGATGGGATTGTTGGGATTATCCAGCTCTGTCTCGCCAATGGACGAGGAGGCTTGGAGGCATGTGATCCTTACCCTTGGTAAGTCAGGTATCTCATCCAAGATAGATTATGATGAATTTTTTCTACCACATGAAAATTCAGGGTCATTATTGGGAAGATCAGTAGGAAATAAGATGGGTTGAGTAGTAGCTCTCCTAGGTCACCTATTTCTCGATATGGGGTCATAGTTGTAGCTCCCCCATGAGATTCCAAGATGATTATTATTTCCATGATGCGATTATGTGGGTCGTAGATTTGATTCCCCACTGATATTCTTGGTTGGTAGCCCGATGACATTTCCGGGTAGTAGCCTGATGAAAAATTTATGGGTAGTAGCCTGTTGAATGATATTCTGGGTATTAACCCATTGAAAAATATTGTAGGTAGTATTCTCTTGGAAGATGTTCTGGGTAGTAGCCCACCGACATATATTTTGAGTAGTAGCCCACTGACATATATTTCGGATACTAGCCCACTAGAAAAGGTTCAGGGTTGTAGCCTAATCAATAGAGGGTAGTATCTTTAGCTCCACTCTAGTAGAAAATTCTTCTCCTTCTAGATTCGATAATATTCAACATATGAGGAGGAATAATCAATTAAGCAAGAATTAGCAAGTGATGTACATTGATGATTCAGTATTATGAGATACTTGAGATGGGACATGTGTCATGTTGATCGATGGTCGGATATGAGTAAGTGGAATTATCCCTAGTCGAGAGGGAGCATTAAATTTAATAAAATGTGGTAAAATTCGACTTGGAAAGCTCAAATGAAAAATAAGATGATTGCAATGAATTTCTCTTTTCCAGAGGACAAAAATCGACCTAAATATCACCTTATTTGGACGAGCAGAAGTTGGTTTTTCAATTTATTTACTAACTCATGTATATTGGATTAGGTCAGTCTCAACCTCAAATGGACCCTCATGGAAGCATATAAATAGGCGAGACATCAAGCTCATTTTGAAATCACAACATCAAGTATGTTCTTCTCTTCTATATGATTGGATTCAATACATCAACGAAGAAAGAGATTGTACAAAGGTCTGAAATCACAGGTTTGAAGGTTGCTTTGAAATTAGGGTTTCTACTGAGTCACGAGCTTAACACTAGTAGATCCAGGCTAGCCATGGGCTAGCTATAGACAAGGTAGCGGCTCAGATCCTAAATTCCCGGGCATCTAGTCTTAAGGTAGCGGCTCTGGGTTTGATTATTGTCGACTATCATCTAAAGGTTGCTGAAGATGCTTGAAAGCTAAATAAAGTTGTCTATGATATATTTGACCTATACTCACATGTTCATGAAGTTTTTTGGTTATATTTTTGTACATATTTAACTGGGATCATTGAAATTACAGTGCTCTAAAGTTTTAGCTCAATGAAAATAGTATGCTACAGGCGTTGAAAGTGTATTATAGTCATGAGAATCAATTTTTTTATGTTTGGATGCATTTCATTGATATTCTAGTTTTTATAAATATATGGATCATTGTACTCCCTTTTGTTGAATCATTTGATGAAAATATAAAAGAAGAAGAATTTGCAAGGGTTTTCCCCATAGTGGGTTTTTCACTGGTCTCCAACCAATCCTGGTGTCTCTATGTGTGCATGATTTTCTTCCTATGTTCATTTATGTTCCACTGCATTGATGATGACGTTATTGTTCTTTATATATAGTTGCATATGTTGATGAATAATAATAATGTAAATTTGAATAATTTTATGATTCTATTGGGTGAACTCAATGTGTTAATAACAAAATGAAACTATGAAAGAAAAGATCAATATAGACCTATGAAAAATTAATAGTTTGGCATACCTTGGATTTGGAGAAAGAAGGTAAAGGAAGAGTAGGAAAGTGCAAGGGGATAGCGGGATCAAAAACAAAAATGGGTTTTCCTTGCAGGTACTGAGTTGCATGTATGATTTCCTTGCTAGTTTTGCCAGACATGGGATATGCATGTCATTATTTGATTATGATTTGTAATTGGCATGGAGGATTGCCTAGATTAAAAATGTTTTTTCCCTAGAATTCCATTTCCTGGTTAACTATGGTGTTGTGGGTTTTCCCTTTTTTTTTTTATTAGTGTTGATTTTCCTTATCATTGTGGGTTGAGCTATTAGTTCCTAGAGCCTTGGTTGGAAAAACACTCTGAAAACCATGGAACAACTTGGGTTGAGTTACGATTCCTGGAAACCCTGGTTGAAAAAATTCTTTGGAGCCCTAGGTGGGTTCAATTACTAGTCCTGGACCCTTGGTTGGACGAGAGCTCTAGAGCCCTGTAAAAAAATTAGGCTTAGTTACTATTCTTGGAGTCAGGTTGAAAAAAAAATTGTGGAGCACTAGAAAGCCTGGGTAGATACTGATCTAGTGAGGGTTGGTGATTTCCAACCATGAGGTGGAATCACTTGTTTAGGGTTGAGGTGCTTTGGACTCTAGAAGCCCTGGTTTTGTTTTGTTTGGTTTATTTCATGATATTTGGCATTCATGTTTCGAATATGGCACTGGGGTGATTGGATGAAAGCGATATTTGGTTTAGCCCAATCTATGCTTGGGTGTTACGTGGAATTCGGTGACTTGGTTGGTTTTTCATGTGTTAATAAGAACTCATTCCCTCTTTTACTTTCATTCTAAGTATTTATACTTGTTATGATGTAGTTTTGACGGTTGTTCCATTACTATTATTATTCTGTTTATGTGATGGTCATAAGGATAGTTTTATGACAAACTTGAGTTATGGATCTCATCATGTTTTTGTTAATAAATGATTTTTTAATGAATGCATGACCTAATAGATGATATTGCAACTATTGTGAGAGGGAATAAAACCTTCTTGATGATTCTCATATAAGTACAAGACCCCTATGTTCATAAGTGTAATTATGACTTGTACATTACATGTTCATGATGTGTTTGACGAAATATCTGTCATGGTTAGGATGGGTCAGGTTAAGTTCTTGTTCAAGTTTTGAATTCGAGGCCTTGTATATTTTTTATTTGTCATTTTTTAGCATTTAATTAAGTTCTGGGAAGAGCTATGGGTCCTATCCATGAAAAATTGACTTATATCTTGAGGTCGCTAGCACAGAACTGAGTAGATAAGTCTGCAACCAATATGAAGTAGGCTTATGAGAGTGACTAGAGGTTTACAGTCATTGGCTTACCTTGTCATGGGAGTGATTGAGAGCCTAGGTTAGTGAAAAGGAAAGTTAACTCAGGGGTTGGGCACCTGGAGTGGTTCGTTAACTCCTGGGGGTCCTATAGCTCCTTAGGAAAGTTAGTTTGGTTTCAATTAGTTGATTTTACTTCCTTAATAGTACCTAAGAGGTTGATTCATATCAAGTAACTCATAAGGGAGAAGTTTGCAATTCCAAAAGAATCTTTTGTTTTAGTTGGAAATTGTTACAAAGATATAAGTGATATTTGTACCATAAGGAATCCTTTTTCCAAATAAATGTATCAGATGTCTAGGATCTTGTTGCAATTTTTGAATGAGTTTCCACACTTCTTTGTCCTTCTTCAATTCATCCCTTGCTTTGGTTATCCAATCTGGTTGGATAATATAAATGGCACAAAGAAATTCTTCCACCTCTTCATCCTTTCTTGAGAGTGCATCTACAACAACATTTAGCTTCCCTTTTTTGTAGATGATTTCAAAGTCATAACCCAACATCTTTGTGACCCATTTTTGCTTCTTTTTTGAAGATAGTATTTGTTCCAAAAAGTATTTACGACTATCATGATAGTTGTTACCTTGAAGTGTATTCCCATTAGATAAGGTATTAATTTATTTAGTGCATGTAGTATTGCCAACATTTCCTTCTCATAAATAGATTTTTGTAAATACTTTCCTTTGATTGGACAACTTTCAAAAGCAATGGGTCTTCCTTCTTGCATTAAAACAAAACCAATTCCATTTCCTGAGGTATCACATTCAACAATAAAGGTTTTTGTGAAGTATGGCATAGCTAAGACCGGTGCTATGCACATTGCCTCTTTAAGATGTTCAAAGGCCATAGTTGCTTCTAGAGTCCATGAAAATACATATTTCTTCAATAATGTTGTTATGGGTGTTGCTATTCTCCCATAATTCTTAACAAAATTGTGATAATACCCTTTTAACCTGAGAAATCCTTGTGGTTGTGGGGACTTTCCATTCCTTAATGGATTTAATTTTGTTAGGGCCTACCTTAACACCCTCGTGAGACACAATATAGCCCAGATATTCCATCTCTTGCACTCCAAAGAAACATTTGGAGGTTATTGCATATAATTTTTTTTCCTCTAATATTTTGAGCACCCTGTCAACATGTTGAACATGATCCTTCCAAGACCTGCTGTAGATTAGTATATAATCAAAAAATACAAAAAAAAAAATTCTAAGGAAGGGTTTGAAAATGGAATTCATCAACCCTTGAAATGTAGAAGCTGCATTGGTAAGGCCAAAAGTCATGAACAAAAATTCATAATGACCCTCATGAGTTAGAAATGTTGTTTTCGTAATATCTTCAGTCTTCATTCTAATTTGATGATATCCTTAACGAAGATCCAACTTGGTAAAATAAATTGCTCCATGTACTTCATATAATAAGTCATCAATCATAGGAATGGGAAACTTATCTTTAATACTGAGCTTATTGATCTAACTATAATTCGGACACATGCGCCATGATCCATCCTTCTTGTGCACCAACACTATTGGAGAAGAGAAAGAAATTTGACTCGGCTGAGTTATACCAGCCTCTAACATTTCTGCAATCATACGTTCAATTTCACTCTTTTGGACATAAGGATATCTGTAAGGACTGATGTTTGGAGGAACACTTCCTAGAATCAAATGAATATCATAATCATGATCATGAATAGGTGGGAGTCATTTCGGAGCTTCAAACACCTTGGAATGATTGTCCAAGACTTTTTGGAGATCTGGAGAAACAGATGATTTTGATGTTGGAACTTCTAGTGAGCATAATTGTGCAATTACGCCTCGTTGTTATTTCTTCAGAAGCTTTGTCATGACATTAGAGTTTATTATATTTCTCATATTCCCTGTGATACCCCCTAATTCAACTTCCTTTCCTTCCGAAATTTTTTTCAAGAAAAGTTCTTGAAAATTAAAAGCTACCATCCCCAAATATTGTAACCATTGTACTCCTAGTACAACATCAGCACCTCCCATTGGAATGGAAATAATTGTACTATTCAATACATATTCCCCCATTTTTAGCTGAATATTATGGCATTTTCTAGAGAAATTTATAGTTCCTCCATTTGCAACCATCACTTGAAATTATGGTGCTGGGTATAGGAAGAAATTCAATTCCTTGTCTACCTTACAATGAATAAATTATGGGTACTACCCGAGTCAATAGAAACTATTACCTTTTTCATATTGATATGTCCTTCTATCTTGAGATTTTGAGGAGTGGTAATTCCTGCTAATGCATTACAGGATATGGTTGGACTCATTTATTCTTTCTCTAGGGTTGGTTCCTGGTGTATATCCTCTTATTTTAAATCTTCTTGTTCATTTTCTTTCTCCTCTTCACAATCTATGTAAAATAATTTCTTCTCAGCACACTTATGAACTTTAGTGTATTTGCTATCACAACTGTAACAAAGCCCTTTTGCTCTTTTTTCTTCTAATTTTTGTATTTTAAACCTTGTAGGTTGTGGAAGTATTGGAGTAGCAACACTTCCGTCTTTATAGATGTGAGTGGTAGGCTTCCTTGTCGCCATAATTTTACTTTCAATTTTTCTTTCCAACTTGAATGCCTTCTCCAACGAATCAGACTCCTAAAGGTGAACCTCATGTTGGATGTTATCCTTTAAAGTCCCTATGAAGACATCAATCCTATGTTCCTCTATAATATCAATTACCCTTATATTTAATTTTTGGAAGTCCTCAATGTGCTCCGCCAGTGTACCCTTTTGTTTGAGATTTATCAATTGGCTAAAGAAGGTGTTGCTCTTTGTGTCCTCATAATGTTATATCATTTCCTCTTTCAAAATTGACCAAGTGACAATTTTTTTACGATAGAAAATCCATCGATACCATACAAGTGTATCTTGTTCCAATTGTAAAGTTTCAATGTGTACCTTTTGTTTTTTTTGCACATTATGGAGATCAAAATATTTCTCCATCTGTAGTATCCATGTTACGAGATCCTTGCCATCAAACTTCCTCATATCCATCTTTGGAATATGGTGGGTCTTACAACCAACATTAGAGTTTATGAAATCATGTTTAACATTTATTTTGTTCTCATCATGAGTTTTCAGTACTACCTTTTCACCATTAGAAATCATTTCTTCTATCAAATTTTTCAAAATTTCCCTCAAGCCTTCCATGTTTTCTTTTAGATTATTCTTCATGTCTTCCATGTTAGCTTTCATGTCATCCATCTAAGCTTCCATGCCACTCTTCAAACCATCCATCTTAGCTTCCACATCTTTCTTCAAACCATCTATATTAGCTTCCACGTCTTTCTTCAAACCATCCATCTAGCTTCCACGCCTTTCTTCAAAACTTCCAGTTCATTTTTAGTTTCTCTTTGTGAGAGAGAAATTTGACACACTTGCTCTTGTAATTTTGATATATCATGTTGCAGTTCTTCCCTTCATGAATCATAGTAGAGCCTTCAGAGGGCTTAATGGGTGTTGAATTATTTTTAGGGGGGAATTGTAGAACCCAATACTAATATATATGCTTGAATATGCCCTTGGAAACACTTCAAAATGATTTTTCAAACAAGAATTATGCAATTTGAAAAAAAATTATACACCTTTTTCTTGATTTTGCAAAGCTTGATATTGAAACTTATTTATCTCTGTAATTTCCAATCCTCAAGAATTGATCTTCAGTCTTGTAGTAGCCATCTGAGTCTTCTTTCCAATTCCATAGTTCTGACCTGATTTGGATTATTCAAGAAAGAGCTATGCCCAATATCCCACAATGACCTAATTATGGACTGGTTCAGTAGAGTGAACTTGTACGATGTGCCACGTATCATTATTTCCTCTTTCGGCTCTAAAATTGATATACAGGAAACTAAAACCAATTTAATTTTGGTCACTTTTTACATAATTCTGATCTGATGCTCAGAGAGAGAGTTATGACAAATTTCCCAAGGTCACCTCTTTTAGATGAAATTCGGGAGCCTGCAAAAACCGTAACTTCCATAGATCATATCTCCAAAAATGTTGTGAACCAAGATCTGAAATGTTTACACACAGTTCCTTAGTATTTCTTTGAAATGGGTATTTTGTTTTAGTGTCTGAACCCTCGTAGAAAAAAGGTTATATAAAAAGTTCCCTGATGACCTATTTGAAGCAGCAAAACCCTAGAATCCAAAGCTCTCATACGAAATGTCATGAAATCAGCTCCAAAAAGAGACTAAAAGAGAGATCAATGCCTTATAATTCAGCCACTTTGAGGGGGAAACCTCCTTTACATTACATAAATGAACAATTATTTGATGATACAAATGAAAAAACTTCCTTTCTATATATAGGAGTCCATGGGGTCCAATATAATCCTAGCTGACCTAACAATAATAATGTAAGGGCATAATAATAACAATATGGGTATCACAAGGGTACAATAATAACAATAATGGGGCTACACTAACAACAATAAGGGACTACACTAGTAATATAGGGACTTAACAAGTAGGATTATGAGAGTGACTGGAGGTTTACAATCATAGGTTTGCATTGCCATGGGAGCGATTGAGAGCCTAGGTTAGTGAAAAGGAAATCTAACTCAGGGGTTGGGCACCTGGAGTGGTTGGTTAGCTCTTGAGGGTCCTATAGCTCCCTAAGAAAGTTAGTTTGGTTTCAATTACTCGATTTGACTTCCTTAACTGTACCTAATAGGTTGATTCATATCATAGTAATTCTTTATCATATATTTAACCCGGTAGATTGGTAAGCTTAGGTATGTGTGGGAGGAGGGTGTTACACTCTTCATCATACATGCAAACATATGTGTGTCTGTGTGTCAGTGAGATCAATGAATAAGTAATTGATGAGATAATTTTTTATATTTCTTTGTTTTTCTATTATAGTTTAGGTAAGGGTGTAGTTTAGGTAAGGGATTGTAAGATAACCATTGCACCCTCCTCTCCTTACACCCTCCACTCCATTGATCCATATGGCATACATAAATTTATTTTAGTAAGGAAGTGGCTAATGGTTTTTGTGATTTTAGTCATTGCATGAGTTACCTAGTGGAGGAATTTGTAATTGTCACTAGAATTTAACAATTTTGTTTGAAGTGTAACCATCACATTTGTGAACTTAGACAAAATAATGGACTATTTGAATTACATATATATGTTGTCTAGTATTTTTGTATCATCTTCTAATTTTAATGTCATTCCAGAATTGTCATGCTTAAATAAACATTTAACACAAAAAGTTATCATTTACTCCGAGGATGGACATGACATATACAAAGTAGTTAGATATCGGCATGGGAGAGTATACAACAATGAAATTTTTCATGGTTATTAAGGATCATGATAAAGGAATTTTTATCAATATTTGCTACCATTTCCATAAGATTTAAAACCATGTCTAGAGCAACAAGGATTTGGAAAATTTTAGCGAATTTGTAATTTCCACTAGAATTTAACAATTTTTTTTGAAGTGTAACCATCATGTTTGTGAACTTAGACAAAATCATGGACTATTTGAATTACATATATATATATGTTTTCTTGTATTTTTGTATCATCTTCTAATTTTAATGCCATTATAGAATTGTCATGAAATAAAAATTTAACAAAAAAAGTTATCATTTACTCCAAGGAGGATGGACATGACATATACAGGGTAGTTATATATCCATGGCAGAGTATAGAATAATGTAATTTGTCATGGTTATGAAGGATCATGATAAAGACAATTATATCAATATTTGCTGTAACCATTTCCATATGATTTAAAACCATGTATAGAACAACAAGGATTTGGAAAATTGCAGTCAATATATCTCTCTAAATCATTGGAATGAAGCTTATCATGCATATGGGAATAGTTTATTCTACATCCAAGTTCTTGTGATAGACCTTTTAATCATTTTCTAGAAGAGAGAGAAACAAATAAGGAACACATTAAATGTAATTCAATAACTATTTTTTCAAAATAATTGTTGGTTGATTGGTCACAAAGATTGTTGGTATTTTATATTGTGCATCCTAAAGATGTTAAATTCTTTGAGTGAATCCTCTTTAAATGAATCAAATAATTTATACTGTAAAAAGTATGTATATTGAAAATTAATGGTGTTTCCTTTATGGAAGGATGGAATGTTTGGTTAGTTGCATGTGAAGATGAAACTAAGGCAACATACCCAATAATGCAACTAAATATTCGAAGAAAATAGAAAACAATTAAGAATGTTCATTAAATATAACATTATTCCCCAAACAATGATGTGCAAATTTCCTTAGGGAATATGGAAGGCATTCATATATTTTTATGAAATGGCTAATACAAGTCATGTATTATTTTGAATTCCTATCTATAAAAAGGACCGTTAACACTCAATGTTCACCAATTTCTCTCTCTCTTGTCCCACCTGATGGGTGCCAAGTGGAGTGTCCAGTTGAAACATTGGACATATTATAAATCCTATTTCAGAGTTTTCTCCTAAAATCTACTTACAATGAATGAATATGGAAGCAAACGAAGTTATTCAATTTTTGTATCTAGAATTATAGAATTAAATGATAAACTAAGAGATAAGTGCATTGATTTGGTTTCTATTATATTAAATTGAATGTGATATGAATGCCAGTAGCAAGATATCGAATATATTTGACTATTAGTATTTTAGATAGAATATTTAAAATGTTAACTGTACGGAACCCTTTGATGCTTCTATTTTCCGAAGTAGACTCCGAAATAAACATTTTGGTAGGTCAATATTTCAAATCTAATAATATTCATCATCACTAGAGAATATTCAAGGAGAAGAAGGATAGAATGTATAGAAATAAAGAAGAGTCAAGGAGAAGAAGGATAGAGTGTATAGGAATAAAGGAAGAGAAGGGTCATCCTAAGAAGAAGAAAAATAAAAGCTAAAAAAAAAAAGAAAACCAAATACCAAGACCCTAAAGGGAATTTTTAAAAAATATAATAAAGAAGCTAAGATTAATTAATTAATAAAGCTTATATTAATATGATTAAAAATCAATCACATGAGTTTAATAATTAAATGGAGGAAATATTAATATGATTTAAATTAATAAATAGGACAAACTAAATGTTATATTATATATAAATTAATATAATAAATATTAAAATGGATATTAATATGGATAATAGTAAAAGTCAAAATAAATTTAAGTATAATAGGTGTAATAAGATTAACTTGATTTATAAAATGGATGTAAATTAATTTAAATGAAACCATGTTAAGAATTAATAGTAAATATCTCAAATTGTTGATTGTATATCATTCTTTCTTTAATTTTTTTGGTTTCATCTTACTCTAAACTTTTTTTTATATAGGAATAAGGAAGTAAGTTAGACTTGAAATGGAAGTAATTTATGTTTCATTTTGATTCAAGAATTTGTTATATATATATAAACAAATTTTTGAATCAAAATGAAACATAAAAAACCATATTCCATTTCAAATCTAATTCACTTTGAATTTGATTTACATAAATATATATTCATATGAAGATATAAATCCATGAAATAGTGTCACATTTATTAAAATGTGGCTATAAGAAATTGATATTCTAAATATTTCTTAATTTAAAAAACAATTGAAGTATTTTATATTTATATATATAGAATCTTTTGTTACGGTTTGTTAAAAAAAGACATTTTCAAGGATTGTGTAATTTTTTTAATTGCATGTGAAAAACATATATGTTTTCATCTGCTATAGATGGGTTAGATTCAATAATAGTAAAAAAAATAAAAATTACATGTCAAATTTGCTTTTAGTTATATTTTTATCTCAACAACTATTTCAATGTTGTGATATATGATAATAATTCTTTCCTTTTTTTACTCTTATTTTAAGAATAAGTTATAATAATTTAATTGGTTATTTGTTAAGTCATGTGGGTTTCTTAACCTGTGTCTTGCCTTAGGGGCATATACGCTATCATAATCATGCAAAGATAGCACACCATCTCTAACTGTGATTGTATTCCCAAAACGTTTTCACTCTAGTGTCTTAACAGAGCACTTATCCCACTTTTTATAAAAATATAATTTAAAGAGTTTTAATTTTTGTATTTTCACTCTATGTCATAATAGAGCACTTATTCCACATTTTATAATAATATAATTTAAATAATTCTAATTTTTATATTTTAAATTATTTGTTGTATATTAATTATCAAACAATATATTTATCAATTTGTTAAAAAAAAACCCAAATTATAAATCCATATAATTATTACTCAATATAAATTGAACTAATTGTTAACTAGAAAATATACATCCATATAACGATATTAGAAAATATACATCTATATAACTATATTATTTAATGAATTAAAAGTATATTTTTATCAATTAAAAGTATATTTTTATCTATTAAAAATGGTAAACCATTTTAATAAATTATAAATATCTAAAATTATTATATCATATACATTTTCCAGATTTATAAGTGAATACAAATAAAAAGTTTGAAAAAATTATTTCAATTTAATTACAAATATTTAAGGGCATTCATGTTTAATTATTTTAATATTATAAAAATTGATATAATAAAGAATATGTCGATAAATTTCTTTGAATATGTTAAAAAATATTTGTATAAAATATTAAATTTAAAATAAAATAAAGCTGAAATTATATAATAATATCACACCAATAAATTTATCTATAAAAAAATAAATAACTCTCTTCTTACTTGAAACTATTCAATGATCAATCTAAATATTTCACGAAATTGTCCTCAGATGTTTTTTGAGATGTTTTTATTATATGCTTTGGGTATTGTTTTTAGCTTCTTCCACATAAATTTCAAGTTTACTTTCCATGTTTTTATTATATGCTTTGGGTATTGTTTTTAGCTTCTTCCACATAAATTTCAAGTTTACTTTCGAAGTATTTTATTTTAAGAAAATTGTTCTTTCCATTTTATTGTAATATTACATTTTTTTATTATATGCTTTTGGGTTTCCATTCTTTTGTGCAAGTTATTTCTGCAATTTCACTTTCTTATAACATAGTTGGACAACTTGACTAGATCATCTTACCTATAGTACAACATCTCAAAGGAAAAAGGTCATGACTACTGCATATAGTGTCTCCCTGAGCTTTATTGATGTATTACTAGTCATAATTGGTTGAATTTAATCTATTATTTGGTTTTTAAAATAAGTTTTTATCTTTTTATTTTTAAAATTTTAATAATAAAAAAAATATTGATAAATTAAATAATAATGACAAAATATTTAATTAAATACTATTTTTTCAATGAAAAATTAAATTGAATACTAATGACATAGTATTCTCTTAATTAGAAATATACTATATTAGAGAATATAACATGCCTTTGGACCAAAAGATATATATTAGGTCTTGTCTCTAGAAGAAGAACACCTTATTTTTATTTTTAGTTCATAGAACTATCTTAAATTTGTATTATCATATTTAAAATAATTTTCTCTATATTATAATTTGAATAATTTTTTTAGTAAATATTTATCTGAAATTTGTATTATCATATTTAAAATTGATTTTCTCTATATTTTAATTTGAATAATTTAATATATAGAAGTCTCTTTTATTTATCTTTTTAAAATTCTTTGACATACACTAATTTATTTGAATTGAATTTTATGTCTTATTGTTAAATACATACCTTTCAATAGTAAATATACATTAGTATAATATTTTAAATAAAGAAAAATATGTTATTCTATATTATGAGTTTTTCTAGTATAATATGAGTTTTTATATATCTATGATATCAATTAGGAAAATATAATTTGTATATAAATGAAAAAACTATACAAAATAAAAATATAACATGAATATAAAAATTGGTAAATCTAATAAAACAATATAAAGAGGAATGAGTGATAAGTCACTTTTAAATCTTCTATAGCCTTCAGGCAAGCCTTGATTAAGAATTTGTGAGACAAATTGTTTTCAATGAAAACATAGAGTTGCTAATTCATAACTGGTGTCCTTTCAAATTTCAAATAAAGAAGTAAAAGATATTTTAAACCTTTAGGAATTACTTATTCTAAATATTTCTTATTTCTTATATATATATATAGAGGTTGTTTTAGAGGATTTTTTTATGTCCTAAGCTTCCAAAATTTGTGACTTACAGTATAAGATAAAATTTTCTTAAATGTTCATGGTTTTAATAGGTATAGGATTTTCATTTTATAATTCTTTATTTTAAGAATATTTTTTTGGGGAAATTATATATATATATATATATATATATATGTGTGTGTGTGTGTGTGTGTGTGTGTGTAAATGAGATAAAATTTATTTATTATTTATGGTAATTTTATAGTCACATAATATTTTACAATAATTAAAATGTTTATTTTATTATAAATTTATTATTTATAAACGATTTTTTAAAAATTATATGGATTTACCATCTTTTATAATAATAATAATAACAACAATTACTACTTTTACTTTAGTAGTTTAATTGAATTTAAAAAGTATAGAATTTTGTTGACTTGTATTTATTCTCCATCATATATAAGTACATGTGTATGAGAGAGAAAGAGAGATATATGAATAAATAGTTGATAAAATACATTTCTATATTTCTGTGTTTTGTTATTGCAATTAAGTAAGAGAGTGTGAGATAAGCATTGCACCCTATAGTCTATATATCTATAAGGTAGACACAAGTCTATTAGAGTAAGGAAGTGGCTATTGGTTTTTGTGATTTAAGTCATTGCATGATGTAACTAGATGTAAAAAAAATCTTTGAAGGATAACCATCACATTTGTGAACTTTGACAAAATCAATGACTATATATATATATATATATATATATATATATATATATATATATATATATATATATATATATATATATATATATATATATGTTGTCTAGTATTTGTGTATCATCTTCAAATCTTGATACTATTTCTGAATTATCATCAAATCCATGGGAGAGTATATAGCAATTACATCTGTCATGGTTATGAGGATCATGATATAGACAATTATAATAAGACTTGCTACCACTTCAAGATGGTTTGAAACTATATTTAGAAGAATAGAGATTTGGAAAATTGTGATGAATATGTCCCTCTAAAGCATTGATGAAAGCTCATCATCCATATCAGAATAATTTATCCTAGATCCACCATCATAATTTTCTTGCCATGCATGTTTTAATCATTGTCTAGAAGAAAGAGTAAAGGAGAAGGAACATACTAAAATAATTTCAATAACTATTTTGTCAAAATATTGTTGGTTGATTAGTCACATATTATTGATATTTTATATTATGCTTACTAAAAATGTCAAATTATTTAAGAGATTCTTATTGAAATGAATCAAGTAATATATTGAAAATTAAATTTGTTTCCAGTGAAATGTTTGGTTAGTTTCATATGGAGATGAAACTAAAGGAACATCCCAGTAACATCAACTCAACACTAGAAAAATATAAAAAAACAAAGCATAGTATAGCCATTGCCACAGTTATTTAAAAAAAACACTTGACTCACTTACATGTGTAATTTTATTTTAATTTACATATAAAATATTTGTATGAAAAATGAAATTTAAAATGAAATATAGTTTGAAATTATAGATCAAAACTCCCTTCGTAGTTGAATCTATTGATTGACCAATTTAAAGAACAATGAATGTTTTGTATTTACATTTCCATGTGAAAATAAACAGATGTCCATGTTGAAAAGGTCATTCAAAGAACAGTGAATGTTTTGTATTTAGATTTCCATGTGAAAATAAACAGATGTCCATGTTGAAAAGAAGATAAACAAAGGAAAGAAATGATTAGCTGACTATCCCCCGAGACCAGAGAGCAATTATTGCATGTAATCTGCATGGTTACTTCTATATAATTCTATTTGAGCTTTTATAATGGAAAATACCGAGTAGAGTTGAGAATGGTTTTATCTGCTGCAATGAAATAAGTCGAACTTCTGACTGTTTCCAATGAAAATACACAAGGCATCAACATCAGCTTGGAACATGCAGATGATGAAACGATTATAATGAGATATCAGCTCGATTAACAAGAATGGTTTATAAATGAAACAATACATATTTATGTATTCTATAAATCTAAGAAAACCATTGCAATCAACCCTTTTAGCAAAGGAACTCAATGCAATTTATGAAAAACTTGATAGATATGGAGGAGAAATGAGTAACTGTAAAATATAAATTAAATCATTAACTTATCCATAGAGATGATAATTTCCTGTGCCGTATGGTTGAGATTATGAAACGTTTATAATGAGATACCAGCCCGATTAACAATAATGGTAAGAACCCAAAGTCAAGAGTGAGTCACATACTAACCCAAAGTCAGTTTAGAGGTAAGAACCTCATTCATACTTGATCCCAGATCAATTTTTTGGACACATACCATCCTAGAAATGGAGAGTACGACAATCCCTCGGTGTGTCCATCATTCATGCTATTAGTCTCTATCCTCATTTCCCAGCTCAATGTCCAAATGAGAGGTATTTCACATGAGTCCTAGAATCCATGGGTAGGATGCATGTGGGGCATAGATCAAAGAGAGGGTGAACCAACTCAATATCACAACAATGGGGAAGAAGCACACTAACAAGGTAAGGCAAATCTCTCCAGTGTTTTCTTATAGCTCCAAGAAGCTATCCCCAAGCCCCCTGGAGCTCCTACAGCTCATAGTCCAACGCAAGCGGGGCCCTAATAATAAGGTTTGTCCACGACACCAATATTCTCACGGAAGGTTAAGAGTTTGACCTTCCTAAGGGCTTCGTGAGAATATCTGTGACCTCCTCATCAGTCCCAATGTGATGAAGCCTTACAGCGCCTCACTGTACCATGTACTAGAGAAAGTGGTACCTAATATCAATATGCTTGGATCAGTCATAGAAGATGTGATTCTCAAAAATACGAATTTTTCTTTGGTTATCACAAAGGATAATGGTGGTATCTAGCACATGTACAAACAACTCATTGAAGGGATTTCTCAAGAAAACTAATTCACAATAGAACATACTCGCTACAGTGTATTCAGCCTCAGTGGTGCTCGAACCAACCAATTTCTGCTTCCTTCTCATCCAAGATATTGAATAAAAACCTAGAGTGAAGCAACATCCAGATGTGCTCTTAGTCCCAATGTGATGGAGCCTTATGGCACCTCACTGTACCATGTCCCACACAAAGTGGTACCTAATATGAATATGCATGGATCATTCATGAAACACGGGATTCTTAGAAAGACGAATCCGAATTTGGTTATCACAAAGGATAACGGTGGTATCCAACACATTTCCAAATATCTCATTGAAGATATTTCTCAACCAAACTGCTTTGCAACATGACATACTCGTTGCAATGTATTCAACCTTAGTGGTGCTCAAAGAAATCAATTTATGCTTCATGCTTCTCCAAGATATCGAAGCATAACCTAGAGTGAAGAAACATCCAAATGTGCTCTTACGATCCACCACACTACCTTCCCAATCGACATCGGTATATCCATGGAGCCTCATACTCCCGAAAATGTATCTCAGCCCATGGTTGATTGTGCCCCGAAGATATCTCAAGAGATTCTTGGCACCAATCCAGTGAATATGATGAGGCTCGACCATGTATCGACTCAACGTGTTCACTGCAAAATATATGTTCGGGCATGATTTTACATAGAACATCAAGGCCCACACGAGTTGAAAATACTCGGTGGGATTTCCAAACTCGGGCCCAACATCACTTCCAAACAACTTCTTAAAGTTGAGTTCCATCGGAGTAGTCATGAACTTGCAGTCCACCATCCCAAATCTCTCCAGCAGCCTCACAACATATTTTCCTCGAGAAAGGAAAATATCACCTAGCTTTTTCTAGACCTCCAAGCCTAAGAAATATTGCATCAGTACTAGGTCCTTCATCTCCAACTCGGAAGCTAGATCCCTCTTACATTGATGAATGAGATGGAAAACACCTGTTAGAAATAAATCATCCAAATAGAGAACCAAAATGAGAGGCTTGTCATTATCAGCCTTAAAATAAAGGTTGGGATCAACATCACTTCGAGTAAAGTCCAAATTCATGAAGTAGTTATCAATCCTCCCATACCAAGCCCTGGGGGCTTGCTTCAACCCATAGAGGGCTTTCTTCAACCTGCATACATATGTGTCTCTATCTTGGACTTCAAACCTAAAGGTTGTTCTACATAGGCCTCTTCCTTGATTTAACCATGTAAAAAGATAGTCTTCACATCCATCTAATGGATACTCCATCCTTGTGTTGCAACAAGGGCAATGATTGATCGTATGGTGGTATAGTGGGAAGCAAGTGCAAATATATCATCATAATCTATGCCTTCCTTTTTAGAGAAGCCTAGGGCTACAAATATTGCCTTGTAATTTTCATCACTTCCATTGACTCCATGCTTGATCTTATAGAGCCATTTCGAGGTGACAAGAGATTTATCCTTCGGTATAGGGACCACATCCCAAACATCATTCTTCATGATTGACTCATATTCCTCATGCATAGCATCCTTCCAAACTTGATGCTTTATGATTTCTTCAAAATATCCAGGCTTAGATTGTACAATAGTTCTCATGGAAGCTAGGTACCCTTGGTACCTATTCAGCTTCTTAATTTCACAGAATGTTCCCCTTGGAGCAATATGTCCCTCAACATCTTCGATAGTGTCTCTAAGCCATGAAAGTTTTCTTTTATTTGAGGAAGGTGGATATATAGGATCCATCGGACCTTCAACATCGGGCATCGGTTCAACCTTTGACTCTTCATGCCTTCTAGCTTCTTCTTATTCTTTTTCTTCCTTTGAGATAGGAAGATCCTTGACTTTCCTGAGGGCATCATCTTCGTCGAAGGAGAGATCATGGCATATATCCACTTCTCTTTGAAAAAACACATAGATTATATATGCCTTCGAGCTTTCACTGTAGCCCAAAAGCGTTCCCTTCTTCCTTGAAGCATCGAACTTGCTCCTCTTTTCTTTCGGCACATGAAAATAAATGGGACTTCCGAAAAGTCTAAAAATAGATACATCGGGCTTCTTACTAGAGAATACTTCTTCGGGAGTTTTGAAGTCCAATGCAGAATGTGGGCGTCTATTTTGAACATACGCATTGGTATTGACAACCTCTCGCCATAGAAACTTTGGAAGACCTTGGTCATAAATCATGGCATGGACAACTTCCAAACTAGTTCTATTCTTCCTTTCAGTGACACCATTTTTTTTGGGAGTATACACAGTGGTGGTCTCCCTCTTAATGCTAGCTTCTCTACAATAGTCATTAAATTCAGTCGAATCATACCCTTTTCCATTATTGGTCCTCAAAATTTTTATCTTCTTTCCTATTTTTTTCAACCAGGGCCTTGAAGGTACGAAACCACTATAATGCTTCATCCTTCTTCAAAAATAATATCCAAGTCTTGTGGGATAATTAATCTATAAAAGTGATATAATATAATCATTCTCCCAAGGATGTTACAGGAAACATACCAAATAGATCAAAACGCATGAATTGCAAAATATCATATGTCTTTGTGACCCTTGAGGGGAATTGTCCCCTTGTATGCTTTCCTTCGGCACAACCATGACACACACCTTCATGATCATCTTTAAAATCGAGCATCCTTGTTACCACCTTCCTTGCTTTGGGAAGGGCTTTGTAATGATGGTGTGAAAACCTCTGTTGCCATAGCTTGGATTGAAGGGTTGTGTCACATGACATGGATGCCAACAAACTTCCTCCAACCTGATAGAGTGTATCAACCCCAAAACCAAGAGTGAATGATTCTTTGAAGTTCCTCTTAAATGCATACCTTTCCATCGATGAATGCCACCTTGAATCCTTTTTCTTGCATTTCCGAGATAGTCACTAGATTCTTCTTCAAGATAGGTACATACAATACATTTTGCAAATAGAGAACTTGACCTTGATTTAGATGAAGGGTCAGAGTCCCCGCCCCTTTCACGAGATAGGTGGCATTGTCACCAAGGATAATTTCCAAATTAATATTCTTTTCAATCAAATTTGAGAGGGCTTATTTATATCCAATGAAGTGCCTTGAGGCACCACTATCAATCAACCAATTATCTAGGGTGTCAGAAGGAGATGCAACAAAGAGGGAATATATAATAATATATTCATTTTTCCTATCAACAACATTAGATTAATCATACCTAGAATTTCTTGAACTCTTGAAAGGTTGACCATTTCCACTTCGATCAGAGGGATCCTTCCTCTTTCCTTCAAACTTGTTGTTCCTTTGATTTCATTCCCCCTAAAGTTGTTGTTGTCATAATCTTCGGAAGATTCCCTTATATTAGGGAATTCTCTTGCGTAGTGACCAAACTTGTTACAAGTATAACATCTTCCTTTTATTCCTTTGGGACCCACTCTTCCATGATTTTGATTTCTTAGACCAATATTGTTCCTCTTCTTTGCATGAGTGGTGAAGGAAGTAGGGTCACTTCCATTCCCATTAGAGGGATGGTATCTCTCCATCACCCTTGTATCCTCTTGAGTGAATCTTGTCAACAATTCATCAAATTCAGGAATCACATTATTATTAAAAATAGTAGTATTGAATACATACCATTCTCGGGGGAGTCCTCCAAGAGAAATGAGAGTGAGCTCTCGGTCAGCTGTGGCTTTCCCAATAGCTAAGATATCATTCTTGATTTTGGTGAGCCTCATGAAATATGATTGGATGGATTCCTTTTTTCCCTTCTTGATCTCCTTCAACTTGTTCTTAAAAAATAGAATTTGATTATCATTTCTAGCCCTGAACATACTAACCAACTTATCATGCATCTCTTTAGATGTTCCCAGCTCAAAGATATAAGAAACCAAGTGCTTATGAATAATCCATGATGATATTATTCTCCTTGAATTCCCCTTTATTGTACTTAGTATTAGTGGTAGCACGTGCATTTGGTGGAGGCTCATTGATCTTCCCCTTCACATAATCCATAACATCTTGGTCTTCCAATGTCAAATCCAAGGAAATTTTCCAAGCATGATAATAAAACTTGTGAGTTAGTTTATCATGAAATTTGAAACCCTTATATGATGAGGAGGCCATTGATTCTAGTTCTTGATTATCCAACTTCTTCGGTATTTTCTTTTCACACTTTCTTGGGCTTTGTCTTCACCTTAGCTTTGATACCATGTTAATTTTAGACAACCATGGTATGTTATATGCTTAATGTAGTTTACTTCAATCATTCTTATTAGCCCAATTCATATTTGCATTCAAATAACCATTGAAATTAAATAATGATAGAACATAAAATTAAATCGATAGAATACAAGACAATACAAGATACAAGAATTTGTAATTCTTCTTATTTAGCAAATATAGAGAAAAATGTTTATTATAATAGTCAACAAGATTCCCTAACCAACAAAGAATTTTTTAGTCAAACCAGTCCTTCAACCTCCAAATAGGTTCATTCAAAATCGGTCAAAGTCATCCTTCCTTCAAGGTCAAACTCACCCCAAAAACCACTCCAAAAAATAGGTAATGCACCAATCAAATCTATGGTCAAATCAGTCAATGATGAAATCAACGTTGTGGTCAAAGGTTAGTATTTAACCTTAATTTATGTGCCCTCCAATGTGACCTTCCAAGATTCTATTTCCTGAGTAGAAAAAAAGTCAGACAACAAGGTTTGACCCATGGTCAACACTATTCAACTCTCCAGGAACAACCCTAAAACAATCTGAAATATTCTACTATTGTTTCACATGTGTGGAGGAGAGAGAAAGCCTCTCAGGCTTGTACAAACCAATCATATGAGAGAGAGATGTGTGAAATGAGTTGATGATGAAATGAGCATCATGTCTCTCTAATTTATATCCATGAATGGGGGTGAGAGACACATCTTTTTGGGCTTGTCAGCCTACATTACAATTCTGATCGACCTTGACAACTTACACATGTGTGGAAAATAAATTCAAAATATAAGTTCTACTGATCCAAACAAGATGATCTTTAGATCAATCTTTCACCTCTAAAAAATAGGAATCCAACAAAAATACCATCTCAATAATATGAGCAATGCAACATGGATTTTGGACGTATTTTCCAAAAATTAACACCATGGGAATATGGTACTCAAGGACAAGCTTCGAAGCATCAAAATGAAAAATAATGACACAATTCCAAAGTACCTAGGAAGATTTAAAAAATGTCGTGATGAACTTGGCGAGGTAGGTGTTATTGTCCCTGAAGAAGATCTGGTAGAGCTAGTCCTCTTGGGCCTTCCCAGGAGCTTACATAGTTATCAAGATTCAGGAAATGGTAGAGAAAAGCTACCATAGTGGGAGTGGTTATGGTCCGATATAGTGCAGGGACATATAAGGTGGAGCAACATAGACGAGAATTCATCCAAGGTCAAGGATGAAGATAAGTGTGCCTTGGATGGGAAGGAAAATAAAGGGAATAAATCCCAACCTAAAGTAGAATCTAGTCAAGGGGGAAAGAAGAAGGACTTTTCCATAATAAAGTGCTTTCACTGTCATTAATTCAGGAACTATTCTATGAAATTCCCACACAAGCTAAAAAGCAAGAAGACCTGAGGAGGAGTGGCAGTTGAAGCTCTAGCTTAACAATTCAAGCTTTATTTTACCCTCATTACATGCATGGCAAGCATAGTGATGCGAAGTGTTTGGTATATCAACAACAGTGTATTGTGCCATATGAAGGGGAACAAATACTTCTTCAGTGACTTGGATGAAAAATACATCCAAATGCACATCAAGATGGAAAATGATGGAAGGTACATCACGACTCGGAATGATGCTATCCTCTTTGATAGAGAGCAAGGATCCCCTCTGAATCTCAAGGATGTAATTTTTGTGCTAGGTCTAAAGAAGAATCTCGTTTATGTTTCAATGTATGAAGACCTTGGATATGATGTGATATTCAACATAGGAAAGTCGTTCCAGAGACACATCACCATAAGACGAGTGAAGCATATCGAGGTTCGAGTGAAGAACCTCTATAGGTTGGATATGGAAGACTCTCTTGCTTTGAGGACAAAAGAAGAGAAGTTTCAGATCCAAGATGTTAGTGAATTATGGCATAAAGGACTTGGCCATTTAATTATGGAGCTTTCAAGATCATGCAACATATCACCACATGCATCCCCAAAGGAGCTCTAGAGCAGAAACATACATGAAAAGGGTGTACCTTGGGGAAGTACACAAAATACACCTTCAATGATCAGGATAGCAAGGTGCATGAAATCCTTGAAGGGATCCACTCTGATGTTTCTGGACCTTTCTTGACATCCTCCACTACCAATCATAGGTATTATGTTATATTTCTAGATGATTTCTCATGTAAGTTCTAGATTTTATTCTTACAAAAGAAATACCAAACATTCTCCAAGTCTATTTAATTTAAATCACTTGTTGAGAAAAAATTGGCATGAAAGTGAAGGCTTCGAGGAGAGATAATAGTGGTGACTACATGTCGAATGAGTTTAAAAAATTATGTTCAAAGGAATTCATTCAACAGGAGTTGACAACACCCCATAACCCACAAAAAAATGGGGTGGTTGATAGGCAGAACATAATTATTATGGGAGCAACAAGGGAGATGTTGCATGACTATGGCCTACCTCTAAACTTGGGGGCCGAGGCATGCAACACAACGATAAATTTGCAGATCAGGAGTCCTCATCATATTCTTGGGATGATTACACCAGAATAAACTTTTTCATGGAAGAAACTAGATGTGTCACACTTCACAATATTTGAATCATCAATATATTTCCATGTCTCCAAGGAAGAAAGGAAAAATCTAGAGCCAACAACAGAGTTGGGAATATTTTTGGGGTACACTAATACACCTCAGAACTATTGGGTATACTTTCCATCTCTCAAAATGATAGTTGTTCGCAGAGATGTGAACTTCGATGAAGAGAAGGCAATTAAGTGTTCCCTTGAGAGGAATATTTAGTTGCATGCATATTAGGAGCTTTTGACTCCAAAGGAAGAACCTTAAGAAGTTGTGGAGCAGCCACATGTAGAGGAGCAGGGAGTGGAGACAACCACTCAAGCAAAGAAATCAAGGGAAGGAAGGAAGCAGACTAGGGAAGTTGATATATTATTGTAGGATGATAGTGAGAATGTGGGAGCACCCACATAACAATGTAGGTAGAGGAGGTCACTGTATCAGTACACTGGATACATGGCTCTGATGATCGAGCTAGTAAAGATAAAACCAACCTCATTTTAGTAATAAATAGAGCAGCTAGTATGGGTTGATGCTATGGTAGAGGAATATGATTCCATTGTCATAAAAAGTGTTTGGGAAGTGGTCCCAAGACCTGCAGAAAAATCAGTGGTAAGTTAAAGATGTATTTACAAGGTAAATCATGCAGAAGACAGAAGCATCAAGAAGTACAAGGCCATTTTTGTGGCCAAGGGGTACTCTCAGGTAGAATGGATATACTATTAACATACCTTTTCTCCTGTATCAAGGTACTCTTCCATTAGATCAATTCTTTCTCTAGTTGCATAGATGGGGTGGAAGATCCACCAAATTGATGTGAAGAAAATATTCCTCAATAGATTTATTGAGGAGTTGGTGTACATTGGAAAACCTGAAGGATTTGAGACCTTCTATAAAGAGTCACATGTGTGCCAACTCAAGCAATTTTTGTATGGGTTGAAGGAAGCACCCTGTGCTTGGTACACTCAAATTGATAGCTACCTCACTAGTTTAGGCTTCAAAAAAAGTGAAGAAGATGCAAAGAGTTAACAAATTCTTGTAGAAGGAAATTTTTTTATTATAGTCTTATATGTTGATGACTTGATTTTGAGCGGTGATGAACAACTTATCAAGTCTTGCAAGGATGACATTGCAAGAGAGTTCAAAATGAAGGACATGGGACTTATGCAATATTTCCTTGGTTTGGAAGTATGGAAAAGAGAAGGGGAAATGTTTGTATCTCAAGTAAATTATTCCAATGAGATACTTTAGAAGTTCCGTGTGGATGCATGCAAACCCATGGAGACTTATCTAGTGATTAACTAGAGGAAAGAGAATGCCACTTCAAGTGAGGAAGTGGATGCTATGGTGTACAGGATGTTGGTGGGTTCACTCATGTATCTGGTGAACACACAACCATACATTTGTTATGCATTCAACCAATTGAGCCAGGCCATGGTTCAATCGACCAAATTATTTTGGAGGGAGGGATGCTAAACATGTAGTATGGTACCTTAGAGGCACCAATCAATTTGGACTTTGGTACAAACAGATAAAGGGAGTGAATATGCAAGGCTTCACATATGCATATTGGGTCAAAATTCCATCAAACCGGAAGAGCATATCAGGAGGAATTTTTTAGTGTTAAGTAAACAATGATTTCTTGGTACAACATGAAGTAAATATTTGTTGCACTCAACTTAGCAGAAAAAAAGTACATGGTTTTCATTTGAGTATCTTGTGAGACTATCTGGATGAGAAAGATTATTGTTTGATTATTTGGTCAGATGATGGATCCTACTGTGATTTATTGTGAAAATCAAAGTTGTATCAAACTCTCTAAGAATACAGTTTTTCACGATCAATCCAAGAATATAGATATTAGGTACCACCATCTACGAGATTATGTGCAAAGGTGGATCATGTTTTGGTATTACATTCTGATATAAGAACATGATTCATACATTTTGATTAAAGCTTTTTCAAGAGGTAAATTTGAGTTCCATAGAAGCAGGATTGGGGTATCTGATAGTCCCTTTCTTGCTAAGAGGGAGAATTGAAAATGTAGCAAGAAATGTAGTTTTTCCTTTACCTTGGTCAAACTAGATTAAAATTTGAATTTCAAATTCAGCAGAATAATTGGAGGTTGTTAATTGAGGTTACATGGATTTTTTCACTTATCTATCTCAATTAATTCAAGTTGGAGACACTTGATTTTAGTTCTAAATGATTGATTTCTAGTTTGTAGCAATCTAATTTAGTTAATTTGAGTTATTATCAGTTAAACTAGTTCCAACTATTAGAGAAAATAGTGGAGGGTCAAGTTGTTTAGTGCAAATTCAGTTAGACTTAGTGGTAATCCACTTAACTGAATAATCAATCGAAAATAACTGACGCATGAAGAAAAATCGAGCTACCTAATTTATATTGGAATTCAATGACAACGTACTATAAGTTATAAATTAATCCAAGTTATATAGGTGGTGCATGTAGTCATAGAATTTACCTATGGTAATTGTGCCATTTCGTGGTGAGAAATTCCTAAAACATAGGGTCAATTTCCCAAGGAAAAAATGCAAGGAAATAGGAGCTTGGAGGCTCTAAAATTTTTCTAAGTATTGGCCAAGGTCAGTTAGTTAGGTTGAGGATAAAAGATACATGTGCAGGTTGATCTCGAGCTTGATCAGAGCATATTATATTCATCCAAATTCTTTGATTAATGAAATACAAATAGTAAGGGGTTTTGAGAAATTTCTTTCCCATAGATAAATCTATGTGTATGTGTATTGAATCTTGATGCATGTTAATGATTTGTGTTCTCGATCATGAATTTACTTTTGCAGATTAGTAGAGTAGATTCTAGTCTTCTGATTTAGTAAATTTCATGAACATTTTAGGATCTACACATTAATTTGTACAATCACTAAGTAATATTTTAGTATCTTATAAAATGACATTTACCATAGTTAAGTCTCGAATTACTAAATTTTTACTTATATTAGAATAATTAAAATTCCCCTAATAATGTCTCTTGAGAAAAATGAGGACCTCGTAAGGATACCACTATTGGAAAGCAACGAGCCATATCTATATATATATATATATATGTAATGTAAAGGATACCTCTAACTGAGGAGAGCCATATATATATATATATATATATTATATATATATATATGTAATGTAAAGGATACCTCTAACTGAGGAGAGCTTTAGTGTGACCACCTTCCTCTATATAATATACTACCTCCATCCTTAAGAGAGATACTTTATTCATTGAAAAAATCCATTCTTTTGGTGCTTGTCGATAATGAAAATTTAGTAACTTAACTAGGTGATAGCATGAACATACCACCTTCCATGTGTTGCATGCATTGCACAAGTTTCCATGCAAGGTCTATGGTGGAAATTATTAGAGAGGGTGGGCTATAGTTTGAGAGGGCTTCCCATTTAGAAAAACGTTTTTTCACAAAATTCTAATAGTATTGGAATAAATCATAACTAAATTTGGTGCAATGAGAACAAAACAATAAAAAATCATACTACAAAACCTACTTTCTATGCCTCACAACAAGAAAGGACTAAATCCATCATATTTGTTGGAAAGTGCATATTTGTTCACTATCTTTGTTTCTTGAAATTGGATCACTCTAGATGAATCATGTATCAAAGAGTTGGTATACTCTCTGTGGGTGTGGCTCCTCATTATTTTCACTAACAGATGACTTTTTTTGGTCATCATCACCCCTGGATGAGGGAAGAATGTATTCAATAGTTGTTTCTACAAAAATCAATAATTTGACATTCAATAACTTCCAAGAAGTCGTAAAACCAATATAAGAGATGATTAAATAGAAGTGTGCTTACATTGAAGATGAAACTCTTAATTATATTTTTAATCAATATGTTCCACACCTTAGTTTCAGATACAAGGAATACACCACATTATTCGAAATAGTTGATCTATATTGGCATACTAAAACCTTCGTGGCACATGCTCTACTTATAAGGGAGTCTACTTGTCAATAAATTTAGTAGAACCTGGGATACAGGTAATACAAGGAATAAAATGAAAGTAAATTGACCACACAGAGATATAAATATAGTGGAGAGCATGGTAATATACTAAAAACCCAAATTTTATTAACAAATTAAATAATAGAACATATAGAAAAACAAGTTGGCTATAATGCTAGTAGCTTAATGGTCACTATATTAATTCATAAAGGCTACTACAAGACACCAAAAGAATATATTTTTAACATAAATAATTCAAAATAAAGGTCTAAATATTTAACCCTAGAAGATGAAGCACCAAATGGTCTATGGCCTCAAGGTGGTTAGGTGTATGTCAACTTCTTAAGGGTGCATCATTTTTATGCAATATCCATTTAGGGTGTTGTAACATCCCTTTGTTTATTTTCCATGTAAATAAAATAATGCCAAGGTCATGGTACAGGTATACCAAGTTGAATGGTGGGAAAAAATTATAATGGGAATTAGTTGTGGTTTATTAATGGCTATGGAAATTGGCAAAGAAGTTAAAAAAGGAAAAGAGGTAATAAATGACATTTAATTAAGGAAATAAAGGAAAATAGGAGATAAAGAAGGTGAAGAGACACAAACATGCATGCAAGGGAAGTTGGAGACAAAATGAAATTACAAGGAAAAATAAAATGAAGAGACATGAGACACCAATGATAAAAAGGCATTAGAGGAATAGTTAACATCTCTTGATCAATTTAAGCTTTTAATAGTTTTTGGCTCAACTCTTGATCATTCCAATTCTCTTCTTCCACTCTTGCATAATTAGAGCATTCTGTGATTATCATAGAATTCATTTGGATTTGGATAGAGGAAAGAAAGAAATCAAAGGAATGGGGGGCATCATAAAATAATGTTGGATCTGCAGTTATAGTAGGAGTACATTGCAGGTAAGAGGTTTCATGTGTGATTTCCTTCTAGAGATTCGAATGCATGGTACATGCATGTGGTTAATTGGTTATTTTATTGTCATTGTCATGGGATTTTCCTCAATTGACAATGGTTTCTGTTATCACTCTACAATTTTTCAAAACCTGATGCTTGAAAATCAGCCATAATACTCCTTCAAATTTCTTAGTTTGCAAAATATCATAAAATGATGAATTTTATGGTGTATTTAATTTTTCTAAACTTAGTTTAAAGTCTTAGAAATGAGTCCAAGTCACATTAGAGGAGTATGTTTTGAGCTGACACTTGGAAATGACCACAAGTCTGAAATTTTTCCATCTGTTACCAAACTGTCTAAGTCCGCAGCGAATATAGCAGGAAATTAACAGGATTTGATAGAGAAACACCTAATAGTTTCGTAGCAAATCTGACATTTTTCAAATGAAACGTACTACGAAATCTTTGCCAACCTTTAACGGTTTGAAGAATAATGATGAATGATTTAGTGTTGCAATGACCTACTACCATATTTAAACCATCATTTTAAAAGCTTTCCATGTCAGTCATAATTTTTTTATACATCCTCTCATTCCACTCTCATACTTTCTGTTTTATCTTTCCACATTCATCATTTGCTGCTAAAACATCTCTCTATCAGGAAGCTACCCTGTAAAAACCCTTGTTAATTGTATCAATCTCATCCCATTTTAGTTGCTCTTTGTTATCAAGCGTTCTATCTTAAACAGGTGTAAAGAGGTAAGGTAAGCCATTGTTTCATCACTCAGGGAATCGCTACAGCTACACCCAAGAAAGCTTACAAAGGAGGTATACCATTCCGCTATGAACCTACAAATCCATACTTGGTTTTAGAAAATGAATATCTCACAGAGTTGTTTACAAAGGCAGGATGCATTGCATTCATTCAGAAATTACAAGGGCATCATCCACAGGTGTCACAAGATTTTGTGGCCAATTTCAGAGGAACATTTACAAAGGTAGGCTGTCTCCATGTCCCAATTTCACCGGATAGTATCTCTAAAGTAACAGGGATTCCCAGGGTTGGAGAGGAGTGGTTTAAAGCCACAAAATTTGACTTGAAGATTTGTGATGAATATTTGAAACCAAAACATGCAGGAATCAAAATGACTGAAGGAATTCCTAGGAGTTGTCTTAAAGATGAATTTTCTAAGCTGCTAATAGTCATACAAAAGTATTTTACATGTGAAGGGCATTTTAAAATCATATATATGTATCATTTCAAATTATTGATTCATTTTACAGGGAAGAAATTCATAGATATCCCATTCTATCTCTTTAGAAGTCTCGGGAAGATGGCATAAAAGGTACAAGGAAAGCCTGAAAGGTATGAAACTTCCATTTTCTACCATGGTTTGATGAAGTTGCTAGTTTTGGAGGAATTAAACAAACTAAACAAAGACTGGGCATCATTTCTGTTCATGAATGGATATGAACTAGATGTCTTATCTCCAAGAAAAGCTTCCAAGCTTAAAAATTCTCCTTCCAAGTAAGAAATGGGTGTCAATGCTACTGCAGAATTAGAAGGAAATCAGCATGAAGGTTTAAAGGTTTCAGATAAAGACTTGGTGGAACAAACTAAGTTAGTCCAGGACATATCACTACTTCCAGCAACTAGAACTAGAAAGAGGACTATTAAGCATGTTACATATAGCAAGACTAAATCTAAAGCCAAGAGAGTTAAATGAAATGCTGAAGGAGATGTTAAAGATAAGAGCAGACTTGAAGACCTTCTACAGGCCATTGACATTGCAAAATCCCTTGTAGTAAAAGCAGCTAAAGAGCAGAAATCTAAAGTTAAAGGTAAGGGACTCATTATTAAAAAATTAGATTTCTCCTTAGATGATTCAGCTATTATCTCCAAACCTCGAAAACCTCATACCAGGTCACAAATGTCAGAAATTGTTACTACTAGTGATAGTAATAAGAGAGATGATAAAGGTATGGGAGAAATAGCAAAAGAATTTATTGTCATATCACCTATTGAGACAGAATCTATCAAGGATAAGAAGACAGATAAAACTACAAATATGACTCAAGAAAAACTTAAGATAGGTTCTTCTAGAGGAAAGGACAAGGTTATAAAGAAAACTGAAAAAAGAGGCTTTGATAGAACAATTGAAAATTGTCAAAGATGAATTGGCTGAAACTAAGAAATATTTGGAGAGATATAAGAAATAAAGAGAGATGATAGATGAATTAGAAAATAAAGTGACTGGACAAGTTTTTCATTTTGAGACTTCTATTGCAAAAGCCAAGAATCTGTTGAAAGGGACACAGCCTTTACGCAACATAGTGTCACAGAAAAGAAAGAGGAATTGGTGCCTACAAGAAGAGAAGAGAAACCTCCAAATGCAAGTGAAAGAATTAAAAGAGGAAATGGAACTGATGAGAACACAATTGGAGAAAAGAGTCTTGGAAAGAGGAGATGTAAACAAAGCTGTTTGAAAACACTGACATACAATAAGGTAACAATTAGATCAACATCTGTTTGTCTTATATTGTAAAAAAAATACCTACAATCATTTTCATATACTTTTTGAAGCTTAGATGCAAGTTTTATTGAATTACCTATTAGGCAATTCCGCAGCAAGTGGCAGGCATGAAGGCCAGTTTTTGCTGCGGAATTTCTGAAGATTGCTTTTTGGTTTTGAGAAGCAAAAAATTGATGGAAGTAAGTAGTTTTAAAGGTCATGCTTATTTTTTTTTGGTCATATAACATATTCCAAGGGTTAAAATCAACAAAATAATATTATATATCAACTTTTGGGATGCGCTACAAAAACATGTTGTTTTCGTAGCTCAAAAACATAGTTTTAGCAGAGAAGACAATTTTATGACAAATAATGATAAGGCATGAAAAGGATCAAGCACGTGTAAGGTTACTCATCATCAGATGTCAAAGTGTATCAGATGTCAAAGAGTATCAGTTTTTTCCAAGTGGAGACTTTAGTCAAAAGAAGAGTTTGAAGAAAATAGTCCAACATGTGCCATGTCATCAAACTAGCTTTTTCAAAATGATGGGCAAAGTTATTCCACGAAGGTTGTCATGATATAAATGTTTTTTTAATGGGTAGCATAGTATAAATTTAGGATTATTCTCAAGGATGACTTGGATTAGTTTTTTTTATTGTAATAATCAAGAGTTCTAGTCCTAGTAGGACTCTTACTCATGTTCTGAATAGATGTCAGTCTTAGTCTCTAGAATCTATTTTATGGTTAGATTTAAGTGTGAGTTGAAAGTTAAATGGTCTAGCCACTTGGTATACTGGTTGTAAAGGCTAAGTGCCTATAAATAATTTAAACTTCGATGTACATAGGGTGGGAAAATGTAATCAGAACAGCTAATTTTGTAAATTCTTTGAGCAGATTGATATATACAGAAACAAAGTGACTTTTTCTGAAGCTGAGATTCTTATTATACTTCAGTGAGATTTTTTTCTTCTCTCATATGTTTTACTTCCATAGTTTTGATGCTTAATACTCATAATTCATGGGAACATGCTCTGATTTCCTTTAAGTGTTGATTTATGGTGAATTGAGTTCTTAGGTCCTATATGTGGATGGTTTATTCAATGTTTGATACTTATTACTCAGAATTCATGGTCATTCATGCTCTGACTTCCTTCAAGTGCTAAGCTTGGGTAAATTTCTGTTAAATACTTTCCTTTCACTGTCTTAAGGTATCATTTCTCAGAATTCATGCACTCATGCTCTGACTTCCTTTGAACCTTAAGATATTGAGACTTTCTTGAATGTGTCACCATTTCATTAAAGTATATACAAGCCTCAGTTTTGTAAGAAGAGCTATTTTGTTATCTTATCCCTATCATTGACTCCATAGCCCAATGGTAGCTTGTGTTCATCTTTCAACCTAAAAACATACAAAACCACAAACCATAGAGTTAGCCATCTATCTTTATACAAAATCATTAACCCTTGAGAGAGCCCTCTCAGGCTGAGGAGGCTAAGCCTCAACTAAAAGGTTGGTTTGAAATAGTTACACTGAAGTAGTCTCATCAGAAACCTATCAGGGTCTTATTTTGGTGGTAACAGTTTCAAAATTTCCTTTCCATTTCCTTTATACACATGATGTTGTGGGTTCTCTATTTTGAATAATATTTAGATGTCTAGTAGAATTGAATCTTGGTTGAGGTCGTTTCGAGAAAATTCCCAAGGGTCAAGGGTGGAGATGGGATTTCTCCTAGAAATATTGACGAATGGGTGGAGATAGGAAAATTCCCTTGAATTCGATGAATGAAGTAAGAGGCATCCAAGATTTTTTTGATATTAGTGATTTATGGACTAGTTTAGGCGAAATCAATGTGGTTGAGGGTTGAGGTGGTTTGGCCTCTAGAATCCATAGTTAGTTGTATCTTGGTTTAACCCATATGATCCCAAATTCATGCTTGGGATATTTCATGGCGATGATTTGCTTAAAGAAATATTTGGTTCAAACCAATATATGGTCAGGTGGTACGTGTAAGTCCTTGACTTGGTTGGCTTTTTCATTTGTTAATATGAGTCATTTTCCTATTTTGATCAATGATCATATGTACTGGTTATTTTGTTTATTTTATGGCTGGTTTGTCATGGCTTTATTCTAGTTATATGATGGTTATAGGCATGATTAAATGATGTTATATTGTTATGGATATATTCATGATTTGTTAAGTTTTTGAATGCTTAATGGATGTATGAGCTAACAAGTGTTTTTACAACTAGCTTGAGAGGGCATTGAGCCTTCTTAATGTTCATTTTATGAAGTTAAGAGGATCATGATTAGATATGCATTCATGATGTGTTGACAAATTTTTTATCATGTGACTAACATGTTTTGGGAAAGATATATCTTTAGTATTGTTTGTATAGAATTTTTATCATCTTAGATTGAGTTTTGGTGAATTTTGGGTTGTTTCGGGCAGAGACATGTAGGATAGCCATGAAAAAGTGGTAGTGGTATTGAAAGCATGTCCTCTGAGCTAGAAAATTTTGATTGCAATCATAGGGAGGAAGGTATGTACATGTGGCTAGAGCCTTCCAACAACATGCATAACTTGGTATGCCTGCAGTTAGGGTGTAAAGACTAAGAAAAAATAACATTCTAGCCCAAGGCAGGGTCATCAACAATTTTTTCTTGATACGTAGGTGATGAGTTTCTCTTGGGAGGTGGAAATATGTTTCTAGTTAGTAGACTCCATTTACATAACTCGATTTTTGAGTTGAGTCATGTCATAGTAAAACTCAACTCATGTTTACCCTGGAGAGCTTGTAAAATAAGGTAAATGTGGGATGGGGTGGTTATATGTGTGTAATAGATTGGTCAAATAACTATTGTGAGGATTACAAATTTTGATTGGGACTGAGGTATCCCATGGAAAACCCTAGCCTAAAAAAGGCTAAATAAACATGATTATGTGGACCTATAAATGCGGGACCCAAAAAACCATACAAAAATTTCCTAAGAAATAGTAAATCGTTGATTGAGTAGAAGATGTTGGTGGCCATCGATATCCTTATGGATTAGTTCTATAATATTTTATTTCTTCGACCTTAGGAAGATATGGTATCCATTGCATAAATTCCCTCATCATATCAAGAAGCTTCTCTTGGATATGGATCCTACTGAGCCACTTTATTTGGTCAAAAAGTTTCCCTACTTTGAAAAATCAATTGAGTTGTATGTTATATTGGAAGCTATACTTCTTATTGGCTACCATGATCTAGTTTAAATTAGTTGGTTTAATGTAGCTAGGATTGAATTCTATGGGGGGGAACTATATGACCACCTCCGAGGTGTCAAGTAGAGGTGAAAAATAAGGTTGAATCCCTATTGATATTTTTCCTGATGAAGGGAAAATAGACCAACATTAAGAGAAAATCTTGTGGGGAACAAGATATTATCTCCTTGTTTTTATAGAGGTGGTACTCCTTTTTCAAAATGTGGAATATTACCATATATGTATTCTAATTAAATAAATGGAATATTTTTAAATATAAAATTACAAAAGTCTTCCAACAAGGCTCTCATGTAACACATTTTATTTATAATCCAATGAATCGGTCTCATATACCAATTTTGAGGTTGGAAATTTTGGAGATCAGACCGTTGATTCATTATTCCCATGACCATTTTCCCCTCATGATAAAAATTTGAATGGATATTTAAATCTTGAATTTTATCTGAATATCCTTGATTCAAGACTATTTGAAGTTATTACCAAGATTTACAAGAGAAAATGAATTAACAACTAATAAACAGATAGAATTTTTTTGTTCTTTTGTATAAAATTTAAACGTAGAATACTTGGATGTAGTAATGAGGCTTTTTGTACAGTCATTGCATGGATAAGTGAGGAAATGGTTTAAATCCCTCCCTGAAAAATCAATTAACAAATGGGAGGAGTTAGAAAATTATTTTACACAGAGATGGGGAGAAAAGAAGGATCATGGCTACTTCTTGAACAAGTTAATGCAATAAAGAGGAAACCATATGAAGAGGTGTCATAAGTCATTAAAAGTTTTAACAAATTTTATAACAACCTCCCTGTAGAAATAAACCACCTCATGCTGGTGCAAAATTTGTGTTTGAAAGAGCTTTTGAGTTTGATTTTGGTTTCACATTGAGGGAGAGACGGTCTCCAAATTTGGAAAAAATACAGACACATGCATTAGAGATTGAGGAAAATTTCTCTGCAGGAAGAAACATGGAGCAAAAATATGAAGTTGGTGATAGAAATAAAGGGAAGGAAGAAGAAAAATCTTCAAATCAGCTTAAGGATTCTCATGAACAGAAGTTAGATGAGATGACCAAATTCATTAGAAATATATCTAACAAATTGGTGAACTTAGAGTTGGATAACAAAAATCCTCCCAGGAAGATTCAACAAGCTCAAAATAGAAATTTTAATCCTCAATTTAGAAGGCAACCACTGCAAATTATGCAAAGAGAGAAAAAGGACCAAGATCAAGTCTAACCACCTTTGTACATTGAATATGAACCAGAAGAGGTAGTGGAGGAAAGTATTAGATTGCAGGAGAACCAATACTCCACTCCGTCTGAGGAGAAGGAAGAAATGGTAAATAATGAGGATGCAAGTCTGGAATCTAAAGTTGCATTGAATGATGAAGAAATTGATGAATATTTTAGGAAGTTCATAGACTTTGTGCAAGAAGAGTTACACAGGAAATGTGATGTCATATCAAGAGGTCAAGGACGCAAGAAAATGTGGAGGATCAATCGAAGAATCAGGTTCAATAACCAATAACAAAACAAGATTAAAGGGGTAACTATCCAATGAAAAAACTCACAGTACATCATGGAGAGATTTTAAGGAATTATCAAGATGGAGGGATTCTAAAAAAATACTCCCAACAATATTTTACCAGTTAGCACAGTGAACAAAGCGAGAATCCACGAGAAGAAGAGAAGGTAAAAATAGTAAAGGAGTTTCATTCTTTTAGTCTTCAAAAATAATTGGAAAAAGTTCAGATTCCTATTCCTTTGATTGAATTGGTTAAGAAGTCTGATTACAAAAAATATATTTTTGATTTTATAAATTTATCACAAAACAATGATGCAGCTGATATAGTCAATTTGCAAGAAGAGAGGCCAATGGTGATGTTTGGCCCTCATGTAGAGGAATAGGATAATTCTACTCCTCCATTTTACATTTCCCTTATGATGCATACTTTTATCCTTCGTAATTGTATGTTATATTCATGAGATTCTCATAATTTAATGGCTCTTTCAGTGACGAGGTATCTTAATTTTCATATTACAAAACCTTATAAGGATTTGTACCCTTTTGACTCAAAGAAGGTTAAATGTGTGGGAATTATTAAATATTTGGTGGTGTCACTGGATCAGATTCTAACCAAAATTATTTTGATGGATTTTTTTCTCGCAGATACTGCATCTCATTTTGTAATGTTTCTCTCTAGGTCACAAGGAGCTAAGCTAGGAGGAGTGTTGAAACTATATTTCACCAATGCAATCATTCCATTTTTTGGTGGAGAAGAAATGAGATTATATAGGTAAAATAGATTTATAAAAAATATTACACAAGAGGGTTCAAGTAATTTTCCAGTATTTAGCCATGAAAAAGACGATTTTTTCTATTTCATGTTACAAGTACCGTAAGAAATTGTTGAAGACACAACAATACAAGTTTCTTCAACAATTCAAGGAAAATAAGTAGTAGTAAGTGGAGTGTGGAAAATCTATTTTTATGGAGCATACTCAAAGGAAGGGAGTTGTTTTGGGGTTATTCCACTTTTCCCTAAAGTTCATATTTTTCCCTTTTCTTATAAATACCGATTTGACTCCACAAATTTTATAACATAATATGAGGTTGTGGTTCTTGGTTTACAAGCTTATAAAAATATGGGAATTGAATGAATTTCTGTTTTTTGAGATTCTGAGTTAGTTGTAAAGAAAATCATGAATCAATGTCAAGCTAAACATCAGAGGCTTAGGTCCCATCGTAATGAAGTTTGGGATGTAGTTGAAGTTTTATTTTCAACTTTTAATATTCAGTTCCTACCAAGAGATGGGAACATGTTATCTGACTCACTGGTAGTAGAAGAGATCACTTTCAAACCTACATTAAATTCCAAACTGAGATATGAAGTTGAGATCAAAATAAATCCCTCAATTCTAGATAACATAAAGTATTGGCATGTGTTTGAGGATGAAGAACAGAAAAAGAGTTTTCTAGAAATGGTAGGAAAATTTTCAAATTTAGAAATTGATCAAGAATGTGAAACTGAAGATCTTCAAGAAGAACAAATTAATACTAAATCAACTTGGAAGGACTTTGTGGGAGGTCAAAAAATTGTGCAGTTGAAGAATAATTTGATCCCCAAAGGTTTGGTTCCCATATAGAAAATTTTTGATGCACATGATGTTGTAAATGTAAATAAATAGAATTAGGAAGAGGATATCAAATATTGTAATTTTGGGACAAATTAACAACCGAAGTTGGTCAAACTGGTGAAAGGTATCTCAACAGAATACAAATAGATTTATGTTGATGTTTTTAGGAATTATTTTGATGTATTTACATGGTATTACAAAGATCTCAAAACTTATGATACTAATATTATTCAGCATAACAATTCATTGAATCCATGAGTAAAGCCATATAAGTAGAAACTGAGAAAAATTAATCCTCTTCTCTTACCATCCATAAAAAAGAAAGACAAGAAACTATTGCAAGAAAAGATAATTGTTCCCCTCAGATATTCATATTGGGTAGGTAAAAGGGTTCCTCTCAAGAATAAAAATGGAGAAATCAGGTTGTGTAGAGATTTTTGAAATTTGAATAGAGCCTCATTAAAAGATAATTATCCTCTCCCAAAGATGGATCATATTATCCAGAGAGTAACATGGTATTAAAAAATTTCTATGATTGATGGATATTCTATTTATAATCATATATCAGTTCACCCAAAATACCAAAAGGAGGCATCATTCACCACCCCATGGGGAACTTTCATATATGCGAAAATGCCATTCAGATTGATGAATGTTCATGCAACTTTTCAGAGGGAACAAAAAGAAATTTGTAGTTATTTATTTAGATAAAATCACAGTGTTTTCCATATATGAGGAGGAGAATTTAAAACACCTACAACATACTTTCGAAAAGTGTAGAAAGTATGGGTTATTACTACATCCGAAAAAGTCTCATTTTTCTCTAAGACATGGAAAACTACATGGGAACATTGTATCGAAGGAGGGAGTTAAAATTAATTCTAAAAGAGTAGAATATATTAGGAACATTTCTCTTCCTACAAGTAAAAAGGAATATATGAGGAGGAGCATTTACAACACGTACAACATAATTTCGAAAAGTGTAGAAAGTATGGGTTATTTTTTCTCTGAGACATGGAAAACTACTTGGGAACATTGTATCAAAGGAGGGAGTTAAAATTAATTCTAAAAGAGTAGAAGATATTAGGAACATTTCTCTTCCTACAAGTAAAAAGGAAATTCATAGTTTTAAGGGAAGAATAAACATTCTAAGAAGGTTTATTCCAAATTATGCAGAGATTGTCAAAAGAAATTACTAATATGTTGAAGAAGGATGCAGAAGTAAAATGGACCCCAACTTCTCGAGAATAATTTACAATGATTAAAGACACATTTATAGAGGCTCCAGTGTTGATAAGTCCTTATTATCAAAATCCTTTTCAGATTTTCTCATTTTCTTCTCCTTTCACAGTGGATTTTGTGCTTTTACAAAGAAATGAAGATAGTAGAGAACAAGTAGCAGCATTTTTCAGCAAATTATTGAATAATGTTGAATTGAAGTACAATATTTTAGAAAAATTGGCTTATGCTCTAGTTAAGGCTTTGAAGGCTTTTAGACTATATGTCCTGTAATCTCAAATTATTGCATATGTTCATAACTCTTTTGTCAAATATGTGATGACTCAAACTAACTGTGAAGGAAAGAGGGGAAAGTGGATAGAAAATATCCAAGAATATGATATGGACATTAAACCAATGAAATTGGTAAAGGGAAAAGGGTTAGCAAAAATTATGGCAGAAGCAAATTGTCAGGAAATGGGAATTAACTTGCTAGATGAATTTTATGAACCAAACATAGTAGAGGAGAAAGGTAAAGAAAAGGACACTGATAAATGAATTAAATACAAGTACCTATACTCAGAATTGTATAAGGATAATTTTCATTATCTAGCTTTTCTTAGCTGCCCAACTTCCTTTCATAGAACAAAATATAAGGCCCTCAGGTTGAAATCTCAGAAATATGTGATAACAAATGGTTGATTGTACTGGAAAGATCTTGTAGGTATTTTTCTACAATGTTTAACAGAAGGGGGAACAATTTAATTTTTTAACGAATATCATGGATGTCATTGTGGTGGCCATTATAGTTGTAAAGTAACAACACATAATATTTTGACATCTTTTTTCTATTGGCCTTCTTCATTTTGAGATGTTTTCATATTAGTGAGGAGTTGTGAAAATTGCTAGAGAATTACTGAAAATAATTTAGTACCTCTACCATTGATCATAATGTTTTTTGATGAACCTTTTAGGAAATGGGGACTCAATTTTATAGGAGAAATAAATCCACCTTCAAGTGCACAACACAAATGGATCCTGACAAGTACTAATTAATTTACTAAATGGGTGGAAGATATTCCTTTCAAGAGAGAAAAAAATACAGTGGTAATTAAATTTATGGAAGAAAATATCTTCACAATATCTGGTTGTCTTAAAACATTAGTGGCTTACAATTCTCAAGTTTTTAAATATTCAAAACTAATTTAATTCTATCAGAAACATAATGTAATACTCTCACATTCTACCGCCTATTATCCTCAATGAAATGTGTTGGAAGAATATTCTAACAAGACTTTGGTAATAATAGTGAGGAAGACAATTGTAGAAATTAAGAAGAATTGGGATTCTCAGTTGAAGTTTGCAATATGGGAAAACAAGGTAACTACAAAGAGATATACTGGTAAGTTTCCCTTCAAATTGGTCTATGAAACATCATCTATGTTTCCTAGTCAATTAAAAAAACCAATAATTTCTCTTATTCAATATGTTGAAGAAGAGCCCAATGCACAAACTCAGAGGATAAATCACTTAGTGGAGTTGAATGAAAACATGGAAAAAGTGATTGAAAATTTAATCATCTATCAAGAGAAAATGAAGTTGATCTTTGATAGAAAGGCTAAGGAGATTGTTTTTCATCTTGGAGATCTTGTTCTAAGATGGGATGTAAGGAGAGAGGATAAAGGAAAACATGGTAAGTTTGATCCTTTATGGTTTGGACCATTTAGAATAGTATAAGTTAGAGCCAATAACACTTTTTTTTTGGAGAACATGGATGGTAAACTACAACAACTTCCTATCAATGGGAAGTCCTTGAAGCATTATTTCTATAATTATTCTTCTTTTCATTTTCCATTATAGATACTGATATTACCATTGTAAGTATCCGATGAGCTCTTCATTGTAATGTTCCAAGCTATGATATGACTCCATGTCTGAGGTGAAGGCACTAATCTGCGGTTATTAGTTCTTTGTCTCAAAGAACTACTCCCAGGTGGAGTGAGATGTTGTAGCTCATTTTTATTTGATATTTCTATGTTGAAAAAGGGATATATATATATATATATATATTCACCCTAAAAAAAATAAAAATAAAAATTTTTAGATTTAGAATTTTCGAAAAGCTTTAATGGTGGATTAACCTTTGATTCACATAAGTTGCATCATTAAAATTAAATTTTTTTGGGACCAAGCAGAGCTAAACTCAGAGACAGGTTAAATGGTGGGCGAATTTTCGAGCGGGATAAGTAAGGGTTGTCAATTCCACCTGATGGAGCAAACCCGACACCACGAAGTAATCGACATTTATTTTTCACCATGCCCTCGTAAGTTGCTCAATGCTGGGAGCGTTGACTTGAGATACACAATGCATATCAACTATGGGGGAATTATGGGAAGGGTTACACTGTAGACCTAGATCTCTTGTAGTGTGACGACAGGCGAGCGCGGTCCAGACACACCTACACGTCACCTCATCCTACTCCATGTCACTCCCATTCCACATCATCTTTGATGACTCCACATCACCACATCATATGCAATATTCCAAATTAGCCCAAGCTAATGGGAATATTCATTTTTGTTTCATTTTTCTATTGTATGAATAAATATGTGAAGGAGGAAAATAAAAAATCCTAGAATAAGCAAATAAATCAATGCCACATGTGAACAAAGATAAATCTGGACTATTTACATAAACATCTTTATGTATGGAAGGGACTGAATATTTTGACTAGGTCAACCATGACCAAATCAACATCGCTGTCTAGAAGGAGTGATCTTCATTGAGGCACAACACAGTTTTAGTTGGAGGTGGCTGATGTGAAAAGAGCTATTTCATTGAGATGGTTTAGGGTTTTACAAGCTCTCAATCTTATAAAAGGAAGAGGAGGACAACATGATAAGGTTGTTGATGTTTATCATATTTTTGAAGATTTTGTTTGTTTAGACATTTCTTATTCTCTTGGCTGTTTAGCAGAGAATAGTGATGTTTAGCACTGGGTGTTCCTGATCGGGAATCCCACCTCTTTCCTTAAGTAGCTCTTGGAAGAGTTTTCATTTCTTGTCCACTATCAGGCATTTGGCCAAGATCTTCTTCCAAATACAATGTAGATCCTGTTGAGGGTTTGGTTTTCTTTGTAAGTTGCAGAAAGTGGAGGCTAGATCTACTCATATCTAGGCCATTATAGTGTCTCTTTTCAGTGGGGAAGGCTTCTATCCCATTGGCAAGAGAGTATTGGATGACTAGAGATGCATTTTCAGATCTTGGCTTGAGGCCACACTTGTTGTAGAGCCTACAACATAGTTTCCCTTCCAGGACTACGTTATTTGGAAGAGTACAGTTGTAGGGTGTTTTGGCACACTTTTTGGAGTCTTGGTTTTCATGTGATTGGGGATCTGCCGTTCACATTTGAGATCCATTGGCTGAGATCATTTATTTTTTAGATAAGATCAGATCTGAAGCTGCATATTTTCTGAATATTTCTGCAGATCTGAAGCATTAGATCTCATATCTACTCCTTGTACTTCATTTTTTGCTGAAAACCCCAAGGGGAATTTGAAGAGAAGCCTATCTAGTGTACAAATCTGATATAGATCTAAATTTTTGTAAAAATGTCTACTCTAGATCTGAAGTGTAATCTACAGCTATTTTTAGCCAATAAAATAACGTTGTCAAGCTTATTTAGTCATAATATATGGTTGCAGCACCTCATTTTTGACGATTTCTTCATGTAAAAGTTTTCTATTTTTGTTTTACATATTATGGGCCACAATATAAATCTGATTTGCTGATGTGAATGTCATTTTTGAGCCTCCATATTGGCCTCCTACCATTACTTAGCTGAACTGCGGTATTTCTCTGTAGTATTGTTTAATACTGCTGCATGTTTCCCATTTGGGATATTACAATGATATGGGAGAAATCATATTCGCACAGCCTGTAAGAAGCAAATATTTCTTCAGAAAAAGAAGATCCTCTTACTGACAGAGAGAAGAGGTATCCAGAAAGAAGACAGAAGAAATTTGATTCCACAAATGATGACAGAGACAAGGGTAAAGCCCCTAAATCTAGAAGTGATAAAGAAGGAAAGGACTTTGTAAATATCCTTTTGAGAGCCATGCAAGATCTTGCTAGAGAGATCAAAGAGACGAGATTGGAAAGAATCAAAGAATCTCCTACGATATTTCATCATGGAGAAAGCTCTGGCATGTCTCACCATTGGAATGATCAACCAGTCCATCAGCCACAAGTTTCCCAACACTCTTCCATACCTGCCTTTTTGGCTGTGGGAAATGAAGGGTTTCAAGAGCAAGCATCCCTTCAAGACTAATTTGAAGAATACGAGTCTCAAAATCAGAGATTCAAATATCACTTGATTTTTCAAGAGTTTTGTCACCTGAAGGACAAGAGAAGACCAAGGCATCAGCATAGAGATGGTGGATTCACTCAGAATCATGATCGACATCACTCTATGGGCAGATTATTTTTACCCAATTTTGATGGGTCATCCAAGTGTTTTTCCAAGGCATGGGTAGAAAAACTTGACATGTACTTTCAGTTGAACAAGGTCCCTGAGATGGAGGCTATCAAGATTGCAGCACTGCACTTTGAAGGTGAAGCACATGACTGGTGGTTCCATGGCTTGTCTACATTGGGTCATGCCAATGTGACTGCTTATTCTGAGTTCACTAGAAGGGTGGTGGGAAGATTTGATAGAAGGTATTCAGAGGCACCATTCATGAGCCTTTCAAAGTTGAAGCAATCAGGTAATACAAAGTCTTATATTTCTAAATTTTTGAGATTATCTGTTATGGTTCCTGATTTTTTTGTAGCAAGAAGGGTGTACATTTTCATTGATGGCCTAGATGAACCTCTTCATGGGTTGGTAAAATATACCAAGCCCACTAATTTGCATGATGCCACTGAGAGGGCTAGAGACCTTCAAGATGCCTTGCCAAAAGCAAAGGCAAACTTTCAGCACAATCCCTCTTTCCCTTCTAAAGGAAAGGAAGAGAAAGTTGCTCCTTCAAAGGAGGGCTCATACAAGAAGCCTCTTGATGATGAAGTTTAGAGAGATCTGAGGAAGAATAAGCTATACTTCACTTGCCAAGAATCATGGGCACCTGGACATAGATGTGCTGCTGGAAAATCACATTACATAGAGGTCTTCTCAGATATTGAGGAGGAAGAAGAAGATGAACCAAGAAGAGGTCACAGCGCTGACATTGTTGAAGGAGATCCAACACCATCAAGAGATGGGAATGGAGCATTTTCTCCTATTGGAGTAACTCTTGCATCTTTGAGAGGAGTACCTAAGTACTTGAATTTAAGAGTTCAAGGTTCAATCATGAATCAAAGGGTTTCTATACTGATTGACAATGGGGCTACCCACAAATTCATTGATGCCCATCTTGTGCAAAGGAGGGAAATACCCACTGATACTTTTGAGGGATTCTCTCTTTTGGTCCCAGGAGATAGAAAAATTAAATGCATGCAATATGTCCCATCACGTTCAGTCACCATGGGTACTTACACTTTGGTTGATCACTTCTTTGTGGTTGACACACCGGACACCAATGTGATTTGGGGTGTTCAATGGTTGATTACATTGGGGAAATTCACCACTGATTGGGAGGCTTTGCAAATGGAATGGGTGGACAAGAAGAGTGGTGAATATAAAATGATCAAAGGCATGCATACTTACCCCTCATATAACACATCCAAACATAAAATAGAGATGGATTTGCGCAGTGGAAACAAGGACCTTATAGTCCCATCTATTATGTTCATGAGATTTCTGCATGGGACACTCTTATCTAGTGGCAAACCACCTGGGAGGCCACCTGATTTAGATTTGGTGGGGAAGAGCTCACAACATGCTACTCCAAGCTTGGATCCAGGAGGGATTGGATCACTTGAAGACAAAGCTATACTGCTGGGAGACTTGGGTAAGCTCAAGAAGGTGGGAGATCTTCTTCCCTTATCATCATCACCCACTCTCATTTCTGGATCTGCGCTGTGAGAGGAGAATAATGGAAGGAATGGCCTTCCAACACACATATTTGGCATGGGAGATGTCAAGGAGGATATCAGCAACATGAAAGACATTTCTGTTGATACATCATCAGCGCTGTCATTGTTGAGCAATTTAGATCTGTATTGGAAATCCCAACTGTTGGTGGATTTTTCCAAAGATCTTCACACTTGTATGATACTTGATGACCAACTGCATGAAGAGGGCTATTTAGTCCAAGGAGGAGTCATCTATCATCATGTTATAATCTTCTTGTCTAGAGCTTATAATCTCAAGAAGAAGTTGCTACAAAGATCTTATAAAGAGTTTTGTTTCAACCATATGTATTCCATGAAGATCTACAACGTCATCATGAGAAGCTTTGATTGGGAAGGCTTGAAAGAAGAACAACATCAGAATTTTCAAGAATGCATGAAATATGTGGAGTCAAAACAAAAATATGACTCCATGAAGGGGTTATTTCAGCCATCTCTTCCTTCTTTTGAAAGAGGAGAAAGATCCATGCACAACTCCATGTGTAGGAGGAACATTGTTGGTGAAGAATTTGATCATGTAAAGCATGTTTTATTTTCTAGTTGTACATATTCTTTCACCATGTTTATGCAGACCATGACTCCAAGGAGGAGTAATGTATCATGTAAATCTCATGGAAAACATTGGGCCACTAAAATTTCTGAATTTGGCCACTCCCTTGATGTGCAAAGGGATATTTTCTTTCATAATGGGTGCTTCCCAAAGGCACCAAACATATCTCACACTTTCAGCCTTAGTGAGATAACATGGGTAGCAAGTAAGTGGTGGGAAAAAAAATTACCACACCTTGATCTGATGCAGGCAGGAGATGCACTGCGCTGGTACCATATGTGATACTATGACCCACCTCCACATGCTCAAATTTTTGTTTGTTTGTATGTAGTTTTGCTTCCATACCTTGATGATATAGTTGTACTTTTTATGGGGATGTATGGAGGGAGGATGGGAGGCATGTATGTACCACATGGGATGGAGACTCTCTATGTACCTTATACTACATGTTTCAGGGAGAGCATTGGTTCAGCCATGTTTGTTTCATTTGAGTTTTAGACTCCTTGTGGGATGGACTATGTACATCTCATAATGACTTTGGAGGAAAAATTCATGGAGGGTTGGATTGGTGAACACTTAGCTTATGGAAGAATCTTAACACATGATGATGGTGTCACCAATGGAGGAGGATAAGAGTTGCAACACCCACCCTATCAGTTGCTTGAGGACAAGAAACATTTTGGAGGGGAGGACTGTAATATTCCCAATTAGCCCAAGCTAATGGGAATATTCATTTTTGTTTCATTTTCTGTTGTATGAATACATGTGTGAAGGAGGACAATAAAAACTCCCAGAATAAGCAAATAAATCAATGCTACATGTGAACAAAGATAAATCTAGGCTATTTACATAAACATCTTTATTTGTGGAAGGGATTGAATCTTTTGACTGGGTCAACCATGACCAAATCAACAGCGATGTCTAGAAGGAGTGATCTTCATTGAGGCACAGTGCAGTTTTAGTTGGAGGTGGCTCATGTGAAAATATCTATTTCATTGAGATGGTTTAGGGTTTTGCAAGCTCTCAATCTTATAAAAGGAAGAGGAGGACAACATGAGAAGGTTGCTGATGTTTATCATATTTCTGAATATTTTTTCTGTTTAGACATTTCTTATTCTCTTGGTTGTTTAGCAGAGAATAGTGATGTTTAGCACTAGGTGTTCCTGATCGGGAATCCCACCTCTTTCCTTGAGTAGCTCTTGGAAGAGTTTGCATTTCTTGTCCACTATCAGAAATTTGGCCAAGCTCTTCTTCTAACTATAACGTAGATCCTGTTGAGGGTTTAGTTGTCTTTGTAAGTTGCAGCAAGTGGAGGCTAGATCTACTCAGATGTAGGCCATTCTGGTGCCTCTTTTCAGTAGGGAAGGCTTCTATCCCATTGGCAAGAGAGTATTGGATGATTGGAGCTACATTTTCAGATCTTGGCTTGAGGCCACACTTGTTCTAGAGCCTACAACATAGTTTCCCTTCCAAGACTGCGTTATTTGCAAGAGTAAAGTTGCTGGGTCTTTTGGCACACTTTTTGGAGTCTTGGTTTTCATGTGATTGGGGATCTGCCATTCACATTTGAGATCCATTGGCTAGGATCATTGTATTGTATAGATAAGATCAGATATAAAGCTGCATATTTTCTGAATATTTCTACAGATCTAAAGCATTAGATCTCTGATCTACTCCTTGTACTTCAATTTTTGCTGAAAAATCCAAGGGCCATTTGAAGAGAAGCCTATCTAGTGTACATATCTGATATAGATCTAAATTTTTGTACACAGATCTGCTCTAGATCTGAAGTGTAATCTATAGCTATTTTCAGCCAATAAAATAATGTTGTCAAGCTTATTTAGTCATAATATTTGGTTGCAGCACCTCATTTTTGAGGATTTCTTCATGTAAAAGTATTCTATTTCTATTTTACATCTTATGGGCCATAATATAAATCTAATTTTCTGATGTAAATGTCATTTTTGAGCCTCCATATTGGCCTCCTGCCATTACTTAGCTGAACTGCATTATTTCTCTGCAGTATTGTTTAATACTGTTGCATGTTTCCCATTTGGGATATTACATCACATCACATTTCTTGTACATGTCACATCACCATTGAAATCTTGTTTCCCTCATTTTTCCCGTTTTCTTCTCTAAATCTCATTTTCACCCTAATTTTTTACATTTTCAATTGTTTCTCCAGTGCTCGTAGCTTCATCCTAGTCATCCCCCTTGGCAAATTACAAGTGTTAAAAACCAGCTAAGGTTGCTACACATTTATATAGTTCAATTTGACCACTTACAAGTTTAAAAAATGTCTAAAAAGGTTGCCCTATCTAGTTCAACCTCTCACATTCCTCTCATGGAAATTGAGAGGTATGTTTTTTACTCCAATTGGTCCTTAAACCTTATGGAACTACATCCACATATTTTATTTAACCAAAAGGACTCACCCATGTATGTTGTTGTCATAAAGTTGATCTTTTTGTTTCTATAATCCCATAAAATTATTTTTTCCCTGAATTCATTCATTTGTTGGTGTCTTCTATGTATCCCCATAATTTTTTTTGTCATGAATGATTTAGGTGAAAACATTTTCTAGGTCTCTACTCCTCTAAGCCAACAATATTTAGTATTTCTATCTTCAAAACTTTATACCCCAATTTCAGAGGAATCCTTGTTGACTATTTTGTCACCAATTGACATTTATTTATCACCGTGCCCCCATAAATCAGTCAACATTAGGAGTGATGACTTGAGATCTACGGTGCAGATCAACTACGAGGGTACTATGGATGGGGTTACACTATAGCCCTGGTTCTCTCGTAGTGCGGTGATAGGCGAGTGAGGTCTAGTCACACCTCCACGACACCAAATCCTACTCCATCTAAATCCCATTCCACGTCATCTCTGACACCTCCACGTTACCATGTCACATCACATTTCTCATACATGTCACATCACCATTGAAATCTTGTTCCCCTCATTTTTCCCTTTTTCTTCTCTAAATCCCATTTTCACCCTAATTTTTTACATTTTCACTTTTTTCTCCATTGTCCGTAGCATCATCCCAATCATCCTCTTCGGAAAATTACAAGCGGTCAACACCAGCTAAGTTTTCCATGTATATATACAATCTAATTTGACCACTTAAAAGTTTAAAAATGTCTTGAAAGGTCACCCTATCAGGTTCAACCTCTCACATTCCTCTCATGAGCATTGAGAGGGATGTTTTTGACTCTAACTTCACCTTAACCCTTATGGAACTATGTCATCATATGTTAGTTAACCAAAAGGACTCCCCCATATATGTTGTCATCATAAGGTCTGGTATTTTTGTTGCTATAATCCCACGAACTTATTTTTCTCCTGATTCATTCATTCGATGGTGTATGTTATGTATCCCCAATTTTTTTTTGTCATGAATGCTTTAGGTGAAAAAATTTTCTTGGTTTTTGTTCCTCTAAGTCAGCAAGATTTGGTATTTCCATCTTTAAAACTATATAATCCAATTTCATAGGAATCCTTGTTGACTGTTTTTTAGAATTTGTCTAGAAAACATTATTCCAAACTGTATTTTTATCTAATGCCTATAGGTCAACATTTATCTCTAGAACAAACCCAATTTCCTCTGGAGAATTTTATTGAAGAGGCAAGAAAATTTTTACAAATAATTGCTACGGTTTGGGGGAAAAAAGATACCACTTTTATAGATCGAGTCATTTTGGGGATGTTTAGTACGATGTTTCTTCCTGATATTTTTTCAGATATACCAACCTATTGGGATCAATTGGTCAATTATGAGATGATAGATTTGAACCTCACTGGATGTTCCAGATTTCCTTCATTAATAACCTATTTATTCCTTTATGTTCATGTTGAGAGTTTCATGCATTTCGACGTGAATATTATGGATGTGAATAAAAGAAAAAAAATATATAGTGGATTGGGAAAAAATTGTAAGAATTAAATCCAAGTATGAAGGCTTCACCCACTTTAGCTCTGTTTTCTTATCAATTTCTATTTCAATCATAAATAGTTCCCCTATGCCCTGTATTTCTCCAAAATCGTAGTCTCTTCTTCAGCTGAGTAAAGATGTCAAGGTAGGAGACTGGTTTCAATTTGAATATTACATTGATATCAGGTTGTATGAAGGTGAGGTTTCCCCTTATATGTTTCCTACTTTTTTTCCCATGGGATTGTTTTCTCTAGAATTTATTAGAAAAACCTTGAATGTTGATCAATTTCATTTTGTACTAGGTAAGAAAGGACATGTGTTTAATCTACCTAATACAGTTGGGCCTTTTATAGTAAACAACATAAAATCCATGGAAGAGGTGGAGAAAATCCTCATAAGCATGCAGTTACAACCAGGTGACAAGTTCGCATGTGACCCAAATCATATTATTTCCAATAGAAGAGTAGAAAATTCATATGCTCCATATGTACATGAGCCTAATCCATACATGAATAAATTAGAAAATGGGGGTATGTAATATTCCAAATCTAGCATACTGCTAATTGGAATATTGATTTTTGTTGTTTACACTTAGGATATGAATAAATGGGTAAGGAGGCCCATACATTTCAGAAATAGGAATAAAATCCGTTGTAATGAGAAAATGGATAATTATTATGGCTGGATTTCACACCCTCATGTGTGAAAAGGGACATTTGCATGGGGACAAGGTCAAGTTTGACCAAGTCAACATCGCTGGGATAAGAGGTGGAGATCATCTTTGGAGACAGCGCAGTGATAGTGGGAGGACTATTCCTTGGTGGAGGAAAACCTAATGAGTGGGACCAAAGGTGAGAGGGCTTCCATTTGTATAAAATGAGGGCAAGGAAGCCATAGCATGACACGATATGGATTATTGATTTTGTGGTCTGCATGACTATCTTGAGATGCCCCTTGAGGGAGCTTGTACTTCATTTCTCCACATCCAGGCTTGAGGCCAAGCTACCTCCTTCAGCTACAACATTATTTCTGTAGAAGTATAACGTTCTTTTGCAGAGTGTTGCAGTGGAGGGTTCACAACACCACTTCTAGAGCTTTTTTTTCAGAGGAGGAAGATTTCTTTCCTTTGGAAAATCAGTGAAGAAGACTCTGGAGCTTATTACAAATCTTGGCACTTGGCCAACATATTTCCTTTCTCCTACAGTGCAGTCCCTCTCCTTGACTTCATTATTTCTGTGACCATTTCCAATGAGGGGTTGCAGTTATTGATTGGAGGGTGAGATCTTTAGTGTTAGGATCAACATTTCACTTGGAGGATCCATTGGAGGAGGTCTATTCACCTCATGTTTTATCTTCATCCATCTCCATCCAGACTTCGAGTTGCAGCTGCTACTCAGCCCTAGGGTTGCACTCTAGCATTTTTTCCATTTTGTATATTTCAGGAAATCCTTTCCAGATTGTCTTGAGATTGTGTTTGGGAGTCTAGATCTTCACTCCCAACATTGTTTGAGTTGTATATTTTCATATTTGTGTATTTATACTTCCCATAAGAAGTGGTACTTAATAAAATTGCGCTGTCATAGCCTTGAGCATTTTCTGTGTAGCATTGATATTCATTTTCCTTGTACATGTTCTCTTGAGGCTTGTTTTTCCTGGCTTGAGTGATTATTTCCTCAAGGATTTGTATACATTTGCTGCTATGAGATTAATATGATGGATATTTTGATATTCTTACATTCTATGTGTTGATTTATCACCGCTCTTTCATTATTGTGTTCATTTATTGCTGCATCCCCATTTTGGGATATTACAGTGGTATCAGAGCATAATCTTGGCTCAGCCTATGGAATCTTAGCCAATATGCTATCAAGAAGACAAGAAGAAGAAAATATGTAAAGAAAAAAGAAGAAGTTGTCTCCATTATTTAGAGGAAGGAAGGAAGAGAAGCTCTTAAAGCTTCTTTCTCAAACTATGCAGAGTATTAAGAGAGATCTCAAGGAGATGAGAAGGGAGATGTGTAGAGAATCTCCAAGAGAGTTTGAATCTGAAGAAAACTCTAGATTTTCATATGATGAGTGTGAGCATGCAACCACACATCATGATGCATAGCACAGTCATATGCCCATATTTGCTATGAGAGAGATAGAAGAAGAATAAATGCCTAGGAGGGAAACTCTTAGTGATTTTTTGCAAGAATATGAATGTCAAACTAAGAAGTTTAGAGATCATATCACTTTTCTATATTTTTTCAAGATCAAGGTGGAGAGAAGCAAGAAAAATTATATGAGTAGATTTTTCCTATCTACTTTTTATGGTTCACCTACATGTTCAGCTAGAGCTTGGGTGGAGGAGCTAGACACCTATTTGTAGCAACACCAAATTTCTGAAGATGAAGCCATCAAAGTTGTAGCGCTGCATTTTGGAGGTAAGGCCTATGCATGGTGGATATTTGAGTATTTTTCTTTGAAAAATGAAAATAATTCTTCTTATGCAATTTTCACTAAGGGGGTAGTAGAAAGATTTGATGGAATAATTTCTGAGACATCCTTGGTGAAATCAAACAAACCAAAAGAAACTGAAACTTTGCATGTGTTAGGGGAAAATATAAACTCAACTCCACCTCAGAAACCTAATGAGGAGGCTGACATATTTCATCATACCTTGCTAGAGGTAAGACCTCTATCTCATATTCTTAAACAAGAGGGCATGAAGATCCCTTTTGCAAAATAGGATCTGATTCTTTGGAATTTTCCCATTAATATTGGAGAGGAAGAAAAAGTTGAGGGCAACACCGTTGTCATGTCTAGAGCATATCTAGCACCTCATGAAGAGGTATAGGGAGAACATTCTCCAACAAGAGGGATTATTGTATCATTTCAAGAAATTCCCCAGTATCTCATATGTGGAGATCAAAGCACAACCCATGATCAACATGTGCCATTGTTGACAGATTGTGAAACCATGCAGCTAAAAGGACGAGGTAGGGAGGGTGACCAACATCATTTGATGAGGAGCACACACCCCTATCTATTTCATAGGGTTGATGCATAGAAGAGGGAGACTGAATTGCGCAGTGAAGGAAAGGACAAATCTGTCCATTCATGTATGCAATCTACTCTTGATCTTGATGTCTCATTGCATGGAGGCATCTCACCAAGGAGACCACCAGATCGGCAGATGATGAGGGATGATTTACATTTTGAGGCACCAATCATTGATTCCAGAGGGGTGAGGACCTTGGGACAACTTGATATAGCTCTAAGAGTCTTGGGTAGACTCACAGAGAGGAGAGGAAATTTCTCAACATCATCATTACCCACTCTCATTTCAGATTTTGCATTGTGGCAAGAGCAGTAGGGGAAGGATAGCAGCCTTCCAACTTGCATATTTGGCATGGGAGATGTCAAAGAGGAGGAAAACCATATGAAAAATGTTCTTTGTGATAAAAAATCAACGTTTTCACTATGGAGGATAGATCCATATTGGAAATCCCAGCTGTTGGTGGATTATTCCAAGGATCTTTTTACTTGTATGATATTGGATAACCAATTTCGTAAGGATGGATATTCAATCAGAGATGGGGTCATCTACTATCATGGTAGGATCTTCTTATCTAGAGCTTCCAAGCTCAAGGAGAAGTTACTACAAGAAGCTCATGAGGATTTCCTTTTTAGCCACACTTATTCTATGAGAGCATACCACACCATCATAGAGGGGCACATTTGGGAAGGCTTTGAGGAGGAGATATATCAGCATTTGTGGAGATGGAGGAGTTACATAAATATTTGGAAGATTTAACACAACCGCCTCTTTTCTCTTTGGGAATGAGAGGGGATTAATCTATGAGCCACTCCATTTGCACGGGCAAAACATATGGTAAGGATACTATTTGGTTGCATAATGATTTGTATAATTAATATGTGCATTCATTAACCATATATGTGTAGGACATTGCTCCAAGGAGGAGCACTCTTTATTTTAGACTTCATGGTCTACTTGAGACCATAAGTAGTTTTTTTGATGGCCACTCCCTAGGAGGTCTTGGGGAGATGATATATTATGCAGAGCATGCTCACTTTGCACCATACACCATACACTTTCTCCAAACTTGTGAGGATATTGGGGCAAAAGGAAAGTGGTTGGGAAGCCACACATCATGCCATTTTCTGATGGAGTTGAGAGTGAAACTGTGCTGGTTGCATTTGAGGGACCATTGTCCTTCTCCCTTATTACATATGGCAGCTAGCATGATGCTAATCATGATTCCATTTGCTGATGTTACTCTTATTTTTATTGGGAGTATGATGGGGAGAGAGACACATTGGTTGGATGTGTCCTTGGGGGAAGAGATTTCCCGCACTTTTTGCATTACATTCTCCAAGGGGAGCATGGGAAATGATATGGCCACTACTGTGAAACATTTTATTCTTTATGAGGTGGGCCATGGGATTGATTGGATTCCATATGGTGATGATTTCCTATCCATCACATATGGAATGGTTTGGGCCAGCATGATTCATAACGTTGGAGAGGAGATCTTTGGAGATCTAGTCTTCTTCTTGCCACTTGAGGGCAACACTATTACAGCTCAAGATCAACAAATACTCTACACTTATCATAAGTGGAGAGGGGGACAACGTGGGGTAGGAAATTTTTTCTACCATGATCAAATATTCAGCCCACCTACATTGCAGGAGCCAAAGGTGCAGGAGGATTTTCAGGAGTTTCCATGTTGGGAGGTAGCTCATTTTGTATGCATGATAGCTTGGGGATGGGATATCCATATGGGGATGATATATCCCAATATATATCAAACCTCATGCTTCAATAAGGCCTTTAGATAGCCCATTTTTTCCTCCATGGATGTTTTACTTTCACATAATGATAGCTATTTGGGATGCTCACCAAAAGCTAGCTTGCATACTTGGGAGGGGAAACTTGCGGATGTATTGATGAGACATCATCTTGATCCTTGGAGGATTTTATCATATAAGGATACTACATGGGAAGAAGAGGAGGCTCTTCAGTTCTATCCTTGCAGTTTCTTGAGGACAAGCAACATTTGGGAGGGGAGGACTGTAATATTCCAAATTTAGCATACTGCTAATTGGAATATTGATTTTTGCTATTTACACTTAGGAGATGAATAAATGGGTAAGGAGGCCCATAGATTTCAGAAATCGGAATAAAATCCCTTATGATGAGAAAATGGATCATTATGATGGCTGGATTTCACACCCTCATGTGTGAAAAGGGACATTTGCATGGGGACAAGGTCAAGTTTGACCAAGTCAACAGCGCTGGGATAAGAGGTGGAGATCATCTCTGGAGACAGCACAGTGATAGTGGGAGTAAGATTCCTTGGTAGAGGAAACCCTAATGAGTGGGACCCAAGGTCGGAGGGCTTCCATTTTTATAAAAGGAGGGCAAGGCAGCCATAGCAAGACATCTTATGTTATTGATTATTGAATTTGTGGTCTGTTAGACTATTGTGCTTTATTCAACTGTTTAGTTGAGATTGTTGTATTGCTTAGCACAAGGCATTCCTGTTTAGGAATTCCTTCTCCTTTCTTGAGATACCTCTTGAAGAAGCTTGTACTTCATTTCTCCACATTCAGGCTTGAGGCCAAGCTACCTCCTTTAGCTACAACACAGTTTCTGTTTAGAGCTGGGTTGTGTTGTAGGGTGTTGCAGTGGAGGGTTCACAACACCACTTCCAGAGCTTGTTTTTTAGAGGAAGAAGATTTCGTTCCTTTGGGAAATCAGTGAGGAAGATTCTAGAGCATATTGCAAATCTTGGCACTTGGCCAACATATTTCCTTTCAACCTTTCACTTGGAGGATACATTGGAGGAGGTATATTCACCTCATGTTTTATCTTCATCCATCTCCATCCAGACTTCGAGTTGTAGCTGCTACTCAACCCTAGGGCTGCACTCTAGCATTTTTTCCATTTTGTATATTTCAAGAAATCCTTTCTGGATTGCCTTGAAATTGTGTTTGGGAGTTCAGATCTTCACTTCCAACATTGTATGAGCTATATATTTTCATATTTTTATATGGACACTTCCTAGCAGCAGTGATACTTAATAAAAATGCGTTTTCATAGCCTTGAGCATTTTCTGTGTAGCGGTGATCTTAATTTTCCTTGTACATGTTCTCTTGAGGCTTGTTTTGCCTGGCTTGAGTGATTATTTCCTCAAGGATTTGTATAATTTTGCTGCTATAAGATTAATATTATGTCTATTTGGATCTTCTTACATTATATGTGTTGATTTATCACTGCTGTTTCATTATCGTGTTCATGTATTGTTGCATCCCCATTTTGGGATATTACAAGGTAAGGCGGGAACATCAGGAGGATGTGAGATTGAAATTCTCCATGTTATAGAGAAAGGTTTGAATAAGGGAAGTGAAGAGGTGATTGATATGAAAGGAGATTCAATTCATAATTCAAATAATCCCACATTTTCTAAGAAGGAATATGAAATTCTAGTTGGAATTTCATCATATACAACTAGTTTTTAGTTGCAGTTGGGAGAAGTAACTAGTACACATTATTCCCCTCTGCTTGAAGATTATTCCTAGGGTTATGTACCTATATTGAAGTAGTTTTATGGTAATATCAAAGAAATAAACAAGAGGATAAGAGAGAGTGTTACATCCCATTTGGAAACTCAATTAGTTTCATATTATCATACCACATTGTTATATGTTATGGATCTAGAAAGAAATCAACTAAGATAGTATTTTTCCCATCCTTATACTCTTACAGTTTCATCTTCTATAGGTTTCAAGAAAATAAATTTTACTATAGATGCTAGAGAAATTCCTTTGCTTGACAAGATCTATTTGCACAGGCAAACTAGATTTTTTATTTACAGTGACTAGAGAAAAAAATATTTGGCTGCTAGTAAAGTTGAAGCATTATTTGGAAAGGTTTTCAATTAATTGATGTTTGATCAAGAAAATTATAGGGATTTACTCACACAAAATGAAGAATTAAAGAAACTTATTGTTAAATTTGGTGTCAATCCAAAGGATAGAACTATTGTTCAATTTTTTTTGTAAGGATATAAAACTGAAATCGAAGTATTAAGAAAGAAGCTGATGTTTCCTTATGTTCAACATGTGATGCCTCTAGAAGTAGCTTAAGTGGAGAAAGGTTAGGAAATATGAACAAATTATTTTTGGCATAGGAACAATGAAATAGCTACCGTGAAGGAAATGAATTCCAATTTACAACAGAATATTGATACACATGTATGTACTATTCTAGTACATATTGAATCTGAAGACCCAACTGATAAGTTGGCTAGAGTGATGAAAAAACTAAATATTTATGAAGTTTAGATGAAAAACATACAGAGAAACTTGGATGATATAAAATAAATCTTTAAATAAAATGAAAAATAACTGACCATGACTAACAAGACTGCATCAAAATATCCCAATGATTACCTAAAGTCTTGCAATGAGATCAAGGAACTAAAGGGGAAGATGAAAGGTAATATGTATTTGATTCAGGCCAGAGAAATTATTTGGAAAGATATAATCCATTCAATGAAAAATATTTGGTATTTTATGCTAATTTTTGGAGAGGATAAGACCATCATCATGTATTTAGAGAGCATCATTGTTGCTAGCAAGCGGAAGGTCATGCAACAAGCCTAGTTTGCAAAGAAAATAATTGATTTCCTTAATTCCAATATGGCACATGAATTAAGAGAAACGAAAATTGAAGAAAAAACATAATTGATGCTTGAAATTAATAAAATGGTCCTCAAGGATATGTACAGAAAGACCATTGAGACAAAACTTGGAGAAATAAAGGAAGTTGTTCTAAAGTTTAACACTAACTTCGATAAGTGAACAAGCGCAGGATTACCCTCATTCTAGGATCAACAAGGAAACCTTCTTCTTTGGGAGACATATGAAACTTTGTTGGTGGAACCTAGAAGTAAAATTGGAACTTATCATGAGAAGATAATAGTGTTGAAAGGAGAAACAATTGTGAATTATCTACACATATATTTATAGTTGTTATGGTTGATCAAAACTCTTTTCAATGAGTAGCCACTTATAGCACTATTACAATTTTTAGAATAGATCACACCAGATTTGCGAAATTTCCAATATAATATTTGTCAATGTAGAAGAAATGCAGATATTGGATGACCCCTACAGTAGAAACAACAACAGAAGTAGGGCCTTCGACAAGTGAGCCAACATAACAATCTCAAATCACTCAATGAACTGTGTCCACCTGTTATTTTCATGGAGTTTACATATATTCACTTTTGTAAAATTATGTCTTTTAAGTTTTGATTTTAAAGGAATTCCCTCGTAGGACTGAAGAGGAAAGAGTATTTTGACATATTTATGTAGTTTTGACTGTTATCAGTTTCCTTAACTATTATTCTATTATGAAAATATAAAAGATACATGGAGGAACGAAGAGGGATTCCAAAATTTTGGCTTTTAGAAGGATATATTTTTCTGTGTAATTGTTATTTTTCTTCTTGAAGTTTAATAGATATTTTCTCAAGGTGATTCCCAAATTATCTCTGAGTATGATATGTGTTCTTATTTTTAAAGCATTTTCTATTTATATTCCATGGAAAAGAGTAATGAAGCTGTTGGTTTTTAATGCAAGATTTAACTAATATCATGGTGTTTGTGAATGCAATTAAGTAGCCTTAATTTGTGCTCCTCTTTATTTGTATTCAAACTCTATCTTCCATATTTCTACTATAGTTCGAGGCAATATATTGTTGAGATTCAACAAGATGATGAGCTTAGTGAAAATTAAGTACATTCACTAAGTGGGGTCCGCAGGCTATTTGTAGGTGTATGACTATTTTTAGACATGGTGAGCATATTCTCTAAGTAGCACGAAGCTATTTGTAGATGGTTGATCAAGTTGGAAAAATATATGAGATTATAATTTTAGAAGATTGGGTGAAGTCTATTTATAGATTGCTAATCTAAAAATAGATGCATGTTGATTATTATTAGCCCTTAATAATAATCTGACAATAAATATCAACTTATTCTCTTGGAGCACTTTATTTTAGTGAACATATTTGGAAAATTAGTGGGTTGAAGGAATTACACAATTCCTAGGGTGGTTGGTGACTTATTCATGGAGGACTTAGTTATAACTGATAGTGGCAAGTTGTGACAGAGTTGGAAGAGTAGTTATGTGAGCTATTATTTAGTTTAACTAAGTTAAGTGAGTTAAACTCAGTTGTGTTAGTTGTATCTAGTTCTAACTGAATATACACTAGTGAGAGTTTAGTGAATTAATTATTTAATTAATTCACAACTAGGGACTCACTTGCAACTGAAAAAATGAAATAGTTAACTACTTTCATGTCAGTTCCAGTGGAGACCCAGTGGAGAGATAGGTGAAAGGGTGAGATGGACTATCTGTTGTGACTATAGTGATGCATTCAATGCATCTGACACACATTGGAGATGCCAATAAGGATTTTTCATTCAAGGCAAGGCCAATTTGAATTCATTCAAGGGTCTTCTTCAGCAGGGATTGTGCAATGGAGGTAGGCTATCAGGAGGCAAGAAATTGGTTTATAGATATGCAAATTTCTGCATGACAGTGTGTAATGATTTTTTATTGTACTAAGCTTTGTATGAGATTATTACATGATCCATTGATATAAATAATATATGATAGTTTTGGTTTTTAGCTTTAATATTTCTCGTTAAACAATTGTGTTCAAGTGTGATTGATTTTGCTTCAAATGTGTTTTGCAATTGGCGATTTAATTTCCACAAAGAATTAAGTGGGAGGATTTTGTATTTAACATAAGATTAATTTTTTAGATCAGGGGAGTCCAGTAATATACATGCATCTTGTATAATTTCTACATGGTATCAGAGTAGTGTTAATCACTGAAGATTGCAATATTGAAGTGGTGTTGAGTTTTTTTGTGCTGGTGGACAATTCAAATTTGCTGCAAGAATTTCTTGGTGCGACAGTTAAGTATTCATTGAAATGCCTTTCAATGGGTTGCGGTTGGAGTATACCCTTGAGGGTAGCTTGAACTACATATTCTGGAAGGATAGGATGGAGGCAGTGCTTGAAGATAATGGTCTGAAGGAGTTCATCAATAGAGATGTTCCTAAGCCTACTTATAGTGATGATGCATTACTTGATGGATGGAAAAAGAAAGTAGCGAAGACAAGAATAATTCTATTGGAAGGTCTGAAAGACCATATTGTGTCAAGAATTCATGGGAAGGCCACTCCATTTTCAATGTGGAAGGCTTTGACAGATATTTTCCAAAGCAGCAATGACCATAGGAAGTTGGCGCTGAAAGATAAGCTTAGAAAAATCAAAATGGAGAAAGGTGACAATATTCCAAAATATCTCACAAAGTTTGTCCAATGTAGGGATAAGCTGGAGAGTGTGGGAATCACAGCTGCGGATGATAAATTGGTGAGCTTAGCTCTCCTTGGGTTACCGAAGAGTTGGAACAGTTATCAGGACTTTATTAATGGACATGAGAAACTGCCAGATTGGGAGTGTCTTTGGTCGGATCTAGTGCAGGAGGAGATAAGGCGAAGTACCAGGGATGGCTCTTCATCGAAGAATGATGATGAAGAGAATTTTGCTTTGGATTCCAAAGCAAGGAAAGGGAAGGGGAATAAATCCCATCCAAAATCTGAGGCTAAAGGCAAGAAGCTGCATTTGTCGAAGGTGAAGTTTTTTCACTGTCACGAACATGGGCATCTCGCCACTAACTGCCCACAGAAAAAGAAGAACAAGAAGGCTAATGGAACTGCAGATGGTGAGGCCTTATCCTTGCAATTTGAACTTGATTTCTCTTTGATTGCATGCTTTGTTTCAAGCGCAATGGGATCAGTGTGGTATCTTGATAGTGGTGCTTCCTTCCACATGATGGGAGACAAGGATTTGTTTAGTTACTTGGAGGAGAAAGATCTCCAAATGCATATAGAGATGGGCGATGATGGTAGATACAATGCGACCAGCATTGGACCAATTACCTTTGAGAGGGAGTCAGGTAAACCATTTCTATTGAAATATGTTATGCATGTTCTAGGTTTGAAGAATAACTTGGTCTCGATCACGATGTTGGAGAACAGAGGTTATGATGTTGTTTTTAGCGAGGGAAAAGCTTTCTTGCTACATAAAACAATGGGTGAGCCAAGAGGATGGGAATTCGAGTTAAGAATCTCTACAAGCTGGAGGTATATGGCTACACTGCAATGATGGTCAAAGTAGAGTAAGTGGTGAGCCGGGATGAGGGCGAATTATGGCACAGGAGATTGGGTCATCTTCACTATGGCGCCTTGAATATTTTGCAGCAGATTTCTACTGGACTTCCCAAGGGTACTCTTGTGTATTCAGATCAATCCAAGGGATTTACTATGGGTAAGTTTGTGAAGACCACCTTTCATGAGAAGGAGAACCGTGCTTCGGTCATCTTGGAGAGAATTCACATAGACGTGTGTGGACCTTTCTCGGTTGCTTCAACAAAAAACATAGGTATTATGTTATATTTTTTGATGAATATTCTCGTAGATGATGGATATTCTTCATGCAAAAGAAGAGTGAAACATTCTCAAAGTTCTTTGAGTTTAAAGCATTGGTGGAGAAGGAGTCGGGGAAGCAACTGAAGGATCTGTGGAGCGATAATGGTGGTGAAGATATCTCGAATGAATTCAAATACTTCTGTAGCAAATAATGAATTCAAAGAGAACTCATAGCACCTCATAACCCACAGTAGAATGGGTTGTGGAGAGGAATAAGAGAATGATCGTGGGTGCTACATGAGCTATGTTTCATGACCAGCACCTACCAATGCACTTGTGGGCGGAAGCATGCAACACTGCGGTTTATGTGAAAATCAATTTTCCTCATAGAGTACTTGGCATGAGTACACCTAAAGAATATTTTACTAGTAAGAAGCCTGATATTTCTCATTTGAATATTTTTGGCTCATATGTTTACATTCATGTGACAAAGGACGCCAGGAAGAAGTTGGAGTCAACTGCAGAAGTTGGGATATTTGTGGGGTAAAAAAAAACACCCCATAATTATCATGTGTATTTGAAAAATAGTCAGATGACTGTGGTGTGACGGGATATAAAATTCAATGAGGAGAAAGCCATGAAGTTGTCACTTGAGAGGGAGCTACACTTGCATGCATAGGAGGAACTTCTTGTTCCCAAAGATGAGCCTCAAGATGTGGATCAGCCACAGGAGGAGGATCATGGAGTGGAGGAGTCCACTCACGCAGAGCCAAACATCAGAACAGGAAAAAGGTGTACCACAGAAGCTGAGAAGCTGAAGCTTGATGTAGCACAAAATGTAGGCGTCCCTACTTCACAACGCAGAGAAAGACAATCACCTAACTGATTCACTGGATACATGGCTCTCATGAGCAAGTGTATCATGACAGAACCATCTTCCTTTGAGGAAGTTGTGCAGGAGCCCACATGGGTAGATGCCATGGTTGAGGATTATGACTCCACTATGAGAAACAATGCTTGGGAGATTGTTCCAAGGCCGGTTGGTAAATCAATGGTAGGTTCAAGATGGATCTACAAGGTAAAGCAAGCTGCTGATGGGAGCGTCGAGAAGTATAAGGCAAGATTTTTTGCCCGGGGCTTCTCACAGATCGATGGGATTGATTATGAAGAAACATTTGCACCTGTTGCACTTTATTCTTCCATAATGACCATCCTTTCTCTCTCAGCACAGATGGATTGGCACATTCATCATATGGATGTGAAGATTGCGTTCCTTAATGGGATCATTAAGGAAGAAGTGTAAATTGAGCAGCCTGAAGGATTTGATATATTTAGAAGTGAGTCGCATGTGTGCAGATTCAAAATAGCATTGTATGGGTTGAAGCAAGCACCCCATGCTTGGTACACATGGATCAACAACTATTTCACTGGACTTGGCTTCACCAAGAGTGAGGCGAATGAAAACCTATACCAAATTGTGGTGGAGGGTAAGATTTTAATCATTGTTCTTTATGTTGATGCTTTAATACTAATGGGTGATGAGCAGTTGATACACTCATGCAAGGAGGACCTTGCAAAGGAGTTTGAGATGAAGGATTTGGGCCTCCTTCATTATTTCCTTGGATTGGAAATATGGTAGCGATAAGGTGAATTGTTTGTGTCTCAAGGCAAGTATCTCAAGAGATACTTGGTAAATTTCACATGTAGGACTGCAAGCCCATGTATACTCCTCTTCTAGGAAATTGGAGAAAAGAGGATGCTACATTGGCAGAGGTAGTGGATGCTACTATCTATCGAAAGTTGGTGGGTTCGCTCATGTATTTAGTTAATACAAGACCGGACATATGGTATGTGGTGAACCAGCTTAGTCAAGCAATGATTAAGCCTACCAAGCTCTTTTGGAAGGCAGGCAAGCATGTCCTGAGATATCTCGGGGGCACATCTGAGTATGGCTTATGGTACAGACAGATGGATGAGGTGAAGTTATATGGCTTCATGGATGAAAATTGGGCAGGTCGTCTAATGGATAGAAATAGCACATCAGGAGGGGTTTTTAGTATCGGATCTACAACAGTTTCTTGGTACAGCAGGAAACAAAGATCTATGGCACTCAGTTCAGTGGAAGCGGAATACATGGCAGCAAGTCAAGCTGCATGTGAGGCTATTTGGATGAGGAAGATCCTTGTTGGTTTGTTCGGTTCTCATTTAGATCCTACAATGATACATTGTGATAATTAGAGTTGCATTAAACTCTAAATTTATCCTGCATTTCATGATAAATCTAAGCATATAGATATCTGGTATCATCATATCAGAGATTGTGTGCAACGGAAGATTATACTGCTTCAGTACATTCTCGCGGAAGATCAGGATGCAGATATTCTGACGAAGGTACTCACTAGGAGAAAATTCGAATACCATAGAGGTAGGATCAGGGTGAAGGATAATCCCTATCTTGTTGAGAGAGAGTGTTGAGATTCAACAAGATGATGAGCTTAGTGAAAATTAAGCACCTTCACTAAGTGGGGCCCGTAGGCTATTTGTAGGTGTATGACTATTTTAAGACATGGTGAGCATATTCTATAAGTAGCAAGAAGCTATTTGTAGATGGTTGATCAAGTTGGAAAAATAGATGAGATTCTATTTTTTAGAAGATTGGGCGAAGTCTATTTATAGATCACTAATCTAAAAATAGATGCATGTCGATTATTAGTAGCCCTTAATAATAATTCGACAATAAATATCAACTTATTCTCTTGGAGCACTTTATTTCAGTGAACATATTTGGAAAATCAGTGGGTTGAAGGAATTACAAAATTCCAAGGATGGTTGGTGACTCATGCATGGAGGACTCAGTTATAATTGATAGTGGCAAGTTGTGACAGAGTTGGAAGAGTAGTTATGTGAGCTATTATTTAGTTTAACTCATTTGAATGAGTTAAGCTCAGTTGTGCTAGTTTTATCTAGTTATAACTAAAGATACACTAGTGAGATTTTAGTGAATTAATTATTTAATTAATTCAGAACTAGAGACTCAATTGCAACAGAAAAAATACAGCAGTTAACTACTTGCATGTTAGTTCCAGTGGAGACCCAATGAAGGATAGGTGAAAGGGTGAGATGGACTAGTTGTTGTGACCATAATGATGCATTCAATGCATCTGACACGCATTGGAGATGCCAATGAGGATTGTGCATTCAAGGCAAGGCCAATTTGAATTCATTTAGGGGTCTTCTTCAACATGGATTGCGCAGTGGAGGCAGGCTGTTAGGAGGCAAGAAATTGGTGCATAGATATGCAAATTTCTGCATGACAGTGTGTAATGATTGTTGATTGTACTGAGAGCTTGATGTACTAAGCTTTGTATGAGATTATTACATGATCCATTGATATACATAATATGATATTTTGGGTTTTTAGCTTTAATATTTCCCGTTAAACAACTGTGTTCATGTGCGATTGATTTTGCTTCATATGTGTTTTGCAATTAGCGATTTAATTTCTGCAAAGAATTAAGTGGAAAGATTTTGTATTTAACATGAGATTAATTTGTTAGATTAGGGGATTCTGGTAATATACATGCATCTTGTATAATTTCTACATATATTTTACATTTGAAGAAACCCCTAGTGTATGGCTTTCATCATCTTCTTCACCACTATACTCCTACTTTTAAAAAATCATATTCATTTTCAATGAGGCCACTTTGAAAACATGAAATTTTGCAAGATGATTTTATTTCACATTACCTGTAGAAATAATTTTGACTCATTAAAATGGGAAAAAATAATTAACTCTATTATCTTTTGAATAGATGACTTAGGCAGTAACATATACTTAGCTAGAGGTTGTCTCCTAAAGTTACAACACAGTGGATATCATAAGTGGATTCTTACAACAAAAGGCTACTTCCCCAAATGGGTATAGGTTGTCCCATCCAGGAATACAACTAATACAAAGGTCATCAAGTTAATGAAGGAAAATATTTTAGCCAGGTTTGGTTTCCCAAGGAAGATAGTTACTGATAATTCTTAGGTGTTTAAGTCTGCCAAGTTTTTTAAATTTTGTCAAGACTATAATACCATCTTATGGCATTCCACTACTTATCACCCACATGGAAAAGTATTGGGAGAATCATCCAACATGCCTTTATTTATAATTTATTAAGAAAATCATAGCACAAAATTAGAAAATTTGGGACTCGCAACTTATGTTTGCATTGTGCGCTAATAGAGTAACCACTAAGAGGTCAACTAGAAAGTCTCCATTTGAGTTGGTGTATGGAGCTGCAGCTCTTTTTCCAACCAAATTGGCTATGAATATGGAAAAAAACATCCAAGATGCAGAAGAGGAGCCTAATACATTGAATATGAGAATAAACTAGTTATTTGAATTGCAGGAGAGAAGAGAGCATGTGACTCAGAATATCATCAAGTACTAGGATAGGATGAAGGATTTGTTTGAAAAAAAGGCTAGGGATAGGGTTTTCCAGCTAGGTGATGTTGTGCTTAGATGAGATGTAAGAAGAGAAGACAAAGGAAAACATGGAGTATTTGATCCTATGTGGTTTGGGCCTCTCAAAATTTATAAATTCAAAGATAAAAACACATTATTGCAAAAAAATATGGATGGTGAAGTGTTTGAGCTCTGTGTAAATGAGAAGTACCTCAAGCACTACTTTCAACACTAAAGACATTTTTCCACCTCCATTGTAAATACTAGTGAGCCATTGTAAATACCAATCTATTTTTCTTGATTTTTAGTTATGAGTATATGTATATATATAGTTTTTACTCCATTACCAAGTACAAGGATACTAGTTAGAAGGTTCTTAGTGCCTTTCCAACAAGACACCATCCACAATTGGAGTCGATTTTGTATCCTCCTCATCCTTCCTTTGATTTTTCATATAGAATAAGGGTCAAGTTGCAAAAAATAGCAGATTCTGAAGCCATATTTTAGGAAGGAGATGAGTTCAAAGACTACATCAAACCAACTGATCCAAAATGTGTTCTAGAAGAGATTTCTAATGGTATAAATAAGTTTTCCAATGGCTTCCTGGATCAAAATATAGAGGAATTTAAAGTTGGGCCTACAAAGGTCAAAATCACAGAAACCCTTCGATCCAAAATCTTATAAGTCATAAGTAAATCAATTTCAAAAAGATCCAAGGACTAGGGGACCAAGGATCCATAAACTATCGGAGTTGGGATCATTTATTGACAAAACCCCATAACAGAAAAACTGGGATGGTGGATCCCATAAATTTTTAAAATATATTCTAGGGAGTCTTCTATTTGACAGAACAGGGATCGTCTACTGATGGAATCATGTGACAGAAATCGAAGAAATGAATCCTAGAATCTAGGAACCTCTTGTTAAATGAATTTTTGAAAGCATTGGGGTTACAGGGAGTAGGGAGTTGTAGTGGATAAATCAAAAAATCCTTGAATATTAAACCATGGGAATAGGTCACCAGGGAATATGAGTTTTAGATCAGGAGAGTAGAAGTCTTAGGTGTGTCATACTTGAAAGGTGAAGAGTCCAAATGTGGAAGGAGTCATGTGAATTGGGCCAACATTTCATCACTATTTTTGACACAAAGGAGTGACCAAGTGGTAGTGGACCTTACCTCACATCAAAATGTAAATGGTCAAGTATCAACTACCTATGAGGAGGATCATCGCCCATCTTCTCACCCATGAAGGAGCTCCAATGGGGTAATGAGCATGACTGTTAATCAAAATCTTACCCCCCAAAAGTTAGAGTCAATAAAGTGACTCTTATAAATCTACAGTTGTGATTAATTTTGGGGTGGGTCAAACCTTTCCTCCAAGTCTTCTGAAGCACCCTGTCAAATGAGGTAAAATGGTCCCGTCAACTATCAGGCGAATGTGGAGACCACGTCAATAGTCGAGACCATTATCAAGCGAGCATGGCAAGTGAGTATGAGACCATTTGATGCACCACCCTCATAAACTAATCCTCACCCTATCTAACTCTTCCATGTGTCTCTTCTACGTAAACTCTTCCTTTTAATATTTATAAACCCTTGTGAATCGACCATTGTAATTTAAACTTGTTTATTTCAAAATTGTTCTGTGTTTTTCTGGTTCACTTTTTCACATCTACATCCACATGAATTTTGACCAATATAAGGACCTCAGTTCACCCATATATTATAATTCCCTTCTCTTACTATGGAAGCTCTGACCACTCTGGTCAAGAAGAAAGGAGAAATACAAGGGGCAAACAAAGACGCCTGAAAAATGACTTGTTGACCTATTCAGGGAAACCATTGATGAGAAATTACTAGGAGAAATATTATTTATAGATATAGTTTCTACTATGGATTTAGGACATTCCTCATGGAAATTTTTTTACAAATATTTTGAAAATGACGGCCCCAAGGTGATAGGAAAAGTAATTGTAGTCGACGATGAAACCCCAACTTTAGAGGCAACCCCATAAGATGCGACAAACTGTTTCTTGCATATAATTGGAGCGAGGCCTCATATTTTTCCTATACCTATATGGGTAGATGGTTTTTTGAAACGATAAATATTACAGAAAGGAATTCCCATGCTTAGAAATGAACCACAATTGGTTTATTGATATCAAAATCCTTTCAGGAGATATATAAATTTCAAGACCCTCAATGCATCTACAACAAAAATTATGTGGAAGACTTCTTCAAAAATCATGGGGATCGAGTTGATTCTATTAAAGAATAGAGGAGTGACCTAAAAAAACACAAAAAGAATAATATGGTAAGTACTTTATAGACTCACTTTCTTCTACTTCTAGTCAAGTTGTTGCCATGCTTTGTAGACTACAGACATACCTAAATTTCTCTCAATTCCCTCACAGTTGGGTTTCTTTAATTTATTGGATTCTAAGGGGTGAATTTTTTATTGGGAAACTACACTATCCAATAATTTGGCTAAACACATGTTGTCTTTTGATTATTACTATAGTGTTTCAGAGAATAAAATCCATCTATTTTATATGTCATCCTACGTCATGTAATCTCTGTGTTATTCTCTTCATTTTTTAGCCATGGTATGGAAGTGGACCATATTTGATCCCTCGCCAACTCATATTTATCAAAATGTACTCTGGGTGACTAATTATTTTGGTAATTTTTATCATAGTTATCACAAGGTCATGATCCCAATTTATGAAGTTATAATTGAAGCCAAACCCCCCAGGATGTCTCAAGAAGCTATGAAAAATCTTAAGAAAAATGGAAATTGTTTTGGTGTAGAGTCATTTACATACATTAGTCTACTTGGAAGCTATGCAAACCCACATGTATTTCCACTTTATGTTCCAGACAAGATGTTATGTAGGGAAGTATCATACCAAATAATTGGTCATGGGATTACAAAATCCTTGAAAGACTCCAACAAGAAGTTTGTGCCTCAATTCCATCTACCTTTTGGAATATTCTCTTTGGAAAATTATGGGCATGCTAAAAATTAGGTCAAACCTATTGAGGTATTAAATTTAGCACCATTACCACTAGGCCTTATGTACCAGATGGAGTAGAAAAATACTTGGCCCTAGCATCTAGTATTATAAGGTTCCTCCATGAAGGAAATAAGTTTTAAGATTTATTTGTGGAAGTAGATTCTTATAATTCAGTTTTGAAAAAGGTGGATGGGAAATTATTAATTCAGGAGAAAGAATAATTCCTCGCTTTTAGAAATGAAATACTGGCCCCCCTGGCATCATATTTGTTAAATCCTCGTCTATCAAAACAAGCATCTTTAAAGGGCACAACAAAATCTACCAAGGATGAGAGTTCCTCCTCAAAAAAAAAAACTACAACAACTAGTTCTTCAAATCCTCAAGGGTAGATGCATACAGTAAACCCAAGCATGGAACAGGTCTGGGACTAGTTTGATCAGGGCTTGAAACAATTCAAGTAAGGTGAACAAGGGAAAGAAATCCTATAGGGAGAAATTATTTTTCAATAAAAAAATATTTTTTAAGAGAACTCTACAGCTAAGAAGACACCATTGGTTACCAGACCTAAAGTAGAGATTATTCTAGTCAATCCTACTTTAGAGATATTTCTCAACATTTAGGAGATCCCTCCAATGGAAATTTTCCATATCCCTATGCACAAAGCAGTGGTAAAAAGAGGAAGGAAGAAAAGGAAGATATATGATTGCTAGGCTTTATTCCCAAGGAAATAAGGCCTCTGGAAAGGTACTACAACTACCCCTAATGATGAACATCAAAAGTTACCACAATTCATAGGTGCATATGCTTCCAAAAGTGATTTATGTACAAGAGTTACTAAGGGATAAGGATGAGAGGATTTCCACTATGGAACAAGAATTCATCAATAAGGGAGAATAATTGAGAACACCGTGGCAAGCTAAATTAGATAAAAGAAGATTGCACTAGAAGAAATGATAAATTAGTTCAATTCTCTTCGGGTTCAACATGCATAGGAGATCAAGGAAAGATATAAATAACTCCAAAAATATCAGTATAAAATAGAAAAATTATAGGTGAGGACCCTTCAATTGAATAATTTCAAACATGAGGCCCATTATTTAAATGTACAACTACAAAGGCAACAACAACTATTTGGTGAGAAATTGAGGTTGATTCAGGAACAATGTAGATTGGGAAATACTCAGACTAATGATTTAGTATAAATAATCTCATGTTAAGTTGAATTAAAGAAGGATCTCAATGAAATGTTAAAAGGGAAAGATAATGTTGAAAGGAGGAAATTTGAATTTCACAAAAACCCTATTGTTTGTATAAATAAATTTATGAATATTATTTATAATCCACCCTTGAAATTTTTCTGCAAATCTTGGAAATGCAAATATCCCCTTTGTTTCAAGCTTTGTAATTCAATATGTAAGGTTAATAACATCAACATAATAGTATAAAATTAGGTATGAAACTTGGGATGAAAATAAATTATTAGTGTAAATACGTAAAAATGTTATCTTACCGAAACAAAAATCAAGTCCTGCGAAAACACGAATAGTCCAAAATAGCACACCATACAACATAAAGGGCCTATTTGATGGAGGAAGTTATATGTCATAAATTTTTATGCCTTTCCATAGCAGTTTCATCTCATGAAAAAAAGGAGCAATATAAACATCCATGTTTTTGACTTGATGTTTTCCATGAACAATGAGAGTGTGCTAGTCCATCAATTGTGAAATTGACTTGAAATGAAACATCCTTTGAAGTCTATGTATAATTGGAATGGGACATAAAAAAATTCTTTGGAAATGTAGGACCTTGTACATCTATATGGTATCTTTTCTCTTTGCATACAAGGAATTCAACATTGTCTTGATATTCATCTCTGTATGAAATTAAATCATATTTACATGAATTAATTTTCTTATATTCAATCTGTTAGTGTCAGTCTACTCACATTGCCATTAGTGATCAAAATTCCTCTTTTGCATTTTCATATTAGGAGTCCCATACCAATAAATTTCACCATTCTGCTAGGTCATGGATTCATTGATGGTAGTGATTTTTCATCAGTTTTCCCTCATGTGAAACTTGTTGATTCTCCCCTTTATGGTCTTAGTCATGAGCTACTTTCACTTTTTGAATCATGTTAGTAGGTCATAGGATGGGTCTCATTATTTTCTAGGGTCTCACCATGGTCAAATTAATGAGTCAAATGTCAATAAATATCAACAAGGTCATGAGGTAGTCAATAAACTCAAAGCCACAACACCTAGAAGATCAAAGAAATATCTTATTCAGTTTGATGTAATTTTCACCTCAAAACATGAGGTAGTCAATAAACTCAAAGCCACAGCACCTGGAAGATCAAAGAAATATCTTATTCAGTTTGATGTAATTTTCACTTCAAAACTATGTTTTGAGGTGAAAACATGATAATTTACTTTAAATTCTCATCATTATGTAATTTTATGTCATCATATGTAATAAGTCAGAATTCAGAAGCTGTTATCCCCACAAATTCATCACCCTATCTTCAGAGAAGTTTTCCGCAACATTTTCAGCATCAAATCATCTTTCAAGCAAATCCATCAGAAAGAGCCCAGAAAGAGCTTTCCAATGGTATACTACACTCTCAAAACTGACCTCTGGATTGAAACTTATGCCTAAGTGAAGTAAAAGTCCCCTATTCCCTAACCTTCCCCTTTTTTCCACCTTTCCCCAAATTTTATTTTATTAAAGTTTTATATTTTCTTTAATAAAATCCCTCCCCCCCCCCCCCCTGATTACAAAAAATCGCATTATAAAACACAAATGCAATTTAAACCCAACCACTTCCCCATCATACTTTAAAAAAAAAAATTATAATAAACATATCAAAGTTTATTATTATAAAGTCCCTGCCATTCCAACCACTTGCCCTCCATGCTTTTAAACCTTATGGTAAATATTTTTAAGGTTTACTTTATATAAACCAAAATAAACCCCCCATAAACCAAGTCCCTTCCCTTTCCATCGCATCGCAAATGTTAACAAGTGCGTTCTGATTTACCCAAGCCAAAAGCTCCGATGCGATTATGCTAAGTCACCTCCAATTAGCCCCACCCGATGATATGCTAGTCTTCGATCTGATCGACGATCGGACAGCCCATATCCAATCGATGCTTTTCATCCCTCTCTTCTGATTGACCCTTCCCGATGGCCAACTCCTGATTAATCCTGTGTCGTCGATCTGTTCTCGCCGATCCGACGACTCACAGTCCATCGCTCGATCGGCATCAACGTTTTTCACATATGTTATACTCCGCTCCCTCTCCGATCCTGATCCCGATTGACCCCGGGCCCACCACATAATAATTCCGCCCAAATTATATATATACAAAGGGAATTTCCTTTGTAAGTTCTAAATTTTGTTTTAAATTTATTTTACAAAGGCTTTCCCCCTCCGCTTATCTGCCATCGCATCGGAGGTATTTAAATATATAATTCACCCACCTCGACTTCCGATTCCGATTGCATTTCACGTATCCCGATCCCACCATTATAAGTCCTCTGACCTTTTAATAAAAATCATCTTTCCCTTTGTATAAAATGAAAAATTGTTTTAATTTATTTTCAAAGGGATTTCCCTCTCCCTTATTACAATACCCATCGGACTTACGCCGATCGCATTAGAGTTTTTGGGCTTTGTTTCAAAAAAAAAAAAAATTCAACCCCTGATCCCGATTGCGATGGCACCATCGTAAACACATATTTTCAATGTTTATTATTTGACTGTATCCCCCTCCTATCCCTTCCAATTCCGATTGTGATGCGGGTCCCGCTTCCTTTCCCTTCCCTTTTTCCCATTCATAATCAGTTTTCTCCCTTCACTAAAACATAATTTCATTTTTTATGTTATTTCAAAGGCGTATTATTTGAAAGTCAGTTTTCTTGAGAAAAAAAAGCGACAGTCAAAGGCCGAGAAAGCTTATTTAAAACAGAGATGGTTACAGCAACAGCAAAGTAGGAAATTTTTTTCCAGATTACCTATTTTTCCTTCATTCAGTATAACAACGAATTTTCAAAGGATCAAAATGTATTGTTGTTCCTTGTTTTCAAAGGCAAAACGTTGGTTCTCTTTGCCATATTCAGATTTTAGTTCTGAGTTGTTAAACAAATCCCTCTTTTTGTGGATCTATGTTCCCACATTTCAGCTTATTAATTGTAATTTTAAATCATTTGTAGAGAAGTCTGTGAAATCAACAGCAGGGGGAATAGTGTGGAAGAACGTTCTGCGCTCCATTATACAGTTTGACAGGGAATTAATAAAGTGATGCAGCTCTGATTTGTGGGATCCATGTGGCATGATTTTTGGAATTTTTTCTCTCTTTGTGTTCATATGTAAATTTTTATGTTTTACCTCTCATCCATAAACATTTCCTTTTGATTGCTTTTAAGATAGAAAGGTAGAATCCATTTTATATGCTCTGCCTTGGGAAATCATTCATACTCTATGTTTTTCTTCTATTTGAAAAGGATCCATTTATTGTGCCCCTTTCAGCTCCTCATAAGTCTCTCCATTCCATCATATTTAACCTTAATTGCTAAAATTTCCTTCCTATCTTGCCCCATGAAATACATTGTATCCTGATTTAATTCCCCGGTTTCAACTGTCCCATTTTATCCCACGGATCCCTGAAAATTCATTCATTTTATTAAAACGTTTTTTCCATCATTATACCTAGCCTAATATCAGATCATTATTTTTTTTTATTGAATATCCTTTTTACGGAGAGAGCCCTCTCTTGTCCTTGTAGGGCTAGCTACAAGGTTGAGCATGGTTTAGTTGTTACCCTGTTTTGCCCTTTATCAGTCTAGGGTCCAGATCAAGTGCTAACATCTCTGGTGACCATACTGGGGAAATCCGATATGAATATCTTCGAGCTTATGTTCTCGACATTGACTGTGTTTATTTTGTTTTCAAAGAGAAATCATAGTTAGGCTCTGTGTGAAGAAGAGTATTAGAAACTCTGTCTTGAGTTTAAACCTTGGTTATATTAACTGCGACCAATCTTTGGAAATATCTGTTGTCAAAGTAAAAGCTTTGTTTTGTTACCAACGGAATAATAGAAGTGGGACCCAACCCTTTGAGTTAGCGCATGGGTTAAGTGCCAAAACCACAGTGTTAAACCATAGTTAAAGCGTGGTTGTAATTACCGCCAGCAGGTTTTGCAAACCAAAACCACCCATATCGCGTTGCTTTTGCCCAGGAGAAAAACCACTCCAGAAAAACGCAATCCAGTAATATTTGGGCACGTCATCACCCCAATACCGCCCATATCACGCAACTTTTGTGGGTTAAACTTTGGCCTTTGAAACAACGCAATATTCATGAGAATTGTCCGATCTGGAGAGCCTTGGATCTGACGGTAATCGCGTGTGGAGTTTCACAAGCAATAATCAAGGTATGATCCAGTGGTTTGATATTATTTAAAGTTATTTTATTCATAAAAGGAGAAAAGTGGATGTGTGGGCCCCTGTTGAATAAAATGAATGTCGCGCTGCTAGCATAGATGTGTTATATGATATAAAGTTCAAAGGTTGGTGTTTTTTAAAGGATCGCGCCATTGTTATAAGGTTTTGATATTTTGACCAGAGTGATAAGGTTTGCTCAGTATTTTTAATGTGTTCCCCAATATCACATTAAATTATAAATATTTTTTCAAAGGTTGGGATATTATTTCACAGCGAAACATTATTAAAAGCGTTGTTGGAAAAGAACATGACTACAACCATTATTCTTCTATCATAATATATTTCTGCTATCATTACATAAAGTCAAATCACCCCAGTAATTTTTTCTTGTAAATTCCTCGGTTCGGGAAAATTATTTTCAGAGTCTGTTAGGCTAAAACAGAATTTTTGTATAGTAGAATTTACACACACTGGCTTCAGGAAGATATACAAGGGCTACTCTAGATCCAAATCCTCCCCCTACGTTTGAAAATCCAAATCTTATTCCAAGAATTTTCAGAAGACAAGAAGGATCACTAAGTCCCAAACCTATTTTCAGATCCTATACTTGGCCCAGTGAGTGGTTTTTTGTAGAAGATCTTTCCTTTGATGAAATTTTTTAGCTTTCTTTGTTTAGAAATAAGTCTGAAACTGACATTGATGATACAGTTTTAGATCTTGAATTCCTTGTAGATATTGAAGTTCAAAGAGAAAATTCCTCCATTGATGATTATATTCTGAATTCTCCTCAATCATCCATCACTGTAACTAATATTCCTGAGCTTTCATAATCATCAGGAATAGCATTCCCTCCTTCTAATTCATCAACATTCCCACCTGTAAATCCTCAATTATCATCTCCTCCATCAACACCTCCCTTAAATCCTACAAACACTGTTGTAAATCCACCTAGAACCATGGCTGCCCAGTATGCAGCCCTAGTTTTGCCTCAGGTCCTTAATTATATGCCTGTTGACTATCAAAGTAAAATTCCCATCTTTGATGCCACCCAGAGCATCACAGCCCAATAGCACATTGATAAAATGAATGACATTTTTGATCTACATGAGGTAGAAGCAGGGAATGTAACTACCAGGTTGTTTGTTCAAAGCTTCGGAGGTGAAGTTAGAAAGTGGTTCAGAGCCTTACCAGCGGGCTCTATCCACACTTTACAGGAGTTACACACACAGTTTTTAGACTGGTGGGAGGTAAAAAAGAACCCACTCCAGATTTTGTCCGAGTATGAAAATATCAAGAGAAATGTTGGTGAAACGGTACAGGACTATTGTTTAAGATTCAATGCTGTATATAATGCTATTCCAGCTAACCTGAAACCTCCTGTGGGATTATCTTTTCTGAAATTTCCAGATGGTTTCTATACCGATATGGCATATCAGTTGCGGGAAAGAGATCCTTCTTCGCTTGAAGACATGCAAAAGATAGTGGTGAGTGTAGAGGCTAATCTACTAGCTAAAAGAGCATGCTCCAGAGCTGAGAAGAGAGTCACGATGAAGGAGGAAGCCTCTCCTTCAAACAGCAAAATGGACACCTTGATTCGGACAGTTGAGAAAATGGTTGATCGATTAACCATTACAGATAGACTTGAACCTCATATAATAAATCCGAACTTCAGAGGGCAACAAGCATAGTTCAGGATTAAGCAGAGAGAACAAATAATGCAGGACCAAGTGCCACCACAGCAACAAATCAAAACTTCGCTACAACAGAATTACGTGCAAGGAACAGACACAAATGAGGACGATGATCCTCTGATTGAGGCCAATAACTTTTTCACTGCTGATGGTGCCTCTATCTTCCTCACAGAAGAAGAAGAATACATGGCAACTCCAGACACTCAAAAAGACAAAGATTTCATCTTGGCCAATGATGTAGTATTAGAAGAAGAATCTGATGACTACCAAAGAGGGTACATGAATGCTTTGTCGGCCCAACAAAAGCAATATTCTCTAAGGAACAGAGACGTTACGATTAGTCTCATTCAAAGGAGAAAGGAAATCCAAATGAAGAACGATGCTCAGAAGAAAGGGAAAGAATCGACTGACCCTTCCACCAGCAAAGCACCTTCAGCAAATAACAGTCCAAATGAAAAGAATCAGCAGAGCACAGTAAAGGAGCAAATGAAGAAGAAAGATCCTCTAGTTAAAGAGGTAGAAAAAGCTTCTTCTTTTAATTTAGAGAATGAAATTTCTAAGCTGAAAGTGTCTATGCCACTCACTGAGTTGGTGAAAAATAGTGCTTATAAAAGTCAGGTGTCTAGAATCTTACAAATAGACTTTGTTTCTGATATGGTTAATGTAGAGGATGACTACCCTGAGCTCATTTTTGGCCCAAAAATTGAAGATCAATTTGAAGAAAGTGAAGTCCCTCCCTTTTACCTGAGTCTTAGATTACGCGAGTTCATCTTGCAGAATGCTATGTTGGACTCTGAAGCCTCACATAATTTGATGCCCAAGGCCATCATGGAAAATTTAGGACTGTATATTCCTCGAAAATATCATTATTTATATTCTTTTGACTCAGGTAGGGTCCATTGCATTGGTCTTATTAAAGATTTGGTAGTGTCTTTAGATCAAATCCCAGCCAAAAATGTCTTGATGGATGTAGTAGTTGTTGATGTCCCACCAAGGTTTGGAATGCTTCTATCTAGGTCTTAGGGAGAAAAACTCAAGGGAACTATGAAACTTGACTTCTCTTATGCCACTATCCCTATATTTCACGAATTGAGAAAGATATATAGGGAAAAGAAAATGAAATATATGATTACCAGCAAAGAGAAGCCAGTAAACCATCCCATTAATGTTGTCCATACAGATTTAGAATCTTTTGTATTATATTTAGATGGTGGTTTAAATGATGAGAATGTTCGGTTGGTACAAGTAGATGAAATACCTGAGATTTCAGAGAATTTCATAGAAGTCCTCAAACAGGAAAAAGAGAAAGAAACAAGCACTTCTGAGTCTCCTACCTGCAAGCAGCAAAAAGATAGTGAACAGCCAGAAATCAACCAAGGAAAAGAAGAGAAAGAAACAAAATTCCAGCATCTACAAGAGGAAGAAGAAGGCCTGTAGAGTATGGATTTTGATGGAGTTGTTGGTAAGGATGGAGCCGATATTGGAATATGGATTAGGAGCCATGTTTTCCAGCCTTAAAGGGTTCCTAGCAATGTTAGAGTATGTGCTTACAAGTTAGCTTTTGATTTCTCTAACAATGAAGTGGAGTATGAAGCTCTGATGGCAGGTCTCAAAATTTTGAAGAAGATGAATGCAAAGAGGATTTATGTGTATGGTGACTCTGAGTTAATAATAAAACAGGTTAAAAGAGATTACCAAGCTAAACATCCAAGATTGAGGGCATACAGAAATGCAGTCCTGGATATCCTGAAGACATTCCCAGAATACACTTTGACAGCAGTAGCCAGGATGCAGAACATTATTGCTGATTCCCTTGCCGCTACTGCCAGCAACTTGAAGATTCCGATGAACTCCAGCAAAAAGTTTGAGATCTATGTTAAACATAGGCCTGCAGTTCCTGACAATTTAAGGTATTGGCAAGTATTTTGGGATGATAATGAGATTAATGCATTTTTGCAGGGTGATGGAAAATTCAAAGACACTCCAATAGAAGGTGAGTATGAGGTTGATGATCAAGAGTTGGAAGCAAACCAGATGGACATATTGCAGCTAAAGGATAATGTAATTCCTAGAGGTCTCATACCTCTAGAGGAGCTTTTTGATCAGGATGATGTTGCAAAGAAGCCAAGCTTGGTGCCCACTGAGAAAGGAGTTGAAGATGTGAATCTCAGAACACCTGACAAGCCCAAGTTTGTGAAGTTGTCAAAGGCATTGTCCCCTGAGGTAAAGGAGAAGTATGTTAAGTTTCTTTCTGAATTTTCTGATGTGTTTGCATGGGATTATTCAGATCTGAAGGTGTATGATAAGAACATAATCCAGCATACTATTCCTATCAAGCCGGATCAGAATCCATTCAAAAAAAATCTAAGAAGAATCAATCTGAAGCTGCTGCCATCCATCGAAAAAAAGGTAAACAGGTTGTACAAAGCAGGTATCGTAGTTCCCATTATATTTTATGACTAGATTTCTAATTTGGTCCTGGTACGTAAGAAGACTGGAGAGATAAGATTGTGCATAGATTTTCAGAATTTGAATAAAGCATCCTTAAAGGATAATTATCCACTTTTGAAGATGGACCATATTCTGTAGAGAGTAGTTGGAGCATCTAGGATGTCACTACTTGATGGCTACTTAGGCTACAACCAGATCTTGGTGCATGAGAAAGACCAAGACAAAATTGCCTTCACAACACCCTGGGGAACCTTCTAGTATGCTAAGATGCCATTCGGACTGAAGAACGCTGGAACCACTTTCTAGCGAGCAATGAACATTGCTTTTGCCAATGAAAAAGATGTTTTTCTTATTGTTTATTTGGATAATTTGACAGTGTTTTTAGGTTTAGATGATGAGCATTTGCACCATTTGAGAGTTTTTTTTCAGCGATGAAATTTTTTTGGGATTTCTCTCAATCCCAAGAAGAGTCTCTTTACCATGGATGAAGGAAAATTGTTGGGGCATATCATCTCTAAAGATGGTATCTGCGTCGATCTAGCTAGAGTGGAAGAAATTCAGCACATAGATCTTCCACGAAACAAGAAGGAGATTCAGGCCTTTAATGGTAAGATGAACTTTTTGTGCCGATTTATACCCAATCTAGCTGAACATCTAAGAGAAATGACTAACATGTTGAAGAAGGATAGCACTGTCAAGTGGAGTGAAGAAGTTATCAAGTCATTCAATTTGGTAAAGTTTGCTTTTTCCAATGCCCCAGTTTTGATTAGTCTCGACTATACTCAGGATTTTATCATTTTTTCATTTGCATCGGAGCATACTATGGCTGTTGTTTTAATGCAAAAGAGAGATCAGGTAGAAAATCCAATTGCCTTTTTCAGTAGAACTATTAGAGATGCTGATTTAAGGTATAATATTCTTTAAAAACAGACATTGGCTCTTATCAAGGCATTAAAGGATTTTAGGGTCTATATTTTGCATTCACATACTATAGCATATGTCCCTAACGTAGCAGTGAAGGATGTCTTGATGCAAACTGATCCAGAAGGTCAAATAGGTAAATGGATAGCAGCTATGTTGGAGTAAGACTTGGAGATCAAGCCCACGAAGTTGATCAAAGGCCAAGGCTTGGAAAAATTGATGGCCCAAACGAATTTTCGTGCCTTGGATATAAACCTCATTAGAGCAATGTCAGAGGATGAAGATGAAGCTTTGATTGTTCCAATTTCAGATATTTTTCTGCAGTCCCCTTGGTATTCAGATATTGTTTATGTCCTTCAGCATTTGTCACCTCCTACAGGCATTTCTAAGAGTAAAGGTAGATCTTTGAAACTTAAATCTACTAAATATTGTAATTTAAACAATGCTCTATATTGGAAGGATCTAGGAGGTGTCTTTCTCAATTGTTTGGTTGAAGAAGAAGCTCATAAGGTAATGCATGATTTCCACAAAGGTGATTTTGGGGGTCACTTGTTTTGGAAGACTACTGCTAAAAAGGTATTGAGAGCAGGGTATTATTGGCCCACATTATTTTCTGATTTATATAAAATGGTGATGAATTGTCATGAATGCCAAATTTTCCAAGGGAAGAAGAAATTGCTTCCACTTCCTTTAAAACTAGTTTCAGTGAACGCTCCATTTCAGAAATGGGGACTCGATTTGATAGGAGAAATCCATCCAGCATCCTCAACACAACATTGATGGATCCTTACAGGTACAAATTACTTTACTAAACGGATCGAAGCCATCCCAGCTAGGCAAGCTACATACATGGTAATTATTCAATTCCTAGAATCGAATATTTTATCTTGTTTCGGCTGCCCTTATAAAATTACTACAAACAACGCAACAAAATTTAGATCTAAGAAGATGGTCGATTTATGTGATAAGTACAATATCGTGCCGGGCCATTCAATAGTGTATTATCCACAAGGAAACGGCCTAGCAGAATCATCCAACAAATCGCTGATAAATATGTCGAAAATGCGAGCAAACAAAAACGCACCTGGCTCATCAATGCCATTGTGGGTGTTGAGGTGTTGAGTCTCAAAAATGTTCTCCATATTCATACATATTTCCATTATGTCATAACCATTTAGCTCTTATTTCATAGCCATTTGACCCCAAAGAAACCCTACATCAAGTAACCATTTCATAAATATATGGGTTAAGATCCTTGTTTTCCAAAGTTATTTATTTTATGTATTTAAAGTGAATTTATGATTAGAAACTAGAAAATTAACATAGTTTCATATATCTATATATGTGTTATGAGTTTTGTGACATGTGTAGGTCAAAAGGAGACTTCTAGAAGACCCTTATGTGGCACTCTAAAGCCAAATTCGAATTTGGTTGGAGAATATTATGGGATCAAGAGGATATGTGTCTCACTTCCTTGTTGTATTGAAACTCTAAGAGGATATGTGTCTCATTCCTCAAGTTGTGTTAAAACTATAGAAAGACATGTGTCTTATCATTTCCTATTTTGATTGTAACTCTAGAGATGGAGGGAGAGATTCATGGACTCCCATTAATGAGATGTCTCCTCATATTTTGTATAAATAGGAGAAACTTTCTCCTATCATAGGTAATGAGAAAGTAATGAGAAAGTAATGAAGAAGTAGATTTGTAACTAAGTTCAAGATGGAATGGGATGTAGATTTGTGAGTTCTTTTTAATAGAGAAATTCAGTTCTTTGATGGTGTTTTGCTTACAATTTTAAGGAGCTGAAGGACTTCACCAAATTGGTAGCAGAGGGCCCCTGCTATCCAAGGAGGCTTTTACATGTTTTCTAGATAAGTTTCTTTCAATTTTGTTTTGTCATATTTCCTTACTTAGATTGCTTTCTGAAATCATAGCTTTTAGCATAATTTTTCATGGCAGCCCGGGCATTTGCATATCTTTTGACTAATGACATGGAATCAATATTGTTCTGCTGTTAATTTATTTTTTCTTAGTTTTTTGTTTAATTCCGGTATTGCTTTGTTTATTTCAGTCTTGCACATTTACTTCAGTAGTTAGATTTAGATATATTAAATTGCTCATGTCATTTTCAGTTACCTCTGAAAGCCACAGCTGGACTGATGGTGAGGGATTGTATTATGAAATGTGTAGTTTGATATTAGTTTCCTTTTTGCAAATTTAGATATATTAAACTGCTCATATATCATATGCTCATATCATCTTGAGTTGCCTCAGAAAGCCATGCATACCACCAATTTGGACTGATGGTGCAGAAGTGAGGGATTGTATTATGAAATGTGTAGTTTGATATTAGTTTCCTTTCTGCAAGTTAGATACATTAAATTGCTCATAACATCTTCAGTTGCCTCCGAAAGCCACAGCTGGACTGATGGTGAGGGATTGAATTATGGATGTGTAGTTTGATATTAGTTTCCCTTCTGCAAGTTAGAAATATTAAATTGTGCATGACATCTTCAGTTACCTCCGAAAGCCACAGCTGGACTGATGGTGAGGGATTGAATTATGAATGTGTGGTTTGATATTAGTTTACTTTCTGCAAGTTAGATATCAGTTACTCAAGTTGTTTATGGTTACTTCCGAAAATCATAGGTGGACTAATGATGAGGGATCAGAAGACAAGTTGATGTAATTTGATTTAGATTTACTTTATTGCAACTTTTGGATTTCTTTCAGCATAGTTTCTTTTGTGTTTAGACAGCAGCAAGAATAGTTTGGTTTCATGCTCACTAGTTCAATGTTTTGATTTATTAGATTAGCAGCACCTTTTTCATTTCAGTAGCACATTTTCATTTCCTTTCAAGTTTTGTCATTGTATGTTTCAAATTCCTTTTTCAGTTTCAAGTAGGTAAATCATTATAAAGGACATCATTGCCTTGAATATTCATAACCATACTTGTCTTTTAGAATTTCCATCTCACATTAGGAAACCAACCAAGATCAATAAAAATCCAAAAGCGACAAAAAGTAAGAGATAGGTTATCTTGCACATATAGTGCGCCACACTTCGTCAGCTTACGAATCCCTGGTTGATAATTTATGTTAGCAATTTAGGACACACTAAATTGACCAAACATTGTGGCGCCGTTGCCGGGGAAGTGTAACTAGGTAGCCTTATTTCTTACATCTAAAAAAAATTAATAATTCTTGAGTATGCTCTCCTCCTGCACTTTGTGTGATCTGGAGGATCAGAAAAGGAATTGTTATGTAAAAAAAAAAAATTAATAATTCTTAAGTATGCTCTCCTCCTGCACTTTGTGTGATCTGGAGGATCAGAAAAAGAATTGTTATGTGAAAAAGAAAAAAAAGAGGAGACAATAAAACTTCATCATTTCAATTGATTCAACAATTTAAAAAAAAAAAATTGTTTTCATGAAAAACTTTGATTTCAATAAATTGTTTTGTTTAATGAATATATATGTGTATTTTTAAAACTTTTGAAAATATCACATACATAATTTTATTAAACAAATCAATTAAAAAAAAATAAAAATAAAAATAAAAATAAAAAAATAAAAAAATTAAATTGTTTTGTTACTAAGATATATATGTATATTTTTAAATTTTTTGAAAAAATATATATAATTTTAATAACAAATCATTTAAAAAAAAAAAAATATTCAATAAAATTTTGTTTTGTTTAGTAAATTACATATGTATATTTTTAATTTTCCAAAATTTAACATGTGTAATTTTATTGACAAAACAAATAAAAATAAAAATTAAAAAAAAAAAAAAATCATTTTGTTTAGTAAAATTTATATGTGTATTTTTAATTTTTAAAAATATAACATATAATTTTATTAACAAAAAATAAATTAAAAAATAAATAAATAAATAAATAAATTGAAAAACAGAAACATAAACATAAACAAAAATGAAAAGGCCATGGCATTTTGGAAAAAATGAATTACTCTCAACAGAAAGCATAAAAATTCAACCATTTATGATGCTTGCAGTTGTATTATGGCTCAGAAACATCAGATTTTTTTTGCTTCTGATAATGAAAATCATGTAGAAGTTGAAAATGATGGAGTTAGAGATGCTGCAAGGCTGCTAGGTTGCTGTGTTTCAGAGCTTATGACAGCATTATCGACCTGTAGGATTCAAGCTGGAAACATCATCAAATTCCCCAAATCTTTGAAAGAATTTGTGAGGCCTTCATGCAATCTCTCGCCATTCAAACCTGTCAAGTTCCCAAATGCCAATTCCTTTTATTATACCAGGCCTGTCAGCCTTGCCAATGCCGCCTGCCATCATCAAACGCTCCTTCAGATTCATAAAATGGCATGTAAGAGAACAAGGCAATGAAATTAACAAAATTTTCAAACAGAAAAAAAAATGTGCCTTGACTGAACTGAAGAATGCTCAGGATAACAACACTCTTTACATATGGAAATCAGCAAACCAGAAGTTGTATTTCATTCTCAGAAAAACGTAATTTTGAACCACGTTCTGAAGAAAACGATTTTTTTTGCTGAGGCAGAACCCAGAAAAACGCAAACTATTTTTGACACGTCATTTTCAAACACGTTTTCTGATCGATTGGAGATGAATTTAGAAAAAATAAAACATGGGTTTTTTCGCCAACATGGTCAATTAGATAACCCAGAAACCGTTTTAAGAAATTCGTGGCGATCTGGGAGAAATTCTCGGTTCTTTGAAGGCCATTTTTGCCTGCCGCGTGAGGAAAAACGATTTTTTCTGAGTGAAGAATTTGAAAACGGCACTCTGCATTGATAATTCGGTTTCCTGATTTCTAGGAAGAAGAATTCTGATCAAAATCAAACTCTTATCATGGCATTCAATCCACATTCCACTCATTTTTGAATTTAATTCAATTTCGTTTTCTGAATGTTGGATTTCACATCTCCTTTATCATCTGCTTAGCAATTTTTGGTGCTTCAACGACATTATTAAACGCCAACCATTATGATGTTTATTTATTTAGCATCATTTGTTGAAACTTTATTTCAAAGGCCAAAACTAGGATGCTCTTCATTTTGTGCTTTGTATAATTCATTTTAAAAAAAAAAAAAATCAATAATTTTGAATCAATGAAATGAATAAGTTAATTTGCTCGTTTTTCTGAAGGTATTGATTAATTTTGGATTGATGATGAAGGATGAATGGCTAACTTTTTATTCAAGATTTTTAGCTACAGAAACCGTCGACATTCCGCAGCTAAAGTCCAATTCCGCAGCTGTTCTCCAATTCCGCAGCTGAAGTCCAATTCCGCAGCTATTCTGCAATTCCGCAGCTGAAAAACCTCATTGTTCAAATCAGCCTAACTTTCTCATACAAAATCAGATTTTGATGATTTAAGTATCGTTGGAAAGGTCTCAACAAGATCTATACAATGAGAAATCCATCATTAGAGTTTGAAATGGCAAATAATGAAATAAATTGTTGAAAAGAAGCTACATTCAACTTGAGGCACTAATTCCAAAACAGGTATAAATTCTTTTGATTTTTCCTTTGAGAACTTGTTTCATTAATACAAATTCTTAGTTTTGTGTGTAAATATCATAACCAGAGAGATTGATCACCTCTCTCCTTTGATAATCTTACATTCCATTGCAGAAGAAGTATTAGTTTTTTTTGCAGGTTCCAGGAGGAAGGACAAATGACTACAAGAGAATGGTGTCTCTTTAAGAGACCAATTTGTTTCATAAGAGGATGATCAGCAACAAAGAGGAGGAAATATGCTGATGCAAAATCAGATCCAAACACTTGAAAAACTTTCAGATACTATTGTCTCCATCATATCCATACCTCATAATAAACCATTCACCTCATTTCACATCATATTTTCCATTTACATTCACATCCACTTTCCATTTCTTTTTGTCCATTCATAACCATAAATAAAAGCAAGAGGCTCATTCACATGCTTATTGCCCATTGCCATTTCTACTTTCCATTTTCATCTTCCATTTCCATCTTCCATTTCTTGTCATTTTCATTCCGCAAATAAGCCCTGCTTCAATGCAAACTATTGAGTCCATAGTCCTTTGAGTCTAAGTTCTTTGTAAAAACACCTTGAGGCTTGCATGCCTTAATGGCAAGTTCTCATGCTGACAAACAATGGGAATATATTAATGTCTCTTGTTCGTCAGATCTTCTAGGTGACTCGACATCAGCAAAATCATTCGTACCTAGCAAGATGTGTTTGGGCATCTTGACTCTCATTGTCATCAATGGTGAGAGTTTTCGTGTTGACTAGTGGCATCCATTAATGGCCACTAAGTCAACAATTTCCTACTATGTTCGACATCAGAACATCTTTTCACATAGTAGGAATTGTGCCAATGAGTTTTGAAGACATGAAGACTATTATTTTCAGCATTTTGGAGCAGATTCAGCCAGTTTTAGTAGGAGCAATAAAAAGTCATCTCATCTCTTTATCCATGACTCCTCTTGTTCAGCCACTTGAAGAAGAATATGATCAGAATTTTGCAGCCACCACACATACACAACTCATCCACATTTAAGGTAAGTGAAGGTATGTTGTTTTCTAATTTTTAGTCATGTAATTCATTAGAATGTTAAAATTGTAACTTTGGAAAAATTCCTCACTCCCTTTTCCACATTGTCATATCTTTAGTTGGGGGGGGAAGGGACATCATTTCATATCCACATGTCATACACTATCACACATTTTCATTTCATTTCCATCCACATATACTTCCCAATCAACTATTGTTGCAACATGATTCAAAAGATTATATGCATTGCAAATGATCAATTTATTGATGAAGTAGTTGATTCTAAATGTTTTCATGAACTTTGATGCAACAAAGAAAATAAAGCATTGTTACACAAGAACCAATGCTCAAAAAAAAAAAAAAAAAAAAATGGTTGTCACACAAGAACCAACCATTGAAAAAAAAAGAAGAAGAAGAAGAAGTTGCAATCAAATGTATTATACTTTGCCAAAAAGGAAAATATCAAAAAGCAAAGTTTGGAATGAATCTATATGAGTCAAAACTCATAAAAGATCAACTCATGGACAAATGAATCATTGCAATGGTTGCATGAGGACATGCAACAACTTCAGTTGGGGGGTATGTTGAGTCTCAAAAATGTTCTCCATATTCACACATATTTCCATTATGTCATAACCATTTAGCTCTTATTTCATAGCCATTTGACCTAAAACCCTACATCAAATAACCATTTACATAAATATATGGGTTAGGATCCTTGTTTTACAAAGTTATTTATTTTATGTATTTTAAGTGAATTTATGATTAGAAACTAGAAAATTAACATAGTTTCATATATCTATATATGTGTTATGAGTTTTGTGACATGTGTAGGTCAAAAGGAGACTTCTAGAAGACCCTTATGTGGCATTCTAAAGCCAATTTCAAATTTGGTTGGAGAAGATTATGGGATCAAGAGGATATGTGTCTCACTTCCTTGTTGTATTGAAACTCTAAGAGGATATGTGTCTCATTCCTCAAGTTGTGTTAAAACTCTAGAAAGACATGTGTCTTATCATTTCCTATTTTGATTGTAACTCTAGAGATGGAGGGAGAGATTCATGGACTCCCATTAATGAGATGTCTCCTCATATTTTGTATAAATAGGAGAAGCTTTCTCCTATCATAGGTAATGAAGAAGTAATGAGAAAGTAATGAAGAAGTAATGAGAAAGTAATGAGGAAGTAGATTTGTAACAAAGTTCAAGATGGAATGGGATGTAGATTTATGAGTTTTTGAATAAAGAAGCTTAGTTCTTTGATGCTATTGTGATCTTATCTTTAAGGAGCTGAAGGACTTCACCAAATTGGTAGCAGAGGGCCCCTGCTATCCAAGGAGGCTTTTTACATGTTTTCTAGATAAGTTGCTTTCAATTCTGTTTTGTCATATTTCCTTACTTAGATTGCTTTCTGAAATCATAGCTTTTAGCATAATTTTTCATGGCAGCCCAAGCATTTGCATATCTTTTGACTAATGACATGGAATCAATATTGTTCTGCTGTTAATTTATTTTTTCTTAGTTTTTGTTTAATTCCGGTATTGCTTTGTTTATTTCAGTTTTGCACATTTGCTTCAGTAGTTATATTTAGATATATTAAATTGCTCATGTCATTTTCAGTTACCTCCGAAAGCCACAGCTGGACTGATGGTGAGGGATTGTATTATGAAATGTGTAGTTTGATATTAGTTTCCTTTCTACAAGTTAGATATATTAAATTGCTCATAACATCTTCAGTTGCCTCCGAAAGCCACAGCTGGACTGATGGTGAGGGATTGAATTATGGATGTGTAGTTTGATATTATTTTCCTTTCTGCAAGTTAGATATATTAAATTGCTCATAACATCTTCAGTTGCCTCCGAAAGCCATAGCTGGACTGATGGTGAGGGATTGAATTATGAATGTGTGGTTTGATATTAGTTTACTTTCTGCAAGTTAGATATCAGTTACTCAAGTTGTTTATGGTTACTTCCGAAAATCATAGCCGGACTAATGATGAGGGATCAGAAGACAAGTTGATGTAATTTGATTTAGATTTACTTTATTGCAACTTTTGGATTTCTTTCAGCATAGTTTCTTTTGTGTTTAGACAGCAGCAAGAATAGTTTGGTTTCATGTTCACTAGTTCACTGTTTTGATTTATTAGATTAGCAACACCTTTTTCATTTCAGTAGCACATTTTCATTTCCTTTCAAGTTTTGTCATTGTATGTTTCAAATTCCTTTTTCAGTTTCAAGTTGGTAAATCATTATAAAGGACATCATTGCCTTGAATATTCATAACCATACTTGTCTTTTACAATTTCCATCTCACATTAGGAAACCAACCAAGATCAATAAAAATCCAAAAACGACAAAAAGTAAGAGATAGGTTATCTTGCACATATAGTGCGCCACACTTCGCCAGCTTACGAATCCCTGGTCGATAATTTATGTTAGCAATTTAGGACACGCTAAATTGACCAAACAAATAGAATAGAAAGTTTTAGGCTAAGAAATGACTCCTGGAAGCACCTTAGACCTATTCATCCTTCACTGTTTTATGTTTTCTTCTGCTGAGGTATTTTAGAGTCTTCAATCTCTCTCTTTAGTCCTCATGCTTGTTTATTTCTAATAATAGCTCAAATAGTTGATTTCAGCATGATTTATGGTTCTCCCTACTTGTCTGCTATCACTTGAAAGCTCTTATTGAAGTCTCCCTTTGAAGTACCATTGTTTTAAGTTAGTCAAGGAGGTATGTTTCAATCTTGCCCTTTGTCATTGCTTGAACAATTGTTTCGAAGGTCTTTTATAGTTGTAATCATAGATGTATTAGGTGTTCCCTCTTCTATGACTGCAATTATTAGTGAATCTTTTATGTTTTCTAAGTCATTTAAAATAAAATCTTTGAGGAAATAGGGTGTTCCCCGAATCTTAGATTTCATTTTGAAAGTTGTCTTGAAGTCATTATTTGCTTAAAGAATGTTTGTAGAATTTATGGTTAGCCCTGTCTATCAAATATTTCTTTATTATTCAAGTTATGTTTTCAAGTTCCCTTCGTTGAGAATTAAACTTCTCTTTCCAAATCATTGATGTCCATCTCATTCCAAAACCAAAGGATCCCGTGGCCAAGTTAGATTTGCTCTCTGATATCCCATATCCATTGATGAGTATGTTATGACCTCTTTTTGACTCCATTGCCCAATGAACCAGATGTTTCTCCATTCTATGTATATTTCCAGGCCTTTCATGTTTTGTTGTATCAATCCGACCAACCAAACAAGCAAACAAACACCTGCACTTAATAACTAGTCTAAAATCCATATGCTAAGCACACAAGATAAACCTTTGCAAACAAACATTTGAGAGATCCCTCTCTGAGAACAGGAGGACTAGATCCTGGAACTCTAAAGATTGGTTCTGAAGTTGCCTTGTCTTTTGATTTTCCAAACTATCAAAACACGAGACCCCAACATAATGGCGATCACGGTGGGACCACTGAGTTCATAGTTGCCTAGCAGGCTCTTATAGACTCATTAGTCTTTCAAACAACCATAGAAACTCAGAAAAACCCAAAAATATTTCAGTTTGGCTTCATAATAAACATGGTGGTGGAACCATAAAATATTTTACCTTCACAAAAGCTAAAAATTTTCCACCTGGTGACTCCACTGGCCCCCAGTAGGCCTATTACTTCATTAGTCCTTATAGACTCTCTTGGGAATGCATTGAGAAAACCCAATCATGCTGTTGGTGGACAGAAAATTTCAAAATCTTCCACCTGGCAACTACACAATTCCAAAATACCTAATGACTCCACTGGTAGAAGACTCTGAACTGGTTGAATAGACACAGTGACCTCTTTCTTGATTTATAAAATGATTCCAAGGATACAACGAAGGTATGCCCCGATGAGAAGGGAGCATATCCCTGGATTCCCACACAAAATGCCTGAAGTAGATTGGTTAGAAAACTTACCTACCTTTCAGGGCGAAAATGTTGATAACCCCTTGCTACATCTCATCAAGTTTCATATACATGTGTGGAAGTTCAAGGTTCAATGGCACGAAGACGGCCTAATGAAAATGTTCATGGCAACATTAGAAGGAAAAGCTAGGAATTGGTATGAATGGTTAGAACCCAAAAGTTTTTTTTCTTTAAAAGACATGCACCAAGTATTTTACAAGAATTATAAAGGAAACTCTCCATCCTTGCCATGGGATTGTTGTGATCAATCTCAGAATATCATACAGTACCTGTTATATATTGATGTGGATTTGGTTAATATGCATCCTGAAGATCTGTTAACAGCCATTCAAGAATTTCATATGCATCCTAGCTATCACAAGAACATGGATGAAATAGCTGAGGAAGAAAACAGTCAAGAGACCACAGATATTTCTCAAGATATTCCTGAAAACTCAGATGTTGATCCATCATCCCTTACAGCTGAGGCTCAAGAAGACAACCAGCCTCAAAATCAGTCTTCACAAGAGACAAAGATCTGTTGTACTCCTATTCAAAGGAACATAGAAACATCTTTCCCTTTGACAGAAAAAGAGATAGATCAGACTATTTATAAACAATCGCTCTCTGAAAATTTCTGCAAAACAAACACTTCTGCCCATTCACATAATGAACTTTGTTGTAAAGATTCGGAAAGTTCTTCTGTAAATCAAAATAAATAAAGACTTGCTGATAACCCAGTATGTTTGATTGGTAGTATTACTTATATTTATGATTCTCCTAACTTTGATCTATCTAGTGATGATGCTTCCCAAACATAAGTTAATTTTGCAGGGTCATCATTAGTAGATTTATGGGAGGAAGATCAGTTCCTTCAAAAAATTAATGAACCAGTGCAGATTGTCTATGATACTGATGACGGAAGTTTTCAAAACCTAGAATTAAGTGAAGATTTATTGGATCTTTGCTCTACTTCATCTTAGATCATCAGTGATAGTTTCCATGTGATTGGGAATCAACACACTTTTAGCTCAAATGTTGAAGGGGAAAGCAATGAAGAAATTTTTGAGCAAGTTGAAACCAAGAAACCTTCTCTTGAAAAAGAGGAAGCAATAGAACAAACCCCTGCTCCAGAATACATTGATCTTTTCACAGAGCTCAACCTATTAAATCAAAATATCTCAGAGCTACAAGAGGACAACACTGTAATATATGATGAGTCCTCTAGTTCAAATAATAATGAAGATGAGGAAGTTTGTCTTCCTCAAAAGAATCTTTGCCTTAATCCAGTGGAGAAAAAAGAGATGATCCTGGTTGAAACACATCTTCCAAACACTCTTGACCAGGCACTATTTCAAGATCCCTATGCTCACTTCTTGAAGGCATTTGAAGAAGGGATCAATTTCATTAGGAGCAGTGTATTACCAAAAGCAAGAATATTATTTAGCACTGCTGCTAAAAAACAAAAGGAATGGGAGTGGCCCTGTTTGTCCAGCCTGCCCAAGGAGATGAAGAAGGACCAATCATGGAATCATTTACTGGATTGGTTGTACTGGAAAAGAGAGTTCATCAGCTAAAACATGTAAATGTTCCAAGTTAGATTAGGTTAGATAGGAAAGCAATAAAGCTCAGCTTTGAGAATTTAGTTAGTTGTTGATTTTTTGTCTTGTAAGAAAAATAAAAATCTAAAAACAATAGAAAAGAGAAAAGAGGGAAGATTTTTAAAAGAAAGGTACATCCCCATACCAAAAAAGAGAAACAAATTCTGAAAGTGTGCAAGCTCAAATGCCACTCCTAAAGAACACACTTCTAGTTAGTCAAACAGCCTAATCTTGACTAACTAGTTGTAAATTTTCTGCTAATAGGATAGTGAATTTGATTTGCCAAACTGTTTAATCTTGGCTTATCAGTAAATAGATTAGCATAGAAATTAAAGGTTCAAACAAAATCAAAATCTGAACCTAAGGTTTCAAAAAAAAAAATGACTCAAATCTGCTTCAAAATTCTGAGTCAAGAGATGTAAAAATCTGGTTCCAATCAGCTCAAAATCTGAACCAGAGAACAAAGAAGCTACAGCTCAAATAAAGGTCAAAACAGAGTTGTAAAAAGAGAAGGCAGTACTTTGAACTTTCAGATCCTGAGCCTTCCATTTTTTTCTAAATTTTGTGCAAAATAATATCTATGTGCAGCTTGTTTTTATGCCATAGATCAGCATCAAGTTAGACTGCTCAATCCTGACTTGTATGCTTTTTAAATTTCTGCTTTAGCAATTAGAGAATAAAAATCTGTTAGACTGTTTAATCCTAACAGATTAGTAGATTAGGTAGAGAAGCATATGGGCTCAACTGCTTAATCTGAGTCCATGGAGAAATACGAAGTAGAACTAGATTAGTTTTATGCTTTCAAAAGAATAAAATGTTGTAAAAGAGTTTGCCAATCCAAGTGCACTCTAATGAAGAAAAAATTTTAGATCAGTATGATTGGGTAGGTAGAAGCTTGTATTGATAAAATCCATTATCTTTATGGTTGCTAATATGTTTTCAGATAAATTCATCTCAGCAAAGGAAGGGCAACCCAATGGATGAGGCAATTGATCAGCCTCCCAGAGAATCCAAGTCTGAAATTTCTTGATGCCTTCAAGAAGGCATCATCCCCAAGTGGAGCCACTGTTAGCCAGCTATAAAATTTGTTATACCAAATGCTGGCTAAAACTCTTTGGAGCCTTCAAGGAACAAATTTTATGAATAAAAAGTGTTGGCTCTTGAAGACTCTTGAAGGCCTCCTACCGCTGTCCCAATCTTCACTACTGTGCCTTTTTCCCCTTCAGAAATCCTGTTGATTCCCAAGGAAAAATACTACTACAAACACCTTTTTCCTTTTCCCATTTTGCCAAAACTAACCTCAGTTTTTATCCCTCCATTTCCCATGAAAATCCCTCATTTTCATGTTTTTCCCATTTCCCCTTCTTCAAAATCCCTTGATAAGGTTTTAAGACTCCCTCTTAGCCTTATCGAAACTCTCAAATTCCTTTGAAAACTATTGAAAAACCATTAAAAATCATATTTTTATATATTATGAGCTTAAACCCCCTTGGGCTAAGCCTTTAAACCCTTTCCCTCCATGCGTTTTGGTGCTAAGACCGAGCGCTAGTCTTCTAAGCGCTTATCGCATTTCCCAATTGCGATTAAGCCCATCCTCTTTTAAACCCCGGTCATATGTTCTCCCATATAACCCGTGGCCCCGCAGACGGGTGCCTATTCACTTCAAATAAAATATTTTTCGACCAAAGTCTAAAACCTTTGGTTATATATTAAAAACCGTTGGCCTTATATTATTTTATGAATTTTCCACCGGTCCAATTTTCAGTCGTTCCGCACCATCGATCTGATCTAATGATCAGACGGTGTGGATTCCATCTCCCCGGTGGTCCCCGCATTCCACTCACCATTCCGAAAACCGTGCGGCATTCATCGCACCACCTTTGGGCGACAGTGGTTTTTTCCCGATCGGCAGCGATTCCATACGCTCGCCGACACGTGTCCTGGGCACTGTTCATAAAACCGCCATCCATCGTGTGTTAAACATTGGATGTGGACCCCGCGCAATATTAGCATCCACCGTCTGATCTAGGGTGGGCCATCCAATGGCTATGGCTCACTGAAGATGCCCGACGGTTAACCGGGCTATGACGCAGTCATTGGAGCATCTCCGCCATCGATCTAATCTGCAGATTGACGACCCACATTTCATCACCCTGATTCGATCTCCTAGTCAACGTCTTCCGCTTTGACTTTCCGTTTCCGCTCCCAACTGTCGATCTCTGCGCCATCGATAGCTCTGATTTAAACAATTCTTCCGCCTCTCTATGATTTCTCCCGATCAATCTCAACTGTTGGATGATGCCATCCAATGGCCATACTTCCCCCACACGTCCTCTGCAGCAATAAACCTATAAATGCATGATTTTCTAATATTTTTCGTATTTTGCAGGGTTACAAGGGTTTTTCTACTATGTATGAATAAAATTCGAAGGTAGAGGATGACGATCCTCCCACCTTCGATTTTTTATACAAAAATCATTCGCAGGGTTTAAAATTCACGTTTCATCAATCATCCACGAGGCATTGATGCCCTATCATCCATGTGCGACCCTGCATACCAGAAAAGCACAGTGAATTAGACACAAATCAAAGAGTATCAGTGCTGAAGGAAAAAATATATCAAGACAGAAAAATGAAGACAGATTTGCGGGGATCACAGCTAAGAATTATTATCAAAAGCCTAATCCCCGATTAAGACACAGTTAAAGGGAGAAATCATAAAGGTTTATCAGTCGGAAAGCTTCTACTGCTACAACTGAGGCAAATCGATCCCTCTATATACCACGATGCCACCTGTGCCTCAAAGCAGTCATATCCGAGGCTGAAGTTATTGAGCAAAATTAGATATTCACCTCAACATAGCCAGAGAGTTACTTCTGCAAGGAAATTAATGCAAAAAATATCTGCAGAGTTACTCCAACATGACACAGAGCCTCAAAGGTCAAAAAGAGATCCCAATGAGCTTAAATATTTATGAGAATCATTTAATACAAAAGATACCTATGTAAGTTTCTTCATTGAGCCCCCCAAAGGCCCAGAATCCATTAAGTCTGTATTAATTGTAATTGGAGATCTTTTATCAGATCTCACCTCCTCATTATTCTATATATACTACTGCAGAAGATGAGTGAGTGTTGGTTGGTTGGTTTTTGTTTGATCACTAGTTGTAATATTGAAAACTCTCTGAAATAAATACACAGTCTGTTGAAGTTGAAGATGATACTGAAGTCTTGGAAGCCTTGATGATATTGTTGCATGCTTGTTACTGTGAAGGATCTATCATTGGATCCATGAGCTTGGCTGTTGGTGAAGTATTCTGAACTGTTTATTGTTTTATCCTATTTTCATTCTGTTCCAAAATTTCTTACTACAGTAGGATAGAAAGTATTAGGCTAAGAAATGACTCCTGGAAGCACCTTAGACCTGTTCATCCTTCACTGTTTTATGTTTTCCTCTGCTAAGGTATTTTAGAGTCTTCAATCTCTCTCTTTAGTCCCCATGCTTGTTTATTTCTATAATAGCTCAAATAGTTGATTTCAGCATGATTTATGGTTCTCCCTGCTTGTCTGCTAACACTTGAAATCTCTTATTGAAGTCTCCCTTTGAAGTACCATTGTTTTAAGTTAGTCAAGGAGGTCCATTTCGATCTTGCCCTTTGTCATTGCTTGAACAATTGTTTCGAAGGTATTTTATAGTTGTAATCATAGATGTATTAGGTGTTCCCTCTTCTATGACTGCAATTATCAGTTAATATTTTATGTTTTCTAAGTCATTTAAAATAAAATCTTTGAGGAAATAGGGTGTTCCCCGAATCTTAGATTTCATTTTGAAAGTTGTCTTGAAGTCATTATTTGCTTAAAGAATGTTTGTAGAATTTATGGTTAGCCCTGTCTATCAAATATTTCTTTATTGTTCAAGTTATGTTTTCAAGTTCCCTTTGTTGAGAATTAAACTTCTCTTTCCAAATCATTGATGTCCCTCTCATTCCAAAACCAAAGGATCTTGTGGCCAAGTTAGATTTTCCCTCTGATAGCCCATATCCATTGATGAGTATGTTATGACCTCATTTTGACTCCATTTCCCAATGAACCAGATTTTTTTCCATTCTGTGTATATTTCCATGCCTTTCATGTTCTGTTGTATCAATCCGACCAACCAAACAAACAAACAAACACCTGCACTTAATAACTAGTCTAAAATCCATATGCTAAGCACACAAGATAAACCTTTGCAAACAAACATTTGAGAGATCCCTCTCTGAGAACAGGAGGACTAGATCTTGGAACTCTAAATATTGGTTCTGATGTTGCCTTTTCTTTTGATTTTCCATACTATCAAAAGATGGGACCCCAACACAGTGCAGATGGGGTGGCACATTCATCAGATGGATGTGAAGACTGCGTTCCTCAACGGGGTGATTGAGGAGGAGGTGTACATAGAGCAGCCCAAAGGTTTCGAGATCTTCAGCAGCGAGTCACATGTGTGCAGGCTCAAGAGAGTGTTGTATGGGTTGAAACAAGCACCTCGTGCTTGATACACATGAATAGACAGTTATTACACTGGACTTGGATTCTCCAAGAGTGAGGCGGATCCGAACCTATACTAGATAGTGGTGGAGGGTAAGTTGTTGATCATTGTACTTTATGTAGATGATTTGATTTTGACGGGTGATAAAGTGTTGATACTCTCATGCAAGGATGATCTTGCAAAGGATTTTGAGATGAAGGACTTGGGCCTCCTTCATTATTTCCCGGGATTGGAAATTTGGCAGCGTAGTGATGGACTGTTTGTTTCTCAAGGCAAGTATGCCCGGGAGATACTGGAGAAGTTCAACATGCATGGCTGCAAGCCTATTGATACTCCTCTTCCTGGTGGATGGAGGAAGGAGGATGCTACTTCGGCGGAGGTAGTGGATGCAACTGTTTATCGACAGTTGGTGGGGTCGCTTATGTATTTGGTCAATACATGACCCGACATATGCTATGCTGTTAACCAGCTTTCACAAGCTATGGTTAAGCATACCAAGCTCTTCTGGAAGGAAGGCAAGCATGTATTGAGATATCTCAAAGGCACATCAGGATATGGATTATGATACATACAGTCGGATGAGGTGAAGTTGTGTGGCTTCATGGATGCAGATTGGGCAAGGAGCCCAACGGATAGAAAGAGCACATCTGGAGGGATTTTCAGTATCGGGTCGACAGCAGTTTCTTGGTACAACAGGAAGTAGAGATCCATGGCACTCAGTTCAATAGAGGCTGAGTATATGGATGCGAGTTTGGCTGCATGTGAAGCTATATGGATGAGGAAGATCGTGGTCGGGTTGTTCGGTTCAGACTTAGATCCTACTGTGATTTATTGTGATAATCAGAGTTGCATCAAAATCTCGGTTAATCCAGTATTTCATGATAGATCTAAACACATTGAGATCCGGTATCATCATATCAGAGATTGTGTGCAGCGGAAGATCATGTTACTTTCATACATTCCCACGGAGGATCAAGATGTTGATATGTTGACGAAGGCGCTCACCAGGAGAAAATTCGAATACCACAGAGGCAGGATAGGGGTGGCAGATAATCCTTATCTTTTTGAGATGGAGTGTTGAGATTGAAACAAGATGATGAGCTTAGTGGAAAGAAGTCGCCTTCACTAAGTGGGCCCGCAGGCTGTTTTTGGTGCAAAGTCTATTTTTAGACTATGTCTATTTTTAGACATATGGATCATGTTCTATGAGTTGCAGGATGCTATTTGTGGATGGTTGGTCAAGTCAGAAAAAAATAGATGGACTTCTATTTTTAGACATATTGGGCGGAATCTATTTTTAGATTGCCAGTCTAAAAATAGATATGTCGAATATTATTAGCTCTTAATAATATTTGGACTCTAAACATTATCTTATTCTCTTGGAGCACTTCAGTTAAGTGCACAGATGTGGCACAGGAGCTGACAGAAGGAATTACGCTATTCCTGAGGGTTAAGTGGAGCTATTGCATGGATACTTCAATTAGAACTCATGTGAGAGAGTTTGGTGGAGTTGATTGAGGAGTTAATGGAGTTGTGTTCAGTTTAACTAATCTAAACATAGTTGAACTAGTTGTATCTAGTCTAACTGATTGATACACTAGTGAAGAGTGGTGTGAATTAATTATTAATTAATTCACTAATTATAAACTCATTAATCAACTAAAGAATACATCAGTTAACTTCAGTGCATGGACATTTTCAGTGGAGACCAGTGAAGAGATAGGTGAAAGAGCAGGTTAACTATCAGTTGTGACTATATTGTTGCATATTTGCAACAACCAGTGATTGGAGGATCCCATGAGGATTGTGTAGTACAAGCCAGGTGGTTCAAGTTATTTAATGAGCCATCGTAAAACATTGATTACACAATAGAGGCTGGCTATCAGGTGGCAGAGATTGGAGCATGTGTTTTGCTAGATCTAGCTTGATTAGTGTGTAGCAATTGGAGGTTGTGCTGAGAGCTTGTGAAGAGCTTTGTACAATGATTGTTACATGATATCTATGAAATATAATATATAGATAGTTGGGGTTTTCAGCTTTAAGCTTTCCCATGAAATACTATGTTCATATGTGTGATTGTTTATGGTTTTAATGTGCGCATGCGATTGTTTTTATTTCCGCAATTAATGATCAATGGTAGAAGAGATTTTGTATTGTGCATGAAGATAAAATAGTGTGTGATCAGGAGAATCTCGGTGGATAACATATCAGTTATTCAAATTTCTACATGAAAGGGCCAGTAGTATAGGGGTTTGTTGGAAAACCTTCACCTCCGAACCTAGGTCAGGACCCCTTGAGCCAACAAGTCTCGACATACTTCCTCTGGTTTAACCAGAGCTTCCTCTTTGCCCAATCTCTCTTAATTTCGATGCCCAAAATATAGTTTGCAGCACCAAGATCCTTCATGTCGAATTTGGAGAACAGTTAGGTCTTCAAATCTTGGATAATTTTTTTTTCATTTCCAATCAACAACATATCATCCACGTACAAGACGAAATAAATAACACAGTCACCAATTAATTTAAAATAAACACAATGATCCTCCTTGCTTCTGGTGAATCCAAGTCCCCGTATATAGGTATCAAATTTCTAATACCACATCATTAGTGAATGTTTAACCTGTACAGAGACTTCTTTAACCTGCATACCAATTCTTGCTTCCCCTTCACCATAAAGCCTTCAGGTTGATTCATGTAGATTTCCTCTTCCAGATCCCCATGAAGAAATGTTGTCTTCACATCCATCTGTTCTACCTCAAAATCAAATTCAGCAACAACAGATAAAAGTAATCTAATGGAAGTAACTTTGGCAACAAGGGAAAAAATATCACCAAAATAAATTCCCGACACTTGGGAATAACCTTTTGCTACCAACCGAGCTTTGTATTTCTCCACCTTGCCTTCTACATTCATCTTCTTCTTAAACACCCATTTGCTCCCGATGGGCTTCCTTCCTGCCGGCAACTCTACTAGATCCCATGCCTCATTTTTATGCAAGGATTCCATTTATCAACCATGGCCTCCTTCCATAGTTTTCCAACCTCTGAATCTACTTCCTCCCTAACGGTTCTAGGATCATCATCAGTTATAGTTAAAAAAAAAATTGAATATAAAGCAGATGGAATATACTTTTCTGGTTGTTTTCTTTCCCGAACTGATCTTCTCACAGTTGGAGTTTGTGGCTCTTCCTCTTCTAAGTCTTCTTCTGCTGTAGAGTTTGATTCATCCTCCTTTAGCTCAAACCCTATCTTCTCAGGTTTATTTGGTAGGAATTCATGTTTAACAACATCTTTCACCTCTCTAAACACCACATCTCGACTGTACACAACCTTCCTTGTTTTCGGATTCCAAATCTTGTAACCCTTTTAACCATCCTTATACCCAATAAAGATGCACCTTTAAGATTTATTATCCAACTTGGTCCTTTTCTCCTTTGGAACATGTACATATGCATCACATCCAAATACCCTCAGATGTGAAAGAGAGGATTTCTTACCAGTCCATACCTCATGTGGAGTCTTATGATCCAACACTAATGAAGGTGATCTGTTAACTGTAAGGTCCCACCTTACCCACCATCAATAAGATAGAGAAGTAGATGTCACATAATCACTAATACTCATTTCCACAAAATCCTAAAGAATTAGTCAATGTAAAATTGTTTCCAAGAACAAGGCCCTTTTTTTTTTGAAAGCTTTAGATAATACAAGAAACAACTGTCTTATTCACACTTCAGCAAATTAATAAATTCATTTTCATATTCATACCAAAAACTTGCAGACATAGGAAGCTACACCCATTAAATAGTTTATTTATAATTTATAGTAACATAAAAACAACAGTAACTAAGAATTTTACACTAACAATTTATATGCACAAAAGCTACAGCCATTCAAGACTTTTGACAAACACTTTGCAGACATGCACCCTACACCCATTGAGCCCTTATGACCAACACTTTGCAAGCATGCAAAAAGTCATTGAGACATTTTGTCAAACACTTAGCAATAATGAATTTAAGATTATTCTTCAACATATTTATCTCATAAAATTCAGAATTGAAAATTTAAATGTTTCCATCTTAAAACAGGGACTAAATAATCTTAGCTTTTCATCAAAGACTCAACAATAGGCGAACATAACTCACAGCAGCAATCTTCCAAATCGCCGAGATTTCCGATCTGGGTTCTGAAAAGTATTTTTTTGGAATGAAATCAGGGGTTACATGACCATTAGGCACGGATACCCCCTGATGTTGGGCTGAATCGAATTAAAAACGCCCAGGAATGCGATTCTTGAAAAAAAAAAAAATTATATCCTAAATGTTTCATTTATGACTTCTGTCAAACATATGGAATGAAAACTTACAACTACACCTCTACATGAGGAAAAACAACCCAGAGTTATGCTACTAAGATATACTCATTGAAATCACAAATTTATAAATCCACCATATGAGTTCTTGAAACAATTTACCACCCACAAGCTAATTCATTTGACATGATTGACAAACTTTTTGCACCAATTGCTACAATTTAACAAACATATGGCAACCTTGAATGCTACAGCCATTAAGGATTTCTGTCAAAATTCTGATAGTACTATTACAACAACTTTAATAACAAAACATTGAATTATTGATTAGAATATGAAACATAATCCATAACTGAAATTTATCTCCAACTTACCTCAAGCATTTGATCTTCCAAACCATATTTTAGTTCCCATTATTTTGCATTTTCTTTTAAGGGTTGATTCTGTAATTCCTCCAGGTATGTTTTGGGTACATGTCCATTTTCTTACTTCTGATGTAAGCCAAGTCCTTTGGAATTTATTTATTGCAATTACCTTCAACAATATTTGGCTTTCCCTTCTCAAATGCTGAAGAGATATTCAGCTCCAATTGTTCAGAATATGATCCACCTTCGATCCCTTAACCAATTCATTTGAACCATCCGGTTTTCCACCCAACCATATCCAGGGAGAAATCCTCCCCCTGGAACCCCCGAGCTGTAAAAGCTCACAACCAGTACCAAAATACAACAATAGAGAGAGAGATGCAAGGAAAACTAGGGAAGATAGTTTTCACTTCCTCTAAATACCACTCATGTTCAACCTCAATAGATACTTAGTAGATTAGTAAGAATTTCAGATTTTTTTTGGAAGTAATTGGATACTCTCCATATCTCTCCCTCTCACAATATTCCTCAAGTCTCTTCCACTCTTGGCATTACCCTCTCCCCCCCAAATGAGAATACATGAGACTCATATATAGGAGGAGCAACAATCTCTTGTCATAAAGGAGTAATATGCATGCATTGTATTCCTTTTAGAGGAGTGTAACTTATGCCATTAAGGAGAGGTATGCATGCCTTATTTAAGGAGAGTGTAACATATGCATTAAAGTGAGTGTAAGAGGAATATTTTATGACACATATTTAATGAGTGTAAGAATAATTTATGACATATATTTAATGAGTGTAAGAGGAATATGCCATTGCTTGATGAGTGCATAAAAGAGAGTGTAATGTAATATTTAAAATAGAGAGAGTTACATAGAGCCATGAGAGTCATGAAGGAGAGAGGTGTGAAGTGATTGAGGAGATATAATTTCCTTTTAATAATAATATCATAGTCTCATAAAAGATAATATTAATATTAATAATATTAATAATATTGAGGATTAAGTCGATATTGAACTATTGCAATTAATTAATCATAATTTAAGTGATTTTCCTTCAAGTATACTTGTTTACAAAATTGATTGGAGGTGATTTACTATTTTTGGAAAGTCATACTTGAAATGGTAGACATGACTTTCTATTTTTAGAAAGTCACTCCAAAATTGTTAGGAATTAGATTATTAAGGAAATTCATCTACGAGTTGCCCATGAGTGGTATTTTTCTTCCGAATAATAGGGATTCTGCACCCCTATTGTATGCATCTTCATGCCTTAGTAGATTGAGGACTCCGCGCCTTGATCTACTCTAAAGATGCAAGATTCCACACCTTGATCTTTTTAAATATTCAGGACTCCGTGCCCCAACATTTCCTTATATATTCAAGACTCCACGTCTTTATATTTCATGGATTCAGGACTCCGCGTCCTAATCCTTTTATCATATATCCAAGACTCCACGTCTTTATATTTCATGGATTTAGGACTCCACGCCCTAATTTCCATGGCTTCTCATCTATTTTTCTTTGAAACTCCCCGTTTCACATTAAGGTACTGATTGTGAGCTCATACCCATCTGATGGTTCGTTGGTAAGGTCTTCTTCCAAGACCTGCACACATCACAATCTCATTGATCAAATAAATCAAATGAATTTCATAGTTAACTTATTCAAATTTTACCAAATATTGTGCATGACTTCCACAGTCATTTTGGTTTTGGAGAAATGACTTCCGTAGTCATTTATAACTTGAGCATCCCTGTTGGCACTGACCAAGTCCCCTGCCACATCATGCTTAATACGAGACTATGCACATATAATCATACAAATAATGTATCATCCATAATTCATAATATTTAACCATATGTTCCACATAACCATGATCATCCATGGATCTGTGTCTTAATTCTGAATCACCATTCACGTCATACACCTATGTCCAAAATAGGATACAAAAAGAGAAAACATCGCTAATATTCTCTTAACCAAAATCAATTCTTGTGCACGCAACCATAGATATTATCATAAGCACACAACAACCAAGTGACCAGGTCATAGCATATAAGCATGTACATAAGTCTTTCATACATAATATTATATCAAAATCACCATCTCTAAGTATCATCAAAGCTATCTCACTATAAGGGACACTACATTAACCAAGTAACATGCAGTCTCCACTGCCTCTGCCCAGAATTCTTGTCCTAAACCGGTACCACTGAGCATGCTTCTTGCCTTTTCCATCAGCATTCTGTTCATTCTTTTTGCAACTCCATTTTTCTGAGGTGTGTATGGAGTAGTATTCTACCGTGCTATACCACACTTCTTACAGAACTCTTCAAATTCCTTCTTGCAGGACTCCCCACCATTATCTGTCCGCGGCACCTTTATCTTCTTCTTTGTCTAGTTTTCCACCAGTGCCTTAAATTATTTAAATCTGTCAAAGACTTTAGATTTCTTCCTCAAGAAATATATCCATGTATTCCTTGAGAAGTAATTTATGAATGAAACATAGTACACAAACTTACCCAATGATGGAACCAACACAGGTCCAAACACATCACTGTGCACAAGCTATAATATCTTGTTTTCCCTCTTAGCACGAGAAGGAAAACTCACCTAATTTTGCTTCCCATATACAAAATGTTCACAGAAATCAAAATCCAGAGAGATATTAGACATACCTTCTACCATACCATTTCCATGCAGTATCCAAAGGCCCTTCATTCCAATATTTCCAAGCCTTTGATGCCATAGAATGGTCTTTTCTCCAGAGACCGCTAGGTTTTCCGGTCCACTTTTGGGAGCCACAGAACTGTTGCACCCATCAATAACATTGTTTCCCTCAAGATTTTATAGAGTTCCAAACTGAACTCCCCGCATTGATACCAGTGATCCCCGAATCATCTTACAGGTATCTTTCTCGAACATTGTTTTTACACCGGCATCTGTTTGGTCTCAATCTAGTCACCTAAATTGAGCTCATTTAATTGTCAACCAGGGTTGGTAAACTGCTGAAGTGAAGTGTACTGTATGTACCTAGATGTTTGTTTATTAATGCGTTGTGTGTAGTGTTTTATGATGTTTTTGGTCTTTTGTGATGATTTATGATGTTTTTGGTCTTTTGGTAGTTTTATGTTCACAGGGAAAATGACTAGAAGGCTAATGGAAAGGAGCTAATGATTAAAAACAGAGTGAAGCCTAATTGGTTGATGACAAATGACAAATGCAAATGCAATACTGAAACAGAATCAAATCTAAACTATGACTAAGCAGAAACAAAGCTTGATAATGACTTTTAAACAAATGATTCAAAACATAAACTCAACTTGTCAAATGCTTTCATCAAAGGTGTTTTGAGAGAGAGCTTGAGACATGGTCAACTAAGTATGCAAATCCTCTTACTTAACAGTTAAACAACTAACTTATAATGATGCAACATTTTATCCTTGATTAGAGATTTGTTGAAGCATAATTGGAGTAAAACATTGATATCATCATAAGATCTTCTACTCTAAGTCTAGTTCCTACCTCTATTCTGCAACTCAGTTTTATAGCACTACACTTCACTCAAAGGTTATAGATTTTTGAAATAGTCTTTTGAGGAAATGTTTGTTTGTAAGATGATAAGGAAGTTGTAGAAGTACTTCAGGCCTTAAAATGATATTGTCTTCTGTTCATATGTTTATGAATTAATTATAGATTTTAGAACAAGAAGAGGTTTGTGAATAATGAAGGTTGTTTTGTTAAGTTTAACAACTGAAGTAATCTAATATGCAGTGAATGACAACTGAATGTGGAGTGCCAATGCAATGAGTGAAGCTAAAATTGTACTTAAGATGTCACTAGTCTAAAACAGTGTTAAACTACAAGTCATTATCAAACTTAAAGCAACTGAACATGAGTTAAGTGCAATTAAACTCCGGAGTATCCTAACTATGCTATGCAAACATAAAGACTGAAAGCAATTAAAAACTAAGATATCATGGCTATCTCCCACTCATCATTATGATATTTTGGACAAGCGTTTAAGAGCAAGGACAGCTATGGTACTTAGTGCAAACACACAAATGAAGCGTTCAGGATCACAATCATGCTTAAAACATTATAAAGATTTCTTGAAAGAGTTTCTTCTTGTGGAAGAGTATTTAGCATAAGTATAACTGTGATGGTGAACAAAAGAGACTACAATTAAATCCTACAATACTATAGCCATTTCCCATTCATTTTCATAATCTTTTGGAAGAGCTTCTTCATTTGGAAGAGTTTTTAGAACGAGTTATAACTATAGTAACTAATGAAAACAATTACGAATTCAACTTAAAAAAAAGGTAAAGGCAGCTAGGATACTTATCTAAATTACGTAAATAAATCCGTGCAAGAGGCAGGGGCCCTCTACCACCTGACGGAATCTAACCCCAAATCAAATTAACTCTTTCAAAAAAACACTGTCTGCTTCATTAAAAGAGGAATATCTTGAACAGAGAAATCTGCGTCTTCAGAAATGTAGCACAAAATCTTAAGCAAAATCTAGAACAAAATCTAGCCTAGCTCTCGGTTTCCCAAGTGTTTATATAACAAATGTACATAACAAGACTTGCAACAATTCCAGGGTCATTGTCTTTCCTTATCGAAATCACATTAGGACTCTTGAAGTGGCAACGTAAAAAGGAAAAGGACATCTAGACTGAGACAGTCCTAATAGAAGTCTGCCTTCTTAAATGTGTTCCCACGTATCAAAACCATATCCAGAATTTATTTCTTCCTTCATGGTGAGCAACGAACAATGTAGACATGACGTGGATTATGCCCATATGCGGTTTTTCTTGAGAGGCCACTTGGAACATACCCAAACGTGAAAACAGCTGCAGAATTTCCGGTTAGCTACGGAATGTCTACATTCTGCAGCTAGTTCCGGTCAAAATGCATTACAATGGCAAAAGTCACAAAACTTAGCAAGTCAGTCATGTAAATCATTCTAAAAGTAATTTTAACTAAATTCATTGATCAATTGGGTCTAGGATATCAATGGACAAAGGAAAATTAGGTAAAGTAAGATGAAAGGAAGCACAATTTTGAGGCTCAACATACCCCCACTGCTGTCTTCTTGCATGTCCTCATGCAAATTATCCTATAAACTCAGAGGCTTCTGCAAGAACATCTAATCCTCTCCTTCTCCTTTGCCTGGAAGCTAAAGATCTTCTGGGTTTTTTGATGACAAGTTTGAACCTTAGGTTGGTAAGTGCCCTGATTAGCTTCTTGTTCCTCTTCTTCAACTTGTCATTAGCCTTTTCCACTTTGTCTATATGTAGGGATAAGGTTGAGTTCATATCGGTTTTGAGCTTGACTTGTTCCTTCAAAATTTCATTCTCATTTTTGATGTGTCTATTAAGTATCTCCAGCTCGTACCTATCCCTTCTTAACACATCTATTTCGAATAGTGGAGAACTAGGGGTTCTCTCTCTGCTCTCTGAAGCTTTCTTTTCCAAAGTTTCAACATAATCATAAACTTCTTGCTGAGCAGGGTCAATTTCAAGGGTTCCTTCATGAAAATCCTCTTCAACATCTTCTTCAATAGATGCTTCCTCATCCTCTATATTAATCACCCCTGTTTGTTTGATTTGAGTTTTATTTAGTTTCCCCTTTAGTCTATGGCTTCTTCTTGGCTGAGAAGATCCCTCTCCTCTCTTTGTGGCAGATTTCCTGATTACCTTCTCTTTCTTAAGTTGTCTCTTTATTTGAGTCAACTTCTCTGAGATGATTTCCTCACTACTTTCTTGGACTGTTTTGTCAATTTCAATTTTTGAAGCTCTCCATTTTCTACTTCTCCTTGTAGGTTGTTGTTCAGGTGAGGGTTCTTTTGGCTCTTCAAAATGATTTCTTATCAATAAATTGTCCCATGTATCATTTGCTTTGGCTAAATGGTGTTCAATTAAAATTTTCACCAAGCCATGATGATATAGAGTTGTCTCTAAAAATTGAACCCTTCTTTGAACACAGGAAGCCATCTTTTTCAAACTTTGAAGCAAGAAGTAGGGTAGGTTTAAGTCTCCCCCCAGAAAATGCATTATCAGTCTAATGTGATAAACATAAAATGTGCCATATCTACCCCCACATGTAATGAATTTTTGCAGAATAAGTAGTATGTTTCTCCATTTATTTTTCAATGCAGAACTTGGAATTCCTTTCTTAAACACAGTGACATCCATACCTGGTAATTTTAGAATTTGCTTCCACGATTCATGATGGAATTCTCTGTTTTTGAACCATCTCTCTCCATTTCTAAGCAATCCCGTAGCTTCTGCAATGAAAACTTCATTGACTGTGAATTTAACATCCCCCACTTCAACTTCAGCTCCTTGAAATGATCTTGCAAATGTTTTAGTGACTTATTTGTGGAAGCCATTAAATTTCTCCAAAAATTGTAGCCATCCTATCTATTGCAACATTTCTTTACATTGAGGGTAGCCTTCTAGGTATTTTGTACCCACTGGTTCAGTTCTTACAATGAAACCCATAATTGCTTCTTCAATGTTCAGATTAATACTTTTTTTCTACCCTCTGAAACAATAACTTTCACCTTTGAATTGAAATGGCTTCAAGTTCTTAATGACAATGGCTTAAAACTTCGGAATGATATACCTCTGATTGATAGTGACAACAACTTCAAACTTCGGACTAATATGCCTCTGGTTGACAATGAAAACAGCTTCAAACTTCGAGCTGATATGCCTCTGGTTGACAACGAAACTTTGGATTGATATGCCTCTGGTTTACAGTGACAAATGGCTTCAAATTCCCACACTGCTATACCTCTGTCTCTCGATGGTAAATGGCTTCAAATTCTCACGCTGCTATACCTCTGTCTCTTGGTAACAAATAGCTTCAAACTCTTCACGCTGCTATACCTCTGTCTCTTGGTAACAATTGGCTTCAAACTCTTCACTCCTATACCTCTGCGTTTACAGTGATAATGCTCAATCTCTACCCACGGTGATAGTGCTTGATATTCAAACTGATATACTCTTTTGCTCTGCTCTCGGTGGTAAGGATATCTCTGTTTGCGGAATGAAGTGCCGGCTACAGAATGAAGTGATGGAGGTAGTTACGAAATGAGGTAATGGAGTGAGGTGGAGGAAGCGAATTAATGATTGAAAAGACGGCGGAGATTTTTACAACGGAAAAGAAAATCATCATTGAATGATTTTGTTGGGTGACGTGAAGAATTCAAACACTTCGACCATTTGAACTGCTTAAATGATGTCGGGTATGGAATTTGAAATGAGAGATTTAATCCAAAGTTTGTGGAGGGTTTATTGGTCATGATCAATAAAAATAATTAAAACAACCTTTTCGAACAATTCATAACTAAAACTATGCTAAACTTTATGAAATTCCATTATAATCTAAACTTGTTACCTCTGCTTTTCATTTGATTTTTGTAGTCTTTGTCTTCTTTGTTCACCTTTGGAAGAGTCTTCATAATTCTTCTTGATGTTTCTCATTCATGGATATTCTGGATCATTTTGTTGCAATTCTAATGTCTGCTGGTTGGTGCCTTCAGGATTTGTAGCTGCAGAATGACTGTCTGGCTGCAGAATGGCTGATCAGCTGCAGAATGTCTGTTGAGCTGCAGAATGTACCTGTAGAGTATTTTAATCATGGAATGGAGTGTTTTTGGAATATAAGTGAAATGTTATATGATATGAATGAAGATGGATAATGTGTTATGATATGTATGAAGTGGATGATGAAATGAAATGGATTCAGTTTATGAAATGGAGTGGAAGAACATAAGAACTGCCCTGCAATCCATGACATGTTTCATTCATTTACAGCAAGACATCAAACTTTAAATTTTGACATGAAAATGAGATGGATGGAGTATGGAATGAGATGAATGAAATATGGAATGAAGTAGAGTATGAATGAATGAATGAAATGGAATATGGATGGATAAGTGAATGAAGTGAAATGAAATGAGTGGATCATAAGCACTATGGATCTGAACTTATGATTTTGTAACAGCTGCTTGCAAAAACAAAATGAGAAAAGTTAGAGTGTCAGAGAGACTCTGATTTTCACCCTATCTTTTCTGTATAAACATGCCAATCTATGATTGGTTTTCATGTTTATACCTTTATTTTTATTTTTTATTTTTTTTATATATATATTTTTATTTTTATTTTTATTTTTTTTATTTTTTATTTTTTATTTTTTTATTTTTTCAAAAGAGAAATACTTCAGAAAATTTAATCAAGTTGATGATGAAGAAAAATTCTTCTTCATTAACTTCACATCACTACATTCTTGGAACTTCTTGACAAATTCTTCTCTTGAGAGTGGTTTTTGATACAGCTTCAATCTATGACCATTCACAAGAAAAGTGACCTCTTCTTCATCTATAGTTCTGATTTTTATTGCCCCATTATCAAAAATTTCAACAATTTCATATGGCCCAAGCCAATGTGTCTGAAATTTTCCTTGAAAATCCTTGAATTTTGAATCAAACAAGAGAGCCCAGTCACCTTCTTTGAATTTCTTCTCTTTGATGTACTTGTCATGCCATCTAGCCCTTTGCTGTTGGACTAGACTTGTTTTCTGAACTGCATCTTGTCTGATCTCATCCAATTCATTGATTTGCTCCAGTCTATGCTTGTGTGCCTCCGTTAAATCAAGTCCTAGCTGAATTTCCATCTTGAAAGTTTGAATCTGGAACTCTATGGGAAACAAAACTTGCTTTCCATAAACAAGTTCATAAGGAGTATGGTCTGTTGTGTTTATCCATGTAGTTCTATAGGCCCACAAGGCTTCAGGAAGTTTATCTACCCAATCTCTCCTATGTAGATGAACAGTCTTTGTTAGGATTCCTTCAATGACCTTATTAGTAGATTCCACTTGACCATTTGCTTGTGGATGATAAGGAGTGGATTTTCTATGTATGATTTTGTACTTCTCCATCATTTGCTCCACTAGCCTTGATGTAAATTGAGCTCCTTGATCTGTAACAATTTCCCTTGGGACACCAAAACGAGTAAAAATATCTTCAAAAAGAAAAGTAACTACAGATGCTTCATTAGCAACAAGTAATGGTTTAGCTTCTACCCATTTAGTAACATAATCAGTGCAAACTAATATATATTTCTTTTGTCTTGATGGAGGACTAATAAGTCCTGCAAAATCCAAAGCCCATTTTTCAAAAGGTTCAATATGTACCTAAGGTTGTAATGGCATCTCACCTGAAGGAGAAGGTTTCCCTACCCTTTGGCAACTGTCACACCTTTTGACGTACTCTTTAGCATCTTTAAACAAGGATGGCCAATAATATCCTAAATTAAGGATCTTATAGGCTGTCCTCTTATCTGCAAAGTGTCCGCCACAAGGTTCATCATGACATGCCTTGAGAATCTCAGGCATCTCATCTTCACGAACACACCTTCTAATGATCAAATCTGGACCTGTCTTGTACAACTCATTAGCAACCCATGAATATTTTTCACTATCACAAATGAATTTTTTTTTATCCCTTGCATTCATAATTGAGGGAAATTTTCCTGAAACTAAATAATTAGCAATATCAGCAAACCATGGAGTTTGAGTAGAGATTGCAAAAAGATATTCATTAGGAAATTGATCTTCAACTGGAGTGTCATCTTTGATATTTTGGAGTCTAGATAGGAAATCAGCTACTGTGTTTTGTTTTCCAGGCCTATCTAGAATAGTAATGTTGAATTCTTGTAAGAGAAATAACCATCTTATAGCTCTGCCATTAGTGATTGATTTGTTCATTAGGTATCTAATTGCAGAATGATCAGTGTGAATAAAAGTTTCATAGCCTGTTATATAGTGTCTAAATTTTTTTATGGCATGAACAACAGCTAAAACTCTTTTTCAGTTACAGTATAGTTTAACTCTGCAGGAGTCAAATTTTTACTGATATAATAGATGGCATAGGGAATTAAATATTTTTGTCCCAATAATTCTCCTAGAGCTGTATCGGAAGCATCTGTCGAGATATGAAAAGGTAACTTCCAGTTAGGTCCCCTTAATATAGGTGCTTCAGAAATTTTGGTTTTCAGGGTTTCAAAAGCTAACTGGCAATCAGAATTCCACTTGAATTCACAATCTTTGGTAAGTAATTTGAAGAGTGGAGATGCTATCTTGGTGAAGTTTTCTATAAATCTCCGATAATACCCTGTAAATCCTATAAAACTTCTAACATCTCTTTGACAACTTGGAATAGATAGGTTAGAGATGACTTCAACTTTTGACTCATCAACTCTAATCCCATCCCCTGAAATATGGTGCCCTAAAACAATACCTTCAGTAAACATCATAAAACATTTTTCATGACTAAGTGAAAGTTTTACTTCTTGACATCTTTTTAAGACTTTTTCCAAGTTTTCTAAAGCCTCTTCAAATGTGTTCCCGTAAACTGTGAAATCATCCATGTACACCTCTACACAGTCATGTATTAGATCCGAAAAATTCCTAATACTGCCCTTTGGAATGTTGCAGGTGCATTGCATAATCCAAATGGCAATACTCGGTAAGCATAGGTACCCCAAGGACAGGTAAATGTGGTTTTGTCTTGATCCTCAAGTGCTACTTGGATTTGATTGTAACCACTAAACCCATCTAGGAATGAAAAGTACTTTTTGCCAGCTAATGTATCTAATACTTGATCTATGAAAGGTAAGGAAAAATGGTCTTTAAGAGTAGCTTTATTCAGTTCTCGGTAGTCAACACACACCCTCCATTTTCCATTTTTCTTTGGCACAATTACCAAAGGAGAAACCCACTGACTATCTGAAATAGGATAGATAAAATTAACATTTAACAATTTTTGCAATTCTTCTTTAACAATTTCCCTAAGATATGGATTCATCCGTCTTTGAGGCTGTCTGATTGGTTTGCAATTTGCCTCTATATAGATGTGATGAGTACAAGTCTTGGGGCTTATCCCTTTCATGTCAGTGTATTCCCATGCATATGCAGAAGAATGTCTCTGTAATACTTTGATTAACTCTTCTTGTTGAGATTTTTCTAGGTTCTTGTTTATGTTCAAAGTTTTGCCTGGAAAAATTTCACTTGTAGAGCTGCCAAATTTGTCCATAGAATGAAGAGACATATGCCTAGATGACAAAAATTCAATATTGGATCCCTCCTGAAATGATTCATGTTTGTGTTCTGGAGAGGATTCAAAGTTTTCTAGAGTATTCAGAATTTGATTATCTTCACTAATTTCTGAAATTGTGAAGAGTGGTTGTAAATATTCTTCATCCTCTATCTATTGAGTGTCATCTAGATCTGTAATTGTTCTAGCTGGAGGATATAAAGTGAATTTCTTAGTTGAAATACCATTAGAAATATACATATCACCGGACCTACAACTAATAAAAGCATCAGCTGTAGCCAACCAAGGTCTTCCTAATATAACAGGATGGCCTCCTAGATTATTCTTAGGAGTTAGGATCATGAAATCCACAGGGTACTCCCAAGAATCTAGGGACACTGGAATGTCTTATATTACCCCATCTGGTTTGATCACAGATCTATCTGCTAATTGTAATAGTGTGGGTGTAAAGAGAAGATTAGGAAGTTTCAGTTTGTCCATGATTTGTCTACTCATGATATTTATCGCTGCTCCTAAATCAATGAGTGTGTTTTGAATTTCAATACCATTGATGTGAATTTTGACAACTGGATTTCCTGGGTCAAGATACTTTGGAATAGCAATCTTGCCCATCATAATGTCTGCTATTTGTCCTACCAGTTGAATTTTCTTGGTTTCTCTTATTCTTTTTCTTGTTGTCTTCATACTCAAATCCTTTATTGTTTTGGCTAAAATTGGGATTTCTTTGATGGCTTGTAATAATGGAATTTTAATGCAAACATTTCTCAGCTCATCTAAGAAATCATAATTAGGCACCATGATTTGTTTTTCTACACCTCTATCAATTTGTAATCTTTCTGGAAAGGGAGGTATAGAAGTAGATGTACATGGTTGCTCTAATACAGGAGTTGGATTTATTGGATCTTTTTGTTTTAGTTTTTCAGTGTTTGGGTCTTGAAAGGATGTGTCTTCCTGAAGACTTTTATTCACCCGTAGGGAGTCTTCCTCAAAATTATCTTGTTCTTGTATGATCACAGAAGGTTTCCTCTTTTCAAGTATTCTTCCAGACCTCAGTTGAACATCACTAAGGTCTAAAGGAGTAATTAAATAAGTTGGAAATTGTTGGCCTTCTATCATGTATGTATTCTGAGGGTTCTTATTATTGGGGTTTGGTATGGGTTGAGCAGGAAATTGATTTGATTTTTGAGGGAATGGTAATGAAAGTGGTTGATTTTGATGTGGTTGGTTTTGATGATGTTTTTGAAGATTTTGTTGAAAATTTTGTTGAAGATTTTGAGGAAAATTTTGTTGAGGATTTTGAGGATAAAAATGTGGGTATGGTGGATATGATGGTGGATACTGATAGTATGGAGAGTATCTTCCATAGGGACTTTGTGTTCCTTATGCCCAAGACTGAGATTGATTTTGAAATTGGGGCCAAGGTTGCTGCCAAGAATTCCAAGGTGGAAGTTGATTATACATTTGATCATGGAATCCTTGTGTTTGAGGTCCCTGCCAAGGCCTTCTAGATACAAAATTGAGAGACTCTGTGGAATCTGTAGGAGTTTCCTCCTAAAAGACAGCTTTGAGACCCGGAAGAGAAGGACAATTCTTGGTCTCATGTTTTTCAGAACAAATGACACTGGTTTCTACAACTTTTACATCCAAAGGACACTCTCTCAAGGCATGTTTCTTTCTACATTTGGGACAAAAGATTGCCAAGGCATCAGATTCAGCCTTTTGCTTGTTTTGTATCTTGAGGGTGTCTATTTGTTCACTAAGACTCCCTAAAATGTCAGATTTAAAATCATCAAGCATGTGACCTATTTATGATCTACTTACTGTCCCAGAAGCAGACTTACTTGCCCTTGCAAGAGCAGGATCTCTTGGACCTTTGACAGTTTTAGATTTCCCTCTTGAAAGGTTGATACATAACTCGGATATTTCAGGTAATGTGAGCTGTGATATATCCCCTTTTCCCATCATGTTAAGGATATCCAACCATTCATCCCTAATTGTTTTCAACAAAAGAGCTTTTAAGGTGTCTTGATCTAGGTTTTCCATTTTTGCTCTTTTGATATTGTAATTAAATCTCTCCAACAAATCCTCCAAATTTTCATCTTCTTTTTGTAACATCTTGAACACTTCTTCCTTATGATTAACCGGCATACAATAATTCAAATATCTCTCTAGAAATGCTTGTTTCATGTCTTCCCATGTTCTAATAGAACTGCTGATCAGACTCATAAACCACTTCAATGCTGCTCCCTTCAAAGTTGAAGGAAATAATTTCAATTTTTGAGCATCTTGTAAGTAGTCATAAGTTCTACAAAGCACTTCAAATTCGAATAAGAATGTTTCGGGATCTTCAGTTTTAAGTCCATAGAAGTTTGAAAGGACAGAGGGTGAAATATTTTTCATGGTTGTATTGGTTTCTTCATCAATTATAGGGAACCCAAAAGAGCTTCCTATTCTACCTCCTCCTCCATCTGCACCTATACCTCCTTCTCCTCTACCTCCTTCTCCTCTACCTCTACCTCTACCTCCAAATAGTGTGTGTTCTCCATTAAAAACTCCTCCTCCTCCTTCTTCTGCCATGGTTGACTCTCCTGTGGAAGTGGAAAGATTTATGTCCCTACTAGGAGTCTTTAGATTTTTTTCTATGGCAAGTTTAGTGGATGAAGTGGAAGGTTTCTCTAATGAGATATCTGATTTCAGGTCTTCTAGAAGTCCAGGATCAGTAAAGGATGGAAGATGGGTTTGAGTTGAAGGTGTACTAGCTCTGGATCTAGATGAAACAAGTGGTGTTCTAGAAATCAAACTTCTGCCTTTGCTGCTTATAAATATTCCCCTTGAATCTCTCTCCCTACGCATAAAATTGTTTTTGGATGCTAAGAAACAAAGGTTACCTAGTTTTCACTTCCCCGGCAACGGCGCCAAAATGTTTGGTCTCAATCTAATCACCTAAATTGAGCTCATTTAATTGTCAACCAGGGTTGGTAAAATGCTGAAGTGAAGTGTACTGTATGTACCTAGGTGTTTGTTTCTTAATGCGTTGTGTGTAGTGTTTTATGATGTTTTTGGTCTTTTGGTAGTTCTATGTTCACAGGGAAAATGACTAGAAGGCTAATGGAAAGGAGCTAATGATTAAAAACAGAGTGAAGCCTAATTGGTTGATGACAAATGACAAATGAAAATGAAATACTGAAACAAAATCAAATCTAAACTATGACTAAGCAGAAACAAAGCTTGATAATGACTTTTAAACAAATGATTCAAAACATAAACTCAACTTGTCAAATGCTTTCATCAAAGGTATTTTGAGAGAGAGCTTGAGACATGGTCAATTAAGTATGCAAATCCTCCTATCTAAACAGTTAAACAACTAACTTATAATGATGCAACATTTTGTCCTTGATTAGAGATTTGTTGAAGCATAATTGGAGTAAAACATTGATACCATCATAATATTTTCTACTCTAAGACTAGTTCCTAACTCTATTCTGCAACTTAGTTAAATGTCACAAAACCTTACTCAAGAGTTATTGATTTCTTTTCAAAGTAGTCTTTTGAGGAAGGGCTCTGTTTATGAAATGATAAGGAAATTGCAGAAGTACTTCAGGCCTTAAAATGATATTGTCTTCTGTTCATATGGTTATGAATCAATTATGGATTTTAGAACAAGAAGAGGTTTGTGAATAATGAAGGCTGTTTTGTTAAGTTTAACAACTGAAGTAATATAATATGCAGTGAATGACAACTGAATGTGGAGTGCCAATGCAATGAGTGAAGCTAAAATTGTACTTAAGATGTCACTAGTCTAAAATAGTGTTAAACTACAAGTCATTATCAAACTTAAAACAACTGAACATGAGTTAAGTGAAATTAAACTCCGGAGTATCCTAACTATGCTATGCAAACATAAAGACTGAAAGCAATTAAAAACTAAGATATCATGGCTATCTCCCACTCATCATTATGATATTTTGGACAAGCGTTTAAGAGCAAGGACAGCTATGGTACTTAGTGCAAACACACAAATGAAGTGTTCAGGATCCCAATCATGCTTAAAACATTATAAAGATTTCTTGGAAGAGTTTCTTCTTGTGGAAGAGTATTTAGCATAAGTATAACTGTGATGGTGAACAAAAGAGACTACAATTAAATCCTACAATACTATAGCCATTTCCCATTCATTTTTATAATCTTTTGGAAGAGCTTCTTCTTTTAGAAGAGTTTTTAGAACGAGTTATAACTATAGTAACTAATGAAAACAACAACGAATTCAACTTAAAAAAAACGTAAAGGCAGCTAGGATACTTATCTAAATTACGCAAATAAATCCGTGCAAGAGGCAGGGGCCCTCTACCACCTGACAGAATCTAACCCCAAATCAAATTAACGCTTTCAAAACAACACTTTCTGCTTCATTAAAAGAGGAATAACTTGAATAGAGCAATCTGCATCTTCAGAAATGTAGCACAGAATCTTAAGCAAAATCTAGAACAAAATCTAGCCTAGCTCTCGGTTTCCCAAGTGTTTATATAACAAATGTACATAACAAGACTTGCAACAATTCCAGGGTCATTGTCTTTCCTTATCGAAATCACATTAGGACTCTTGAAGTGGCAATGTAAAAAGGAAAAGGACATCTGGACTGAGACAGTCCTAATAGAAGTCTTCCTTCTTAAATGTGTTCCCACGTATCAAAACCATATCCAGAATTCGTTTCTTCCTTCATGGTGAGCAACGAACAATGTAGACATGACGTGGATTATGCCCATATGCGGTTTTTCTTGAGAGGCCACCTGGAACATACCCAAACGTGAAGACAACTGCAGAATTGCCGGTTAGCTACGGAATGTCTGCATTCTGCAGCTAGTTCCAGTCAAAATGCATTACAATGGAAAAAATCACAAAACTTAGCAAGTCAGTCATGTAAATCATTCTAAAAGTAATTTTAACTAAATTCATTGATCAATTGGGTCTAGGATATCAATGGAAAAAGGAAAATGAGGTAAAGTAAGATGAAAGGAAGCACAATTTTGAGGCTCAACAGCATCATCCATCTTTCTTACAAAAATCATATTTGCAGGGATGTGCAGAACACTAGGAAGTGTTCTAATCCTTCCACATTGCAGCTTCAACTTAACTTTTCCACGTCCGACGATTTTGGCCTTCCTATCATCGGCTAAGAAGACATCACTGCCATCATATTTCTCATACTCGCATAACCACTCCCTATGGGGAGTGAAGTGAAAGGATGCACCCAAGTCAATCAACCATGACTCATGATCTACATGTGTATTTGAAGAAGAAGACAAATACACATCTCCACCTTCATCTGAGGTGTTTTTTTCCTCTGCAGAAAGAGCATCATCAGATCCCTTTCCTTTCTCAGGAGCTTTAGATCTGCAGTCCTTTTTGTAGTGCCCTTCCTTTCTGCATTTCCAACACACCTTTACAAACATTACAGGAGATTTATATCTCCCTCTAGATTTATATCTCCCACTCAAAACCTTATTCTTGTTTCTGTTTGGGGACCTTCCTCGTACATATAAGGCATATCCATTCTCACCCTCCATATTTCTCTGCCTCATTTCCTCTGACAGCAAGGCTGAGACAATGTCATCAAAATTAAAGGTAGTTGTACTGCCACCTATTGCAATAACCAGACTATCCGATGAATCTATTAGAGAACACAACAAACTGATGCACTTATCTTCATCTGAGATTTTAATATCAATAGATGATAGCTGGCTTACCACAATATTGAAGGCATTCAGATGCTCTGTCACCAAGTCTCCATCCTTCATCCTCAGGTTATACATCTTTTTCTGCAAGAACAAATTATTCACCAGACATAGATTGGTACAAAGTCCCTAGCTTTTCCCACAAGTTATTCACTGTAGCTTCCCCAGATACATTCAACAATACTGAATCTTAGACACACAACCATATTGTTCTCTTTGCCTTCTGATCCAGCTTCCTCCAATCTTCATCTAACATTTTCATTGGTTTAGTACCCGGATCTACCACGATCCACTGATCTTTATCCACCAGCAAATCCTCCATCTTGAGCTTCCACAACTCAAAACTCTGACCATTAAATTTCTTGATATCTATCTTCTTGTCGCTCGCCATCTTCTTTCATCGCAATAATCGATCCCGCAAATCTCCCATTGAACAGGGTCTACCTTAGGCCTGAGCAAAAAAAACCCCTCAGCAGTAAAGGTGTCCCCTTGAAGCCGAAATAGCTCTGATTCCAAATGTAGGTTTGAAACCTGTACAGAAATTATTTGAAAACGAATCTTAAAAAAATAAAATAAACAATAGCGATAACATAAAACATAAAACAAATTTACACATAGATTTTCCCCTAGATCCCAAATCGGGACGACCAGCTTGATTTTTCATTATATTCATTTTAGTGTTACAACACATATATATACACGTTGAAGCATACGTAAACCCCAATCCATTAACCCTGGATTAGAACATAACCGTAGTCCTCTTGACCAGATCTACAAAATACCAGGGGGGTGAAAAACCATCATGCCCCAAAACCATGTGCAAACCCATGCACAAAACCATGGGTGGGTCCGCCCATCGAAAAATAGGGTGTAAAAAATTTTCCCAGAGCACTGCCCCTGACCCCAAACATGGGGGGTTGCTGCTCCCTTGTGACCCCATACTGCGCCCGACTCAACGTACAAGGAGGGCGACATCCCCCCTGTGGCCCCCCCGCACGTGACTAGTCATGGAAAGAATATAACACATACCCAATAGAACCAAAAGAGCCATTAGTAATCCAAAAGGTGATGATATATCTCGATGGGATATTTAATCCCAAGGTTTTATCCATTGAGGAAATAAAAAACCTCGATTATCTCACATTGGATCAATTTCCTGGCACTCTTACTGCCTATAAGATGAGCATTTGTAATGGCAAACCTTCAACAAGGGAGTCAGCCTTAAAAGAAGGCAAGAAGCCCAAGGAAGAACATAATGACTCATTATGTGAATAAGATTAAGAGGAGATGAAGTTCATGAGAAATATCAAGAGAGGCGCAAGAAAGTACAAAGGCAAGCTACCTTTTAAGTGTTTTTAATGTGTCAAAGTAGGTCATGATGCTTCTAAATTTCTAGAAATAAGAACAATTAATATGTTGTTAGGGAGAAGTTTAGGAAAATTTAAAAGAAAAAAAGGAAGTCTAGAAATAAAATTTTCTACACCCAAGAGACTAGCTCTTCTTAAAGTGATGACAACCAATATTCAGATGAGGAAAGGCTCATGAAAATTAAAAATAAGTTATGTTTATGGTCATAGAAAAATTGGAAATAGAGCTTGTTTAATCTGATGCAAAAGAGGTTGAAGTTTACCTTGAAGGTGAGTTGATCAATTTTCTTGAAGAGATCCAAAGTTTGAGAAAGAAAAATAAATCAGAAAAGGAATTATTGGTCAAAGATAAAGTCACAAAAATTGAATCCCTACTCCTACAAATTGAGGAAGGTAATAAAATCCAAGAAACTCTGAATTAGAAACTCGGAGAAAAATCTAGCATTTGAAAATCTTGAAGGATAAATCGTTTCTCTGAGAAAATATCTTGAAAAGGCTAAAATCCAACTAAGTTTTAATGGAAAATCGTTAAAGGGACTCATTGTTTGAACGAAATTCTTGCAACACAAAGACTCTCACATGAAAAAACATGGTTAGGATTTGAAGTTGATTCATTCTCAGTAGCTAAGATTAAGGGTAATAAAGTTATTACTTTTGTTCAAGTTGTGAAAACTTCAAACAATTACCTCAACAAACTCAGTGTAGCAGAGAGACAAAAGTAGCCCATAGGTAAATTAGTAGGCATAAGACAAAAAGGGTAAATCAAATTTGAATTGGCATGGGACAAATAATGCTGCAAACCCAAATCAAAATACATAACAAGAAAGTTAAAATATTCAACAACAAAAAGACACAGGCTCGAATCACACAACAAGTTGATATATATTAAATAATTCCACATCCAAGCTATAGGAATTGATTTTTTACCAGGTATGAGGGTATTTTTCTTGGATATTTCTTTATTTTTACTAACTGTGATAATAAAAATGTAAATTGAAGGTTAAATATATCATTTAGGAAATCCAAGTCACGAAGAAGAATATATCAATCTAAAAAAAAGTTTTCCAAGGAAAGAAGAAATTGAATCAAATTTAGCAATTCGTTTTTCCCACTAAATAATATGGTCCAATGCCATGTCTATCAATTTTTTTTCCAAAATTAGTTGTTTCCAGACTAAGAGACAAAAATGATCCTCCATAAATCAAGAAATTAAACTAGCAATCCAAGGTATGAAAGAAAAATAAAAATGAAGAAAATTGTGATATGGTGTTATATGCTTAGAATGAATGTTATGGAAACCAGTTAGCAAACGTAATGTAACCTTTGGAAATAATGCACTACGAAAGATAATGGGAAAAGTAATTTTCACCTTGGTATGTGGTAGAGGTAAGGATAATGATGTTTTATTTGTTAATGGACTGAATCATAACTTACTTAGTGTTTCCCAGATGTGTGACCAAGGCTATGATGTATTATTTAGATTTAAGAAATGTCAAATCAAGTCTGAAGGCACAGGTGAGGTAGTAGATGAAGTTGTTAGGATAGAAAATAATGTATATTTTCTAAATGAAAATTAAGTGAAATTTTATCTAATATTGATGAGAGTTGTTTGTGGCATCAAGGCAAAGAAACATGAAATTTGACCAGATTGTCAAACTAAGCAAGAAGAATTATGTCACAGACCTTCCAAATTTATCTAAGTTAGAGAAAACCATATGCAAATCTTGTTAGATTGGGAAAAACATGTGAGTGCCATTCAAATCCGAGGAGAACTTAGTGACTAGACCATTGCGATTGGTACATATAGACTTGTGTGATATTTCAAGAAATTATTCACCCTTAGGTAAATTGTATTCCATGCTTACCATTGATGATTTTAGCGGAATAATATGGATAACATTTTTAATAGAAAAATTAGAGTTTTTTTGTTGGCCAAATTATATGTACTCTAATTCCAACATTTAATTATCGAATTTAGGATCGTAAGAATTAGAGATGCAAGCACATGAAATGCAAGATTAGAGTCTATGTTAATCTAGTTGAGAATACTAAAAAAATGTTGAAAGATTGAAAGGAAATTTTCACGAGTTTTAGGCCTGTCTAATCTAGCTTGTACCCTTGATCCCCTAGTTCGGCTCTAGAACTACTATCTTTCACTGTTCATGGAAGGTGTTCAAATGTTCAATTCAAGTTGGATCAACTAGTAAAGAGGTTCTAGTTCTAGTCTCAAAACCCATTAAAAACAAATGATGAAAGGAAAAACAAGGCATGTAAAGTAAATGCTTGAAAGGAAATTTCATTAAAAAATTATACTAAGCAATGAAGTACAAATTTCTAGCGACTAATTTATAAATGATCGAGTAAGGAAACTAGCCTAAGTATAAACACTATTTTTAATCCATGACTTATTTACATTTATGCAACCAAATGAGATTCACACCAATCCGTGAGATTATAATACTTGAAAACAAATCATTGCATAGCCATAACATTCCCAATATCATTATCCATTCATATTATATTCAATATATATCACAATATTCAAAGTAATATCTTTGTACTATGATACCAAGATATCAAAGCTTTGTTCAAAAGAAAATAATTTCACAAATGAGATGTGAGGCTTGTTCACAAGTGTTAACACTGGAAAATCGTACAGCAAAAGATGACATCAATTAATGTCGAGCCCAAGGATTTACAAGACAGGAATACATTATAGAATCAAGAAGTATTTAAAATCTCTAAGTTTTTGAGAAATCAGATTTGAACTAGTCATAAATGCTCAAATGTGTGCTTTATCCTTCGAGAAGAGCACCCTATGCGCACCTTTTCCCCTGATAAGCACGCATTCCTGGAAATGGAAAAAAGTTGCTTTCCGGGACCACATCAAGAAAAGGACAGTTACTCCTTATGTGAAAGCCACCTAAGGACATCCATCAGTGCCTCCTTAGACATTATGTGAGCACACAAAATAATATTTGAGCACACAATGGAATCACACCTCTCCCTTGGGTTACCATCCATCATGTACCAAAGGAGGGAAGGAGGATTTGAAGCTCACCTATATAAACCCACCAAGAGATGAATAAATGGTGATCACAGTGTTATGATGGCCAAATTTTCCCAAGAAACACCAGCATTGTGTGTAACCCGGAGCTGGAGCTAAAGACGACTCGATAGTTGGCCACCCAACATCTTAGTCCACCACAGTAGAGAGAGAGAGTGAGACTGCATCAGAGGCAGAGCTTGGAAGAAAACATCCTTGCATTGGTACCTAGATCCATTTCCTAGGGGCCCTTTAGCAAGTGGGCAAAATTTCTTCTCCATTTCGAATGTTTAATAAGAAGAGGCCATCGAGCAATCGTTTGCATTATTATCGTTTGGAACTCTCTATATAGCTTCTGTATATTTGTGTTTTTAGTTTTAGTTTAACCAGAGCATACTTCATCATACTATTTCCATTTAGTTTTATGCTTTTGAGCTTCCCCACTTTCTGCATGTTACCAATAGTTTAAAGAGTAGACCACACTTTCTAAGCTAGTGCGATTTCGTACACCCGTGCGACTAATCCACGACAACAACAAGTATGTATTATTAAAGGTAAAATGAAGGTCTTTTTATATGCTTTAATAGTTTGTCAATGATAGCAATAATATTCTTGTATGGTCCTAAAATACCATATCAAATTCAAAGTATAAAAATATGGGCATGGGAGAGTAGATAATTACTAATAAAAATAGCATTATGATGAACAGGTTGAATGGAATTAGACCCCAAACCACAATGCAAATATTAGGTTTACTCTGTGTGAACACAAACAAACCTATGTATAACAAATGGAAACAATGAGAGAAAAAACAATATGAGTCATATAAATTATATATCTTATCACATATATAAACAATAGGAAATCAAAAACTATAAAATCACACAAATGGAGAGAGGAAATCAAATTAAAATACACAATACAATACTAACCCTTGAACAAATGAAATATAACAACACTTAGCCACACTAAGGGTCCCTTCTTAGGTGGCCAGTGTTTCCAGGAAATATCATATCAAGCTAAGATGTGCCACAATTCAACAACGATAAATTCTTCATTGATATCATCTATTATAAGAATAAACAACATCCTTCCTCTACTTTTTAGGATTTATTTGTACATAAAATCAATTGAGGAAGGATAATATCCAATCCACTAAACTCATAAATCAAATTTACAACTCTAGAGGAAAATCTCAAAAATTTGATTTTTGTGTAATTTTATACAAATTGGTGTTAAAGAATCAGAAATATCTTCTCGACCATGATGTATTTTGGGTTTATGTTTCTATGGAACCTAATTTTTCATACCATAAATAAAAACCTCTCTTGGAATTTCCTTATTCAATTCCATGGCCTCAGAAATTGTGTCTGAAGTTAGCTATTTAGATATTTTTTTCCAATCTGGCTTTTGCAAAAATTTTGTACAAATTTTCTTCGAAGAACCAATGTTAAATTTTAAACCTATGGAATTTTTTGAAACGGTTTAATATACTATTAAATTTATATGTTTTTAAAAAACCCATTTTCTATATTATTGATATTCATAACCATATGCACGTATATCGAGGAAGAAAATGGTAGTTTCAAAATTGTTACCTATTATTGGGTTTAGCTTAAATCATGTGCTAGGATCCCCCATGTGTGAGCTAGGTATATTCCAAGTATTTTACCAACATATTAAGCCCATGTGGCACCTAATATGTCATGTTTTGAGAAATAAAAACATATTTTATAATATTGACTTTTTTTCTCCATTCTTGCAAGTGTTGAATTAAGTATCGAACTGTTGAGCTGATACAGAGATGGAAATTTTCTTAGTGGAACATGCTCCCTGGCCACATAACCATAATAGTAAACTGTCAATGATAAAAACGTATTAAAAACTCTTTTAATCATTAAAAATACAAGAAATCACTAATAATTAATCACACGTTCAAATGAATGCATTTAGTGAAAATTGGTAATATAATAGTTACGAAATATGTTGTAAGTGTATGAATATTGTTTGTAAATGGAATCGTTGGATAAAAAATTCTACACATATCTGGTGTCCAACATTCCCCCATGCCTAAGATTTTTCATGCCCTCATGCAAACAAAATATGGACTAAGAAGGGATGGTGGATGATATAAGGTGATAATGAAGATAATGGCTAAATAAATATGGACTTGGAAACTAGTAAGACCATTACTTATTTCGTGGTTATTTTCTGAGATAAGAAACAATTATTTCATCCTCTTATTGAGAGAATTCAGTTGATGATTTCATGAATTCTTTATGACGTACAAGGAGAAGACACTATAAATATTTATGGACCACAATTATTCTTATGGTCTTACTAGAATATGCATTAATGGATTTGGAAATGGGGGTTTCATGGTGATTTAATAAAGGTGAAGATTTATGTAATAGGAAGTGGTTAATCATCAAGATTCCTTAAATTTTAATGAGTTAAAGATCCTTTAAACATGTTTTACCTCTAGTATACCTTTTGAATTGTGATATGTATCACAGGTTGCAATGGAAGTTGTATGGAGTTGAAGATGAGGAAAAGTAAGGCCGAGAGTTTGAAATGATGAATGTCGATCTGATCTGCTAAAGAGAATTAACTGAAGATGTTAAAAATGTCCCAACAACCACTATCCCATTCCTGAGGTTTTGCATGCCATCATGCAAACAAGATGAGGTATTGAAGAAGCGAGGAGGGTTGTTGAGATGGCTCTAGTACAAAGGAAGTTGAAAAACAAAAAAAATGGAGCTAATGAGATGAATACTGAATAAAAATAAGTCATATAGTATTTATTAAAATTATGTAAAACTAACACTAATCATAAAAGAAATTCCAAATCACTCATTACATATGATTTCATCAATATTTAACAGTCTTATGCTCATCAAAAGAAATATTTTATAAATTTAAGGGCCTCTCCTTCTTTGTAGAAAAGGAGGATTTTATGATCACAAAAAATTATGAACCAATAAAAAATTAGTTATTACCAAGAAAATCCCAAAGTATTATAGTTAAAAAAGTATTATAGATAATCTTTACAGTTTAGTTTTTTTAATTCTCTGTGATCATATGTCCCACTTCTAAGGTAATTAAATATTATATATTGTATACAAAACCAATGATATAGGACTCGAGGTTACCTTAAGTAAATTCTTTAGCAAAAAAATTATCAAGTTCATTTTTCCCTTGACTTCATCCACACTTGCTTCCTTTTTATTGTAACACTATAGAGTAACCATCATATGTATAGATAAAAACCCTGATTTGGTTGACACTTCTTTAGGAATAATGCCCCATTTCCCACAAACATCCATAGCCTCGATGGGTTTTCCTAATGGTATCACAAGTCATTACTCGCTACTAGCAGGTGTCCATAGCCTTAACGAGTTGACCTCTTAAACCTATTTTACATTGAAAGCTCTAGTCCCATGTTTCCTACCTTTTTAGTTTTAGATTATAGATATTTATTTTACAATTGGTAGATGGGGGAGAAACTTCAGAAATCCCCTTAAATGAATAGGATGATACCTTTCAAAGTGACTTTGATTACCTACATAATGTATTGGATGCATAAGGTACTTATAGGTACTTAAAGGACATAGCGTGAATGATCCATTTTAATGTGAGATTGATGAGGCTAGCGAAATAATATCCAAAAGACAGCTAAAGTCCTACCAATCATAGTTTTCATGTATGCTTTCACTTTTTAAAGTATTGTTCCACTATGAATATAGACTTCAATAACTCTTTTTAAAGTCTTAATAAATATTCTCGAATATCATTATTTTGTGTTATTGTTATAGTGTTCAAGTTTCTTTTTCATCAGTATCATTATATGGACATTTTAACTCTTTTTTTAATCCCCTTAGTATGTATTTGTAACTACATTTTGAACAATTGTTTTGTATTGATAATCAGAACTCTATATGTATAAGAAAAATGAAATTCCAAAAATGGTATATCAGTTATGAATAGTTTGTAATTATCATTCAATTCAACTTTTATCAAAAGGATTGCTTATTCAATCATCTTTGTAAAACAGTGGTCATAAAATAGATAACTAATGATAAAGCATGAATGCCTCATTTTTAACAAATTAAGGAAAAAAGAAATATAACATCATATTCTTCCCTAAGTGTTCCATTCCATTGATGAAGATGTCTTTTCCACTTTTGAAAATATTCTTCCAGTATTTGAGCATCTCAAATGAATAAGATCCTTGAATTTGGATTTGTCTTGGAAAATAGAAAATTGGTACCAAAATTTTGGATATTGATTTGCTGAAATATGGTAATATAAAGTTGGTATGCAATACTAGATGTTGTTGCAATTCAATCATTTCCAACTTCACATAAGATTCCAAACATGATGGGAATAGCCTACTTTTTTTAAAATAAAAACTAGAATTAAGTCTAACTATCAGAATATATAATAAGTGGGAAATAATTGTGGTAGTTGAACCATGTTGTTGTTTGAAATAAGATTGAGTAGCAATATTTGTTAAAAAATATGTAGTTGAAAGAGAACTCAACAAAAATATGCAATAGGAGCATAGATCTGCCATTTTCAACTGACTGTTTTTTGGTTGTTAACATCCCCACTTATACAAATAAAATGAGAAATGTGATTCAATATATTTTTATAACTAAACTAACTATTATATGCAATATCTAGTTATTTCTTTCTTTATTATCCTACTCTACTAGAGAAAAATAAATTCCTCTCCTTAAGTATAGGAGTATTTCCAATGTAACCATGTGTGTAAAAGGTATAAAAATACATGCATACTCAAGTTTAAAATATAATATTCAATGCATACATGAGTATGAAGAACAACGTGTTTTAATAATGATTTCAAGAAGTAAGGAAGAATGAAGGAGCAATATCGTGTTATAGTTGCTTGAAACCAACTTTCAGGAAAATCAGAATTCTCTTGGTTTACCTCTTTATTTCGCTCATTTAGTGTATCCTCCTTTAAAAATCCATGCATATCTTCTATTATGAGATATTCTCTTGTGTGCTTAGAGAATCCATAAATATGCATGTCAAAAATTCTTCAATCTCAGGTTGTAATGGTTTTTCTCCATTGGATGTGGTCCTTGATTCTTTATTTTCTTCAACAATAATGCAAGGGTGAAGATATTCTTGTCACATTTGGTTCATGGATTTATTTTTCTTCTGTCACTTCTGGAGAGGCAGATAAATTCTTGAATACTCTCAAGATGTGTTCTTCCTGAGAAGAAAAGATCCAACACTGCTAGGATTCGAGAGAGTTCTCCAAAAATCCTAATCATCCTTGAGTACTGCTTTGTTGGTTGATAATCCTTGTCCTACACATGGATTAGAGTATGGAGCTCTTAAAGTACCATAATTTTTTTTTCCTATTTAAATAAAAAGGAAACACACTTAAAATAGATACAAGCGAACTAGTCATGTAATTGAAGCGCCACCATGCTACTAAGACCATGATGTCACCAAGTTCTATGTTTACATAGGTTAGGCTTCTCTTATTTCCATGAATCAATCTAAAGGAAATTGCATTTGAAAAGAAAAATAAGGAAACATGGCATTTTGGATCTTACCTGTAATTCTACGCATATAAGAAAGAAACTAGAAAATAAATTAGAGATAACGAGACTTTGAAAAACCCCACCATAGTGGATGTGTGGCTCTTCACTAACATATTATTATACTTTCTCCGCCCTGTAGTTGTCCCTGTAGCTAAGGCCACGCAGAAAGCTTGTGAAAGAAACTATTCTCTGATCCATTTTGCATCTTCCCAGCAATGATGCCAAAAATGTTGGAAAAATTATATGTACTCTAATTCCAACATTTAATTATTGAATCCAGTATCGTAAGACTTAGAGATGCAAGAACATGAAATGCGGGATTAGAGCCTAAGTTAACCTATTTGAGAATACAAAACAAACTTTGAAGCCTTGAAAGGAAATTTGCATTAGTTTTAGGCGACTCTAATCTATACTCTACCCTTGATCCCCTAGTTTGGCTTCAGAACTACTATCTTTCATTGTTCATGGAGGGTATTTAAGTTTTCAATGCAAGTTCGATCAACTAGTAATTAGGTTCTAGTTCTAGTCCAAAACTTGTTAAAACCAAATGCTGAAAGGAAAAGCAAGGAATGTAAAATAAATTCTTAAAAGGAAATTTCGTTCAAAAACTATACTAAGTAATGAAGTAGAAATTTCTAGTGACTAATTGTTAAATTCTTGAGTAAGGAAACTAGCCTAAGTCTAAATATTGTTTTTAATGCATGAATTCTTTACATATATTCAACAAAATGAGATTCACACCAATTTGTGATATCAAAATACTTGCAAACAAATAATTTCATAGCCATAGCATTCCAAGTATCATTATCCATTCATATTATATTCAAGATATATCACATGATTCAAAGTAATATCTTTGTACTATCATACCAAGATATCAAATATTTGTTCAAAAGAAAAAGAATTTATGAAATGAGATGTGACGCTTGTTCAAAATTATGTATTATTAAAGGTAAAATGAAGGAATTGTTATAAGATTTAATATGTAGTCAATGATACTATTCTTGTACGGTCCTGAAATACCATATGAGATTCAAACTATAAAAGGCTGAGTATGGCAGAGTATATACTTTGTCTCAAACCTACTCTAAATCAAACCCAAAAAGAAATATTTCAGTTTTCAAGTAAGCACAAATTCAAGATTGAAATTACTAATAACTATAGCATTATGATGAAGAGGCTAAATGGAATTAGACCTCAAACCACAATGAAAATCTTAGATTTATTGTGTGTGAATGCAAACAAACCTATGTATAAAAAATGGAAACAATGAGAGACAAAACACTATCATTCATATAAATTATGTATCTTATCACACATATAAAAAATAGCAAATATGAAACAATACAACCACACAAATGAAGGAGAGCGGAAATCAAATTAAAATACACAATAGAATACTAACCATTGAACAGATGAAATATAGCAACAATTACCCACACTAAGGGACCCTTCTCGGGTGGACAATGTTTCGAGGAAATATCAAATCAATCTAAGAAGATGTACAACAATTCAACAACCATCAATTCTTTATTCACATCAAAAACTATGTTACAAATCATCTCTCTAAATCTCACAAAAACTAACCATTAATCTCATCCATTACAATAATGAAAAACCTCATTATTCTACCTTTGAGGCTTTATTTAGACATGAAATCCATTGAGGAAGGATAATATCAAATCCCCTAAGCTCAAAAAATGAATTTACAACTTTAGAGGAAAATCAAAATCTGATTTTTGTGTAATTTTATATAAATAGGTGTTATAGAACCATCCATATCATCTCGATCATGATGTAAATTGGGGATTTATTTCTATGAAGACTAATTTTTCGTATTATAAATAAAAACTTCTCTTTTAATTACCTGATTCAATTCCATGGCCTTGGAAATCATGTCTAAAGTTGGTTGTTTAGATACTTTTTCCAATCTAGGTTTTGCAGAAATTTTGTACCATTTTTTTCTAAGAACCAATTGTAGCTTTTAAAATGTATGGAATTTTTGGAAATGGTTTGATATCTAGGTAAATTTTTATTTTTTCAAAATCCCATTTTCCATCTTCTTAATATTCACTACCATATGCATGGAAAGCACAAAACATGGCAGTTTCAAATATGTTCCCTATTTTTTTCTCTAACTTAAATAATGTGCTAGGATCCCAAACATGTGACCTGGATATATTCAAAGTCTTGTAACATTATATTAATCCCATGTGGTTCCTAATATGTCATGCTTTGATAAATAAAAATATATTTTATAATTGTGAATTTTTTTCTCCATTCGTGCAAGAGCAGAATGAAGTACCGAACTGCTGAAGTAATACAGAGATAGAAATTTTCGTAGTGGAACATGATCCTTGGCAACATAATCACATTAGTAAACTATAATTGATAGAAACATATTAAAAAAATCAATTAATCATTAAAAATTACAAGAAATCATTAATAATTAACCACAAGGTAAAATGAATGCATTTAGTGAAAATTGGTAATATAATAGTTATGTAATATGTTGTAAGGGAATGAATATGGCTTGCAAATGGAAGGTCTGGATAGAAAATGCTATAACATAACTGGGGTCCAACGCCTTTAAGAAATTCAATAATTTTAAGGTAATGGCTGAGAATGAGACAGATTGTTAAAGCAAATGCATAAGGTCTAACATTGGTGGTGACTTTAGATTCAAAGAGTTTAAATTTTTTTTGCAAAGAATAGGGTATTAAAATATATTTCACCATAAAAATACTCCACAACAAAATGGTGTAGCAGAGAGAGCCAACAAATCCATCCAAAAATTTCCCAAAGCCATGATGAGAGAAAGGATTATACCATACTTTTTTTTGGCTAAAGTAATACACACTATAGTCGTAATTTTGAACAAAGTGCACTTCATACCAAATAGCAATATAACTGGATTTGAGCTATGGTATGACAAACCTACCACAATCAAGCATTTCAGAGTATTTGGGATAAAAATTTATATCCAGAAGAATGATGAAAATGTTGGTAAGTTGGATGCAAGAGCTGATGAAGATATTTTTCTTGGATACTCTCAAAGTAGTAAAGGCTACAGATGCTACAACAAGAATACAAGAGAAATAATTGATTTCATTGATGTTAAAGTTGATGAGCGCATTTATTTTGAAGAAAAACAACCAACAAACATTAGAATCAATGAAAAAGTTATCCATGATGAGGAAAATGACGAACCCACTACAAATGAAGACATTGGTGAACCCTTCAGTCCAAAATCAAGAGATATTATAAGGTATGTGAAAGAAAACTACGTAACTAATTAAATTGTAGGTGACTTGCATGCACGTGTTCAGACAAGAATAAGTTTAATAAATCCCCTTAACCAAGTTCATGTAGCCTTGTTTTCCATGATATAACCAAAGGATTTTTCTTAAGCCAACCAAGATGATAATTGGAGAAAGGAAATGAATGAAGAGTTTGATTATATTGAGAAAAAATAAACATGAGAGCTAGTTCGAAGACCAACTGACAAGGATTTTATTGGCACAAAATGGGTCTTTGGGAACAAATTGAATGAAAATGGTGAAGTGGTAAGAAATAAGGCAAGGTTACTTTGCAAAGGTTATGCACAGATTGAAGTTTTTGACTTTAATGAGACCTTTTCTCCAATTGCACGATTAGAGGCAATTCAAATGTTCTTGGATTTTGTTATTTTTAATAAATTTAAAATATATCAGACGGATTTCAAATCTTCCTTTTTAAATGGTGAGTTTCAGGAAAAAGTCTATATTGAGCAGCCTGATGGTTTTCAATTGATAGATAAACATTATTATGTTTGTATGCTGAAAAAGGCTTTGTATGGTCTTAGGCAAGCCCTGAGAGCTTGTTACTCTAAGATGGATAGTTATTTTTTTAAGTGTGGTTTTAGAAGAGCCACAGCTGACAATAATCTATATGTGAAATCTAACGATGAAAATTTTCTATTATTTGGTGTCTATGATGATTATATAATTTTGTAAGTGTTGCAGATCATATAACTTGTCAATTTGCAGTTGATATGAAGGTTTAGCTTGAAATTTAAATTCTTGGTGAAAGATATTATTTCCTTGGCTTAGAGATCACTCAAACAATGAAATATATTTTCATTTCACATGGAAAGTTTCTCGAGGAAGTGTTAAAGAAATTCAACATGGAGGAATGTTCTATGGTAAGCACTCCAATGGTCACTAGATGAAAAATTAGCAAGGATGATGAGTCCCTAGAAGCAGATCAGTCTTTATACAAATCTATTATTGGTAGCCTTTTATACTTGACAACCTCTAGACCAAGCATTATGTAGGTAGTTAGTATTGTTGGAAGATTTCAATAAGCCCCTAGACACATATTCATCTCTTAGTAACCAAGAGGATTCTTAGATATCTAAGACTGACAATAGACTATGGTCTTTGGTACCTCGATGTTAATGATTTTTCACTAACTTATTGTACTAATTTTGTTTGGGCAGGTGATGTATTTGACCAAAAAAACACTAGTGGTGATGCTTTCTTTCTTGGTGAATGCCTTGTGTCATCGTTGATCAAGAAGCAAGCTTCAACTTATCTTTCTACTATTGACACATAATATCTAGTTGTAGATTGTTGTTGCACTCAATTATTATGGATGAAGTAGAATTTACAAGATGTGTAGGTGACATATGAAGAACCCATACCAATCATCTTTTATAAAACAAGTGAAATTAGTATGTCCAAAAATCATTTTTTCCATTCCAATAAAATACATATTCCAGTCAAGTACCATTTCCTCTTAGAGGAAGTTGTAAATCATATTTTAAATTGGAGTATGTACCTAAAAAGGAACATGTATTTGATATATTCACAAAAACCTCTCCCAAGAGATCAATTTAAGTACTTAAGGAAAATATTGGGAGCAGTTCCTCTTACCTCCCTCCATTAATTCTTCTCCAAGGAGAAGAAAGGTAGTTGTCCAGATCACTCTGACACTCAGCATATCAAAAGGGAGTTGTTAGGTCCACAAGAATGCATTAAGACAGGGGTAGATCAATTTTAGGGGGAAATATTTTTCCATTGATGTCAAATAGGGAGAGAAAGTACAAAACATAGCATTAGTTATAATAAGGGAGAATGGCCAGACATTGATAAAAACAATATTTCTTTTGTATGATAAATTAATGAAAATTTTCATAAGCAAAGAGAAGATAAAGGAAACTATTGAATGAGGGGGATTTTACTTGGTTTCCATGATAAAATTTATGTGCTATTGCTTTATTTTGTTGTTGATTTCCCTCAATGATTAATAGAAATGTTTTAGTGTTTCCATCAATTCCAAAGGGGGAGAATGTTACAAATATGTAGGCATTGATGTTAAAGGAATTGTCATGAAGTGGCAAGGATAAATTGGTTGTAGGAAAGTTGGTGAACAAGTGAAATTGGTGTCTAAAGGATATTTATCTTCATATCAAATTTTGCATTACATATTCATCTTAGATGCTCCTGAAAACTACTCAGATGGATAGATCTCAAAAAATCCTTTCTAACGGTATATGGAAGTCTAAAAAATACCCTGAGGATCAAAATTAATGAGAAACAAAAAGTCACAATCCAAGGGCGAAATAAGTCATTATATTTTGTCATTTAGACTAGAATTCGATTAGACTTGGATTTTATTAGACCAGAATTTGATTAGACTGGAAATCTATTAGACTAGAAGTCGATTAGACTAGGATTATATTAGACTTGAAGTTGATTAGACTAGAATTCTATTAGACTGGAAGTCTATTAGACTGAAAGTATATTTCCTTTTACATCAGAATTATAATTCACTAGTCTAAGTTTAATATTCTCGACTACACCAGAAGTCTGAAATTTTCCACTATAGACCGTAAGTCTAAAATTCATCGTTCTAGACCATAAATAAAAAAAATTCCAGTATAGACTAGAAGTCTAATTCACTAGTTTAGACCAGAATTCTAATCAGTAATTCTAGACCAGTTTGGTGGCATATTTGGATTTTTTCTAAAATTGGAAATTCACTAAAGTTAGAACTGCAAATAAAGTCACTACTAAAACCTTTAACTTACCATAATTGTGAAAAATAGAAGTTTAACTTATAATTTCTCCTCGGATTAGTAGATCAAAGATTGAAGGCTACAATAAGACATCAACATGACTTGACAAAAGTAAAATATAAGTGAAAATTTAGAATTCATGCTTATTAAGGGATGAACTTAACAAAAAAGCTAAAACCAAAATTATCAGATCAACAATCTTTATAATCATAATTGAATTAGTAACACAATGATGGAATTGGAGATTTGATCACTTAAATAAAAAATCAGAGAGTCATATTATATCAGTGATGAAGGTGTTTTATGGTCAATTTTTTTGGGAAAAGATTGATTTTATTTTTGTGAAAGTGGAGTCTTCATGATTTGAGCTTGAAAATTGTGTGAAATATGAATTAGGAAGGTCCGATAAGTTTTAGCTTGCAATCCATGGGTTTTATATCCTTTTAGTAGTGGTAGATAAATTTGGGAGTAGTATCTCCCTTTAGGTTGGATCCTAAGAAACCAACAAGTTGGAGCTGGTGACGGTTTCAGGTTTGAAGCCTACATGTTTGATGTAATACAAGTTGTAGCTTATCAATTGCATGGTTTTCCTATTTGGATACCACATAATATTATTGTGTCTGGATTGATAAATATATGATCATTATTTTTTGTGCTAAGTATTCTTTACTTTGTGATTTTTTTTTTCAAATCCTTACAATATTTATTCACCCCATCTCTCAGTATTGTCTTGGTTTCTAACATCGAATATACCAATCATTTCTCTCAACCACATGAGAGAAACATAATTAACAATGTAACACCCCGTTAATTATATAGATGATTTTTCTATTTCATACATAAACTGCATACCAAAGAAAATTAGCCACATATTTCAATATCAAACATGAAGAAAAAAATTCAACTCATCATTGATCCATAATTAGAAGCAATTTTTCTATGCCTCAAACACTAGATTCAACAACAAACAATTAATTTCCCTATTCATTAATTCTAAACACTATAACAATTGTGTTAAACTTTTTGGAAAAGTTATAAAATTCATAATATTTATATATAATACCCATTGAGCAAAAATATGGCTCAAATTAAATTTCCTTTATTTAGAGAATAATTCCATTGTTAATGGTTTCACCAAAACAATACAACCCAAACATAATTCTATTGGTGATGGTTTCACCAAAACAATACAACCCAAAATATAATGTGAAAATAAATTCATCCACGTCACTAAATCTAAATGTTATGGATCAACCCCAAATAACCCAGATAAGAATTTCTTATAATCAATCATCAATCTCTCGTGCAAACATATTTCTCCTGAATCCTTGTTGTTAAAGGTTGGAACCCATGATGTCAATTAATATAGTATTTCCTTTGAACTTATTAATGGAAATTGTCAACACAAAATCACATTTAATAGTCCAAAAAGGGTGTTGTCTAAGCATGTTACGTATTTGAGTTTTTGGCTGAAACCCAGTGAATTATTTTTGGCTAAATATTTTTTTTGGTTTAAACTCAAACTTGTGATTTAAAGAAATACTTACTAGATTATGAACAAATTAAACCAGAAAATATGTCGCATCCAAAACGTAGCACAAATAAAATATAAAAAAAAGTGTTATGAAAAAATAATTGTTTGGTCTATTGTTGAAGGGAAAAAAACAACAAAGTATTAGATCCTAGATTATGAGAGGAAAATATATAAAAAGACCAATAATGCTTATGGTATGCAGATGTTTTTAAGGATTTTCAAGGCTATACAATTAAAAATATTTTTTCTTACCTTCAGGGTATCACTATTATACCATTTCCACTTCTCTTAGTATTCCTTTTATAAAATCATGATTTTTATGAGGGAATATATCATTCTTCATGTGCATATTCTCTCTCTTCCATTGATATAAATTTTCTTCTTCAACCGGTAACTACTCTACAAGCTTGTCAAGTTAACAACTTATTTCCATGAAAGTCTTGTTCGTTCCTTGTTCGTTCCTTGATAATAAGTATGGTCCTTTCTTAAACCATTATTTTCATCCATATTACTATATATATATATAATATTGTGATTCGACCAACTACTATAAAATCCACTATTTTCTATTTTGAAGATCCTTGCACTTAATTCATCAATAAATTAGTTTTATATTTTCAAAAACTAAGATTCACTTATTAGACAGGTCCCATATGAACACGCTATTTCATATAAAATAAAATGATATCTTATTTATTTTATAAATATCTATTTATTTTACCGAATATGGCTTAAAATAAGCTTACAAATGAATTACATTCACCTAATTCTGAATTTGTATTACTAGTTTATGTATGACCAAATTTTATAGCTCTAAATTCTTATCATATATATTTTGGAATCTGAATCAAAAGGAAAATTAGCTCTATATGTGATAAATGTAAGTGTAAGATCCTAATGGTATATCACATGCCAAGTTTTAATCCTCAGTTATTAGGAACACTCCTTCATAATTTCAAAATTAGTTTTAGAGACTAGCTTGGTAATGATGATTTATTAATAATAGGATTATAATTGGAAAACTATAATTTACATGTTATAGTGAACTTAAAGAAATTTAAAATGGCACTTAATGTGTCTCATTTTGCCATTGTTTAACTTAGTAAGATTTGTCACAATTGTTTGAACTAGTTGAGGTGAGATGGTTTAATCAACTTGCATGGAAAAGGATTGGGTGGGTAAAAACAACATATAATAGCCTCACTTTAGATTTTTGTGTATACACATTATCAAATTAGTCATAAATATATTTATTATGATACCTCATTTTCCCCAATTGGATATTGTATGATGACATGAAAAAATTTGTAAGCTTGGATATGTTGTGGAATCCACTAGCAAATTCGGATTTACAGAACAGATATTCTTGGAAAATTTTGATGACTTAGGTAACATGATATTAGTTTATCAAGTACATATTCTCATGTGCTTTTTGAGACCCTTTCAATGGTGTTCTACATACCACATTTTGAATCTATCTCATCCGACCTCATTCTCAGTCTCCATTAGTGAAAGTCAAATTCAAAGTCAACTACATTGGCTTTGCATCCATTTTGAGGAAATAATCAAACTATATACAAAATGAAGTAAAATAAAAATAAATAGAAAAAAGGAGAAATGTGTGGGAATTATGCCACATACCCCTTCCCCATGTAAAAATAAAATAAGGGAATAAAATGAAAAGCGAGAAAATCTAAATCCCTTGTCCACCCTCCTTTAGGACTATTAATAGGTTACTGAGGAAGGAGATGGAGCTTTGGTTAAGTTACAAGTATTGTAACAACAATATTTCACCGCAATCAAGGAAATATTCTAAAGAAAGAAGATACATATAGTTATTTTTCAAGGAAGGAAATCTACAATTTAGGCTATTGCAAGAAATAGAAGTATACTAGGCAACATCATGAAGTAAAGTGTTGAATTGAACTTGCCGAAAGAAATGCTAATCTAATCACACATTTTTGGGATAAATGGCTAAATAAACTCTAACTATTTTATGCTTAACTACTATGCTTCAACCATGCATCTAGTCATGACCTAAATATGCTTGTAAATACTATGTTTTTCAACAAAAGGAGGAGGCGCTAAGGTGGCTTAGGAAGGTCTTGGACTCATGGATGTAGAGATGAAGGTGTCTTGGAGGTCGTGGCAAGTTTAGGTGAGGTGGAAGAAAATTTATGGGCTGAAGAAGAGGCTAACTAGCGTTGCTACAAGATCTGCTACAGGTTTCCTGTAGTGCTACAAGATGTCCTGTAATGCTACAGGAAACATGCTGAAGGTGTTTTCAGGCAATAATTGATGAGGAAACGGGTAGGGAAGGTGAAATTAAGGTGTATTTAGGTGGATGGTAGGTGGAAAACCCCTTGTCCAAGCTCATAACTTATTCCAAATCTCGTATTTCACTTCTAGGGTTTCTCACGGTGTTGGAGTGAAAATCTCAAAAATAGGGCTAAAGGTGATTTTGTTGAAAGTAGGTTGGTGAAGGATGAAAAATGAAGCTAGGGATGATGATGGATTCCTCCTCTATTTCTCTAATCAAACTTGCAAGAAAAATGCATATTTATGCAATTAACATTGACAATTCTATGATGAAGAAGATGGAAAAGATTAGTTGAATTGATAAGAAACCTACTTATGCATTCAAACAGAAATCTAACTAAGTATTCTCAATGTGTTCATGAAAACTACAATGACATATCTATTCTTTCCAAGAAATCATATTGAAATAAATTTTTGGTCGGTGGTGAAGATATGCCCTCCTCAAGCTCCAATGAAAGAGATGAGAGAAGTAGACTTTGACACACAACTTTTTGATTTTATATGCTACTGTACCAAGATATACAAAAGCCTAACCACAAAAAAATGAAATGTAAGCAAACTAAAAACAGTAAAATGAAATGTAAGAAAACTACCTAACACTAATGAAGCAAACTAGCTACAATGGCATAAAAATAAACATAAATACACAAGAGAGTGATTAAGGCCAATGGATTGGGATCTAACCCACAAGCCTAGCTCTCTGAAACTAATTCAGTGAAGTACAAACTAAATACTCATTTTATTGCAGAAATAGTCTCATCACATAAACATGAAAGTCTCAAAATTCTATCACAAGAGCTGAGAGTCTACTAGATTTCTCCAAAGTTCGAATCCTAATGAGCTCTTGCTTTGCCCTATTTAACCTAAAGGGTAGCTACCAACAACTCCTAAAAAGTAGGTGATGTGTCCCCTTTGACTCCAAGAGAAGTGGAGCTTTGGTTCACTTGATCTTCCACTTGCTTGGTTTCCTTTGATTTCGATTTGTGGGAGGTAATGTCGAGAATATTTTGGCTACCTTTAGGAGTTAAGGAAGGTGTTCAACCCTCCTATAATCTCTCCTTGATGTCTACTTCGAGCTGTGATTGCACAATCTTCAACAAATATGGCATATCTTTGCGATTATCCTGCATTTAAACCATATTAGGCATTCGAATTATTTCAAGCCTTAATCACCATCTATACTAAGAAACATATGACCATAATGTAATTAAATGTGAGAAAGAGAGACTAATAAGGCTAAAAAGGTGACAATTAACCCCTCCAAATATACCTAATGATGGTTCTCATTACACATACAAAATTGTTTGCACTAAGACCACATCTACTTCATATAATTAATGATATGGACTGGATCAATATATTTTTTTCATCTATATCAATGCTTTAGAGTGGAAAAATTGGAAGAATCAACTCACAAAACCATTTTTACATACGGGGCCCAATTTGACAAATTAGGGTTTGAAATATTTCGAGAGAAATTTGAGGCATCAAATGGAAATTTTAGTAGGTACAAATTTGTTTTCTTTATCTTTACAATCATTTTTTCTATTCTACACATGGAGACCTTTACAGTCATTTTTTCTATTCTACACATGGAGACCTTTCCAATGATGCAATAATTTCTTCAATCATAATTCGTATGCAAATGTTATGCCACTTGGAATATGACCTTTATATTTTCACCACCATAATTCGAGAGGGTGCCCTGAAATAATTAGAAGACTCTATAATATTCTATATTGTAACTCCAGTTAAGAGTTGAAGGAGTCAAACCTAACCACTAGTAGGATATCGGGTTGTATTATAACTAGGCCATTAGGATGAAAATGGGTTCCATTATTTTCAAGTTCATCTTGTTCCATAGATGAGAAAGTATTTGAGAGGGATAGGGAGAGAGCACATAGAGAGAATTTTTTCACTGTAGTATCCCCTGAGCCAAGGGGATTACTTCTGTTATCACCAAAATAGTACCTGACTGGCTGCTGATCAGAAAACTTTAGTGTAACTATTTCAAACCAATCTTGTGACTAAGGCTTAGCCTCCTCAACCTGAGAGGGCTCTCTCAAGGGTTAATGATAAAGATAGATGGCTAAATATATGAATATTGTCTTGGTTTTGTATGTTTATAGGTTGAAAGATGAAGGCTTGCTACCATTAGGCTATGGAGTTAGTGACAGGGATAAATATGATAAAGGCTCTCCTTGTGGAAGTTGAGGCTTGTATATACTTCAATGAAATGATAACACATTCAGGAAAACCCTAATAACTTGAGGTTCAAAGGAAGTCAGAGCATGTAGCACACAAATTCTGAGTAATGAGACATCAAGGTATTGAAAGTAAAAATGCTGAAAGAGATTTCACCATAGCTTAATAATTAAATGAAGTCAAAGCATGAAAAATCATGAATTCTGAGTAATAAGCACTTAAAATATGGAAGAAAAATATTTCAAAGATAGGACATAGACTCATTGAAACACACTAAGAATATCAGGTGAAAAAAAGTTGTTTTCTTTCTGTATATATATCACTACATCCAAAGCTTTACAAAAGTAGTATCTAAAATGAAATTTTCCAACCTATAGGTTGAAAATAATATCAAGATGTAGCCATTGAGCTTATGGAGTCAAAATTTCAGTGATCCAGTGAGTTTACTTGACATGGAATTTGAGGCAGGTCAGAGTTTTTAGTAGTAGGACACACATACATGAGGCATGGAAATACACAGTCAATTCACTTATAAAGGAAGTCAGAGCATCACAAGGATGAATTATGAGTAATATAAATGAAAACCACTATAAGAGAGATACATAAAAGGTAAATATAGAACAATTAAGCTCCAAAAACTCCTTCAGAATCTCAAGTTGGCCAAGTAATCCATCTCTGTATTGCTGAAACAATGATTTTACAGTAAGCTGCAATTTTTCCACAAAGTCTCCAACCCTTTACATATTCGACCTTTTGGCCTTTAATAGACCTCTTACAACATGATATGATCTGCCTCTAGGCTAGATCCATCGAATTTATAACTACTGACACCTTTCATAACCATAAGACAAGGAATTTATTACAAAAATACACCTAATCTACTTAAACAATCCTATTCCAAAAAGGACTCAAACTCCTTATTACTATCTTTAACAACCTTATATACTATAAATTACATCATTGAAAAGTGTATCATCACATGGTCAAATTTGGATGATGATATTAAGTTCTTCCTGACTACTTTGCTAACCTCCACAAAAGCAGGAAACCATACCCTGTTTTTTAGGCATAGGATATTTTTACTTATTTGAACATTTTGACCATCGATTAATCTTCATTTCGTGGTCCTTAGATGTTGGAGATTATATTAACATGTCTCATCACTTATCCCTAGCCTCCAACTGTCCAAAACCATTTCCAAAATTGTTCAAAAGAGTTGCAATGTACTACGTTATGAAAACACAGCAGCTTCGTAGCGCCTTTGTAACACTGCCATTTTAAGTCTTAATTATCCAAAAAATGAATTCTTTCCAGTTGCATAATTTCACTTACCCTTTAATACATCCTCCATAGAAATTTAAATCCTTTATTCATCCTTCAACCCTTCAAAAACTGATCAAAATGAGCAAGAAAAACTGCTACAACAGTGTCGTAGCGCTTTTCTGCTTGTTTACACTAAATGTGCTATGAAACTGCTGAGTGTGCAGTTTTGTCAAAAAATTTCAAAGTGTCAACTATAGTTATGTCCAAAAATCCAAATATACATGTCTCCATCATTTAAAAAACCATATCAACCATAAACCAACATCATTTTAGCTTTCTCCTTCATAACTTCTTAACTTCTTGCAGATTTCTCCTGTTTTTTCTGAAAAATAGGTCTTGAGGAAGAGCCTATATCTCCTAATCCATGATGTATTTTTCAAAACGGAAGGAGGTTTTTGTAGGCCATTATGTATTTAATAAAAACCTCTATTGGTGTTTTTAAAAACATCTCCTGCTGTCTAGAAACTTCCTTTGAAAAACATGTGTAAAACAGGAAAATTTTGTTTTCAGAAACTAGGGTTTCAAAGAAAACCTTGTATCTCCCAACTGATAACACCTATGAGAAGAGTGAGAGAGGTTATTGTTATTTGATAGTTTTTTGAAAATAACATCTCTTAGTTTCGTAAACTACCTTTTTTTGTGCTCAGAAGCCTCCTTTGAAGTTGACTTCTCAAAACCAGAAAATAGAGTTTTTGCTTCATCACTTTCAGTGTTTTCGTAGCGCTTTCTGCCTTTTTTACACTGGATGCGCTATGAAAGTAGGGATTCTTGGATTATTAGGTAGTTTTGGCACAAAAATTTTGGGAAATGAAATACAAATGGAAAATTATGAATTTTTGACTTGAAAGAACTTTAAAGAAGGATTTATTTGAACCTTACACTACTACATTTGGCGGAAATTCCGACACTTGGTTCCAACGCTTTTGACCAAATGTCAGAAATTTCCCCAAATTTTTTCCATCCCGCCCGAAACCGTCGCTATACCGACGTTTATAGAAAAGTGTCGCAATACCGACACTTAGACAAAGTGTCGCAATTGCGACGTTTGTTGGAATACGTCGCAATTGCGACACTATGGCCCAAAGCGTCGCTATTGCGACGGCTGCCTCCAAACGTCGCAAGTACGACACAACGTCTAAGTGTCGCAATTGCGAAGTTTGGAGGTATCCATCACAGTGGCGATGCTTTTTCCTCCGTCGGTATAACAACACTTATATGCGCGCTAAATAAAAATACGAAACTTATATGCGCGCTACATAAAAATGATTTTATTGTTTCGTATCCGTCGCAATAGCTACATTAACGTCTAATATCACGCGCACATTCACCCTCCGCCCTTGCAGAACAGCATTCGCCCTCAGCTCTTGCAGAACAACATTTGTCCTCAACATTCGCCCTCAGCGTTCGCCCTCAGCTCTTGCAGAACAACATTCGCCCTCAGCTCTTGCAAAATGGTAAGTTCTTACTACAGGCCCTTCCTCCTATAGTAGGGTTGACTCTATTTGGGTTTTTTTGGTCAATTCCATTGCATTGTGTTAGGCTGTAGGGTTCTCTCTAGATTTCAAGAATCAAGATTCAATACCCTCTATTATATTCATCACCCAATACAAGATTTAAATTTTTACCAAAGAAACGCTTACTAATTTGGCAACCATTATTTCTCCCCGCTTTAAAAACCCTACATTTAAATGAAAACAAGCATTGCATTTCAAATACAAAAATCTATTAGTGTTCAAATGTACATGTGTGCTACATTAACGTCTGATATCACGCGCGCATTCGCCCTCAGCATTCACCCTCAGCCCTTGCAGAACAGCATTCGCCCTCAGCATTCGCCCTGAGCTCTTGCAAAACAGAATTCGCCCTGCATTCGCCCTCATCTCTTGCAGAACAACATTCACCCTGCATTCGCCCTCATCTCTTGCAGAACAGCATTCGCCCTCACCTCTTGCAAAATGGTAAGTTCTTACTGCAGGCCCTTCCTCCTATAGTAGGGTTGACTCTATTTGGGTTTTTTTGGTCAATTCCATTGGATTGTGTTAGGCTGTAGGGTTCTCTCTAGATGTCAAGAATCAAGATTAAATACCCTCTATTATCTTCATCACCCAATACAAGATTTAAATTTTTCCCAAATAAATGCTTATTAATTTGCCAGCCATTATTTCTCCCTGCTTTAAAAACCCTACATTTAAATGAAAACAAGCATTACATTTCAACTACAAAAATCTATTAGTGTTCAAATGTACATGTGTGCATCACTTGTGTAGGGTATTCCTTTTCCACTTTCACATTATCCAAGAATGTGTGGAGTATAGTTCATATTTTTTGTGATTTAGATTATCTTGAAAAAGGAAAGGTAAATTATTTCCCATGGAAAAAGAAGGTTTTCCCTTTTTATAGGTTGTTTGGACTTACATGGAAAAATTTATGGTATGCCTTTCATATTAAGTAGTTTAAATTTGAATTAACAGATTATTTTACATGAAAATATAATTACCTATGTGATGTCCTTCATCACTAATTAAAATTATAGGGTTTCAATTTCCTAGACTCTAACTCATCTGATGCTAAATTCTAGGTTCTCATTGGTGGATCACTCTTCGATTGATTTCCTTTCCCTCTGGATCTTGTCATACTTTAAAAGTCATCAATGATACATATATTATTTCAGGTATCCCAAAAGGCTTTATAGTAGAACATATTGTGAATTTTTTTTTACACTTGAGGATTCTTTTTAGAACTGCAACGCGGTATATGCTATCGAGTTATATACCAAGCAACTTGTCCTTAATAACCACACTATGAGGTAGGTTCAACCAGTTTGAACTTGTTGGGACATAGCATATGAAGTTGTGTGATGAATCCATATCACAGGTCTATTATGGTGACAAAAGTGAAGACACGTAATGATAGTTATTATGTTAACATTACTAGAAACATTTTTGAAATTATCCATGCTATCAAGATGTCAAAATTCTAGGCATGAGGTGTCAATACTCGTACCTAATAGATAATAATAATAATATAAAAAAATCACAACTTTATTCTTGAAATATGATTGTTACACATTGGTAACCTAGTTCATGAGTTACTATCACCCAAAGATTCCAAAACAAACTTAAAATATAAATTAAACCAACATGAGAATCCAACTAAGGGTTTCTCAACAAAATCATGCCATAACCTGGCATTTTGAAACCCAAATTTGAATCCATCATAAGTAATACAATGCAAACTCAGATGGATTTTCAATGCATGTTTGCATGCTACACGTATTCTCTGTCTAGATATCATTTTTTAAATGGAACCATTAGTCAAGCCCACAGTCCTTTTTATGTGAAAAATTTCAGCTCTATTTGAGCTCTTTTTTGCTCCACCACCTCCATAAACATATGCAAACATATATTATGATCTTGGAATTCCATTACATATGTATGTGCCAATGTTCCATAATCATGCCCCATCATCAATTTAAGAAATTTCCATTGAATATCAAATTATGGAGGGGGGGAACTTTTTGCTGCAACATTTGGCTCAAAATCAAGGACCATCTCCGTATGAGGTGAATGAGAACTATAGATATTTGAAGAAGTATATTAGTGCCTTTTCCTCTGGCCATGGAGTCATATACAGTCATCCATCACAAAAATTTGTCTTTGTTCATTCTCACCTTGAAAGTTGCAAAAATTCATGCCCTAATTGAAACGACACTAAATTTGAGAGATATAATAAAAGTGAAAGCTAGAAGTGTCCTATTAATACAAAGGGAAAACCTTCCTACCTACCCTAACTGAGATAAATTTTGATTGAATAGGAAACATGATATTGCCAATGGAGTTGATCGAACAACTTGTTAAATGTATGGGACTAAATCATGCATTTGATTTCCAGGGAAACATGCGCATGAAGAGAAAAAGTGTAGAATTAATGGAAAATCCATACATGCCACTTATAAAAACTACACCGAAAGGTCAAAAAATACTTAAGGCCTTAACTTAATTTGAATCCAAAAATGACAAAATAGGATTAGTGAAAACACGAGAGTGGTGTGGGTGAACACCATAAATAAAAAGTGAAGATACCTTTCCCCAAGATGCCTTTGTCACCGTTGTATGAAAACATGTTTTCCTTTCCCTTTATACATGCAAGTGAATGCATTATAGGTATGGTGTTTTCGCAGAATAGGAGAAGCCTACTTAAATATATCATTCATGGAGTGAATGTTTCCTTGACCCAGAACCTCATAGAAACTTATCACTGAATTTGATGTTGGGATGGGATTGTAAAGATAACAACCTCTTCATTCCTACAAACTAGATTCCTTCCTAGAGTTAGGACACAGAGTATTGAATCAAAGTTGTAGTTTCTAACTTCTTGTATTGGTTCATCAATCTTGAAATTCGGACATTGCATGTCTTCATTGCTTCATGTTTGAATAATTTGCATCATATCGTACAATAGGAAATTAGGAATTATGATTATTATTACTTTATGGATTTGTTAAGTTACTTTTAAGTTTGCATGGTTTAGTGTGAAATTATTCTAGTGTGCCCCGAGGCCCAAGTGAAGGAATGCCAAGGACTGAGAACCCTAGTTTTTAAATGGTATTGTTTCTTATACCCAAAAACCCCTCAACATCACTTCTTATTAGTTCTTAACAATAGTGTTGTAAACAATTTGAGAATTGATATAGCAAAATCTCACACTTCTCAAGATAAAGTCCTAACGCTAAAGTGTGATACCATGTGTAATTCAATAGCCCCATTGTCACCTCACCAACCTCTTTTCACTTCGGGCTAGCTCTCCTCCAACTCAAGGGGGGTTCTCCCTAGTAGATGTTAGGGATCTAATGGCCCAGCCAAACCAAGTCAAGAGCCCCCTAACTCTCTATGTTTACTACTATCAATCAAAATATTGAACAATAGGGTCAGACATGCATCCTGAAGATAAAATTGCCAAGGTATTTTTGGGTAATTTCAAAGGGAAAGTCCCCAAACACATATAATCAAGGAATTATAACGTGGTTTCAAACATTAAATATCAACAAAATCGTTTAAAGGATATTGAAAGGAAAAAGGTGATGGAAGATAGAAAGTGCCTTACTTAAATGCTCTAAGGATTTTTCAATAGTTGCTCCAAAAGCTTCACTTCAAGGCCCTTCAAGATTGTCTCCAACAATGCTATACCATCAGCTTCAACAATGTTGCTCCAAAAATATCCTCAAGGTCTTCACAACAAGTTTACTAGTTGTTGCTCCAACAATATATTCAATAAGGTCTTCATTGTCAACTCGTCTCTTGTTTGGGTGCCTTAATGTGCAATGACATGTTTCCGGGACTGAATTCAATGCAAGGCATATTTGAAACTCTAACTCTGTCTTCCGGTGTCTTATTAGAAATTATTTCAGTTTTCATTTTGTGTTTTCAAGTTAGATATTTTTTTCAAGTTTTTACATTTATAATTTTATTGCAATGTGGCAGACTGATTAGGGCAGTACAGGAACAACCCCGAGACGGGATGATCGCGGAAAGAGGCCAGCGGAAGAACATGTAAAGTGCCAGCATTGCTCTATCTTCGGGTATTTTAGTTATTTACATAATTGAAATAATATTAATTTTGTTCAAATATGCAGACACCTAGCCATGGTACGCCTGATGATTCCCTCTTTGAGGAAGAGATTTCTTCATCCCTATCTCCAGTGTTCTTGTTGCGAAAAAAGGCACGAGATGCAAGGTCAAAATTTAATACTTTGATAGATGCGCCTCAAACACCTGAAACAAAAGAGAGGATAAAACATCTTATGAGCCAGCTAGAAAGATATCAGGTAATAATAAAAAGTCAAAAGGATATTTTTTTTGTTCTGCATGAGATGAATTGTGATAGTTTGATTTTTAATTTTTCATTGACTAAACTAACAAAAAGTTATTTTGTATGTAGCGTTTTCTGGCATTTGTTGAACCCGGTGTTGGTGGTAGTGGGACACAAGGGCAAGAGATTGCCCAACAACCCTCTCGTACACCTTCTACTCCTTTAGGTGCCACCCAAGAAACACACCCTGCCCAAGTAGAAACCCAGCCAACCGTTGAACGTGTTGGCAATGATGAGGCTGATATGGCCAACTACATTATTGCATTTCCTGGAGCTACACGTGTCAGCTCTACAGGGACCATTAATGACATGTTTTTGGTGAACGGTGATGGTGTCCCTATAAAGCATGTACAACTCCCAGGTAAATTTTAATATTTTAACTATTTCATGTACTTTATCTAAAACATATTTATCATGATTTTTATTTTTAAATTAATGATAATATATTCTTTTCTTTTTTTTTCCTGTGTAGGAAACAATGAGTTCTGCGGGTTTCTGGAGAGCCATGCGTTGGTAATTTTTGGCCCAACCATACGCACAGGGTGGAATTCCCAAAATTCCAACCTGAAAAAATAACTTCTAGATTATCTAGAAGCCCTTTTTGGGGTCGGCACATTTGACAGAACAACGGTGGCTCGGGTAGCTGGAAAATATTTGAAATATACCAGGTTCACCTATAGGACGCAATTGAAATTTAACCCTAGATATGAGCATCCTCTCGCAGTTCCAGAGAGTGAGTGGAGAGCACTCATCCATGACGGAAAAGAGAAAAGGGCAAAGAAAGAAGGAAAAATGCCAATTGGACCCACAAGGTAAATTGCAACTTTAATTCAATAGCTTTAATTTTCTCTATGTCTAAAATAAAAGTGTGCTACGTCATATCTGACTTCAATTTTTTTGATGCTAGGTTGCCTGACACCTCAAAGGCAACCAAAGCTAGGATTGAGAAAAAGGGCCATCACAAGCTAGGCCAGGGCGACTACTTGAAATTAGCTGCAAGAATTGTAATTAAGTAGCTAAATATCTTATAATTAATTGTATTGCCTTCCAACATTTTTGTAATCCTATCAAATATGATTAAAAATACACAATCATATGTAATGTAGGGTGATGACTTCGGAACAGAAACTACAGAGGAAGATAAAAATATCACTTTCCATTTCGGCTATCAAGCTGTAGTTGAACGTTGCAAAAGCTCAGGGCAGGTCCCAAGATCCAGAATGCCTGATAAGGTAAAACATTAACCTTTCAATATGTTTGTTTTCATCCATAAATTTAATGTCTAACAACTTTGTTTAAATCAGGGGAGCAACACTACCGATGACGCAAATAACCCAGTTTTAAAGCCAAATGTAGATGATCCTCACGTGCAACCTGATCATTGTAGTAGGGACCAAGCCGACAATGCTACTATCAGTGAGGGCCGTGACGGTAATTAATTTCCACTTATATTTTTTTCTAATTATACCTTGATGGTTGTCCTTATAACGTTTTTTTTTTAAATGACAAAGAATGTTTCCCTTGAGGATCTTACCACCAGAGAGGAAGACAGGGCAACAGTCCCAACGGCGACAACTGGTGCACCAGGTAAATAATCTCATTGCAATTTTTTTTATTAATATTACCGAACTAGTTCAATGATATTTGAAAACTGATAATTAAAATTTAATATTATCTGTTTTTGGAGGCGATGCCCCGTCACTGGATGAGACCAGACATCGTGACAATGCAACTAGGTCAGCGGCGACAACTGGTGCACCAGGTAAATAATCTCATTGTAATTTTTTTTATTAATATTATCGAACTAGTTCAATGATATTTAAAAACTGACAATTAAAATTTAATATTATCTGTTTTTGTAGGCGATGCCCCGTCACTGGATGAGACCAGACATCGTGACTACGCAACTAGGTCAGCGGCGACAACTGGTGCACCGGGTAAATAATCTCATTGCAATTTTTTTTATTAATATTACCGAACTAGTTCAATGATATTTAAAAACTGACAATTAAAATTTAATATTATCTGTTTTTGTAGGCGATGCCCCGTCACTGGATGAGACCAGACATCGTGACTACGCAACTAGGTCAATGACGACAACTGGTGCATCAGGTAAATAATCTCATTGCAATTTTTTTTATTAATATTACCGAACTAGTTCAATGATATTTAAAAAACGACAATTAAAATTTAATATTATCTGTTTTTGTAGGCGATGCCCCGTCACTGGATGAGACCAGACATCGTGACTACGCAACTAGGTCAGCAATGCGGGTCGAAAGGCACGAAACAGGAGCAGAGCATGATGATATTGATGATGTAATTAGGAGCTTTAGAAATAGGAAGAAGAAAAAGAAAATTCGATAATGTAAAATATTGTATTATTATAAGACAAACATTACCATACTTGGAACGTTTTTTGCGTTATATAAAAAACTCATTTATCATAATATTTTTATATCAAGCATTAATTGCAATGTTTCCTTGCGTACCTTTTGTTGAATTGTTTTTTTATTAGTTATTTAATATTTGTTTTTATGCTCATGAAAGTAAAAAATGAAATATAGATTGGGTATTGGGGAATTGAGAGTGATGTGAGGGGGGGGGAGGGGCCATAAGAGCTTCCACCTTCACGTGGTTGGCCCTGTTTAGTAGAGAATAATTTATTGGAGCGATTTAATCTTTGAGCAAACCTCCCTTGATCCAGCGTAGCAACAAAAAAGTCACTGTTGACTTAGTTGCTACTCTTTCAGATCGTGGGAGGCTTGTTCCAAGTTCATGCGACTCCAATAAATTTCTCTTGAAACGAAGAGGAGCTTATTCAGGTATGTTTTGAAATTTTCAACATATGTTCTAACATTATCATAAGAATGCATCTTAGAGTAAAAAATACTACATCAATTACTTGTATTTATTGTATAGATAATGATGGATTTTGATTGACTTGGCAGTGCAGGTACAAATCCTCTTGCATCATGAGCAATACAACTTGTCAACTAGGGTCATGTCTAGGATATTTTTGCTTGTGCACTTGACCAGGTTCGTAATGTCACATTTTGTAAGTTCCTTTACAGTTCATAATTCAATATTAAGCTTGTTCATGATTATTATCTAGGTTTTTTGTATGTGTTTTTTCATCTATTTGATTGTAAGCAACTCTTCATGTTTCCTGTTGTTCACTATGATTTCTCCCATTACCACTCCCAGCATGAATCCGACTTTATTGTTACATAGGTTACTTTATTGTTACTATGATTTCTCCATTTACGATTTCATAGGTTACATCATGTAAAGTTGTCAATCTCAGGTTGGTGATGAGCTTTAGTTCTCCAGATTTGGGGCTTTTATGATATTTTCTCCCTCATGTCATTCCTTCATCACCTCGTTGTTTGAGCATGCCAATTGTCTACCACTTGTACCAATTGGCACATGTCAATCTCTGAGTGGTGCCACATTTCACCCATTTTTCAGTGAGAGTTTAGGGTTTCTCTAACATAGCTTCAGAAATCTGATTCAGTGCCTGCTTGAATATTGTCACATAATACTCATGGTTTGGATTGATGAGCATGTTCTGAATGGTTGGTTGATTCATAAGAACCACCCATATAGTCATCTTGAGATATTTCATAATTTTTCTCGGGTTTCCTTTTTCACCATTTCTAGTGGGTGGGATGGTGTGGGGTGATCCATCAATACTGGTGCTCTTGTAGTAGGGAATTTTTTTTGGGGGATATAAAGGAGCATTTGATGTAGATATCCCATTGGATGCATTCATAGATGGGCACGAGAGGTCAATAATTTAAATTAAAAATATGCAACCTCTAGCATGGCAACCTGAAGGCCGCGAGAGACACTGGTTAAAGATTGTTTTGTGCTGGCCTTAATATAGTCGTGATTTCTTTCTATTATCTTAATGCAAATATATATTCCGATCTCATTAAAATGAGGATTATGGTTGTATTTCTCTTTGGTTGTTTCTCTCTTAATGCTCCAGAAGTTGCCAAAAGTTGCGATAGTTGTTTAGTTTGCCTGTTACAACTTAAAAGTGGTTTTTAGCAATGGGAGTCATGTTTTTAAGGTTCATACTAATATGAAGATCTTGTAATTCTATATTCAGGATAAGAGAAGATGGCCTCTGCTTTGGGCAGTATGACAACAATTGCCACATCTACCTCATTGGGTAACAATGGAAAGGGGAAGAAGTTGTGTGCAATGTTTGATAATTATGGCAGACAATTGTCTTCTCTTTCAGTTTTTTCACCCATTTTCTTTAATCGCTCAAGCAGAAGAGGGACTCTGAGATTACGCGACAGAGAGAAGGTAGTTAATACAAGAGCTATGGAAAAGGAGTTGTACTTCAACAAGGATGGCTCAGTGACAAAAAAATTGCAGGTCAGAGAAAAAATTATGTTTAAAGGAAGGTCACTTGCACGTGAAACTTCAATGCGGTGGATCTTTCCTTGTCCACTTATATTCGATTTTAATGTGTTATTTTAATTTTTCATGGAGGGTTGTTTTGGCATATGGTCTGGCATTCAATTGCACACTAACTGAAAGCATTGTCAATTTGTCTTGCAGGCGGTGTGAACAAATTTGCTGATCTTGTTGGAGTCACCCTTGGGGCGAAGGGAAAAATGTTGTCTTGGAGAGCAAGCATGGTTCTCCGAAGATAGTTAATGATGGTGTGACAGTAGCTAAGGAGGTAATTTTTAGATGTGTGCTCTGGTTTTATTTTTAATGTTGTATTAGTTCCCCCTCTTAAATGTCTTAGATTTGGTAGGCATAATTTGAAAACTCAAAGGTGAAAGAAAAAATATTTGTTACCCAGTGGTCTACTTGGCCTATGGACTAGCCACATTAGAGTAATGCATAAATATTTTCACAATAATAAAAGGAAAGGGTTATGGCTGAGTCAAATTTTATTGTTATTGACAGTGTAATGAAATGTATCTCAATGCTATGGTTTTGGCCTTTTTATTGGTTGAATTAGAGGACCCAGTTGAACATATTGGGGCCAAGTAGGCTGGTTTTCCTTTTTGCTGATTGTTTGGTGTATCTAATTGAATTAGTTGCCTAAGGTATTTTTGGTTGCAAACTCCTTTTCATTTTTCATACAGTATTGGCCTTGTGGAATACATTTGATTGTGTGGTCTTGTTAGATCTACAACATTTGTAGTTGTTTAGTCTTATGGCCGAGGTGCACTTTTATTATGGAAATAGTTGATGAAATATTGTCATTTAATCCTTACTGCAGGGTAGCATGTTGAGAAGTTTTTTGTGAAACATTTGGTATTCAAAATGACACTTGATCCTATACAGCATCATGCACTTGACTTCAAAATTTATATTCAAAGTGTGCCAGACAATTCTTGCAAAATTTCAAATATTTATGTTGTTTTAAACCATTATCTTTTTCATGTATTGGATGCTGAAAATGTGAAAAATACTTTGGTATGAAACCAACTGGTGAATAATTTCCAGCAAAACAACCACTTGCAAGGCATGATTTAGAAGTAGAACATATGTACTTATGAAGCATAGAAAGATATCCTTGATGCATTGTCAATGTTTGGCTAGGGTTATTTTTGGAGAAAATAACTCCTTATTCCTAGAATAGTGATCTTCAATACAAGTAAATGCCAGAGAAGAGAGATCATCGTGTGACGCAACAAAACTAAAATTGGACCCCTAAGGAGAGCTGGTGTGTCTACAATCGCTCTGTCAACATTTTCCCTTGGTTTACCCCGTTCTTTTCCTCCAGCCTGAGTCTTAATTGACTTCTTCTTTATTTGGTTTTATTTATAAAATTCGTAGAATTTGATAAATAAATACTATCCACAATGGTTGGACTTTAATTTATATTCCCGACTTTATATTATCTCCAAGCCTTATAACCAATTTTTAACTTTCAACACTTTGTATTTATACTCCACGTTTCTTTTTAAATAAATAACTTGTAATGAACTTTCGGCTCTATATTTCACCACCCAGTCTTACAACAATCACGCTCCAGACTTATGCTAATTATCCGCTAATCGTTTAATTAAACAATTTCATTATACTCCGGCCCCACCTATATATATCAATAACCAATCAAACACTCATATCGTACCTGGCTATCCTCCGCACACCTTAGTTAACCTCCGGGCAAGTTCAACGTGCAACCACTGTCCGATGGCCCTTCTCCAAATCAACGACTCTTGGAAATTTCGCTTGGCTTCCAATGTCGGGCTTTAACGTGTGATGGCGCGGGTTAAACGGTGGTTTTCCGGGGGTCACTTCGCCACGTGTTTCATTCCCTACGGAATCGCTTGCGAATAGTAAATACCGCCTACTCCGCAAAAGAGGTGCGATATGGGCAACCCTCTTTTGTGATTCTGCTCGTGGTTTTGGTACAGGGTTTGACCATGGGTGCAAGTCTGGTTCCGCTATCGTTTTGTTTGTTAACTCATGTCCAATCCTCGGGTCAGGTTCTGAAAGCACAACAATTTTGTCTCTTTATTAAGCGGGATTTTTATATTTGAACAGTGTTCACGATCCTGGTTCTCTACACAGACCTCGCCTTTGGGTGGGGTGAGTTCACAGGGTTATCCAACAATTTACGGGAATTCAAAGACAGAAGAATGGAATTATCAGTACCCAATTGCCTCATAGTTAAACAATTCTTCACAATTAGCAGTTCGAGATAATTCAATGGCAACTAAGCTTGGAAATCATTTAACTGGAAATAATTGTTCACACACAGAGGTTTATTGCAGAAATCCCCTCTCTACTCTCCTCTTCCCTCTCTACTTTTATTCATCCAAGGAATTATAATTTAAAGAGTAACATTGTAGATAACCTTAAAAACATTTGTTAACTATTTTTGTTTGACCATTTGATTGTGTTTGATATGTAGAACTCATGGCAGCTAGTGTTTCTCCACTCATATTAAATAATTATTTCCAAAAGTTTCTTGTTACTATTACCTTAGGAAAACCATGAAGACTATGAATTTCTTTCACGGACACTTCTGCCACTTGGCTTGTTGTTTATGTACTTTGAGCTCTACAAAAAAAATCTACAAAATTTGTCTATATAAATGACCACAAAATGTAATACTTACCTTTATATTTCAGTAACCCTGTAATAAAGTCTATTGATATATCTTCTAGTCTTTGAATATGTATGTGGAATGGTTGAAGTAACCCTAGAGATTTTACTATCTCTCTTTTATTTATTATGCAAACCCGACCTTCTCTTACAAAATTTTGAATATCTTTCTTCATTCCTTACAAAAATATATTTTTTGATCCTTTGAGATGTTTTAAGGAACCCTGTGTCCTACCATCAGAGAGACATGGGACTCCCTTAATATTTTTTTATTCAAATATTCTTGCGTGCATAAAAATATTCTACATTTGCACCAAAGTATATCTCTCTTTCACTCCCAATGCTCCATAGAGTTCATCCCATCCTTTATAAATTTTAGTTTTTGTTTAGTACCATTGTCATTTTTCCATTATGGCAAGCTTCTTCTAGCCACCTAGGAATAGAAAATGTAATTGGATATAAATTTGAGGCCTCTTCTATTTTAGAAAGAGCATCATGTACTAAATTTTCCTTACCCTTTTGGCAGATTATCTCAAAATTAAAACTTTGCATTTTTTCTCCTCATTTTTGTTAATCTTCCAATGAAATCCATAGCTTCAAAAAATACTTTATGCTATCATGGTATATCTTGACTTTAAAGTACCTCCCATTGATATACTATCCCCATTTTTTATTGCATGTAATATTGCTTCCATTTATTTTTCATACGTAGATTTCACCAAATATTTTCTTTGAATTCCTTACTTTTAAAAGCCAATGATATCCCTTATTGTGTTAATGTTACGTAAATTCCTTGTCCTAGTGCCTCACACTCTACTATGAATTTTTTACCAAAAGTAGGTGCAACCGATGTTGGTGTAGAAGACATGGCATCCATTAAAAGAGAGAATGCCAAAGTAGCCTCATCATTCCATATAAACGATATTTTATTCAAGAGATATGTGAGTGGACTTGAAATGCATGCATAATTCTTAACAAATGATCAATAATATCATGTAAGTCTAAAAAATCTTCTAAGAACCTTGATTTTCTTAGGAATAGGTCATTTTGTAATAGCTTGCATCTTTTGAGGCTCCTACTTCACTCCTTCCTTTAAAACAATATGAACCAAATACTCGAATTCTTATTTTCCAAAAGCACATTCGGATATTTTTACATAAAAATGATTGTTCTCAATAATTTATATAACTTTTCCACATGTTTACTAGTGTGGTATTCCCATGATTTATTATAAATATGTGTATTATCAAAGAAAACCAACACAAATTTTATAAGATGGGATCAAACAAAATTGTTCTTAAGTCAAGCCCGCCGGACTTCAAACGGTGATAAACCATAATTCAAACCAAATTCGCGTTCCAAAATAGCCTGCTGACGTCGGCCAATTTTGTGACGCGAAAACCAAATGAATTCCGCCCTAATCTTTTTCGGGTCTGAAGTTGGGCTGGCGTACGGAGGGAGAGTTGTGATGCGAATTTCTTATCAAATTCGCCCTAATCTTTTTCGGGTCCAGATTTCCACTGCGCGAGCGGCCCAAACAAAGATCCGCTCCAATCAATTTCTGCCATGTGTCCTCAATCAGAACTTGCCCTGCTCCTGGTTGCGGGTGCATTTGATGGCGTTTAAGGCGATGGGACATGGATGTGGTGATTTCATATCAATCAAATTAAGTTTTAACGTTGTTCAATTAAGTTCCAAGGTTTTCACATCTAATTGCATTAAGTTTTAACACTGTTCAAGATCAGACCTCCACTCTTGTGAGCGATTCCGCATGCTCCAATATGATCTGGCCTTCGGCTCTCATTAATGATCAGATATTAATTATGACGGGCGTCCTTGGATTGCATTGCAGTCGAGTCGATAAAATGGCATTTCTCTATGGTTTTTCAGATGAGTCGGTTGCTGGGTTACACTGCGTGCTCACTGTGACGAGAAGGAGAAGTGGCCAGCTGAACTTCTGCGTAGACCTTGCTGCATATCTTCATTTCTCTCGGTCTGGTCCTTGTCTATCTTCCTCTGTTTCTTGGAATTCTACTTCTCTGTCTCCTCTTGTGCCCACTGCTAGTGAGACTGCACCCATGCCTCGCGTGCGTCAAAGGATGCATTGCCGTATGGGGAGCACTAGAGGTCAACTCCTGCGCGCTCCCTCCAGCCCCTCAATCGAGTTGTCTTCCGGCCAGTCCAGTGATTATTATGCAGGTTGCTATCCAAATACTAGGAGTGGGCAGGGTCGGGTTGTAGGATCTGGCCACCGTATGGATTCCCCTACTCCTCGTTTCCCCACCACTAGTTCACCTTCTCCCACGACGCGCACTACGCAATTTTCCTTTAATTTCTCTCTCAACCGCCCACGAATTACAGCTTCAGTCACTGTGGTTTTCCGCGAGGAGGCCCAAACGGAGGAAGAATGCACCTGTCCGGCGGGTCTAAGCTCGGAAAAATCTGGCCAGCATTCGGGCCTTCAGGAGGGGAGCCGTGGCATGAATGTGGAGGTAGCACCTAGTGATCCTGGACCTTCCGAAGGATGGTGCCGAATCGTCGAGGAGCCGGAGGAGTAGTTTGGTTAATTTGTTTTTCTTGCTTCGTGGCCCACTTAATTGGGCTGCTTTTAGATTATTTTACTGTGCTGGACCATTGTAATATTTTTGAATTCTGTAAATTAAACGTTCAAGACTGGTTTCCCCGTATGAGGGCAGTCTTCTTAATTTTTTGATTTTTTGATGAAAAATTTGCCATGAGTCTGGGCAATGATTTTGACTTCGGTGTAATTTTATTCCCACTGTTAATAGATTAAATTTACTTAGAAAAAAAAATGTTGCCCTGTTTCTATTTTAAACTTGTTTTTTGAAATACAGAGCCATATTTATATGGTCTACGTATTATACTCTTTCTCTGTATATCTAGTACAGGAACCTTTTTGCTATGAACAGGGTGGATGCTGTAGCGGGCTACTAATGGAAACAAGCGAGCCTGAACCTTACATCTTGGATGCAACAGATGGTTACCAATTTTGGAATCAAGCGAGCCTGATCTTACAAGTGAGCCTGGGTTTCTGCAGATGGTTATCACACTCCTCACATGATTAGCGTTTTTCTCTGTTCAAGGATTTTGGGTACTTTAATTTGTATTTGGAACAATGGACGTCGGTACTCTATCTGTTGTTTTACTATTCTACATACTACTATTTCACTTTCTTATAGATGCCTCGGGCATATTTGGACGCTTTCTCAGATTTGTCGATAATCTCCATGTGGACCATTACTGGGTTTTATATCAAGTCCCCGTATGTGACATGGGGTATTTTTCTATCACTGTCTGGGGTGGGACTTCCACTTTTCTGGATGGATATTTGGGTTCCAATCTTCAGATGTGAAAATGTAATGACTTCATGGACTGTTTTACTTCATATAATATATTCAAAACAACTTTTTTTCTCTTGTGAAAAAAAAATGATTAATGTTTATCACTCTGCCTTCAAAACTAGTGATGTTGGTCTATGTTGCTGGTTTATTGATATGGTCTGATGGTCTTTTTATATTTTGGACATATCACACTCCTCACATGATTAGCGTTTTTCTCCGTTCAAGGATTTTGGGTACTTTAATTTGTATTTGGAACAATGGACGTCGGTACGTACTCTATCTATTGCTTTACTATTCTACATACTGCTATTTCACTTTCTTATAGATGCCTCGGGCATATTTGGATGCTTTCTCAGATTGTCGATAATCTCCATGTGGACCATTACTAGGTTTTATATCAAGTCCCTGTATGTGACATGGGGTATTTTTCTATCACTGTCTGGGGTGGGACTTCCACTTTTCTGGATGGATATTTGGGTTCCAATATTCAGATGTGAAAATGTAATAACTTCATGGACTGTTTTACTTCATATAATATATTCAAACAACGTTTTTTCTCTTGTGAAAAAAAAATGATTAATGTTTATCACTCTGCCTTCAAAACTAGCGATGCTGGTCTATGTTGCTGGTTTATTGATATGGTCTGATGGTCTTTTTATATTTTGGACATATCACACTCCTCACATGATTAGCGTTTTTCTCTGTTCAAGGATTTTGGGTACTTTAACTTGTATTTGGAACAATGGACGTCAGTACTCTATCTGTTGTTTTACTATTCTACATACTGCTATTTCACTTTCTTATAGATGCCTCGGGCATATTTGGATGCTTTCTCAGATTTTTCGATAATCTCCATGTGGACCGTCACTGGGTTTTATATCAAGTCCCTGTATGTGACATGGGGTATTTTTCTATCACTGTCTGGGGTGGGACTTCCACTTTTCTGGATGGATATTTGGGTTCCAATCTTCAGATGTGAAAATGTAATGACTCCATGGACTGTTTTACTTCATATAATATATTCAAAATAGCATTTTTTCTCTTCTGAAAAAAAAATGATTAATGTTTATCATTCTGCCTTCAAAACTAGCGATGCTGGTCTATGTTGCTGGTTTATTGATATGGTCTAATGGTCTTTTTATATTTTGGATATATCACACTCCTCACATGATTAGCGTTTTTCTCTGTTCAAGGATTTTGGGTACTTTAATTTGTATTTGGAACAATGGACGTCGGTACGTACTCTATCTGTTGCTTTACTATTCTACATACTGCTATTTCACTTTCTTATAGATGCCTCGGGCATATTTGGATGCTTTCTCATATTGTCGATAATCTCCATGTGGACCATTACTGGGTTTTATATCATGTCCCTGTATGTGACATGGTGTATTTGTCTATCATTGTCTGGGGTGGGAATTCCACTTTTCTGGATGGATATTTGGGTTCCAATATTCAGAAGTGAAAATGTAATGACTTCATGGACTGTTTTACTTCATATAATATATTCAAAATAGAGTTTTCCTCTTTTCAAGTTTCATTTTTTTTTTTAAATTGAACCTGTCATCGCTATACCGACGCCTTGTAAGCGTCGGAATTGCGACAGATTAAAAACGTCGGAAGAGAAACATTATAAAAACGTCGGACGAGCAACGTTCAAAACGTCGGACCACATTTCGTCAGAATTGCGACAGTTTACAAAAGTCCGAAGCGTGACGTCCAAAACGTCGGACCACATTTCGTCGGAATTGTGACAGTTTACAACCGTCGGAAGAGCGATGTCAAAAACGTCAAACCACATTGTGTCGGAATTGTGACAGTTTACAAACGTCAGAAGAGCAACGTTCAAAACGTCGAACCACATTTCGTCATAATTGTGACAGTTTACAAATGTCAGAAGAGCAACGTTCAAAACTTAGGACCACATTTTGTTGAAAGTGCGACAGTTTACAAAGGTCGGAAGTGCAATGGATTGGGAAACGTCGGAAGAGTGACGCTTGTTTGGAAGCAACGGAAAAAGTGTCGATAGTGTGACACTTTTTAATTGCATCGGAACTGCGACGGTATGGTAAACCACGTTTTGCCCGCCCTCGAACTGTCGCTCTTGCGACGACTATGTGTTGGAATAGCGACGAATTCGCTGTCAGAATTTCTGCCAAATTTTATAGTGTTAGGATGAGCTTTAAACTAAAACCTTTTCTTGATCAAACCTAAAATGAATCCTACAACCCTATTTTGACTCATGAACCTATTTGACCTTGAAAAAATTATGTTTGAATTTTTTGAGTGATAACAGTGGCTCCACTTGGGATGGTGTGCCCCTGTGGTACACCAAAGAACCTGTAGTTCCAGTGCCATCCATCTTCTTGGAAATAAAAATTCTGAAATTTATGAAAACTTCACCAAGCTCTTATGGCCTTCACCTCGGGCTCAAGCTTGATGCTCACTACAGAAGGCATAAATCTGTACCTACTGAAAAGATGCTCAGTCAACTTTGAGCTTTTTTAGATATAGATATCGGAATCTCCACAGTCATCATTTTTCTGTCGACGTTTTGAGTCTATATCAAGACTCATCCTCAGGACCAACCTACAAAGAAGAGAGTAGATTAGGTTAAATAAATAGAGGGAAAAGGGTTGAAAGACAAAAAGAGCTGACCAGTTTTCTACTAATTTATAAAAGGTTAATTTGTTATTTTTTATTTAATTATTTATTTTCTTATGTTAGTTTATGCTCATTTTTATTTCTAATTAAATCTAAGAATTTATTAAAATATTTATAATCATTTTTCTTTCTAATTATGTATATTTATATTTCTAATTCAATCCAAGATTTTACAATATATCAATTTTAATTAAAGTTTTTTCATATATTATAATTAATAATTAATATTAGTAATACATATAAATTAAGTAATGGAGAATTAGGGTTATTACGAGGAGCTTAATAATGTTTTTTATTTAAAAGGACATTACATTATTTTTGAGGGAGGGTTCATTAACTTGATAATGTGCTTTATTTAAAGAAGTAGCTCTTTATTTAGGTAAAATTATTGAAGATAGGCTTATTGATTTATTTATTTTAAGATGTGATTTTTAGGATTGTTTTTTATACTTTAAAAAAAAAATGGATGGTTTTTTACACTTTTAAAAAAAAATTAGTTACTTTTGAGATTATATTTTAATAGTTTTAATTGTTTAGTTATTATGGTGGTTATTATTAAAATAAGGGTTAGTTATTATAAAGAGATTAATAAGAGGGAGGCCAGGTAAAGGGATATAGAAGGGCAAGGAGATGGATTGAAAAAGAAGAACAACGGGAAGAGGGAAGCGTAAAGGGAGGAGCAACGTAGTGAGGGCTAAGGATAAAGAAAGTGGGAGGATGAAAAGGGTTGAGGTGAAGGAGATCCCTGACTTAAGGGAAAAGCTTGTTATCAGGAAAGAACGTTGATCCAGTTCCTACTGACTTCTAGGCCTCCATCTCTGTTTAGGTTGCGAGGGTGCTTGATGATTTCTAGGGCTTCGCGAAATTAACGTTTAAAATGGTGTTTTTCTTTGGTAATGACCACATGATCTTCAAGGCATATTTGGTGACATGTTTTGTTGGAGTTTTCTACTAAAGAAAATGTTTTGGTTCTTCCTAGCCTGATATCAGCACCATGCTCTTTAAGCCTTATTTTGAAGGTCCTACCAGTTTCCCCAATGTAGCATTCTTTACAAGAACAATTAATTTTGTAAACACCTTTTTGCTGGAGGTGGCCGAGGTCGTCTTTGACTGATTTCATCCTTTGTCTGATTGTCAATAGAGGTTTTAAGGATGCTCTAATGTCTTTCCTAGCTAGAACTTTGGCTATCTTGTCCGTGACTCCTTGAATATATGGAAGGTAAGATTTAGATATAGGGGAACTATCAGTTGTACTTCTTTTAATATCGGATCTGGATCTTTGAATAGCTCTATTGATGTCTTTATTAATGTATCCCAAGTTTATGAAAGATTTTCTTAGATGTTCAATTTCTTATTCAACATGATTATTTTCTGATATTCTGAAATCCCATGTGAAAAGAGTCAGCATAAAACCTGTCTTCTGGGTATGGTAGTGGTGTGAATCAGCGTGAAGATAATTATCAGTGTGTGATTTCTTTCTGAACACTTTGTGCCCAAGGGATCCGTCATCATTCCTAGAGAGGAGAATTTCAAGGAACGGTATGCAGTTGTTTTCTTCGCCTTCCATTGTGAACTGGATATCTTTGGATATGCTCTTAAGGTGGTCTAGGAATTTTTTTAATTCATCCTCTCCATGCGGCCAATTTACATTGGTGTCATCCACGAATCTTATCCAAAATTTCGGTTTAAATGGGTAAGAGTCCAGAGATTTCTTTTCAAATTTTTCCATGAAGAGGTTTGCTACTATAGGTGACAACGGAGATCCCATAGCCACTCCAGATTTGTGTTCAAATATTTCTCCTTGGAAGGTGAAGAAGGTTGAGCAGAGACATATTTCAGCAAGCTTTGCAGTCTGTGGGTCTGCGAATTCTTTCACTACCTGGACGGCTTCATCTAGCGGGATTTTAGTGAAAAGTTGGACAACATCAAAGCTAACAATTTTGTCTCCAGGATCTAGCTTAGCTTTTTTAATGAAATCCACATAATGGTTGGAGTCTCTAATGAATGAACTAGTTTTACCAATGAGAGGGGCGAGGGTACTAGCTACAAATTTGGCTAATTCATATGTTGGTGCACCTATAGTGTTAACGATGGGTCATAAAGGGGCTCCAACCTTATGTATTTTTGGGGCACCATAAATGCAAGGCATGATTTCACCTTCCGGGTATAGTCTCTTCTTTAATTTTTCATTAAGATTGGACTCCTTAATGGCTTTTTTAACCTTTCTTATAACTTTGGAAATGGGGTTCTCATTAAGTTTTTTATAGCTTCCACTATTATGTAGGTGATATCTCATTTTATTTTTGTACTCTTCTTTTTCCATCACCACCTCCAGCAAAAAGGTGTTTACAAAATTAATTGTTCATGCGGAGAATGCTACATTGGGGAAACTGGCAGGACCTTCAAAATAAGGCTTAAAGAGCATGGTGATGATATCAGGCTAGGAAGAACCAAAGCATCGGCTTTAGCAGAACATTCCAACAAAACATGTCACCACATATGCCTTGACGATCATTTGGTCATTACCAAAGAAAAACACCATTTTAAACATAAAGTTCGTGAATCCCTAGAAATCATCAAGAACCCTCGCAACCTAAACAGAGATGGAGGCCTGGAATTCAGTAGGAACTGGATCCACGTTCTTTCCCGATAACAAGATTTTCCCTTAAGTCAGGGGTCACCTTCACCTCAACCCTTTTCATCCTCCCACCTTCTTTATGCTTAGCCCTCACTTCGTTGCTCCTCCCTTTACGCTGCCCTCTTCCCGTTGTTCTTCTTTTTCAATCCCTCTCCTTCCCCTTCTCTATCCCTTTACCTGGCCTCCCTCTTATTAATCTCTTTATAATAACTAACCCTTCTTTTAATAATAACCACCATAATAAATAAACAATTAAAACTCTTAAAATCTAATCTCAAAAGTAACTAAATTTTTTTTAAAAGTATAAAAAACAATCCAAATTTTTTTTAAAGGTATAAAAAACAATCCTAAAAATCACATCTTATAAAAAATAAAAAAATTAGCCTATCTTTACTAATTTTACCTAAATAAAGAGCTACTTCTTGAAATAAAGCACATTATCAAGTTAATGAACCCTCCCTTAAAAATAATGTAATGTCCTTTTAAATTAAAAACATTATTAAGCTCCTTGTAATAACCCTAATTCTCCATTACTTAATTTATATGTATTACTAATATTAATTATTAATTGTAACATATGAAAAAACTTTAATCAAAATTAATATATTGTAAAATCTTGGATTGAATTAGAAATATAAATAGACATAATTAGAAAGAAAAATGATTATAAATATTTTAATAAATTCTTAGATTTAATTAGAAATAAAAATGAGCATAAACTAACATAAGAAAATAAATAATTAAATCAAAAATAATAAATTAACCTTTTATAAATTAGTAGAAAACTGGTCATCTCTTTTTGTCTTTCAACCCTTTTCCCTCTATTTATTTAACCTAATCTACTCTCTTATTTGCAGGTTGGTCCTGAGGATGAGTCTTGATATAGACTCGAAACGTTGACATAAAAATGATGACTGTGGAGATTTCGATGTCTATATCTAAAAATCTACACCACTGAAACCTCCAATCTAACTTTGAGCTTACTCACACACTCCTACCTACCCTATCAGCTACAATCTCCATTTTTAACTCAAGCAACATGAAACTTCCAATGAAGCCAGTCATTGATCTAATATGATAATTGAATTTCTTGACTGCACTTGAACCAAAAACAAACAAGATACTGGAATGACCAAGGCAACATAAGATGCATATGATCTTCATAATGAAAAGATAACTGGAAATATAGACTGTAGAACTTTTCCATGTAGTCAGCTATAGGATCAAAGAAGACATGATCTGTTTGATGCTTCTCATGACATTATGCAGCTTTGGACAACTCATCCATGTTTTTATCAACCACATAAGACTTCAGTTGTGTGCTCTCAAACTGATTTTCAAAAACAGTGTATTCTTCCTCAAACTCAAAGGAGAAAGGTGACAACAACCTCTCTTTGTTTTTTGGCATAAAAATCATTTGAAAAGACTGATCTTGATCATGAATATTATGATATTGAATTTTATCTTCTAAAACTTCAATATCTTTTTCATTGTTCTTAGAAACTTCATCCACAAATTGAATCTTAACTTCTGACTTTCACTCAAATGATTTCAGATTAGAAGACAAGGATAAAGAAAACTTTTCACCTACTTCTTCATTAGTGTGATCATCATTTGATGTAGGATGATGCAATAAATAACATGAATAATCAAATTTTTCCTGTACCTGAGGATTGTAGCAAGAATTTTCCAATATTTCCTCTTGTTGTTTGAAATGATTCTCATACTCCCGGTGATCAAAAGACTGACAATTCTGCTGCAATTTTTCATCAAAATCAGAGGATGTAACATGATTATCATAAATAAACTTCTGTTGGGTTTCATTTTCATCCAAGAGAGAATATATCCTTTCTTCTTGGTGATGAAAGGGATTTTCATGAAGGACCTCTAAAATTTCCTCATCCATGAACTCATCATCTTCATAACAATTCTCCAAATATTCAATAAAACTCACACAGTGTTTACAACAGTATTTGACCATAAATAAGGAGGGATGACACTCTTCATACATCTCATAAAATGCAACATGGAAATCAACAAGAGAATATAATGAACCATTTGGCAAGATTTCATACCAAGACCATGTTTTTCCTTCTAAAGTGGCCATAAACATATTCATGAGACAATCCTCAGGGAACTGAACCTTGAGACTGTGTACATGCATATGTAATCTAACTAAATGAAGAGCAACATCATCTTTCTTTTCATTTCTAAATATTGGAAGATTAGTTAACCATTCACCTTTGGCATATGATTTGGAAAACTAGGGATATGAGACTGATTCATAGGGGCATACCTAGAATTTATTCTTGAAATGGAACTCATCTTGGAACTTCATCAAGCTATTGATCTTCAAGCACTGGAGTCACCTTCGAATTGATTATTTGATGTGTGGAGTCGCAATAGCATAAATACAGCCAATATGTGTCAAAGTGTTTACTACTCTCAGACCTTAGAACTGAAACTTTGTCATTCTTCCAAGGGAAAATTTACACCTTCACCCCCCGGCAACGGCGCCAAAATGTTATCACCAAAATCGTACCTGATTGGATGCTAATCAGACAACTTTAGTGTAAATATTTCAAACCACTCTTGTGACTAAGGCTTAGCCTCCTCAGCCTGAGAGGGCTCTCTCAAGGGTTAATGATAGTGATTAATGATAAATATAGATGGCTAACTCTATGAATTATGTCTTGGTTTTGTATGTTTATAGGTTTAAAAGATGAAGGCTTGTTACCATTGGGCTATGGATTCAGTGACAGGGATAAAGATGAAAAAGGCTCTCCTTGTGGAAGCTGAGGCTTGTATATACTTCAATGAAAGGATAACACATTCAGGAAAATCCCAATAACTTGAGGTTCAAAGGAATTCAGAGCATGTAGCACACAAATTATGAGTAATGAGACATAAGGTATTGAAAGTAAAAATATTGAAATATATTTCACCATAGCTTAATACTTAAAGGAAGTCAGAGCATGAACAATCATGAATTTTGAGTAATAAGCACTTAAAATATGGAAGAAAAACATTTCAAAGATAGGACATAGACTCATTAACATACACTAAGAATCTCAGGTGAAGAAAAGTTGTTTTGTTTCTGTATATATATCATTACATCCAAATATTTACAAAAGTAGTCTCTAAAATGACATTTTCCAACCTGTAGGTTGAAAATAATATCAATATGTATCCATCAAGATCATGGAGTCAAAATTTCAGTGATCCAATGAGTTTACTTGACATGGAATTTGAGGCAGGTCAGAATTTTTAGTAGTAGGACACACATACATGAGACATGGAAATACACAATCAATTCACTTATAAAGGAAGTCAAAGCATCACAAGGATGAATTATGAGTAATATAAATGAAAAACACTGCAATAGAGATACATAAAAGGTAAATATAGAACAAGTAAGCACCAAAAACTCCTTCAGAATCTCAATTTGACCAAGTAATCCATCTTTGTATTGTTGAAACAGTGATTTTACAATAAGCTGCAATTTTGCCACAAAGTCTCCAACCCTTTACAAATTCGACCTCTTGGCCTTTAATAGACCTCTTACAACATGAGATGATCTGCCTCTAGGATAGATCCATTGAATTTCTAACTACTAACACCTTTCATAACCATAAGACAAGGAATTTATTACAAAAGACACCTAATCTACTTAAAGAGTCATATTCCAAAAAGGACTCAAATGCCTTATTACTATCTTTAACAACCTTATCTTAACAACCTTATCTACTTGAAATTACATCATTGACAAGTGTATCATCACATGGTCGAATTTGGATGATGAGATTAAGTTCTTCCTGACTACTTTTCTGACCTCCACAAAAGCATTTCACAAGTAAAATTCCACTTGATTTTCCCTTTTTCCTGCATAGGAGTCTTGCTAAAATGGTTGATAAGTTACAAGCCAAATCTGAAGGTTGTGAAACATCTTTGTTTCATCATGGTTTGACGAAGTTATTAATTTTAATGAGCTTCAGAATATATGTAGGGATTGGTCATCCTTTTTTCTTATAAATGGTTTTGATTTGGAAGCATTAACTCCTGCTAGAAACCCTAAAACTAAAGGAACTCCATCACCACCAGTAGCAGAGTCTATTCAACCTATGGTTGCAAAACCAAAGGAATTTGTAAAACTGAAACCAAGGAAACAAGTTGAGAAAAGGACATAGAAGACGCAAGTGCTTGATACTCCAACTCCATCACCTGCAAAACAGAGGTCAAAGATGGTCATTGAGGAAAAATAGAAACAAGTTTCCAGCAAGCAGGAAATCAAAAGTGTGACAAGAAGCCAAGCAGTGGCATCAAAAGGAAATACAGTTGTTTCAGTTTCAGAGGAAAACCTAGTAATTAAGGGAAATTTAGATGACATCCTTCGTGCAATTGATATATGCAGGTAAAAGGGAAAATCAAGTGAAATTTCACCTGTGAAATGCAAAACTGAAAAGCAGGAAGCCATAACCTGTTTTTTAGGCATAGGATATTTTTACTTCCTTGAGCATTTTGACCATCAATTAATATTCATTTTGTGGTCCTTAGATGTTGGAGATTATATTAACATGTCTCATCACTTATCCCTAGCCTTCAACTGTCCAAAACCATTCCCAAAACTGTTCAAAAGAGCTGTAATGTACTGTGCTACGAAAACACAGCGGTTTCGTAGTGCCTTTGTAACACTGCCATTTTAAGTCTTAATTCTCCAAAAAATGAATTTTTTCCACTTCTATCATTTCACTTACCCTTTAATACATCCTCCATAGCAATTTCAATCCTTGATTCATCCTTCAACCCTTCAAAAATTGTTCAAAATGAGCAAGAAAAGCTGCTACAGCAATTTCGTAGTGCTTTTTTTCTTTTTTACACTAAATGTGCTACGAAACTGTTGAGTGTGCAGTTTTGTCAAAAAATTTCAAAGTGTCAACTGTATTTATGCCCAAAACTCCAAATATACCTGTCTACATCATTTAAAAAACCATATCAACCTTAAACCAACTTCATTTTAGCTTTCTCCTTCATAACTTCTTAACTTCTTGCAGATTTCTCTTGTTTTTTTTCTGAAAAATAGGTCTTGAGACAGAGCCTATATCTCCTAATCCATGATGTAGTTTGAGAAACTGAAGGATTTTTTTGTAGGCCATTATGTCTTGAATAAAAACCTCTCTTGTTTTTTTAAACACATCTCCTGCTGTCCAGAAACTACCTTTGAAAAACATGTGTAAAACAGGAAAACTCTGTTTTTTGAAACTAGGGCTTCAAAGAAAACCTTGTATCTCCAAACTGATAAAACTTGTGAGAAAAGTGAGAGACGTTATGGTTATTTGATATTTTTTTGAAAATAACCTCTCTCTATTTCTTAAAATACCTTTTTTTTTGGCTCATAAAGCGCCTTCAAAGTTGACTACTCAAAACCAGAAAACAGAGTTTTTGCTTCATAACTTTCAGTGTTTTCGTAGCGCTTTCTGCCTTTTTTACACTGGATGCACTACGAAAGTATGGATTCTTGGATTATTAGTTATTTTTGGCAAAAAAAAATTGGGAAATGAAATACAAATGGAAAATTATGAATGTTTGACATGAAAGAACTTTAAAGAAGGCTTTATTTGAACCTTATGATGAGCTTTAAACTAAAACCTTCCCTTGATCAAACCTAAAATGAATCCTACAACCCTATTTTTACTCATGAACCTATTTGAACTTGACAAAATGATGTTTGAATTTTTTGAGTGATAACAACTTCTTTGTACTTGCATCCATTTTCTATTCAAATAAATAAAGCAGTGATCAGGAGCTCAAGTCCAAGCCATGGAAAAAGCTCAAAATTGAAAATGTTCAAAATTTGTTGAAACTAATATGGTTGCATAGGACTCGTCTTCCTGATTCTGGTGCCACAAATGGTTCGAAAAATCGACACCGTATGAAGAATTTATTGCACTTTTAGTGGAGTGGGTCCAGCGGAGCACGGAGGGGCCAACTCTCCTCCCATGGAACCTCATCATATGACCAATGTGGGAGCTTAATATTAAGAGCGCTTAAAGAGCCTAATCTCAAGTTTAATATTTAATTAAGCTTCAGTTAAGTGGAGTTTAATATGGCAGATATTTTGGAGGCGCTCCCAAATTTAGGCGGACTTCCACTTTTAGTGGAGTTAACTGGCAGTTGCCCCACATTTAGTGGAGGAAATTGGGGCAAAGTTGTTTTGGTCATAACTTTCTCATTACTCAACCTTTTGGAACGAAATTTTTTTTGATTTCATATTTTCTCAGCCTTTTGGACTCAATGGCACAGGTTTCAGAGCCATTGGAGCTCAGTTTCAGCCTGTTTAGCTTCGGAGAAGCTTTTTGAGCCACTAGGGCCATTTTGGGTTTTGAGTTTGGTTGAGTTGTGGTTATCAGTTTGAGGTGAAAAAAAGCTCTATTTCAGATAATTTTGACCTTCTGAAGCCATTGGAATAGGTTTCAAAGGAATTTGAGGACTTCTACAGCCCGAAAAGTTGCAGAGAAGTTCAAAGCACCAGCAGGACATTGATGAAGAAATCACTGTTGATGGTAATCTTTCACTGTTTAGTGAATTTGAAAAGGCATTCTTAGCTTTTTCCTGCCTTCTGAATCAGTTTATATATTCAGATTTGTCTATTGAGACACTTATAATCTTGTATTTCATTTGAGAGCTTTTAATACAAGAGGACAAGCCCATTTTGGGAGGCTTGATCCAGGAGATGTAGCCCAAGAGTTGGGGTGAACTCCTATATCATATTGCTATTGTGTTTTGATATTATATTGATGAAAATTGTTGGTGATACCCATGTTAAGTTTCAACAAAAACAATTACACTTAAGATACATAAACAGTGAAAAGACATACACCATTTGCAAGTTAAATTTCCGCATAACATCAAGTTTAAAGCAAGATCATTTTAATTAAATCTGAGTGTTTACTTCTATTATTTCTTTAGGCAGAGTCTGTAAGAGGGCCAGGTAGCCTCTGGATTCATCCTTTCTTTGAAAGGTGAAATATTCGGTAAATTCCCCTACAGTCTATCTCTGTATTAGAAATATGAAGTTCTCACATTTTCAGATTTAAACTTAGAGTATTTTTGCACTCATTTACATAAATGAAAATAGATACCTTGCACCCTTTTCAAGTACCTTCCATTTTTAGATCAGATGGTATCAGAGCTCGGGTTGAGCATTTTTTATTGTGAAAAAGGTGTTAAAACAATCAATCTCACTGTTTTATGGCTACTTGATTAAGAAGGGGTCTTTACTGACATTTGGTTAAAAGCTTGTCGATTGTTTGAAAGCTTTGAGGACTTTTCTTTGGAAGTTCCTTTTGGTTGTTTTGACCATTTACATAATGTCAACTTCTTCTGCAAGTGAAGTTTCCTCCTTCAAGAAACTCTTCAGTGATGACATGAAAGAAGAGTTCATTAAGGTGAAGGACATGGTGCATATTCTCATTGAGGATCAAAGGGAAAGTGTTCAACTTCGTGCACAATTGCTAGCTATGCAGGAAGAGAAAGAAGCCATTCTTCAAAGATTGCATGATATGGAGTTGCAGCTTCTTCAAGCTCAAGAATTTTTGTCCAAGAAAATACCTCATCTTCAAGATGTAAATCATGAGGTAAATCAGTCTGATTTGTCTTCAGTTTCGTCTATTGAAAAGTGTGTTGGTTCTTTTGAACGGCATACAAGAGGTATTGGGTCCAAATTGATGTTGAAAATGGGCTATCAAGAAGGCAAAGGTTTGGGAAAGCATGCAATAGGCATTGTTGAGCCTATTTGTGTTGTGGAATGTCCCAAGAATATTGGTCTTGGCTATGAGCAACTTAATGGTGAAGCTTTGAGCACATGCATTCAAGAATGTGATGCAAATTTGAAGAGAACATTTCTCCCAAGTTCTCAATTACATCAATGTCATGATGGAAATCTTCCTTACCATTTTTTGAAGCCTTTGTTGCAGCAAGAAGATGGTAGACATGCAGCTTATGGCAAGCATGCAAAGCAACATAAGAGGATTTCTTATACATATTGTGGTCGATTTAACCATCATGTTTCGAGATGCTGGATGAGGAAGAAGGCACACAAGAAGCAGATGAAGCAAAGACTACCTTCAAAGAATGTGCATATGATTTGCACTTTTTTCCAAAAGAAGGGACATGTTGTCTCTCATTGTTGGACTTTGCATCCAACTCGTCGTCCCACGCACATGCAGCAAGAGGAAAAAAATATTGGCGAAGGTGGAATCATGGATTCCATTATTGATGTGGAAAGGGAAGTTTCACATGAGGAAAAGTTGCAGCAGCAAAAATTTCCATGGAAGTGGCTTGGTGAGAAGTGGATGGACTTCTTGACACAGTAAGATGTACTCCTTTTGTACATATGCAAATTTCGGATGTATGCATGTATTTTATGCTGTAATATCTTGTTTTTTTTTAGCCTCCTTAGATCATTGATCAAGGCAGCGTTGTACAGTTTCACTCTGTAAATTTCTCGCCAGAAATTTCTATGTGGGTTCAAGAAGGTCAGTTGTGGACAGTTGTGGACAAGCGCATTCAGGAAGGGAAATGTCAATTTATTTTCATTTGTGGTTCAATTTCATTTGCTTTTCAAGGCAACATTTTTGAAGAGTTGAAGGAATTTCTTTGTTGTTGCAAAAGTTTCGCCATGGAGGTGTAAAAGATGAGTATGATACTCACTTATGTTGCAGCAATGTCTTTTGGTTCAGCTTTTAATCACCCACATGTTTTTGGGATGATGTACTTGTTGGTATGTGAAAAGAAGAGTTGAAGTTGCACATGTACATAGAGGTTGTATGGTAATTAGCAAACTGTGTATAGTTCATTGTACATGATACATACACATGTGTTTGTCAAGATGTATCTTGTTATTTATCAACTTGTGTTGATTGTGTCATACATATTTATCGACTTGTGTCGGTTGTGTGCACACTTGTTACAGATTTTGTGTGTCAATTGTATAGCACATTTCATTTTCAACTTGTTGTTGATGTCGTATGTTGCACAATATGCTTTTGGTGTCATTTGGTGCAGAGAACGAAGTGTCAGTGCAAAGCAGTGCAAGATTCCATGAGTTGGAAAGGGATGCAAGCAAAGAGGGCACAAATTTCAGCAAGTTTCATTGCTGGTTTCATTATGGCAGATTGGTATGGCGAGAAAACTTGGTCGGGATTCGGCACAAGTACATGGCTCATTCAGCAAAATTCGCCATGTGAACAGTTGGCAGTTCAGGAAAATGTTTGAAGGCTGAAAAAGAAGAGAATGTTGTTACTCTCTCATTTTCTGTACTACAGTTCAGTTTCTTCATTTCAGTGAGCTTTTGAGGTCCAAAAGCCTCTTATTTTGGAGGTGTGATCAGGAGCTCAAGTCCAAGCCATGGAAAAAGCTCAAAATTGAAAATGTTCAAAATTCGTTGAAACCAATATGGTTGCATAGATCTCGTCTTCCTAATTCTGGTGCCGCAAACAGTTCAAAAAACGGACACCGTATGAAGAAGTTATTGCACTTTTAGTGGAGTGGGTCCAGCGGAGCACGGAGGGGCCAACTCTCCTCCCATGGAACCTCATCATATGACCAGTGTGGGAGCTTAATGTTAAGAGCGCTTAAAGAGCCTAATCTCAAGTTTAATATTTAATTAAGCTTCAGTTAAGTGGATTTTAATATGGTGGAGATTTTGGAGGCGCTCCCAAATTTAGGCGGACTTCCACTTTTAGTGGAGTTAACTGGCAGTTGCCCCACATTTAGTGGAGGAAATTGGGGCAAAGTTGTTTTGGTCATAAATTTCTCATTACTCAACCTTTTGGAACGAATTTTTTTTTGATTTCATATGTTCTCAGCCTTTTGGACTCAATGGCATAGGTTTTAGAGCCATTGGAGCTCATTTTCAGCCTATTTATCTTCAGAGAAGCTTTTTGAGCCACTAGGGCCATTTTGGGTTTTGAGTTTGGTTGAGTTGTGGTTATCAGTTTGAGGTGAACCAAAGATCTATTTCAGATTATTTCGACCTTATGAAGCCATTGGAATAGGTTTCAGAGGAATTTGAGGACTTCTACAGCCCTAAAAGTTGCAGAGAAGTTCAAAGCACCAGCAGGACATTGATGAAGAGATCATTGTTTATGGTAATATTTCACTATTTAGTGAATTTGAAAAGGAATTATTAGCTTTTTCCTGCCTTCTGAATCATTTTATATATTCATATTTGTCTATTGAGACACTTATAATCTTGTATTGCATTTGAGAGCTTTTAATACAAGAGGACAAGCCCATTTTGGGAGGCTTTATCCAGGAGATGTAGCCCAAGAGTTGGGGTGAAATCCTATATCATATTGCTGTTGTGTTTTGATATTATATTGCTGAATATTATTGCTGATACCCATGTTAAGTTTCAGCAAAAACAATTACACTTAAGATACATAAACAGTGAAAAGACATACACCATTTGCAAGCTAAATTTCCGCATAACGTCAAGTTTAAAGCAAGATCATTTTAATCAAATCTGAGTGTTTACTTCTATTATTTCTTTAGGCAGAGTCTGTAAGAGGGCCAGGTAGCCTCTGGATTCATCCTTTCTTTGAAAGGTGAAATACCCGGTAAATGCCCCTACAGTCTATCTCTGTATTAGAAATATGAAGTTCTCACATTTTCAGATTTAAACTTAGAGTGTTTTTGCACTCATTTACATAAATGAAAATGGATACCTTGCACCCTTTTCAATTACCTTCCATTTTCAGATCAAGCAGAGTGACCTCACCTTGCAATTGGGTTTCCTCTTGAAAGGGTTTACCAAGATATATCTTTTGTTTTTTTGGGTTTGGGAGATTTTATTTTGTTTTTATCTATTTTCTACATAATTATAATTTTCATGAATACACAATAAATAATAATTTACAAATCGGAAAATCTAAAGAGAAATAAATCCTCATAGTTTATATTTCATATTTTTAAGTTACTATATCAGATATGTTGTGATGAACTGTCTAGTAGAATATCCACAACAACATACAAATCATATTTTTATTAGAGAAGGTTTCTATGGGTATATTGTGGATATTTACAAGGGATCTAGATTGGATAAGCCAAATTCACAAAACTCTTGTCATGGCCAACGACTCTTTGAATAACCCTCCTGATCTTGCAGAGGAGAGATTTTCATGGTTGGAAGCATAAGTCATAGATATATGTTGTAATGTGAATCTCCTGATTGTTTCCTTGATCAATAATCTTAGTTATTCAAAGAATATTGAGGTTCTGATGTCGAAGTCCAATCCTAGGGGAGATCAATAGGTAAAGAATAAACTGAAAAGGGGTCAAATAAATAACCCAAAAAGAATAAACCTAGTTCGAGTTTCATGAACCATTCATAGTCCCTATTCAAAATGGAAGTAAAGTTCAATATCAAGTTGTATTAAGGTGAGATCGATTCTTTGAAACTAAATCACTAGATTCAACAATTAGAAATCTATTTCAGTGTTCATCATCATGGAAAATTTTAGGGGCTAATATTCGCAGGTGGGCTAATTTTCCATGGTTTTTCCAAAAAAAATATTTGCCAATTTCCATTTTTTTATAAAAGTGATTCGCCCAAATTTTACAATATAAAATTATTTTACCTTAAAAATCACCAACATTATATAAACAATATATATAATATCATTATAAATTTGAATAATTTTACAAATACATCAATAAACATTTTATATTTTTCATATTTGGGACTAGTGAGATTCGCCAATTTTTTAAACTTCAAAATAATTTTCCATCCTAAAAAGTTTCCCTATTCATCATATATAGGGATAATAAAATATTTCATTTGCACGGTTTAAATTAGAATGAGATGCCATGACCTAGTGGGAATAACACATGAAGTCATTGAGGATGGAGGGAGATCTTCCAATTACTAAGTGGGAGAAATTTAAAAACCTCATAAAGTCACATTTTACCTTATCAGGTTTCTAGAGGACTAGTGGATCTAGTGGCACTACTTCAAGAAGAAGAAGGGACAAAGTGTACATGTTTACACCATAAAATTTAGAAATATGGTCATAATGTTGGGTATCTCTCCAAAGAAACCAAATTTCATCCTCAAGTATTTGGGGCGATTACTCAGCCATCTATGGAATAAAATAATGTTGTTCAAGCCCAAATAATTGGACGAGGCTTGCGTACAAGCATAATACTTGGAGAACATAGTCCAAAAGAAAGGAAAATCAAGTGGATCGAAGTAAAAATATAACCATGATGCTTCTGAGTAGAAGAATAATTAGAAATGGATAAAATATAATAATACGTCATCCACAACACACTAGTGTAAAGAACCCATAAATCACTACAACCACTATAACATTGATGGTCATATATGATCTAGACTAAATAATTGTATTATTTTTCATCCATCTTGATCCTTTCAACGTAGAAAAAGTGAATGAATCAACTCACAGGAGCATTGTAGGTTTTAACCTTGTAAAAAAATTACCTGCAAACAAATTCTTAAAACAGAAAAATATACAATGGTGACAACATAAAACAAATATACACAAAGATTTTCCCTTAGATCCCAAAACTGGGACTACTAGATTTATTTTTCATTATATTCCTTTCAATGTTACAATACATATATACACATGTTGAAGCATTCATAAACCCTGATCCATAACCCTGGATTAGAACATAACCATAGTTCACTTGATCGGATCTACAAAATACCATGGGAAGGAAACCATCATGCCCAAAACCATGTGAAAAACCCATGCACAAAACCATGGGTAGGTATGCCCACCATATTTAAGTCTACTCCCCATCCTTGAGTCTGCCCATCATCTTTGGGTCTACCCCCCATCCTTGGGTCCTCCCAACTATTATTGGGTCTATAAAAAAAAAATATATTCAAGCTAGTTGTGGAAAGAATATAACACATACCCACCATTCTCCCACTTTTTTTCTTTCCACACAGGGGGTCATAGGAGAGAATATTCATTGATCTAGGCCTGAAACACCCATTGTTTCTCTACACCAAGAAAACTTCACAATGCTCAAAGACTCTATCAATTCATCTGCAACATTCTTTAAAGTGTCCACCTTTACTAAAAACACCTTTTTGTCCTCAACCATATCCCTCACAAAGTGATACTGAACATCAATGTGCTTTGTCATCGAATGATAAGTAGGGTTCTTTGCCAGAAAAATTTCACTTTGGTTGTCACGGTCTATCCTTATAGCTCGATGTACCAACCTCATACTTGAACACAGTCTTTGCAACCAAACTGTTTCCTTTCTTGCATGAGTGGCTTCCATGTATTCAAACTCTGTTGTTGAAAGTGCCACTATAGACTACCTTTTTCTCATCCAACTGACTTCTCCTCCAAATAGGTTAAACACATACAAACTTGTATATCTTCTCCTATCTAGATCTCTAGCCCATTTTGCATCAACAAAGTGAATAATTCCCAAAAATTTGTCCAAACTCGGTCTTCCTTGGTAGCATAAACCATAATCACTAGTACCATGCAAATACCTGAAACCCCACTTTACTGTTGTCAAATGCTCCTTCCCTGGTTTTGACATAAACCTACTCAATACTCCCACTACATGCACAATTTTTGGTCTAGTACATACCATTTCATACATCAAACTACCAACTGCACTCGTATATAGAACACAGGACATGTCCTCTTCCTCTTCTTATGTCTTGGGACATTGCTCAGCAGATAACTTTACACCTATAGGAATAGGAACCTTCAACGGTTTACTATCTTACATATTACACCTTTGTAACATTGTCTCAACATACTTCCTCTGGTTTAACCAGAGCTTCCTTTTTTCGTGATCATTTAATTTCCATTCCCAAAATATAGTTTGCAACACAAAAATTCTTCATGTCGAATTTGCAAGACAATTGGGTCTTCAAATCCTGGAAAATTTATTTTTTATTTCTAAACAGCAACATATCATCTACATACAAGAATAAATAAATAACACATTCGCCAATTAATTTAAAATACACACAATGTTGGCTTGAGGGGTCCTGACCCAGGTTCAGAGTTTGTCACGCAACCAACAAACCCTCCAACTAGTAGCCCTTTCGATAATGACCTGCTTGTGCAGACCAAAGTCTCACCCGAAGCAGTATGGGGTGGTGCTGGAACCAGGTTTCCACACCATGAGGAAGAAAATAATGTGGTGGCCCTAAACATGTTTATTACATAACTTATTATATATCAGAAATAGATGCACGCAAATATAGAACAATACTTATCATATCAGCTTGTCATAGACACAGATAATGCATAAACAATTGGATTGTGGGTCAACTTCATCCCAGATATATAATAACAGAACCAGATATTTGTAATGTGCAATAAATTAAGAAGATTAATTCCAACATATATTCATGCATAAATAACAGATTTACTAGTGTAGATATAGCCAAAGTAGAGTGATATCAAGCAATAATAGTAAGCATATAACACAAATACATAGGACAAGTGCTTTTCCAAAACCAATCTCTGTATCAGATTCCAACAATTCAGTGCAATAGACTTTTCCCTTACAATTACCCCTTCCGCGCACATAGCCAGCATAGTATGCACATATCCAAGACTAGGTCTCCGTGCAAACAGCCAGCAAGAGCCTTTCTACCCAACCCAAACTTACAAAAAGGTATCACAAAAGCATACACATACTTAGATAAAAACATTACATCAATTCTGACCTCTTACTTATACTTGATATATCTATTTATATATATCTTAGCCCGTAAATATTAATGTCTCAAACCATGGTTTGAGGCCCATAGTTTACCCTTACAACCCATTTACATAAAATAGGGACTTTGACCCGCCCCAACTCCCCTTGACCTTTCCATGCAGCGTGCATATGCAAAATTTATAAAAAAAGCTACTAAAAAATGTACCCTAGGGGACCCCGCTCCAACAGGCCCCCAACACAAACCGGTGACTGATCTCGAGTCACTGTACGATCTTCTCCTTCATCTTGGCTAGGAGCGTAGCGAAATTTTTTTTTAGTGGAAACACCATCTCAAGACTCTGTGCAATAGCTCCCTGCGCTTCAATGACCAATTTCTTTGTATTGGGCCCCTCAGTGGCTAGTTCAATGCTTCTCTACATTTGGTGAAGATTCTTTAGCGTGCCATCCAATTTCTATGACAGATGTAGAGCCTCCTTGCCCACAGCTACATCCTTGCCTCAACAAATTGTTCTCTCCAACGTAGGTCCTCGATTTTCGTCTGAATCACTTGGACCTCCTATAGGTAGGTGTGGTGTTGTGAAATCACGAGGGTGGTCACCGCCATCTGAATATTAGCAAATTGTTTATCTTTGACACACAAATCATTGTGTAACTGCTGTACCATAGGGTGATTCGTAACTGAGTCTAGATACCCATGGCCACATCCAAGAGATGACCGCACTTTGTGACTACAACAGCGATGCTGTTAGTGGCTTACTTTACTTTGACAACCCTCTTTTCTCTGACTTTTGGTAAGGTTTTTGGCTATAACTTTAATTGTAAATCAGCAACCTGGTGTTCAAATTTGGCCTGGATAGTTTTAAATTTTGTGCACAAGGCCTTCAATGCATCGACCAACTCTTGTAACTTCTCTGCTGGGGCTGCTATGGCTGGGATTGTTGGCACATCATTGCACACTTTGTTGATCTTTTCTTCAAGTGTACCACACTAATCCTCGACCGATCGACATGCTTCCTTTGCAATCTGTTTTTCCTGGTGCACTTCGATAGCCTATTGTTGGGACTCTACTGCAGTGGTGTGAGCATGGGATTCCTGGAACTGGAGCTCATCCACAATGATACTATGAATCATATGTAAATTTACTACAGGAAAAATAGATAAGTTAACATTTATATCGCCACAACCTCTTAGTCGCGTGCGCTAGCTGGCTAATTTTACATGTATGGTAGGCTCAGGGATTTGAATAAGGAAACTATCCTCGGTTGCAGGTATGACTGTATTGAGTGCCTGCATGCTAGTGGCGTGCACACTCGCTTGCATCTAGCTCACTTGTGCAACGCTCACCTAAATCAGGCTCGCTTGAACTTTGAACTTGCAAATACCAACCTATACTTCATCAAGCGCAACCTTGTACTGCGTTTCCATGTTTTTCCACATTTCCTTAGTGTTTTTTGTGATTGTATCAGCTATTTGGTTGAGATCATCCTCGATTAGCATAAGGACCTCGTCTCCAGTGATTTTGAAGCCTTTTCACTTCTTCTTGGAACCTTCCGCGGCCTCAGAACTATGCTTTGTGCCCTTGGAAGTCTGAACTTCCACTTTTTCCTTTGTATATTTTGGTGCGGCACCATTCTTCTCAAGTGCAATGCCTATTTCTAGATCAATCATCTCATCGGTGGTAGTCGGCGTGGGTTCTTTTTCTGTTGTCTTCTCAATCATCAACGTACTAGTGCGAGGCTTGGCAGGCATCTTTGGAATAGAAGTTGATGCACCCTGCTCCAGCAGAGCTGGTGGCCACTCTGCAGTGACACACATCAAATCATCCTCAATGATGAGATAGATAAATTCATACCAAACACCTTCAACTTTTCCCTTCGTGCAGATGTGAATATTGTGGAAGGTGGCCTTAAAATCTTCGATCATCTTATACTTCTCACACAAAGTCAGAGACAACCTTGACTTGGATTGTACTGCCTAAAAGAGTGAGGCATTGAACAATACCAAAAATATTTTATTCTTCGTGATGCACGCGGGAACGGAAGAATTCCACAGCATGGCATATTTTGTAGCTTCACAGATCTATGGCTCTATCTCAGGAAAATGTGTTTCCTCTGGGGTCTTCCAGCCAATTAGGGCTATCAGCAGCAGGAGCCAAGCATAGTAAAAAGTGCTTTCCCTCTTCTTGTGCTTCGTGCAGGTTCTCCAAAAACTCTTTACATAAATACTGAGACCAATTATATATGAATTCTTTCTCGCAATGTCCTGCAATTGCAATGACTTGCGCATGAACCTCCTTAGGTCTACACTTTCGCGTCATCTTGCAGGCCAAGATTCTAGGTTTTAACCTTGTATAGAAATTATTTGCAAACGAATCTTAAAAAAAATAGAAAATATACAATAGTGAGAGAATAAAACATAAAATAGATATACACATAGATTTTCCCCTGGATCCCAAATCGAGACTACTAGCTTGATTTTTCATTATATTCCTTTTAGTGTTACAACACATATATATACATGCCAAAGCATTCATAAACCCCAATCCATTAACCCTGGATTAGAACATAACCATAGTTCCCTTGACCGGATCTACAAAATACCAGGGACCGAAAACCATCATGCCCCAAAACCATGTGCAAACCCATGCACAAAACCATGGGTGGGTCTACCCATAGAAAAATAGCGTCTAAAAAATCTTTACCGAGGCACTGCCCCGAACCCTGAACAAGGGGGGCTGTCACCCCCCCTCTGACCCCCTTGCTACACCCAACGCGTGCTAATAATCCTGGAAAGAATATAACACATACCCAACATTCTCTCACTTGTTATTTTCTTTCTGCAAGGGGCCACAGGAGAGCTTAGTCATTAGTCCATCTTCGCACCACTCATTGTTTCTCTACACCAAGAGAAATTCTGATTTTTCATAGACTTCATCTGCAACATTCTTCAAAGTGTCCACCTTTACCAGCAACACCCTTTTATCCTCAACTATACATCTCACAAAGTGATATTGAACGTCAATGTGCTTTGTCTTTCAATGATAAGCAGGGTTCCTAGCCAAGAAAATTGCACTTTGGCTATTATAGTCTATCCTTATAGCTCGTTGCACCAACCCCGTACTTTAACACAATCTCTGCAACCAAACTGATTCCTTTCTTACATGAGTGGCTACCATGTATTCCGACTCTGTAGTTGAAAGAGCCACTACAAACTATCTTTTACTCATCCAACTAACTGCACCTCCAAATAGGCTAAACACATACCCACTTGTAGATCTTTTTTGGTCTAGATATCCAGCCCAGTCTACATCAACAAAACCACGGATGTCCAAAACTTTGTCCAACCCTGGTTTTCCTTGATATCACAAACCATAATCACTAGTGCCACCAAAATATCTAAAAACCCGCTTCATTGCTATTCAATGCTCCTTCCCTGGTTTTGACATAAACCTGCTCAATACTCCCACTGCATGTGCAATGTCTAGTCTAATACAGACCATTGCATACATCAAGCTACCCACTGCACTTGCATATGGAACACAGGATATATCCTCCTCTTATTCTTTTGCCTTGGGACACTGTTCAACAGATAGATTTACACTTACAGGAATAGGAACCTTCACCGGTTTGCTATCCTGCATATTGAACCTCTCCAATATTGTCTCGACATATTTCCTCTAGTTTAATGAGAGCTTCCTCTTTGCCCAATCTCTCTTAATTTCCATGCCCAAAATATATTTTGCAGCACCAAGATCTTTTATGTCAAATTTTGATAACAATTGGGTCTTCAAATCTTGGATAATTTCTTTGTCATTTCCAATCAACAACATATCATCCACATACAAGACCAATAAATAACATGCTCGCCAATTAATTTAAAATAAACAGAATGATATTCTTTTCTTCTGGTGAAGCCAAGTCCCCGTATATAGGTATCAAATTTCTGATACCACATCCTTGGTGATTGTTTTAACCCATACAGACACTTTTTTAACCTGCATACCAGTTCTGTCTTACCCTTCACCATAAAGCCTTCAGGTTGCTTCATGTATATATCCTCTTCCAAATCCCCCATGTATATATCCTCTTCCAAATCCCCGTGAAGAAATTTTGTCTTCACATCCATCTGTTCTACCTCAAAATCAAAGGCAACAACAACAGATAAAAGTAATCTAATAGAAGTAACCTTGGAAATAGGAGAAACAATATCACCAAAATCATTTCTCAGAACCTGGGAATAACCTTTTGCTACCAATCGAGCTTTGTATTTCTCCACCTTGTCTTCTACATTCATCTTCTTCTTAAACACCCATTTTCTCTCGATGGGCTTCCTTCCAGCCAACAAATCCACCAGATCCCATGCCTCATTTTTGTGCAACGATGCCATTTCATCAACCATGGCCTCCTTCTAGAGTTTTCCATCCTCTGAATGTACTGCCTCCCTGATAGTTCTGGGATCATCATCAGTTATAGTTAAAGAAAAATTTGAACAGAAAGCAGATGGAATATACCTTTCTGGTTTCCTTTTTTCCTGAACTGATCTTCTCATAGCTTGAGTTTGTGGCTCTTCCTCTTCTGAATCTTATTTTGTTGTACAATCTAATTCATCCTCCTTTAGCTTAAACTCTATCTTCTCATGTTCCTTTGGTAGGACTTCATGTTTAACAACATATTTCACGTCTCTAAACACCACATCTCGTTTTCACACAACCTTCCATGTTTTTGGGTTCCAAAGCTTGTAACCTTTTAAACCATCCTTATACCCAATAAAGATGCACCTTTCATATTTATTATCCAACTTGGTCCTTGTCTCCTTTCGAACATGTACATATGCATCACATCCAAATACCCTCAAATGTGAAAGAGAGGGTTTCTTACTAGTCCATACCTCATGTGGAGTCTTATCCTCCAACGTTGATGAAGGTCATTTGTTAACCAGGTAGCATGTAATCTCCATTTCTTCTTCCCATAATTCCTATCCTAACCCAGTACCACTGAGCATGCTTCTTGCCTTTTCCATCAGGGTTCTATTCATTCTTTCTGCAACTTTGTTTTGCTAAGGTGTGTATGGATTAGTCTTCTATCGTGCTATACCACACTTCTTACATAATTCTTCAAATTACTTCTTGCAAAACTCTCCACCATTATCTGTCCTTGACACCTTTATCTTCTTCTCTGTTTGGTTTTCCACCAGAGCCTTAAATTCTTTAAATATGTCAAATACTTCAGATTTCTTCCTCGAGAAATATATCCATGTATTCCTTCAGAAGTCATCTATGAATGGGACATAGTACACATATTTTCCGAGTGATGGAACCGACACAGGTCCAAACACATCACTGTGCACAAACTCTAATATCTTGTTTTCCCTCTTAGCACCAGAAGGAAAACTCACTCGATTCTACTTCCCATATACACAATGTTCACAAGAATTGAAATCCAAAGGGAAATTAGACATACCTTCTTCCATACCATTTCCATGCAGTATCTAAAGGCCCTTCTCTCCAATATGTCCAATCCTTTGATGCCATAGCATGGTATTTTCTCCAGAGACCGCTAGGAGTTTTGCTCTACTTTCAGGAACCACAAAACTATTACACCCATTAATAACAGTGCTAACCTGAAGCTTGTATAGAGTTCCAATCTGAAATCCTCGCATTAATACCAGTGTTCCCTGAACCATCTTGAAGGTATCTTTCTCGAACACTGTTTTTACACCTGAATCATCCATCTTGCTTATAGAAATCAGATTTATGGCCAATGCAGGAATATGCAGAACACCAGGAAGTGTTCTAATCCTTCCACCTTGCATCTTCAGCATGAATTTTCCACGTTAGAATATTTATTCCTTTCTTTCATCCCCTAAGAATACATCACCACCATCATACTTCCCATACTCACAGAACCACTCCCTATGGGGAGCGAAGTGAAAGGATGCACCTGAGTCAATCAACCATGCCTCATGATATACATGTTTGTTTGAAGAAGAATCCAAATACACATCCCCACCTTCACCCGAGGTGGTTTTTTCCTATGCATAAGGAGTGACATCAAATCCATTTCCTTTCTCAGGAGATTTAGATCTGCAGTCCTTTTTTTAGTGCCCTTCCTTTCCGCATTTCTAGCACACCTTTACAAAATTTCCTGAAGATTTAGATCTCCCACTCGAAACCTTATTCTTGTTTCTATTCTGGGACCTTCCTCATACAGATAAGGCATCTCCATTTTGGCCCTCCATATTTCTCTATCTCATTTCCTCTGACAGCAAGGCTGAGATAATGTCGTCAAAATTCAAGGTAGTTGTATTGAAACCTATCGCAATAACCAGACTATCCCACGAATCTGGTAGAGAACACATCAAACTGATGCACTTACCACATAACAGCTGACTTACCACAGTATTGAAGGCGTTCAGATGCTATATCATGGAGTCTCAATCCTTCATCCTTAGGTTATACAGCTTTTTCCGCAGGAAGAATTTATTCACCAGAGACATAGATTAGTACAAAGTCCCTAGCTTATGCCACAAATTCTTCACCGTAGCTTCCTCAGATACATTCAACAATACTGAATCTAAGGCACACAACCGTATTGTGCTCTTTTCCTTCAAATCCAACTTCTTCCAGTCTTCATCTGACATTTCCATTGGTTTAGTACCCAGATCTACCGCAATCCACTTCAAATCTTTATCCAGTAGCAGATCCTCCATCTTGAGCTTCCACAACTCAAAACTCTGACCATTAAATTTCTCAATCTCTATATTTCCACTACTTGCCATCTTCTTTCACCGCAAGAATCGATCCCACAGATCTCTTACTGAACAGGGTTTACCACAGGCCTGAGGAAAAAACCCCTCAGCAACAAAGGCATCCCCTTGAAGCTGAAACAACTTTGATACCAAATGTAGGTTTTAACCATGTATCTGCAAACGAATCTTAAAATAAAAGAAAATAAAAATAGAGAGAATAAAACATAAAACATATATACACAGAGATTTTCCCATGGATCCCAAATCGGGACTACCAACTTGATTTTTCATTATATTCCTTTTAGTGTTACAACACACACACACATATATATATACACATGTCAAAGCATTCATAAACCCCAACCCATTAATTAGAACATAACAGCAGTTCCCTTGACCATATCTACAAAATACCAGGGGCTGAAAACCATCATGCCCCAAAACCATGTGCAAACCCATGTGCAAAACCATGGGCGAGTCTGCCCACCGAAAAATAGTGTCAAAAAAAATTTCTCAGGGCACTGCCCCAGACCCTGAATAGGGGGGCTATTGTGCCTGGCGCAATGTACAAGGGGGGTTTTCGCCCCCCTGTGACCCCCCCGCACATGCAACTAAATGTGAAAATAATATAATACATACCCAACAAAGATGAGCATCCCAAACTGAATAGTTGGATCGTTGATCTTGCTTACTAAAAATCCTCTTCTATGGCGTTAAAATTGATACTTTGTTTTGATCTTGTCAGCCACCCTATTTTCTTATGCCTTTCCTCAAAAATCAACCATGGGATCTGCACCTTGAATAGGTAGGCCAGTGATCCGATGGATCAGTGGGGCATCTATAGGTATTCGCTCTCCCAGCCAGAGTGCTTCATCATGTACGCGCACCAGCAGTTGGTGCACACAAATATCATTTATCGGGTTGCGCCTAAAATGAGAAACCTGCAATAAGTTTATAAGCCCTTCCTTGTGCAGGCCCAACACCCATCATTTCAGCTCAAGGTGCACAAGGCCCCCCTCATAGGGCACATGATCCAGATAGCACTCAGGCGCAAGCTGCAGAAACTTCCCCACATATGTGATGACGCAATCCTCCATTTTGAGTTGTGGCACTTTGGCGAACGTATCGCCTTCAACCGAGACATTTTCTAGAATTAAGTACATGTTAATGCTCGACTGCACTTTGTCCATATCTTTCAGAATTTTGGTTGATGCCTTGCACGGTGCGACATAGGTCAGAAACCGCAATAATGGGGCCACTTTAACCACATCCTTCTCTTCCTCCATACTGGTCTCAAGGAGTTCCGCCATGGGTCTCTTCTGGCACTCATCTACAAATGAAGCACGTCTTCAGAGTCTTCTCCCTAGGGGATTTACAAGTTCTTGACATCTGACCCTTCTTAGGCTTCGCAAGCACAGGTGTCTTAGTGACCGGTGCAGCAGGATCCTCCCTTGGGTGCGTAGATATCATGCTTGGTGGGATAACGTAGCCAAGACCCCTATAACGCAACTCCTCTTCAAATCCCAAATCCAAAATAGACATAGGCAATGAGTAAGATGCAGAAATCAGAGAGCTCAAGGTCAACAATTCAAATAGAAAGCAAAGGGAAATATTGCGACCCCATAGATCATATTTATAGGTTTGGTGCATATTCAACGGTCTCTTAGGTATTAATGTGTCTCCATAAATGAAAAAACGGTTCCAAATCTGGAAACATCCCCTCATTAAATGCAAACTAGATGCCCCCTTAAATGGTAAAAAAATTGTATTTTCTAGATTTACTATTTCAACAGTTAGATTTTGGCACCTTTGTGACCCAGTAAACCTCCTGGTGCAACTACCACAGGTGAATCACACCTTTTTGTGCATCTTCCATCCTGTCTGTGTAGATCCAAAAATTCAGCCATATAGTCATTTAGTGCACGCAGGGAGATGGTCATCCCTGTATGGCTTCAATCGGGTTCCATTGACATACCTTGGAAGATATTCTTCGCTTAGTGTGGCTAGGTGAACTGCACCTCCATTAGTGATATCCTTAACAATATATGGCACTAGCCAATGCATCTTCAACTTCCCTAGGTGGCACGCAAATTTTCTATCATATAACAAGACCAAATCATCTTCCTTAAACACCTTTTGCTCGATGTGCCTATTATGCCATGTCTTTTCACGTGCCTTCTGAACTTGTTGGTGATAATTGGAAATAAAGCGATCTTTTTCAAATGTGACCAACTGCGAAAATTGTTCCTCCATAACATTTTCTTCTGCCATATTTGTGAATGCTACAATGTGAAGGCTAGGAATAATGTATTCCATTGGAAACATAGCTTCTTGCCCATATACCATCCTTCATGGTGTTCTACCAATAAATTTTTTACATGTGGTCCAATATGCCCATAGAAATGTGGGTACACACTCATCCCAATCATTCTGGTTAGCATTGCAATCTTTGGTAAGCGCGGTCTCCAATATATTGTTGAAATCTTCCACCACACCATTCACCTGTGGGTGATAGGGAGTGCTCTTCTAATGATGCATCTAGAATTCGTTTTCCAATGATTTAATGGTTTCATTCATAAAATGTGTACCTTAATCACTTATTAGAATCTTAGGACATCCAAAGTGAGTCACAATATTCTCGAAGATGAACTATGTAGCTGTATCTGCAATACAATCCTTCACATGCTTAGCTTCAACCCATCTGGTTACATAGTGAGTATCAGTGAGTATCAGTGATTATGTAACATGCATCACTCTTCTTTCCTGGAGGGTTAATAGGTCTAACAAATTATATAGCTCATTTCTCAAATTATTGAAGTGCCACCTGTGGAGGTAAGGGCATCTCATTTATGTGAAACATATTTTCGTTCCTCTGGCATACATCGCATGTGCTGCAATGCGCATAGACATCACTGTGCAATGTGGGCCACCATAACCGAACTCGCAAAATATTTTACACAGTTTCATTCCCTCCATAGTGACCACCGACAACCCCTCCATGAGCTTCATCTAAGATTGTGTGCCTTTCATATTATAGAACATATCTTCGAAGAACTTCATGTGCATCGATCTTGTACAACTGGCCAGCAACAATAGTGAAGTCCGTCGTGCACGCCATGAGATATTTATTTTGCTACACGGTATATTCTTCAGGCACGCTACAAGTAGTCAGGAACTGAATAATATCAGGGAAATGATCATCAACTACCTTGATCGCAAAAAACTACGCATCTGGTAATCCATCCTCCAACTTCGTAGGTTCTTCACCAATCTCAATGCACGACAGATGGTCTAGCCCAACATTCCATCTTCTTGGTTTCACAATGATATCAAAGTCATACTCCTGGAATAGTAAAAACCACCTACAAATCTTCCCCCAAACATAGGCTTATCGACCATGTACTTTAAAGAAGAGTGATCAGTAAAAACCTTGAAATGTCTTCCTAACAGGTAGTGGCAGAATTTCTACAATGCATACACCATCGCTAATCCTTCTCTTTCTGTAGTCGAATAATTTCATTCCAAAGTTGAGATTTTTCGACTTGCATAGGCAATAGGGTGGTCAATATCTCTAGCTCTTGGTTGCGCTAAAACTTCTCTGAGCGCGATACAAGTGGCATCAACATCTACATGAAATATCTTAGACCAATTTGGAAAGACCACTATGGGCATAGTGACCATCTTTTCCTTCAACAATTCAAAATTCTTCTGACATTCCTCATCCCAATAGAATATCGCATCCTTCTTGAGAAATTTCTCCATGGGCACAGTTATTAGTGCATAACCTTGAATGAACTTTCAATAATAACCAATGTGCCCCAATATTGAGTGCAATTATTTGACATTCACAAGCATCGCCAGATTAACAATCACTGCGATCTTGACAGGATCTACCATTAACCCTTTCTGGCAAACAATGTGTCCCAAAAATATCCTGAATGGCACACAGAATATACATTTCTTCAAGTTTAGTGAGATCTGATACTTTCTACAGGTATCCAACATTAAGCGCAGATTTGAAACATGCTTTTTCAATAGCCCAAAAATAGTCCAATCATCAAAGTATACTTCTAGGAACTTATGGATAAAACCCTTGAAGGTAGCTACTACTACGCATGAGAATATGGCAGGTGCATTATTCAATCCAAAGTGCATGATTTCATACTATAAATATCCCCATTCTATTGCAAAGGTAGTCTTACTACGATCTTCTGGTGCAATCTTGATCTGATGGTACCCTGAGAAACCATCTGTGAATGATTAAGCTTCTTTTCCTCCAACATTGTTTAGGATCTCATCAGAGAATGGAGTTGGGAATGGATCATGCACACAAGCATCATTCAACTTTCACAGATCTACATAGATCCTGATTTCTCCTTTTGTCTTCTTGTCTTGCACTACAATGGGACTCACCCAATCAGAATCTTCTATTGGCTCTATGATGCATGTAGCAACCATCTTATCCAACTCTTCCTTCACCTTTTACTTATATTTTGGATTCAATCTGTATGGGAGTTTCTTCACCAGGTGCTCATCAGGTTTCAAAGTTATCTTCATAACTCTAATTTCTCCAATTATTCCTTTAAATTTTGAGAAATTTGTAGGGGACAAGTCTTGATATTCTATCAGTATTTTAGCAACCTTTCCTACTATGTCATCATCCCAATATTCTCCAATCTTTTCCAACTTTGGTTTCTCTTCAGATCCAATATTCACTTGTCCGATATTTAGAGGTTTTGTGGCATCCAGTGAAGTGATTGAGGGCCCAGCAACTCCACATTGTCCCTCAGATTCTGCAATAATAATATTCCTTGGATCTTCTTTATTCCCTTCAACCACCAAATTCATTTAGTTAAAAATATCCTTCATCTGTGCATCCCATGTTGGTGAAGTGCACTCTATCGTTGCCTTTGTGGTGTTAAAGATAAATTCTTGATTATCATGCAATTCTTGACCAATCTTAACAAACCTGCTCTCAAAGCTGAATGTTAGAATGAAACTCTCCTTCAGCGCAGACCATTCACTAGTACCTCGACATAGCTCTGTCTCCAAATACCAATCAGTAGGTACCTTCCCCATTATACCTTCCCCAATGTATGAATGAACATGTGGACCCATTCAGGTATCGGTTCTATGCCCCATACCTCATTCCATTTTGCTAAATCTCTACGCGGATCATATTTTCCATATTAGACTTCTTCCATTCTGACAGTTGGACATTCAAAGTGTAATCTCATCATGTGTGTGCATTCCTCCTAGTTTTCCATGTTTTTTTTATGAGTTTCCCACCATTGTGTTAGAGTAGCGTGTAGGCCAAGATCCAGGGCATGTAACATTAGGGGAATTTTGAGGTCTAAAATGGGCCTCCTAAGGAAATTATAAAATAATAGTGGAAATAATAAAATAATATTTGATTACATCATCAAATTTTGGAGGGAAAAAATAAAAAACTACATTTTCAACTCATATTTTCAACTTATCTCCCAAAGTTTTTACTCAAATTTCGACTGGGAGTACTCGTTGGATGAAAAATTCAATTCCTCATCCAAGGAGTACCCATGTTGCATAATTTCGATGAATCCTGCTACACAAAAAATGAGAAATACATGAAAAACGTGATTCCAAGATCACGCATTGGATTGGTATATCATATTTTTCCAAGAAAACCCTAATGCCACCCTAGATGAAGTGAAATATTTCCTAAAATAACAATTCAATAAGCATAAATCATATGCACAATTGGTTATAGACATGAAAGAGATTAATCAGGAGGTAAATGAATCTGTGTGGGAGGTAGATCTAAGGCTGAAGTGCACTATCAGAGATGGTGGATTCACTATCAATAATATCCAACACAAAGAGTGGTTTATTGATATGTTGCTCCCACATCTGCACCAGCCCTTGGGTCAACATAATATTTCCACCAAGGCTGAGGCTGTGGAGATTGAGATGAAATTAGAAGCTACTCCAACACCTGTTGTGCTTGGAACTCAACAGATTCAGAGTCAGTTAGAAGCAATGCATTTGGAGATTCAGAATCAGTGCAAAGATAAGGGCAAGGAGGTATGCACAGAGGTATGGTGCATAAAATTTAAATTTGTTGGGTAACATAAGGATCAATGTATCGTCTTCAATAATTATCTGAACACTGGAGGACCTAGCCCACTAAAGAGTGCAACTGGCGATATGGTGCATGATCTATCAGGTTACGAGTTTGCATGAAACAAATTTATGTCCATGGTAGGAAAGTATTAGCCTAAGATGAAGCAACTATTTTTTAGATTATTTCTGTCACTAGGACATGATGAAAAACACTGTCGAACTTATGATATGATGTTGGACAAAGATGAAATATATAGAATACAGGCAAAACCTACCTCACCAGAATCCTCGTCTAGGTGCGGTGGATTTCAGAAAAGAGGAAGAGGAAGAGGAGGTGGATCAGCTGGTTGAGGAAGGGGGTGGGTTATTTTCTACAACTGTGGAGATATTGGTCACTATGTGTGTGAATTTCCAAATTTGGCGCGACAATAATGCAGGTATTGTAGACAGTTTGACCATGTAATAAAATATTTCTCTGTTTTAATTACTAAGATGCAGGAGAAAAATACGTAGACCACTAATGATCTGAAATCTGTGAGGAATATCCTAGCGTGAAACTCCTAGGAAGATACTCAAAATTTGAGTACTCTTGCCTTACCATGCAACCAACAAACCCTCCAACTACTAGCCATTTCGACAATGACCTCTTACGCAGACCAAGGTCTCTTCTTCGAAGCAGTATGGGAGGGTGCTAGAACCAAGTTTCCACACCCTAAGGATGAAAATAATGTGGTGGCCCTAAATAGGTTGATTGAAGAACTTATTATAGATCGTAAATAGATGCACACAATTCTAGAACAATACTTGTCAGATTGGCTTGTCACAAACACAGATAATTCATAAACAGATGGATTCCAGGTCAACTTCATCGCAGATATATAATAACAGAAATAGATATTTTTGATGCACAATAACTTAATTATATTATTTCATATATTCAACCATCAACATATATTCATGCATAAATAACATATTTACTCGCGCAGATATAACAGAAGTAGAGTGATCTCAAGCAATAACAGTAAAAAGATAACACAGATACATAACACAAGTGCTTCGCCAAAACTAGTCTCTGTATTAGATTCTAACAGTTCAATACAACAGACTTTTCCCTTACAATTACCCCTTCCGTGAACACATCCAGTGGAGTCCGCACACAATCAATACTAGGTCTCCACGCACACAGCCAGCAGGAGCCTTTCTACCCAACCCAAACTTAAAAAAAGGTATCACAGAAGAATTAACATACTTAGGTTAAAACATTACATCAATTCTAACCTCTTACTTATACTCGAAATATTTATTTATATCCATCTTAGTGCAGAGATATTATGGTCTCAAACCATGGTTTGAGGCCCACAGTTTACCCTTACAACCCATTTACATAAAAGAGGGACTTTGAACCACCCAAATCCCCTTGACCTTTCCACGCAGCGCGCATATGAAAAACTTATACAAAAATTTACCCCAGGGGACCTTTCTCCAACACACAGTGATCCACTTTTTTCCTTTTGAAGCCAAGTCCCTGTATATTTGTATGAAATTTATGATACCACATCCTTAGTGATTTTTTTAACCCATACATAAAATTTGTTAACCTGCATACCAATGCTTTCTTACCCTTCACCGCAAAGCATTCCAGTTTCTTCATATAGATCTCTTCTTCCAAATCCCCGTGAAGAAATGGTGTCTTCACATCCATCAATTCTACCTCAAAATCAAAATTAGTAGCAAAAGATAAAAGTAATATAATACAACCTAACTTGGCAACGAGAGGAAATATCACCATAATCAATTCTCGACACCTGGGAATAACCTTTTGTTACCAACTGAGCTTTTTATTTCTCCATATTTCCTTTTAAATTCATCTTCTTCTTAGATACTCATTTGTTTCCGATGGGTTTCCTTACAACTAGAAATTACACTAGATCCCAAGCCTCATTTTTTTCCAAATTTTATATTTCATCAACCATGGCCTCTTTCCATAGTTGTCCATCCTCTAAAGCCATTACCTCCCTGAAAATTCTGGTATCATCATCAGTAATAGATAAAGAAAAAATTGAACAAAAAATAGATGGATTATACCTCTTTGGCTTCCTTCTCTCTCGAAATGATCTTCTCAAAATTGGAGTGTGTGTCTCTTCCTCTTCTGATTCTTGTTTTGTTGTATAGTTTGATTCTTCCTCCTTCAATTCAAACTCTATATTTTCAGGTTCCTTTGGTAGGAATTCATGTTTAATAACATCCTTCACCTCTCTAAGCACCACATCTCAGTTGTACACAGCTTCCTTTATTTATGAGTTCCAAAGCTTATAACATTTTAAACCATCCTTATACCCAATAAAGATGCACCTTTCAGATGTACTATCTAACTTGGTTCCTTTCTCCTTTGTAACATGTACATATGCATCATAGTCAATTACCCTAAGATGTGAGAAAGAGGGTTTCTTACCAGTCCATACCTCATGTGCAGTCTTCTCCTCCAAATATGATGAAGGTGATCTATTAAACAGGTAACATGCAATATCCACTTCCTTTGCCCAGAATTATTGTCCTAACCTGACACCACTGAGCATGCTTCTTACCTTTTCCATCAACATCCTATTCATTATTTCTACAGCTCCATTTCACTAAGGTGTGTATGGAGTAGTCTTATTTCATGATATACCACATTTCTTACATAATTATTCAAATTCCTTCTTGTAAAACTATCCACCATTATATGTCCTCAACATGTTAACCTTCCTCTCTGTTTGATTTTCCACCAAAGCCTTAAATTTTTTAAACCTTTCAAAGACTTAAGACTTATTCTTGAGGAAATATATCCATTTATTCCTTGAGAAGTCATCTATAAATGAGACATAGTACATAGAGTTAGTCTAAACATATCACTGTGCATAAGCTCTAATATCCTTTTCACCCTCTTAGCACTAGAGGGGAAACTCACCATATTCTACTTCCCACATACACAATGTTCACAGAAATCTAAATTCAGAGAAAAATTAGACATACCTTCTACCATAAAATTATCATGTAGTATTCAAAGTTAATTCTCTCCAATGTCTTCAACCCTTTGATGCCAGAGCATGGTATTTCCTCTAGAGACCACTAGATTTTCTGCTCCACTTTCAGGAACCACAGAACGGTTGCACCCACCAATAACAGTGCTACCCATAATATTGTACATATTTTAAATATTAACTCCTTGTATCAATGCCAATGCTCCTCGAACCATCTTGTAGGTATATTTCTTGAACACTACTTTTACACCTACATCATCCATATTTCTATCCAATCTAGGAATATGCAGAACAACAGGAAGTATTTTAATCGTTCTAGCTTGAAAATTCATCTTGAATTTTCCACGTCTCATGATTCTTACATTCATTTCATCTCCTAAGAAGACATCACCACCATCATATTTCTCGTACTCGCAGAACCACTCCCTATGGGGAGTGAAGTGAAAGGATGCACCTAAGTCAATCAACCATGCCTCATGATCTACATGTGTGCTTGAAGAAGAAGCCAAGTACACATCCCCACCTTCATCTTAGGTAGCTTTCACCTCTGCGGAAGGAGCATCACTAGATCCATTTCCTTTCTCAATATTTTTATATCTACAATCATTTTTGTAGTGCATTTCCAACATACCTTTACATATTTTCTTCAATATTTAGATCTCCCACTTAAAGACTTATTTTCTTTTCCGTTCTGGGACCATCCTATTACAGATAAGGCATCTTCATTCTATCTTTCCATACTTTTCCATCTCATCTCTTCTGATAACAAGGATGATAATATTTCATCAAACTTCAAGGTATTTGTATTGCTAACTATTGCAACAACCATACTATCCCACAATTCTAGTAGAGAACACAACAAACTAATGCACTTATCTTCGTCTACAATTTTTATATCAACAAATAAAAATGTCTTACCATATTATTAAAGGTGTTTATATTCTATATCACTGAGTCTCCATCCTTCATCCTCATGTTATAAATATTTTTCTGTAGGAACAATTTTTTTCCAAATACTTAGATTGGTGTAAATTCCCTAACTTGTCCCATAAATTAGTCATCGTAGCTTCCCCTGATAGATTCAACAATACTAAATATGAGAAACACAATCATATTGTGATTTTTTCCTTATGATCTAACTTCTCCCAGTCTTCTATCGACATTCTTGTTGGTGTCGCGCCTGTATCTACAACAATCCACTGATCTTGGTACACCAATAGATCCTCCATTTTGAGCTTCCATAGTTCAAAAATATTACCATAAAATATCTCAATCTTTATCTTTCCATTGTTCGCCATTTTAAGTCATTGCAAGAATTTATATCACATATCTCCCACTGAATAGGGTCTACCACGAGCCCTAGCAAAACCCCTCAGTAGAAAAGGCGCCCCCTTGAAGCCAAAACTTCTCTGATGCTAAATTTAGATTTTAAATTTGAATAGAAATTACCTACAAACAAATTCTTAAAATATACATATATATATATATATATATATATATATATATAATATATATATATATATACATATATATATATATATATATATATATATATATACAATGGAAAGAACATAAAAAAAATTATACATAGAGATTTTCCCTTGGATCCCAAAATTGGGACTACCAGATTGATTTTTTATTATATTCTTTTCAATGTTACAATACATATATATACATGTTGAAGCATTCATAGACCCCAATCCATAACCCTAGATTAGAACATAATTGTAGTTCCCTTGACCAGATTTAAAAAATACCATGGGTAGAAAACCATTATGCCCAAAACCATGGGTAGGTTCGTCGACAATTTTTAGGTCTATACCCCATCTGTGGGTCTGTCCAACTATTATTAGGGCCGCAAAAACAAAAAATCTTGGGGTGTTGCCCCAGACCCCGTGTATGGGGGCTACCACCCCCTTGCAAACCCCCATACAGGTGGGGAATTTTCACCCCCTGTGACTCCCCTAATATGCCTTATGCAACATATAACACGTAGAGTTATTAATGGAAATAATATAACACATATCCAACAGCCATTTTTATCGGTGAGGCCTAGTTTGGAAAATTGGAGTTTGAAACCTTCCAGTAGCATTTTAAGGAATCAAATGAAATTTTTTTGTTGTGGGAGGGTGGGCCGGGGGGGGGTTCCTCTTCCATCCTACACCTTTATTTTATATTATACACATAGAGACACATAGAGACCTTTCCAATGGTGTAAGAATAATTTCAATCGAAGTTCGTATGCAAACATTATGCCATTTAGAAGTTGAGTTCACCACCATAATTTGAGAGTCCATGTTAGTCTCCACTTTTCATGTAAAAGGGGATAGCCACATGATTTTTATAAATAATAATATAGAATATTCCATATTGTAACTCAGGTTAAGAGTTGAGGTAGTCAAACCTAATCACTAGTAATCTATCGGGTTGTGTTATAACAGAGCCACTTGGAGGAAAAAGGTTTCCATTCTTTCAAGTGCATTTGTTTCATTAATGAGAAAAAATAGTTGAGAGGGATAGGAGATAGACCACAATGAGAGGATTCTTCCATTTTAGTAACACATGGGCCACAAACCATACATCTTTGAACTCACATCCATTTCTATTCAAATAAAGAGAGTGGAGCAACTTTACCTTCTAGTCGGGTTTTCTCTCAAAATGGTTTCCAAGATCATATTTTGTGTAAAATCATGCTTTGTGAGATTTTATTTCATCGTTATCTATTTTATACATAATTTTTATTTTCATGGATATTCAATTAATATTAATCTATAGATCCATAAATCTAAAGAGGAATAAATCCCTAATAGTGTATATTTGAGATTTTTAAATATATTTTTCTCAAATATGTTGTAATGAATCTTCCAACGGAATATCCACCATAGTTTACAAATCATATTGGTGTTTGGGAATGTTTATTTGGGTATATTGTGGATATTTTCAGGGGATCTAGACCAGCTAGGCCAAAAGTCATAAAACCCTAATCATGGCTGACAAATTTGTGAATGGACCTTGTGATCCTGCAGAGGAGAGGTTTTCATGGCTAGAAGCACAAGTTGAAAATACAAGCCATAATATGAATTTTCTCATGTGGGCCCTGAGAAATACGATCAAGATATTTGTAGATGATGGATGTAGAATACATATCATAGGAGAGATCAAAAGATCGGGAAGAAATAGAGAAATATATGAAGAAAGGACCTGAAAAAGATCAACCAAGTTCAAGCGTTTTGAATCATTCACAATCCCTATTCAAAATGGAAGTGAACGTTGATATCAAGTTGTACCAAGGTGAGATCGACGTTGTCAAGTTAAATATCTAGTTGCATCAATTAGAAATGTTTTCCATTGTCCATCATATTGAGGAAGAATAGAAGATTTCATTTTTTGTGGCTGAAGTTAAAGGGCCATGCCTTGACTTGGTGTAAAATCCACACGGAGACCTTGAGGTTGGAGGGAGATCCTGTAGTCACTAAGTGGTAGGATTTAAAAACCCTCATAAAGTCACAATTTTACCCTATTAGGAATGTATAGGACCAGTGGATATAGTGGCACTACTTTTATAAAAATCCAAGGAAGAGTGTCACAAGAGTACACAACAAAGTTCAAAAATATGGACATAATGTTGGGTATCTCCCCAAAGAACATAAATGTACTCCTCAAGTATTTGGGGGTTGTACACAGCCATCTATGGAAGCATTTGATGTCATTCAATCCCAAATCAGCGGACGAGTTTGTGTATAAGTACAATACCTAGAGAACATAGGCTTGAAGAAAGGGAAATCAAGTGGATTGAAGTAAAAGGAGTGTTGAAAAGTCAACAAGAAAATGTATGTCTAACTTATTTTTCCCTTAAATAAAATAGACAATAAATTGTAATCTTATCTCATACCAACTTGTAATAGTTAACTAAGTGAGATATACTTAGTTGGCTCAAGAGTTTCGAGTTGAGGGTCAATGGTGAGGCATGTAGAGAGATTTTATTATTTTGGGGGTCCGGTTGCAGTTAATGCACTATTTTAGAGTGAGTTTAATCAGTTAACTCAAAACAATTGAGCTAAAATGAGATTAATTAGTTCTAGCTGAGTGATCAACTAGTGAGAGTTCAAGTGAATTAAATTAGATTTAATTCAAAAGTAGCGATATACCAAGTGACTGATTATTTGTTATTATTAGTTGCATGTATGTCAAATCTGATGAATACCCAATTGAGAAAAAGGTTAAAGCGAAGTAAACTATAATTTGTATTATTAGAGAACTTCCCAGGTGCAGTTATAAAGCCATAGGATGCCCATGAAGGATTTTGCAGTCAAGGAAGGTTGGAATTTCTATTTAATAAAGATTTATTTTTCCTAGGGTTTGCGCAAGAAAGGCAGGCTAAAGGTGGGCTGAAAATTGGCTATGTGTTGGTCCAATTGTGCCTAGATCAGTGTGAGATGATTGGTAGAGTATATGAGGTTCTTGTGAACACACATGCATTGTATTGTTTCATGATTCCTTGGGTTATTATATAATAGAGATAGAGGGGTTTTGAGCAGTTTCTTTCCCCAAGAAAAAATTGTGTTGTGCGATTGATTTACTTCAATCCTCTTACTTGCATGTGATTAAGAGATCAAGATTTATATTCCACAAATATTGTAGAAGGATTTTTTTTAGTACATTGCATGATCAGATTGAATCCATTGGTGTAATTTCTATATGGTATTAGAGCACGAGGAATCACAATAGTGGATAATAAATTGTGTTTGTGTTGAACAATATTCAAATTTGCAGATACATTATTTGGAGCTAGTAGCAGATCAAGATGTCTTTAAATGGATTGAGACTCGAATATGCACTCATGGGAAGTTTGAATTATATTTCATGGAAGAACATAATGGAGGTAGTGTTGGAGGAAAACAGGTTGAAGGAATTCATAGATATTGATATTTCGAAGTTCGCAGTAGTAGATGCCCAAATTATTGATGCATGGCAAAAGAAGGTAACAAAGGCGAGGAGGATCTTATTAGAGGGAATTAGATATCATATTTTCTAGAGTCTCCATGGAAAGGAAACTCCATATGTTATGTGAAAGGCCTTGACAGATATGTTTCAAAGAACCAGTGACCACATAAAATTTTCACTCAAGGACAAGCTCAGGAAAATCAAAATGGAGAAGGGCGACACAATCTAGAAATACTTGACCAAGTTCACTCAGTGTTAATATGAGCTTGGGATTTTTGGGATTACTATAGTTGATGATGAATTGGTGAGCCTAGCACTTCTAGGCCTTCCCAAGAGCTAGCATAGTTACTAGGACTCTATGAATGGGAGGGAGAAGTTACGAGATTTGGAGTGACTATGGTCAGATTTGGTATAAGAAGAGTTTCAGCGGAATACCAAGGATGGATCCTCATCCAAGATTTATGATGAGGAAAATTGTGCCCTATCTAGTAAGGCAAATAAGGGGAAGGGGAAGAAGTCTTATTCCAAATCTGAGACCAACAAATAAGGTAAGAAGCGAGACATGTCAAAGGTGAAATGTTTAAACTGTCATGATCATGGAAACTATGCCAAAAATTGTCCACAAAATAATAAGAATAACAAGAAGGCTCCGGGAGCTGCAACGGGTGAAGATTTTGCATCACAGTTTGAGTTAGACTTCTCTCTCATTGCATGCATGGTGTCAAATATGATGGGATCTATCTGGTACTTGGATAGTGGAGAATATATCCAAATTACTGGAAAAAAATAAATATTTAGTAGCTTGGAGGAGAAGGATCTTCAGATGCACATCGATATGGGTGATGACGGGAGGTATAACACTGCCAGGATTGGTACAACTAATTTCCAGAGATGGTCTGGCAAACCTTTCACATTAAAATATTGCATGCATGTACAAGGTTTGAAAAATAATTTAGTTTCAGTTGCTATGTTGGAGGATCTTGGATATGATGTTGTTTTCAGTGAAGTAAAGGCGTTCCTTCATCACAAAGCCACAGGACAGGTAAAGAATATTGGGGTTTATGTGAAGAACCTCTACAAACTTGATGTAGATGGATGTGCAACATTGAGTAGTAAAGCAGATGAGGTGGTGAGTCGGGATACTGATGAGTTATGGCACAAGAGGTTGGGTCATATACACCACAGTGCTTTGAGGATCATGTAGAAGATTTATAGAGGTGTTCCAAAGGGTGAAATTATGCAGATAGACACATGCAAGGGATGTACCATGGGGAAGTATACAAAGGCTACCTTTCATGAGAAGGAGAAACGAGCAACATAAATCCTTGAGAGAGTTCACTCATATGTGTGTCGACCATTCTTTATAGCTTCCATAGCAAAGCATAGGTATTATGTGATTTTTGTTGATGATATTTATAGAAAGTGTTGGATATTATTTCTACAGAAGAAAGATCAGGAATTCTCCAAGTTTTGTTAGTTCAAAGAACTGGTAAAGAAATATATAGGGAATAAGGTGAAGGCTCTAAGGAGCGAAAATGGTGGTGAGTGTATCTCTAATGAATTCAAGAACTTGTGTGCCAAAGAAGCAATATGAAGAGAATTGATTTCACCTCATAACCCACAACAAAATGGGGTTGTAGAAATAAATAACATAACAATTTTGGGAGCAACACATGTTACATGATCAGGGCCTAATGTTTCATATGTGGGTAGAGGTATGCAACCACTACAAAGAAAAGACCCTCTAGTGGATGTTTTTGAGAAACCCCATATAAAAATACCCAGACATCTATTTGTAGCAGCGGTTACTAGAGGAGGTTGGCAAGTGGAGGTTTTTGTGGATGTTTTTCTTCCAGTGTGTTTATCATCCTAAACCGCACTAGTACGTTCAACTAGATAAAGCACCATTGTGCACAAAACATTGGCACACCGAGTCACCATGCGCTTGGTACAAACCTGCCCAGTGTGTCTTATTACTGTAGTGCACTGGTGCTTTAAAAATATTCTGCACCGGTGCATCGTAAAACCTCATGCCAAAACTGAAACAACCTGGTGCGATTTTAAGAAACCGCACCGGTGCGCCTATAAAACCTATGCACCGGAACAGGGTTCAGCAAAAAAATATTACAACCAAAAATCCACATTTTTAACTTTATAGTGCTCCAGAGCTCTCAAACACTGATGCAAATTTACCTTGTGTGAGGTGCCCTGCCATCGATGCTCCCATTGCATGCACTGCTTCTATCCATTGCCCATCATCTCCATTTTGAATTTTGTAAAATGGTGGGCAAATTTAGTTTTGCAAATTCTACAGCCAATATGCCTCCTTGATGGCTAAATGTATAGGCATTTTCCTTGTTTTCCATAACTAAACCTTTTAGTGGATTATTTTTGTAAAATAGCTTAAAATTCACCTTATTTAAAATTAAAAAAACCCGCGCGGTGCGCTTGAGTCGTTCGGCTCGCACCAATTCGTGGTGCTACCTATAAATTTATCGTACCGCAACAGGTGCTAACGGTATCTGCACTGGTTTCAGGGCGGTACCGAAACGATGCATCGTGATTTTTTTAAATTAAAAAAAAAGTGTGGTTTGGTCGGTTACCTGGCCGCACTGTTAACCATGTCGAATTATAGGAATGCAGTGCGTTGACGGAAATATCCATCCCGGGGCAGGTAATTTTTTCAGTGCACCACATTCCGGCAATTCATCATGGTCAACGATGTGACTGGGTAGACGACCGCACCATTGACTATGTCAAGAGGGTGATGTGCTTCCTGAAATATACACCCTAGGGCATATATTTTAGGAAGCGCACCGCCCTCCTGACATTGGTACATAGTCAACGGTGTGATCTATTATACCACTGCACTATTGACCTTGTAACAATGCCAGGAGGGAGGTGCACTGAAAATTTCCAAGTGCACTGCCTCTAGTGCACGACAAAAAAAAGACGCACCGTTACCAGTGCATGCCTATTTTTTGTGTGGAACTGACTATTTTTTATTTTTATTTTTCAAAAAAATTATATATGTATATTTCTAAATACATGTCTCATTTAATAAAAAAATTATATTTAATATGTCAATAACTCAGCGACGTGAAAGGATAGAAGAGAGGGAACAAAAGCAACAACAGGTGGACCAGTATAACATGGTTCTCATGTGGAAGGCATGAGAGAGGGAGAGAGATGCGTAGCCTCTTCCTATTACAGCAGCTACCCAAGGGCTCATAAGACAGGTAGGCCTCCTCAAGTTATATGAGGAGGCTACATCCCTAAAGGGCCATGATGTGTTTTTGTGACATCTTATCCACAAGTGGAATGCCCACTTACAGGCTTTCCAGGTTGGTCCTAACCAGTGGTACGTGCCCACTGAGGAGGAAATCTATTTCATTACTGCCCTATCGAGGAGAGGGGTGGATTTTCCCTCGTTCCCAGAGGTCCCAATTAGCTATGCAGCAGGGAGTTAGTTGGTGTATTCCCATAGATAAATTAGCACGGATATATTGTCTCCTTCATATTTTTAAGTCTCTGAAGGTCAGTTATGTATTTCTTCATTTGGTAGAGAGGAGGTGAGGTTCCTCTCACTTCTGATTTCAACCATTTCACACAACACCAGCGACGGGAAATGCATTAGTTGTCTGCTTCTATTTTATGTTGATTCTTTAGTACAGAAGCCACAACTTGTGAGGTGGTCTGCCATTTTTTTGTGGTAGTTCTGTACAGCTTTAGATAGATTTCATGCTCATGCACAAGGGAGGGTGAACTTCTATTTTTCTTCAGAGATTTTTTTTTTTTTTAGAGGTTTCCAGAGACAAGGCCTGCTTTTTTTCAATAGCCTTGTAGGTCGATGTTGCATGTACGGATGCAGATGTGGGGATGGATGATTCCCAAGAGGGGCGAGTCTGAGTTTTCCACGAGGATATCGCATGATGCACTCAAGTTGATAGCCAGTGTGGATGAGCATCCCTTCGTTCTGGTCCCCTGTCTATATGTTGGTTTGGATTGGCGAGGGTGTGCCAACTTGCTCTTCACAGATGATGAGCCCTCAGATGATAGAGGTTATATTATTGTTTTATTTAAATTTATTCTAACATGTTCTTTAACTTTTTTTTATTAAACTGTTTAATGAAATTGTCTAACTATTGTTGTGTACTTATATATATTTTGCAGACATTGGGTCATTTGATGGCGATGAGATGCTAGCGCCACCAAATGATCCAGGTGTAGATCCTGATGAAGATCAGAATATGGCAGATGTCGAGGATCAGGCTAGTGCAGACAAACCATGTCCTCATGGTGTGTCGGTATCGCATTTTGCTAGGCGAAGGCTTGACACTAGATTGAGGATGGAGTTGGGCAACCAACTATGTGCACTGTTTGTGGAGGAAGGAGTCAGGCCTGCCACTATGAGATATATACAGTCTGATGCTAGACTGGTACAAATGTGGAGAGGCATGCCACGTGATATGTTCACCCTGATGTGGCATTTCGTAGGAGCTACAATCTTAGTTACGCAATTGAGGAGGGCTCTTCGACGTAGGGGTGGTCGAGACATAGTACGTCGACAGTCCGCGAGTAGCGACGTATCATCTAATGATCATGATCAGGGGAGTGATCATCGTTCACCTCACACCGCAGATGAGAAACTTGCAACATCCACTAACAGTCATGCTGGAGAGCAGGCTGGACCATCGGCCATGTCGAGTCAGCAACCTGCATCATCCAATAGTACTCATGATCATGAGCAGGTTAGACCATCGACCATGTCGAGTCATCAAGATGAGAAGCCGATAATTGATCCTGATCAGCACGAGGCACCACCAGATCAATGGGCACGTGATGATTGACATGTATTTGAGCTTGTCCAAGTTGCACCATTGTCTGAGCAGGCCTCAACTAGTACTACTATTAATGATGTACGACCAGCTGATATTTGAAATTTATATTACAGTTTTATATTTTTTACATTACACAGTTTTATGTATATATATATATATATGGTCCATGTATTTTATGTTCATGTTGTAGTTGTACTTAATCTACATGTTGGTGATCATCATGATGTGTATATTGTTAGGTCATGTTAGATATGTTCATTTAATGTGCATCTTGCAGATAGATGTGTATGTGATAGCAGTTATTTGACATGAGATGCATATTTGATGTTTGTGTTGTGATGATGTTATACAATGCTAATTGTGTTTTGTTAGCTGATCATGATCACGATGATTAGATGATGTTAGCGAATTTGAATATGTTTTTTAGTTGAATATGATGTTTGTACGATGGTTATCATGATTGTCATGCTTATTTAACTTAATATCAAATGATCATGATATTTTTTAATATTATGTCGTGATTGTAATTGAAATTTTAATTTTAATTGTATGTAAAATTGTATTTGTATTTTTAATTGTAATTCTAATTCTAATTGTATGTAAAATATTTGTAAAATTTTAATTGTAATTGTAATATTTAATTTATTGTGAAATGATTGTAATTGTAATTTTAATTGTAATTGTATATATGTAAAATTGTAAAATTGTAATTGTAATTCTAATTGTATGTAAAATTCTAAAATTGTAATTATATTTGTAATTGCAATTTTAATTGTAATTGTATGTAAAATATTTGTAAAATTTTAATTGTAATTGTAATATGTAATTTATTGTGAAATGGTTGTAATTTTAATTTTAATTGTAATTGTATATATATGAAAAATTGTAAAATTCTAATTGTAATTCTAATTGTATGTAAAATTCTAAAATTGTAATTGTATTTGTAATTTTAATTTTAATTGTAATTGTATGTAAAATATTTGTAAAATTTTGATTGTAATTGTAATATTTAATTTATTGTGAAATGATTGTAATTGTATATATGTAAAATTGTAAAATTGTAATTGTAATTGTAATTGTTTGTAAAATTCTAAAATTGTAATTGTAATGGTACATATGTAAAATTGTAAAATTGTAATTGTAATTGTAAATTTTATGTAAAATTCTGAAATTGTAATTGTAATTGTATGTAAAATTCTAAAATTGTAATTGTAATTGTACGTGAAATTGTAAAACTGTGATTGTAATTGTAATTTTAATTATATGTAAAATAATTGTAAAATTTTAATTGCAAATTATCAAGTGAAATATTGATTTTAACATTAGCACAATGCAAATTTCCAATTAATTCAAAATACATATTATAATGTTTCGAAAAAAAAGTCATATTAGTTATAAGGTAGTTAAGTCCTCTTCTTTATAAAAATCCATCTTAAAAATTATAAATATTGATGAAATAACACATGTACCATATCACTCTCGGTTCTCATGATCACCCTCATTATCTTCCAGCTCACATGGCATGATAATAATATTTTTCTCAAAAATATGTTTTGATCTAGGGTCATGTCTCAATATGAACCACTAATCCCTATCCAACACATATGGGTAAAAAAACACCTGGTTGCAGTGTTTCGGGAAAACATAGGGCGCATTAGTTTCATCCCACATCTTTCTAGAGTTGATACATATCAGCCTACTATCATGATCTTCCTTTACATTATTCTGATGAAAGGTGTCCCACCACTTGCACCTAAAAATAACACATTGGAAAGAAGATAAAACCACTTCAATGATCTCTTGTATCTTTCTGACGTAACCTAATGTCCCTCGTACTAGGTTTTTATCACGGTGGCTAGATCGACTAGATTGATCAAACTCGACTTCCACTCCACAGTCTTGTGTCATGTGTCCATCATTGGCATTTTCTGTGTGAAAATGGTTTCCATATGCCCACATAGATGGGAACAAATGCACCGAAAAAAAATTTAAAAAATCATAGTGTCATGTGTCTTATTATAACCCAACAGTTAGAATATGAAATATAGATGTAATTACATTTGAAAGGTGCATTATTAAGTTTCAAATGTACATATAAATTAAATAGATTATTACCGAGTTATTGCACCCAATCCCTACGTTTAGCGCATCCTCTTCAGCATGCGGGTAACGACCATTTGCACCGTTTTTCTCTCTGACTTGGTCAACAACCCAACTGTTGGGGAATATTTTTGGAATATTTTATTTTAAATGATGGGGATAAGGCACACTTCTACAATTCAACCGTCTGAATTCTTTCCTGTCACTGTCCCATTTCATCCTCATTTGTTCGTACAATGTGACCCACGGTTGTGTCGCTTCGGAATTGTAAAGAATGAATTTATTGATTTCTTCAATTTTTGCATTCGCTGATGAAATCAAACCAAAATTATATAGTACATAGAGATCAAAATATACATTATATCGAAGTTCAACATGAATATTTACTTTGTGTAAATTTGAAAAATTATAAGTCGCTTATTCTTTAACAAACGCTTTTTTCCATTCATTTGGAGCAACTCCCCTTCCCTTTTGTCTTCATCCCTTTCATCATCCCAAATCACCGCACCTGGTCTATTGTCGATCTTCTTGATGTACTCACTGGAATAATATAAAGACTCATACGATATGTACCCCTCTGTCATAGACCCCTCGGGTTTTTCCCTTTGTCAAACAAAACCTTTCAATTTCTTCATGTACCTCTCCAAGAAGAACATCCAACGACAAGAAACCACCCCAAATAATTCAACCTTATCTACTAGGTGGATTAGAAGATGAACCTACAAGTCCATGAAACTTGTCAGCAGTTCCTTCTCAAACATACAAACAATCTCAACTATCTCTTGATGCCACCGTGTAATGTTAGCCACGTGAATATCCTTTGACGTGATCCAATGTAAAAATGCAGATAATTTAGATATGGCATGTCCTAGGTCTTGAGGGAATTCATGTTTCACACACCCATGCACGAACAAAGGATAATGACACTGCAAAGTTATAAACATGTGCAATAATATACAAAATTATTTATGTTTTATTATCCCTGCATGGGATAAAATTTATTAATATAACAAATAATAAAATCATGCTTTTGACATTATACATAATCTTAGAAGATTCAAATGGTCATGCGATTTCAACCCCGAAAAATGGTCATCCACGGTGAAGCAGTGCCCTAGTGAAGACTCGTATGAAGATGGCACCCTCACACCCATTATAACTTCCTTTGCCAAAGAAAGATAATCTTTTTTTAAAATCCATGGGACATCATCTTCTTTGAAATACCATGAATTAGAGGGACCAGTTCCTGCCTATGATCATGTACTTACTAATCGTCTTGGCCAATGTTTCTTTTTAGTTTTTGAAGTAATAAGATCTTTCCTAACAACCAATGTGTCACTTTGTTTCAATGATATGTGCCTCCAAAAATAACATGAAACATTTTTAAATATATGCATAGGATCTAATAAGTGGGTAATCTTAAGATGCTCCCAATATGTGAGGTTATAAAATATAGATTTCCTTTTCATCCCAATGGGAAATTTCTCAACATAGGTGTTAAATAATTTTGTATCATCGAACATAGGCTCCCCATTTGAATCGAACATTTCTATGAACTCCTTCTCCTTCTCTATCTCATTGTTGAGATTCAACAAGAAGATCCTAGTGAAAATTATGCACCTACACTAGGATGGAGCCTCGAGCTATTTTTAGGTGGATATCTATTTATAGATGCATGAGAAAATTCTATTTATAGATGAGGTCTATTTATATATGTATGTGCAAGTTCTATTTATAGATTTCATGTCTATTTATAGATGCATGTCGACTATTATTATCCCTTAATAATAGTTGGACAATAAATAATAATATATTCTCAATTTGCACTTGGAAATAGTTAACTGAAGTGGTAAATCAGTTAGCTATAGGAATTTAAAATTGAGTGGTTGGTTGGTGGGACATGCAAGTGGACTTAGTTGGAACTGAGCGATTCGATGTTGTAACAGAGTTGGAAGTGTAGTTATGAAAGTTGTAAAGTAGTTTAACTCAGTTAAGTGAGTTAAACTCAGTTGTGCTAGTTGTAACTGAAGATACACTAGTGAGAGATAAAGTGAATTAATTATTGATTAATTCACAATCAGTGGCCTCACATGCAACTGAAGATTTACTACTGTTAACTACATGCATGTCAGATCCAGTGGAGACCCAGTTGAGATGTAGGTGAAAGGGACAGTTTGACTATCAGTTGTGACATTATTGGGTGCACACATGCGAACACACACACATTGGATGTGCCAATGAGGGTTGATCAGTTAAGGAAAGCATGATTCCATTCATTCAAGGATTGCTATCAGCTGGAATTGTGAAGTAGAGGCAGGTTGTCTGGAGGACGTAAACTGGCTAAGGAACTTGTCAATTTTTGTATGAGAGTGTGTGACAATTGTATGATGTATTGAGAGCTCTTGGATTGGAGCTTTATATGAGATTGTTTCATAATCCATGATATATACATAATATATGATAGTGGGGTTTTTAGCTTTAAGGTTTCTCGGTAAAAACATATGTGTTATGTGTGATTGATATTTCTTCATGATATTGCTATTGTTGATTGTGTTTTAAATTTCGTAAATATTTTGTAGAAGCGATTATGTATTTAATATTGGCATATAATTGTTAGATCAGGAGACTCCAGGAAATACATATTTTAGATTAAATTTCTACATGGTATCGGAGCACAAGAGATTGCAATTTTTAAGCAAGATTTGAATTTGTTGGTGGAAAGAATTCCAATTTGAAGAAAGACTTTCTTGGTGATACAGCTGAGTTAACATTGAAATGGCTTTCAATGGCTTGAGGTTATATTATGCACTTGAGGGAAACTCGAACTACATTGCTTGGAAGGATAGGATGGAGGCAGTGCTCGAAGATAATGGCTTGAAGGAAGTCATTGACAATGATGTTCCTAAGCCTACTTCGACAAATGTTGCATTACTTGATGCATGGCAAAAGAAAGTGGCAAAGGCAAGGAGGATTATGTTGGAAGGTGTACGAGACCAGATTGTCGCAAGCCTTCATGGGAAATCCACACCATATGCTATGTGGAAGGCTTTGACGGATCTTTTCCAAAGTAGCAACAACCATAGGAAATTGGTGCTCAAAGATAAAATCAGGAAGATCAATATGGAAAAGGGCGACAACATTATAAAGTATCTCACGAAGTTTGTCCAATGTCGGGATGAAATGGGGAGTGTCGGAATAACTGTTGCTGATGATGATTTTTGAGCTTGGATCTTTTGGGACTTCCTAAGAATTGGCACAGTTATGAAGACTCTGTCAACGGAAGGGAAAAATTTTTGAATTGGGAACGACTGTGGTCATAACTGGTGCAGGAGGAGTTCAGGCAAAACACCAGAGATGGCTCTTCATCAAAGCATGATGATGAAGAGGATTGTGCTTTGGCTGCCAAGGCAAGGAAGAGGAAGGGGAATAAATTCCATTCTAAATCTGATTCTAAAGGCAAGAAGATGGATTTGTCCAAGGTGAAGTGTTTTCACTGTCACGAACATGGGCATCTCACTACTAACTTTCTGCAAAAGAAGAAGAACAAGAAGGATGTTGGATCTGCAGATCGTGAGGCCCTTGCCTCACAATTTTAACTTTAATTCTCCTTGATCGCATGCATGGTGTCAAGTGCATTGGGATCGATGTGGTATTTGGATAGTGGCGCTTCCTTCCACATGACGGGAGATAAGGAGCTTTTCAGTGACTTGGAGGAGAAAGATCTCCAAATACATATAGATATGGGCGACGATGGACATGCAACCAGAATCGATACCATTACCTTTAAGAGGGAGTCAGGTAAACCATTTCAATTGAAAGATGTTATTCATGTTCCACGTCTGAAGAAAAAATAAGTCCCAGTCGCAATGTTCGAGGACAGAGGCTATGACGTTGTTTTTAGCGATGGAAAATATTTCCTGTGGCATAAAATAATGGGTCAAGCCAAGATGATAAGTATTTGAGTTAACAATCTCTACAAGATGGAGGTAGATGGTTGTGCTGCGATGATGGGCAAGGAAAAAAAAATGGTGAGCCGGGATGAGGGCGAATTATGGCGCAGGCGATTGGGCCATCTTCATCATGGAACCTTGAAAGTCATGCAACAAATATCTACTGGACTTCTAATGGGAACACTTTCTCAGTTATATCAGTGCAAGGTTGCACCATGGGGAATTATGTAAAGTCCAACTTTCATGAAAAGGAGAACCATGCTTCGGGGATCCTTGAGAGAGTTCACATAGACATGTGTGGACTGTTCTCGGTTGCTTCAACAGTAAAACATAAGTACTATGTTATTTTTGTTGATGACTTTTCTCATAAATTTTGGATCTTCTTCATGCAAAAGAAAGATCAAACATTCTCAAAGTTCTATGAGTTTAAGGCATTGGTGGAGAAATAGTCAGGGAAGAAAGTGAAGGCTCTGAGGAGCGATAATGGTGGAGAATACATCTCTAAAGAATTCAAATACTTCTGTAGTAAAGAAGGAATTTGAATATAAATCATAGTGCCTCATAACCCACAGCAAAATGGGGTTGCAGAGAGGAAGAACAGAAAGATCGTGGGTGCAACACGAGCAATGTTGCATGATCAAGGCCTACCAATGCATTTGTGGGCGGAAGCATGCAACACTGCGGTTTATGTGCAAAACCGTTGTCCTCATAGAGTACTTTCCATGAGTACACCTGAAGAAGCTTTCAGTGGTAAGAAACTGGATGTTTCACAATTTAAGATTTTTGGATCATTTGTTTATGTTCATGTGACCAAGAATGTCAGGAAGAAGCTGGAGCCGACTGCTAAAGTTGGGATTTCTATGTACTTGAAGTTGGGATTTCTGTGGGGTACACAGAAAAACCCCATAATTATCGTGTGTATTTTCCTAACAATAAGATGATTGTTATGTGATGAGATATGAAATTCAATGAGGGGAAATCCATGCGGTTGTCGCTTGAGAGGGAGCTATACTTGCATGCAGAGGAGGAATTGCTAGTTCCCAAAGATGAGCCTCTAGATGTGGATCAACCACAGGAGGAGGTTCATGGAGTGGAGGATTTCACTCACGTAGAGACAAACATCAGAATTGGCAAAAGGCATGCCACAGAAGCTGATAGGCTGAGACTTGATGTTGCGCAAAATGTAGGAGCCCCTACTTCACAGTGCAGACAAAGACAATCTCGTGACCGATTTACTGGATACATGGCTCTCATGAGAAAATGTATTGTGACTAAGCCATATTTTTTTCAAGAAGCAGTGCAGAAGCCCACATGGGTAGATGAAATGGTGGAGGAGTATGACTCCATTGTCAAAAATAGTGCTTGGGAAATTATTCCAAGGCCGGTTGATAAATCAGTGGTAGGTTCGGGATGGTAAAGCAAGCTGCTAATGGGAATGTTGAGAAATACAAGGCCAGATTTGTGGCTCGGGGCTTCTCACATATCAAGGGGATAGATTATGAAGAAACCTTTGCACCTGTCACAAGGTATTCTTCCATAATGACCATCCTTGCTCTCTTAGCACAGATGGGCTGACGCATTCATTAGATGGATGTGAAAATTGTATTTCTCAATGGGATCATTGAGGAAGAGGTGTACATAGAGCATCTCGAAGGATGTGAGATCTTCAGTAGCGATTCGCATGTGTGTCAACTCAAAAGAGCATTGTATGGGATAAAACAAGCACCCCGTGCTTAGTACACTCGTATAGACAGCTATTTCACCGGACTGAGCTTCACCAAAAGTGAAGTGGATACAAACCTATACCAAATTGTGGTGGAGGGTAAGATTTTGATCATTTTTCTTTATGTTGATGATTCAATATTGATTGATGATGAGCAGTTGATACACTCATGCAAGGAGGACCTTGCAAAGGAGTTTGAGATGAAGGATATGGGCCTCCTTCATTATTTCCTTGGATTGGAAATATGGCAGCAAGATGGTGAAATTTTTGTGTCTCAAGGCAAGTATGTAAGGGAGATACAAGGTAAGTTTCATATGGAGGGCTGAAAAACCATGTATACTCCTCTTCCAGGAAACTGGAGGAAAGAGGATGCTACTTCTGGAGAGGTATTGGATGCTATTGTCTATCGACAGTTAGTGGGTTCTTTAATGTATCTATTGAACATGAGACCGAACATTTGTTATCCGGTTAACCAACTGATTCAAGCGATTGTTAAGCCTATCGTGATCTTTTGGAAGGCGGGCAAGCATGTCCTAATATACCTGAGGGGCACATTTGAGTATGGTTTATGGGACAGACAGATGGATGAGGTGAAGTTTCATGGCTTCACGGATGCAGATTGGGCAGGCAGCCCATCGGACAGAAATAGCACATCAGCGGGGATCTTTAGCATTGGATCTATAGTTTTTTCTTGGTACATCAAGAAGCAGAGATCCGTGGAACTCAGTTCAGCGGAAGCGGAATACATGGTAGCGATTCAAGCTGCATTTAAGGCTATCTGGATGAGAAAGATCTTTGTTGTTTTTTTTGTTCTCATTTAGATCAAACTGTGATTCATTATAATAATCAGAGTTGTATTAAACTCTCGATTAATCATGTGTTTCATGATAGATATAAGCATATATATATCAGGTATCATCATATCAGAGATTTTGTGCCGAGGAATATCATGTTGCTTCAGTAAATTCCTACAGAAGATCAGGATGCAGATATTCTGACGAAGGTGCTCACCAGGATCAAACTCGAATACCATAGAGACATGATCGAGGTGAAGGATAATCCCTTTCTTGTTGAGAGAGAGTGTTGAGATTCAACAAGAAGATCCTAGTGAAAATTATGCGCCTACACTAGGATGGATCCTTAGGCTATTTTTAGGTGTATGTCTATTTATAGATGCATGAGAAAATTATATTTATAGATGAGGTCTATTTATAGATGTATGTGAAAGTTCTATTTATATATTTCATGTCTATTTATAGATGCATGTCGACTATTATTATCCCTTGATAATAGTTGGAAAATAAACAATAATCTATTCTCAATGAGCACTTGGAAATAGTTAACTGAAGTGGAAAACAAGTTAGCTATAGGAATTTTGAGTTGAGTGGTTGGTTGGTGGGACATTCAAGTGGAATTAGTTGTAACTAAGTGATTTGAAGTTGTAATAGAGTTGGAAGTGTATTTATGAAAGTTGTAAATTATTTTAACTCAGTTAAGTGAGTTAAACTCAGTTGTGCTAGTTGTAACTGAAGATACACTAGTGAGAGATCAAGTGAATTAATTATTAATTAATTCACAATCAGTGGTCTCACATGCAACTGAAGAATTACTATTGTTAACTACATGTATGTCAGATCCAATGGAGACACAATTGAGATGTAGTTGAAAGGGAAATTTTGACTATCAATTGTGACATTAGTGGGTGCACACATGTGACCACACACACATTGGATGTGCCAATGAGTATTGTGAAGTCAAGGAAAGCAGTATTCCATTCATTCAAGGATTGCCATCAGCTGAGATTTCACAGTAGAGGCAGGTTGTCTGGAGGTAGTAAATTGGCTAAGGAACTTGCCTGTATGACAGTGTGAGACAATTGTATGATGTACTAAGAACTCTTGGATTGGATATTTTTATGATATTGTTTCATGATCCATGATATATACATAATATATGATAGTGGGGTTTTTAGTTATATGATTTCCTAGTAAAAACATCTGTGTTATGTGTGATTGATATTTCTTCATGATATTTCTATTTTCGATTGTGTTTTAAATTCTGCAAATATTTTGTAGAAGCGATTTTGTATTTAACAGTGGCATATAGTTTTTAGATCAGGAGAATCTAGGCAATACATATTTTGTATTAAATTTATACACTCATATGCTCTAAGCTATTCAGCTGGTGTCGTTATTGGAGGCCTTTGGGTCCTCTTTCATTTACCATTGAAATCAGATGTTGCTCTTCTGTAAGGGTGTTCTTCTGGGAGGAATACCCTCGAGCAGTCATACACTGGCTTTTGCAGGTTGTTGGACCATCTAGCTTTTAGAGAAGGTCCACAACATTTACAACCAAAATACCCTTTTGTTACAAGACTTGCGAGATTATTGTATACAATTTATATGCATGGCATGTTAAATAATATCATGAAGATCATAACAATTACAACCAATTAAATAACTAATATGCAAAAGAATATGGTTACATATATAAACAAATAAATAAACATGTAATTTACCATAGAAAACTCTTGAGTTTGGATAACCATGTGTCGTGTAAGCACATATGCCATACAATGTAAAACTCCTCTCTGCTGCGATGGGTCTTGATACATCGTATACGTTTATCCCATCCCATAATTCCTTCAATTCATCTACCAGTGGTTGTAAGTAGACATTCATATTCTTCACTTGTCTTATAATAGGGACTATGAGAGCCAACATAATATGTTCATTCTTCACAGACAACCATGGGGGAATATTTTTATTGATCACTACTACAGGCCAAACAGAATAGTTGGTGTTTTGGAGGGAATATGGGTTGACACTATCCATGGATATGCTGAGTCATAGACTTTGTACTTCATCCTTGAATTTTTCGGGCCATGTATCCTCTATATGCTTCATGGCTATTGAATCAGTTGGCATTTGCATAAATCCCAACTCACTTCCATGTGAGGCATGCCATCCCTAAAACATAGCTAATTCTTTGCAATGAAAGATCCTTTGAATCCTTCATATTATAGGCATGTGCCTCAATATCTTAAAAGGAGGACCATGTGATTTACCCTTCTTTTTTTATTTATCATACTTGTCATGCCCACATTTCGTGCATATCTCTTTGTATTCATATTATCCTCTATATATATTACAATCATTTTGGCATGCATGATATGATATGTACTCAACAGCCAACATTTTCAAAAATTTCTTTGCATGTTCGCAACTATCGGGCAAGACATTATCACTTGGAAGAACCTTATCTTTGAATGACCTCTAGTTGGGGATCATGGAAAATATTTAATGTACATTAATGTCGATATAATTATTAACTTTTATAAAATTGACCATTTGTAATGTTCATTGTGTGATTATATTTGTCAAATTTATATAAGGGAGGGCTTTATGGTAAATTACCTCAAAATTTCCAAGAAACATGCATTCGACAAGAAAAAATTTTATTTCAAGTTTTACAGTAACATCATTGTCCCCAACTGGGTAGACTTTGACTGACCTCCAGGTCCAAAGAGAGGGGTGGTGGAAGCAAATTTAAGGCTTTCAAAAAAGGTGTCAGCGATATGAGCATCATCCCCTAGCTGATCATCATTTTGGAATGCATCTAACAAAATTTACTCCATGGAAGTCATATCCCTTAATTAATCATCCATACCAACCTCTATTTGATTTCTTCTATTTCCAGCTTGTGAAGAACTACTATTGTTGTATTCATTCCTAATTGGTGAATTTGGACGTAGTAGGAATTGAATCGGTGGTTGATTCAACCATTCTTGGTATTTTTCCTCTCCTATTTTTTCTCTTAATTCAACCTTCTCTCAATTTGACATTATCGTGGGGTGCAACGGAAGACGGTAGGTAGTTCGTTCATCATCAGTAGAATCCTAATAATTTCAAAAAATATATTTGAACATGATTAGTACAAAATATATGATATCAATTAGTAACAACATTGACAGTGCATGATTAATTTGTTTAACGTTGAAATAATTACATTAATATATCAAACAATTATTATTACCATCATTGTCTCGAGATTGTAGGTAGAAGATGCAATATTTTTACAACTAGCAGGGTGAAGCGGTTGTCCATTTTCATCTACCAAATGCGCCTTGTGGAATGCTGCTCTTGATAAGAGCTTTCGACATTTTGGAGTTGTTTGATTATTTTATGCATCTAAACTCGATTCTGAATCTACATGAACCTCCAAATTTGTATACATTATAAATTTTAATTAGCTAATTGACATGAATAAAAAACATAAATTCAATTAGATAATGAAAATATAAATAAAATATGAATTAAATATTACGTCTCAAGATGGATAGGGAGAACTTCGTGATGGACTTTGAGAAATATTATGGAAGGATTTTGAATAATTTTCCATTCGATATAATTATGATATTTTCTCCCTGCATTTGAGTAAAATCAATAATAAATTTTAGTGCACAAACCTAAAAGTAATTTTGGTGCCTTAAAAATAGACTTATTGTTATCGGTGCTTATGTATAGATAATCGCACGGGCTCAGTTTTAGTTATTGCGTATTGTTGCCATGTTATTAACTGATGCAACGATGCAGTGTTATTAATTGACACACTGGTGACGAAAAGCCGCAAATAAAAAAAATGAAACTTTATTTTTTTTAAGTGAAAAAAAGTGAAGTAAATTGAAAAATGGGCGGCAAAATATTTTCGAAAATCTAATTTCATAAAATAATTCTTTAAATACTAAACACTTTTCATTATTTCACTATTTTTGCAAAAAAAATCAGCTAGATATTTGCACGAGAAATACTTGGAGCAAAAGAGCACAAGAGCACATTTGGAGCATCGAAATACTTTCGAACATAACTATTCAGACAATCAAAATTCCAAACCTCTAGTGATTCAAACCCTGTAGCATAGAATTTCAAAAAATCTCATGATTGAATTTTATTGTTTCGTTTTACATTTTCTATAGTATTTTTTATGTAGTAGGTAAAAAATTTCAAATTGTTGAGAAACAAAAAACAAAAAAAATTCATTTTTACCCTAAACCCTTAATTCTTTTTGTTTCTGCACTAGCTTCTTCTTGTTTCTGTGATTTCAGAGTTAGGGATTTTAATTTTATATTTATAGGGTTTGTATTTCTATATATATAGGCCTATGACATCTAACCCACGTGACGACTTGCATAGTCGGATCCCAATCCATGTCAGCCCTTGCGTGAATTTTTAAAAAACATATTTTTTGTAATCGGTGTGCCCTGCATAACCTAGCACATCGATGCGATGCCTTGTCCCAGCACACCACGCACGTACTGTTTGATAAAAAAATTTAAAACATTTTTTTTAATCAATGCACCATATGTAAAATAGGGCACCGGTGCGCTATTTCATTATAGCGCACCGCTCACGTACTATTTGGAAAAAACAATTTTTATTTTGTGTTAATTAGTGCACCATGTAACATATAACACATCGGGTCTTCTATTTGACAGATAGCACCGTACGGTGGTCCCCTGTTTGTGCGGGGCCTTTATAAGAATAGGCCGCACCGCCCCTCCATGACACCATATGCTACAAAAACTAACACTAGACGATTTTTATTATTTTGTATGTGTTAATCAGTCCAATGGTTAACATGTAATGCAACGGTGCTCCTTGTTGACATAGAGCACCATACGATGTTTTATAATGTTTGGGCAGTGCGTTTATAAGAACACGATGCACCGAATTCGGTGCGTACATCATTTAAAAGTGCACCGATTTTTTTATATTTTTTTTACCTAAAAAGATGATAATTTATTGATAAAATATATTAATGAATGATATGGTACAGGTTTCATATTGATAAATAAATGGGTGACAAGAGATCAAGTAACAAAAATACTGATAACACATCAAGAAAAGCAAAAAAAGGAAAGTTCTTTGTAAATTCCTTACAAAAAAATATTATTTTTCAACTATATGTAAGTTTAACTAATATGTAATGTTTATTGTGTATCATGCGGAGCCACAAAATGACGAAGCTCGATAAGATTATTTCTGATCTAGGACCAGAAGAGCGTAAAAGTTTGATGAAAAAATTGCAAAATGATAAATTAGGTGAATGAAAAAATACAATCGATCCAATATGAGTTCCTTTTTTTAATTTTCATTAATAATATACTTAAAATTATTAGATAATATGTTTCAAACAATCTATTAAGTCATCTATTTAATGTTCTATAGGGACCAACAACTCAGAAAATGAATGTTGTTCTAAGAAAAGAAAAAAAATAGAACATGCAAATGAAAATGAATTACTCCTTAGCTCATCTGGAGTGGTATTGGAGGTTACCGAAATGGGAAAAAAAATTACAAAAGTTTGAGGGATCTAATGGAATGACTGTATATATGTTCTCTCCATTACAATACAAAAATCAATCCAATGATTCCAAGAACCAAATTTTATCTAAACTACACGAAGAGTTTCCAGAGAATTTGTCACTAAAACATGTCATACTTTTAATAGAAAAAACATACAAAAACAAAAAAGAAAGAATGAAGAAGTAATATTCCTTTAAAAAAATTTCTAGAATTATTTATAAATATCACTTTTCTTATATTTACTTTTCATATATCAATATAAAAATTAAATATTTTATTATCATGTTACATTTTCAGGAAGATTATGAAAATCTCAAAAGATGAACAAGCTGATATCATAAATATGCCAGTAGGAATGTCCAAAAATTTGTACAAGGAGATTGTCAAAGTAATGGACAAAATTGCATCGCAAGAGGAGCCATCTCAACAACAACGTGATTCAAATGTAATATGTAATCATTGAATTTTTCGATCATTGGGTACAATAAATAAACAATTTAGCATTAAATATTAATTTTCAAGTATTTTCTTGCAAAAAAGAAAAGAAAATGGAACCCATTCGGCACATAAAAGAGGACGACAAGGAAGAAAAGGGTTGATATCTAAGTTTGTGAGTAATTGTTACTTCCTTATAACAACTTAAATAGATTTCATTTTGTATATTTTAAGTTGTTTTATCAAAATAATCATCATAATGTCTTCAAACAGGTATTAACATACAAAGAAGAACCATCAGACGAATTGATTGACATTGGGTTAAATATGGGTAGTGAATATATGTTGGCATATCAGAAATTAATTGTGGAATTTGTAAGCATCTATCAATCTTGTTTTACTTAGTTCTGTCTATAATTAATAGAACAAAAAAAAAAATTATATTAAATGTATGATTTGTTATGGGGTATAAAACTTGTAGGAATCGTAAGCATTTAAGGTGGGTACTCACTTGTAGGTCGGGTAGGTGAGTTAGGGTCAATCCCTATCACCTACCTTTAGGTTCGTGACTTACCGTAGGAAATACTCTAGTGGGAATAAGCCAATGGGACTTACTTCCAATCCAACGGGGACTAATAAACGTTCATTCCATACCTCCTCATTTGACATTTTTCCAGAGTCAAAAATAGGCGTACTAGAAGACCTTTCCTTTCTCTGCTCAACAAGAAAGGTCTCTTTTTCTGGGTACAACCATTTGCCTGCATAAATTACTAGCACTGAGTACCAAGAATGCATGGATACATGCATCAAGTACCAACATATCGAGAGTGTATCGCCACCTGCATCAACTAGCGGCTATCGGCAATGAGCTATCAACAAGGATGCTATGCAATTAGTCCTCCTTACTATATGATAAAGGTCCCAATCAATCTCCCTTCATACAAGGAGGCCCAATTAGGAATTTTTTATGGACCAAATAGAAAAAGAATCATAAAAAGGACTCAATTTAATAAAGCAACACCTAAATCAAGCGAAAGAGTGAATGAATAAGAATGTAATTGTGGAGGGAATAGGGAAAATGTGGTCAGGGCGACGAATTTCTCTCCAAGGGATTATGGGTCGAATTGTACACTGGTTATAGAGCCAGAGAGAGAAGCTGAAAGAGATTAAAAAGGTATGGAACTGCGCCAATAGATGAAATCTTGAAAGATGGCATGAAATTTGGTTTTGAAAGAAAGTGTATAGTTCATGAGTCAATTTTTGTTATGGTACGTCATTTATTTTAAATTTACATTGATGTGTATTATTTAATACTGAAATTTTAATTATTCTCACCAATGTATATACACTCATTACAGTTTATTTTTATGTTATAGATGGAAGGTGAAGAAGAAGAAAAAAATCAACACCGTGAACAAAACATTCCTGAAAATAACCCAAGTCATGGAAGTAGCTCGAGCAGTGAAAAAAATTCAAGCAAAGAATGATGATCATTATGTTTGGATATCAAAGAAATATGTTGCATTTTTTGAGATTCAACAAGATGATGAACTTAGTGAAAAGTAAGCACCTTCACTAAGTGGGGCCCGCAGGCTATTTTTAGGTGTATGTATATTTTTAGACATGGTGAGCATATTCTATAAGTTGCGGGATGCTATTTGTAGATGGTTGGTCAAATATGAAAAATAGACGAAATTATATTTTTATAATTTTGGGCGAAGTCAATTTATAGATCGTCATTCTAAAAATAGATGCATGTCGATTATTATTAGCTCTTAATAATAATCCGACAATAAACATCAACTTATTCTCTTGGAAAAATTTATTTCAGTGAACATATTTGGAAAATCAGTGGACTGAAGTAATTACGCTATTCCTAGGGTTATTGGTGGCTCATGCATGAAGGACTCAGTTAGAACTGAAGTGGCAAAGTTATGACAGAGTTGGAAGAGAAGTTTATGAAGTTATTATTTAATTTAACTCAGTTAAGTGAGTTAAACTCAGTTGAGCTAGTTGTATCTAGTCTAACTAAAATATACACTAATGAGAGTTAAGTGAATTAATTAGTTAATTAATTCACAACTAAGAACTCACTAACAACTGAACATAAACAGTAGTTAACTACAGTGCATGTCAGTTCCAGTGGAGACCCAGTGGAGAGATAGGTGAAAGGGTAAGATGGACTATCCATTGTGACTATAGTGATTCATTCAATGTATCTGACACACATTGGAGTTTCCAATGAGGATTTCACAGTCAGGGCAAGGCAAATTCGAATTCATTCATGGGTCTTCTTCAGCAAGGATTGCACAGTAGAGGCAGGTTGTCAGGAGGTAAGAAATTGGTGCATGGAGATGAAAATTTCTGCATGACAGTGTGTAATGATTGTTGATTGTACTGAGAGCTTGATGTACCAAGCTTTGTATGAGATTATTAAATGATTCCATTGATATACATAATATATGATAGTTGGAGTTTTTAGATTTAAGCTTTCCCGTTAAACAACTGTGTAATGTGTGATTGAATTTATTCACATGTGTTTGCAATTGAGTTTTTAAATTTACACAAGTTTAATAGTGGAATGATTCTGTATTTAGCAAGATAAATTTCTACTGCATTTTTTGAAATATTTGTCTATGAAATCAGACATTTTGTTTAATGTAATGGACACAGTGTCCCAATTGAAAGACAAAGAGATACCAATAATTGTCCCATTTTGTATGACAAAGAGTGTCTTATTCATATATATATATATATATATATATATATATATATATATATATATATATATATGTTTTAATTTATTCTATTGTGTTCTCCATTGTCGCTGTGAAATGTAACACCACTGATTAAATTTATGGATGATTAAATATTATAATGAAGAGATGTGAAATCTGATGATATGATATAAAAAATTAATCCAAACATCACATTCAAATGCACTAATAAAAATTTAATTGATATGAATATTGTTACAAGATATGTGTCATCTTTTGATGAATAATGAATTTTAAAAAATCACAATAATTATGATATGATATAACAAATTAATCCAAACATCAGATTCAAATGCATTAATAAAAATTTAATTAATATGAATATTTTTATAAGATGTGTCGACTTTTGATAAATAATAAATTTTTAAAAATCACAATAATTTCACTGTCACAGGTTGAAGTTTCTAAAAAATACAAAATGAACACTGGTGTGTGTTATTTACTGTACACCAGTGTGTTTCTATGACCTATGGGCACTGCACAAATACCAATACCAATTATAACTCTTGGTTCATTTGTGCGATACTGCACACTGGTGCGTTTATGTGAGACTATGCATCGGTGCATTTGTACGGCCTATGGGCACCGCACAAATACCAATACGAATTAGAATAATCAATGTGTTTGTCTGATACTGCACACCGATGTGTTTCTATAAGACTACGAACCGGTCCGTTGATATGACCTATGGGCACCGCACAAATCCCAATACCAATTAGAACAACATCATGCATTGTATCACCTACAATGTGCCGGGTGTGGTTTTAGACCTTTACGGCCCGATGCATGCACCTTCAACTGCCTCGAGCCAACCTTCTAGATGACTCGCACTAGTGACTTGACACCTTAGTAGCGCAGCGATAAAGAAAACATCTGTAATAACCTCCGGCCACCTAGTTTTTTTAGTTGTGTTGAAATTTCGTTAAAGGCTCCGCCAAAACCTCTGTTACCAAAAACAGATGTTGTAGAAATTTTTTTTTTGAAAATTTTGGCCAATTTGATAACACTAAAAACCCCCTTTATAACCTCTGCTAAAGGGTCTTTTCCTTGTAGTGAACACATCGGTATTTGTGTAGAACCGTAGTCCTCATCGAATACTTGGCATGAGTACATCAGAGGAGGCTTTTTCAAGTAAGAAACCAGATGTTTCATATTTTAAAAATTTTGCCTCATCTGTCAATTGCCATGTGACCAAAGATGCCAGGAAGAATCTAGAACCAACAACAGAGGTTGGGATATTTTTGGGGTACACCGATACTCCCCAAAACTATCAGGTGTATTTTCCAGCTAATAAGATGACAGTTTCCAGGAGAGATGTTAAATTTGATGAAGAGAAATCCATGCAGTTGTCCCTTCAGAGGGAGCTTGACTTGCATGCAGAAGAGGAATTATTAGTTCCAAAGGATGAACCTTAGGATGTGGAGCAACCACAAGTGGAGGATCATGGAGTGGAAAAAACCACTCATGTAGATCCATCCACCAGAAATGGTAGGAGGCACACCAGCGAGGTTGAAAGATTGATGCTAGATGTGACAGAGAATGTAGGTGCACCTACATCACAGTGCAGGTAGAGAAGGTCCCTAGACAAGTATATTGGATACATGGCTCTTATGAGCAAGTGTATTATGATAGAACCATCCTCTTTTGAGAAATTAGTGTAGCAACCAACATGGGTTGATGCCATGGTTTAGGAGTATGACTCCATTATCAGAAATAGTGCATGGGAATTGGTCCCAAGTCCAGTGGGGAAGTTAGTGGTTGGATCCAGGTGGATCTACAAGGTGAAGCAAGCAACATATGGGAGTGTGGAGAAATACAAGGCTAGATTTATGGCCTGAGGATTCTCATAGGTGGAGGGGATTGACTATGAGTATACTTATGCACTGGTTCCAAGGTACTCATCGATTAGATCCATCCTCGCACTCTCAGCATAGATGGAGTGGTAGATACATGAGATGGATGTAAAGAAAAAATTTCTCAATGTAGTTATTGAGGAAGAAGTGTACTACATTGATCAGGCAGAAAGTTTTGAGATCTTTAACAGGGAGTCATATGTGTGCAGACTCAAGAGAGAAATGTATGGGCTGAAGCAAGCACCTTGTGCTTGGTACACCAAGATCAACAACTATTTCACTAGTTTGGGCGTCACAAAGAGCGAAGAGGATGTGAACCTATATCATATTGTTGTTGATGGTAAGATTTTGATTATTTTACTTTATGTTGATGATCTAATATTGATAGGTGATGAGTAGCTCATAGCTTCTTGCAAAGAGGATCCTGCAAGAGAGTTTGAAATGAAGGAGATGGGGCTCTTGCACTATTTCCTCGGCTTGGAAATATGGCAAAGAGATGGAGAGATATTTGTATCTCAAGGAAAGTATGCCAAGGAAATTCTGAGGAAGTTCCACATGGAGGGAAGAAAACCCATGGAGAGTTCTATTTCAGGAAACTGGAGGAAGGATTATACTACTTCATGTTGAAATTTTCAACAAGAAAGAGTAAATTGGCATCCAGAAAAAAACATGACAGCTCACACACTAGTGTGGGACCACAGTTCATGTAGTGATGGGTCCTGACCATACATAGCCTGCAATTCAATTTATTTGATAAATTGGAAATTTTTCTAATTTAATTATCCCTTAATTAAATTGGACAATAAAATGTAATCTTATCTCATAATCACTTGTAATAGTTAAATGAGTGTGATAAACTCAGTTAGCTAATGAAATTCAAGTTGAGGGTGGTTCGTGAGGCATGTAGAGTGATTCTATTCATTTTAGAGTTCAAGTTGTAGTTAGTTCCTTAGTTTAATGCATGAGAAATCAGTTAACTCAGTTAAGTGAGTTAAAGTCATTTGAACTAGTTGTAACTGATTGTTGCACTAATGATAGGTCAAGTGAATTAAATCAGATTTAATTCACATGAAGTGATATGTTATGTAACTGATGATTTACTATTAATAGTTGCATGCATGTCATTTCTAGTGGATACCCATTTGAGACAAAGGTTAAAGGGCAGTTGACTATCAGTTGTATTTTTAGCAAACTACCCAGATGCAATTAAAACACCACAAGATTTCCCATGATACTAGTGCAGTTGAGAAAGGATGAAATTCCTAAGGAATAGGGATTTCATTCCTCATGAATTGTGTGAGCAAGGAAGGTTGAAGATAGGCTAATAATTGGCTAAGTGTTGGTCCAATTTTGTCTGGATCAGTGTGAGACGATTAGCAGATTGTAGGAGACTCTTGTGAGAAGAGTGCATTGTAATTGTTTCATTATTCCTTGGTGAATATACAATAGAAGATAGAGGGGTTTTTAGCAATAAGCTTTCCCCAGGAAAATATATGTGTTGTGGTTTGATTCGCTTATTTCTTTACTTGTTGTGATTGGAAATCATGTTTATTTTCCGCAATTGATTTGTAGAAGGATTCAGTATCTAGCTTTAGTACATTTCTTGATCGGATTGAATCCATTGATATACATATGTTTGTATAATTTTTACATGGTATCAGAGTACATGAAATCACTATAGTGGAGAATAAATTTAGTTTTTGACTAAATATAATTCGAATTTGCAAAAGTATTCTTGGTGCGGCAGGTGGATCAGGATCGAAATGGCTTTCAATGGCTTGAGATTGGAGTATGCACTCGAGGGAAATTCCAATTATATTGTGTGGAAATATAGGATGGAGGCAGTATTGGAGGACAATGAGTTGAAATAATTCATTGATAATGACATTCCCAAACCTGTTGCAGCATATGCTGCAAATCTTGATGCTTTTCAAAGAAGGTTGCAAGGGTGAGGATGATCTTACTAGAGGGAGTATGAGACCACATTGTCTCAAGTATCCATGGCAACGAGACTCCATATGCAATGTGAAATTCTTTGACATATTTTTTTCAAATCAAAAGTGATCATAGAAAATTGGCACTAAAGGACAAGCTCGGGAAAATAAAAATGGAGAAAGACAACACTATTTTGAAATATTTAACCAAGTTTTTCTAATGTCGAGATGAGCTTGGGAGCATTGAAATTACTATCACAGATGATGACTTGGTGAGCCTAGCTCTTCTAGACCTTCCCAAGAGTTGGCATAGTTATCAATACTATATCAATGGGAGGGTGAAGCTTCCAAATTGGGAACAACTTTGGTCAGATTTGGTGCACGAAAAATTTAGGCGAAATACTAGGGATGGATCTTCATCTAAGACAAATGATGAAGGAAATTGTGCTTTGGATGGTAAGGTGAAGAAGGAGAAAGGAAAGAAATCCTATTCTAAATCTGAGACCCTCGAAGAAGGCAAGGAGCATGACATGTCAAGAGTCAATTTTTTTCACTGACACGAACATGGACATTATGACACTAATTGTCCACAAAATATGAAGAACAAGAAGGCTTCAGGATCTACAGGTAGTGAGGCTTTGGCCTTGCAATTTGAGTTGGAGTTCTCGCTCATTTCATGCATGGTGTTAAGTGCGATGGGATCAGTGTGGTACTTGGATCTTGGTGCATATTTCCACAAGACAGGAAACAAAGAAATTTTCAATAGCTTGGAGGAGAAGGACATCCAAATGCATATCGTAATGGGTGATGACGGGTGGTACAGTGATACCGGGATTGGTACAGTTACCTTCCAGAGACAGTCAAGTAAACCCTTCTTATTAAAATATGTAATGCATGTACCAGGCTTGAAAAATAATTTAGTTTCAGTCGCAATGTTGGAGGATAGAGGTTATGATGTGGTTTTTTATGAAGGGAAAGCTTTTTGTCAATACAAAGGCACGGGACAATCCAAGAAGATTGGGATTCGTGTGAAGAATCTCTACAAACTTGATGTAGATGGTTGCGCAGCATTGATGGGTAAGGCAGACAAAGTGGTGAGCCACGAAGCTTTGAAGGTCATGCAGTAGATTTCTACAATGATTCCAAAGGGTACTCTTGCGCATATAGACACATGCAAGGGATGTACCATGGGGAAGTGTAAGAAATCCATGAAATTTTCCCTTAAGAGGGAGCTTGATTTGAATGTAGATGAGGAAATCTTGGTTCCAAATAATCAACCTCAAGATGTGGAGCAGCCACATGCGAAGGATCATGGAGTAGCAGAAACCACTCAAGCAGAGACCTCCAAGAGGGGGAAATTTTGAGCCAAAAGGGCAGAGGGAGTACATGCAGTTATACCTCTAGGTGTGAGGTGGGGCGATGTGCATAATTAATCCCAAGAAGAAATTAGGCAGGTTTCATTGAGATGGTGTGTCTCATTGATCGAACCTGGCTACGAGGATCCCACAGTACAACAGTAGCAGGATCAGTTAGATTGATGCAGTCAGATGTCAGGAGGACAGAAATCAGAGTGACAGGTGTCAGACATTGGAGTGCAGATCAGAGTTGGCAGTAGTTCAGGGTGCATGGATGTATATGACAAAAATGAAGAGAGTCTAGTAGAAATGTGCAGTAGCTAGAAGCAGTCAAAAGACTCTGATGACAGATTCATTATACTGATTCAGTTGTTCGGAGACTATTCATTTTCAGAAGTGTTGCATGCAAAATTTTCATGTGCAAGAAACACTAGAGAAGTGTTGCATGCAAAAGTTGCATGTGCGAACAACACTAGAGAAGTGTTGCATGTCACATGCAATAGTTGCATGTGTGCATGCAAGAACATTCCAAAGGTACCGGATCGAGACATATTAATTCCTTTCTTGTTGAGAGGTAGTGTTGAAATTTGCAACAAGAAACAATGAAATTGGCCTCCAGAAACAACACAACCGCACACACACTAGTGTGGGACAACAGGTCATGTAGTGATGGGTCCTAGTGATACATTAGTATGAAATTCAATTTATTTGATAAATTGGAAATGTGTCTAATTTAATTATCCCTTAATTAAATTGGACAATAAAATGTAATCTTATCTCATAATCACTTGTAATAGTTAACTGATTGTGATAAACTCAGTTAGCTCATGAAATTCAAGTTGAGGGTGGTTGGTGAGGCATGTAGAGTGATTCTATTTGTTTTAGAGTTCAAGTTGCAGTTAGTGCATTACTTTAATGCATGAGAAATCAGTTAACTCAATTAAGTGAGTTAAATTCAGTTGAACTAGGTGCAATTGATTGTTGCACTAGTGAGAGGTCAAGTGAATTAAATCAGATCTAATTCACATGCAATGATCTGTTATGTAACTGATGATTTACTATTAATAGCTTCATGCATGTCAGTTCCAGTGGAAACCAAGTTGAGACAAAGGTTAAAGGGAAGTTGACTATCAATTGTATTTTTAGCAAACTACCCAGATGCAGTTAAAACACCACAGGATTTCCTATGATACTAGCACAGTTGAGAAAGGTTGAAATTCCTAAGGAATAGGGATTGAATTCCTCATGAATTGTGTGAGCAAGGAAGGCTGAAGACAGGCTAAGAATTGGCTAAGTGTTGGTCCAATTTTGTCTGGATGAGTGTGAGACGATTAGCGAATTTCAGGAGACTCTTGTGAGAAGAGTGCATTATAATTGTTTCATGATTCCTTGGTGAACATACAATAGAAGATAGAGGGGTTTTGAGCAGTAATATTTCCATAGGAAAATATATGTGTTGTGGTTTCATTTTCTTCTTTCTTTACTTGTTGTGAGTGGTGGTGGTGTTTATTTTCCGCAATTGATTTGTAGAAGGATTCAGTATCTAGCTTTAGTACATTGCTTGATCAGATTGAATCCATTGATATACATATGTTTGTATAACTTCTACACTTCAGGAGAGGTAGTGGATTCTATTGTTTACAGATATCTTGTGGGTTCACTTATGTATTTATTGAACACACGACCAGACATGTGCTACGCAGTTAACCAAATTAGTCAAGTTATGGTTAAGCCTACCAATCTCTTTTGGAATGCAAGGAAGAATGTTTTGAGATATCTCAGGGGCACTATAGAGTATGGATTATGGTACAAATGGACAGAGGGAGTGAAGTTTCAAGGCTTCACTGGTGCAAATTGGGCAGGAATCCCATCATATAGGAAGAGCACATCAAGGGGCATCTTTAGCATAGGATTAGCAGCAGTTTCCTCAAACAACAGGAAGTAGAGATCAATTGCACTCAGTTCAGCTGATGCAGAGTACATGGAATCTAGTCAAGATGTATACGAGGCCATCTAGATGAGGAAGATAGTTTTTGGTTTGTTTGGCCATCATATGGATCTGACGGTGATACATTGTGATAACCATAGTTGTATAAAACTCTTGGTTAATACGATATTCCATGACAGGTCCAAGCATATTGACATATGGTACCACCATCTCAGCGATTGTGTTCATAGGCACATTAGGTTATTATAGTACATTCTCATGGAGGATCAGGATGTAGATATCTTGACAAAGGCGCTTGCAAAGAGAAAATTTTAATAACACAGAGGCAGGATCAAGGTAGCTGATAATCCCTTTCTTGTTGAGAGGGAGTGTTGAAACGTCAACAAGAAAATGTTTGTCCAATTTATTTTTCCCTTAATTAAATTAGACAATAAATTGTAATCTTATCTCATAACAACTTGTAATAGTTAACTAAGTGAGATAGACTTAGTTAACTCAAGAATTTTGAGTTGAGGGTCAACGATGAGGCATGTAGAGTGATTATATTATTTTTGGGGTCTAGTTGCAGTTAATGCACTAGAGTAGTGTGATTTTAATCATTTAACTCAAAATAATTGACTTAAAATTAGTTTAACTAGTTCTAACTGAGTGATGAACTAGTGAGAGGTCAGGTGAATTAAATTAGATTTAATTCACAAGTAGTGATCTACCAAGTAACTGATGATTTTCTATTATTATTTGCATGCATGTCAAATCTGATGAAGACCTAGTTGAGACAAAGGTTAAAGGGAAGTAAACTATTAGTTGTATTATTACCAAACCGCCCAGGTATAGTTATAAAGCCACGAGATAACCATGAAGGATTGCAGAGTCAAGAAAGGTTGGAATTCATATTTAATAGGGATCTATTTTTTCTAGGGATTGTGTGAGCAAGGTGGACTAAAGGTGGGTTGAAAATTGGCTATGTTTTGGTCCAATTGTGACTAGATCAGTGTGAGACTATTGGTGGAGTGTATGAGGTTCTTTTGAGCACACATGCATTGCATTTTTTCATGATTCCTTGGATTATTATACAATAGAGATAGAGGGGTTTTGAGCAGTTTCTTTCCCCAGGAAAATATTTTTTTGTGTGATTGATTTACTTCTTTCTCTTACTTGCATGTGATTGAGTGATCATGATTTATATTCCGCAAATATTGTATAAGGATTCAATATCTTGTTTTAGTACATTGCATGATCATATTGAATCCATTGGTGTAATTTCTACAAGGATCAAAAGGATGTTGAAAGGGGCGAAATACAAAAAAAAAAATAGCCACAACACACCAGTGAAAATATCCAAGAAACCACTACAACATTGACGGTCATACAAAGGAAAAGTGATAGAATTTGCATCTAGAGATTAACCCAAAGAATGAAAAGAAATTCAATAATAAGAAGAACCTCATGTCCACTAATTCAAGAAACCAAGTTGAACGAAATTTTGACATGGATGAGAAGATTCTGTGTATGTTAGTGCAAAGGGAGGTGAATCTAAGTTTCCTTTAGCAATATTAAGAGAAAGAAATGACCAATCTCTTCCACATCAAGATACAAGTCAAGAATAAAAATATTGATGCTATATTTGACTCAAAATCACAACTAAATCTCATTGCAACAGAGCTGGTCAACAAATTGTGACTGGAAGTTTGTAATCATCCAATCCCATTTCTATTTAAATGGGTAAATAAGAATGCAGAGTTAAAGGTAAAAAATGTTAAAATTGTAGCAAGAAAAGGCTTCATTTGACTTGTTCCTTAGTCAAATGGAGAAATTTGATTTTCCACATCAACAAAATGACTTGGATTGTAGTTAGCTGGAGTGACATGGATTCGTCTCCTAGTTAAATCAGCATATTCGATTTATAGGCTAGAAGTAGATTTGTGCATGGGTCGATTTCTAAAATTTAGCAATATAGTGGAGTTATTGTTAGCTAAACTCAGTTAACTGAGCTCTATTTTGTAGTGGAGCGAGTATTATTTTAGTTGAGAATTTATAATAGTTGTTAACTCATTGATCTCTCAGTTAACTAATAAATTTACTAAAAATAGTCTCATTCTTCCATCACATTCGAATCACCTAGTTGGAGTGGAACAAAAGGCACATTGTAATTATCAGTTGTACACTAGTTGAGTGTACACAGTTTTTTCATTGAGAAGGTGGTAAATTCTTTTAGGATTTGCACAAAGAAATAGGGAATTATCCTATTTTTAGGGGCTAATTTTATCAATTATTTCACAAGGAAATAGGAGGATTACATAGGCCTATTTTGGCCAAGTGTTGGTTAGAGCAAATCAATGAGGAGGAGATCAAAATTATTGTGCAGAGTGTGCTTCGGGATTGAAGCAAGACATTGTAATTGATCCATATTCTCATATGAATTAATGCAAAGAAGTAGAGGGGTTTTTCCCTGTTGTTTTCCCCTCTAAAATCATTGTGTTCCTTTTGTTTTGATGGTTTCATGTTATTGCATGTGTTTCTATCATGTGTTTTTCTTTCCACAAAATAGTAGAAGAAATTTGTGTCTCTTGATTTCATTTCGATTTTATTAGCAGTAGTGAATTTCTTGCAATTTCTACATGGTATCAGAACTACAGAAGACTACATAGGAACCTTGTTCTAGATCTTCTCTCAAAGAAATTTTGATTTGGAGATTTTTGGTGCAATTATCTTTAGTGCAGGAAAAAATTATTTTAATGGATTAAGGATGAAGTATGCATTAGAGGGAACCTCAAATTTTTGTGCTTGGAAAGACGGGATTGAATTTGTCCTGGATGATAATGGCTTGTGGGAATATACAAAAAATGATATTCCAAAACCAACAACATCAAATTCACAAGCACTTGCTCAGTGGAAGAAAGGCACAACAAAAGCAAGGAGGATTATTTTGGAGGGTGTCAAAGATCATGTGGTTTCGAACTTGCATGGAAAGGGGAATCCTTTTTCAAAGTGGAAAAATCTCACAGATATATTCCAGAGTAGTGGTGATGTCAGGAAATTTTCATCGAGAGACAAACTCGGGAGTATTCGAATGCAGAAAAATGAAACCATTCCTCAATGCCTATCTCGATTCACTCAAGTTCAAGATGAACTCGGAGGAGTAGGGAAAAATATAAAATCATCTAAACTTGTGAGCTTAGAACTCCTTGGCCTTCCAAAATCCTGGCACAACTATCAGGACTCAATTAATGGAACAGACAAGCTACCAAATTGGGATAAAATTTGGGCTGATCAGAAGAAACACTAGAGATGGTGCCACATCTAAAGCTCAAGAGAAAGAAAAATTTTCCTTGGCAGAAAGGGGGAATAAATCCAAGGGAAAGAAGGCCCATGGCAAGGCATAATTCATCCAAAACCAGGGAAAGAAGGACCTCAACAAAATTAAATGCTTTGACTACCATGAATATGGACACTATTCAACTAATTTTCTGCACAAGAAATCTGGGAAGAAGGGTGTAGTAGGAGCATGAGGCAATTCTCTCACATCAAAATTCAAATTGTATTTCACCCTCATTTCATGCATGAAAATTACTATATGAGGTAGTGTTTGGTACTTAGATTATGGTGCCTTATTTCATATGACAGGATCTAAGGAGTTCTTCAGCAACCTAACAGAGGACCTACAATTAAACATAGAACTTGTAGATGATGGGAAGTATAGTACCAAATGGATTGGCACTATCACCTTTAAGAGGGAGTGAGACTCCCATATTCACCTGAAAAATGTGATGTATGTGCTTGAGCTAAAGAAAATTTTGATTTTGGTAGTTGTACTGGAGGAAAAAGGATATTATGCGGTGTTCAGTAAGGCGAAAGATTATCTGAAGCATTTTGCTAATTGAAAAGTAAAACAAAATGTTGTTAGAGTGAAAAATATATATAAGCTAGATGGATGCATGCAGTACAATGAGCATCAAAGTAGAACATGTTCAGAGTTGAGATGTTGGAGAACTTTGGCATAGGCACATGGGTCACCTAGGTTGAAATATGTAACTAGGTTATGTTTTCATAATGGCATATGTAATCATGATTTTATGTATTTGATCTAAAGAGAAGAATGAAAATTATTGTTATTCTTGATGCATGGGTTTCATGCTCAAGGTTGTTTTATTTATAGGTCAAGCACCCATTGAGTGCTTGTAAGGCTTTTCATTGAGTATACAAGTCATAAGAGTCATTGTCATGTATGGAAGACATTTTTGGGCATGTTACACATTGTAAAGAAAATTTATTCGAGTCAAAATTAGAGTCAAAGACCCTCCAAGACCTTGTCAGACAAGAAACAACAAGTCAGCCTTCAATAAAGAACAAGTTAGCCTACAAGGTGATAAGTGAGCCTTATGAAGGAGCTATTCAACCTCCGAGAAATACTATATATAAGAGAGCTCGACTTCATTTGTAGAATCATCCACGGAGCACACAAGAAATTAGATCAAACAAGATAAGAAGACCTAGAGAAGAGCGAAGAAAAGAAGGAGAAATAAGCAAAATAAAACCAAAATTTCTTATCTGTTTTGGGCTACATCTCCTCACACATGCGAGATCTAGAGCATCACTTTGTTGCGGTAAGGATGAGTTGCAAACAAAGTCAAATTTTTAGTGACAAGAAATCAATTTTGCAAGCCACGTAATCAAGGAAGAGAAGGTTTCCCTAGCGAAGAAGAAAATAAGCTAAAGTCTCCATAATTCCCTCACACACACCACCTAGGGTTTCTACAGTAAGGGCTGAAAATTGAAATCAGTTGTAGGTTAAAAATATTGGTCATGGGATAAATTTTTGTTGTCATAATGCAAGTTTGACTTGGATTGACTCTGTGAGAAGTAATTTCTTCAAGAAGGAGTTTTGACTTGGTCTTGGAGGGTTCTTATTCAAGGGTCATAGGTCTTCGAACTCATAATTTCAAGTTCTATAATAAGAGAATATTTCTTGTGGGTTTACCTCTCAAAAGGAGAGGTTTTGGCACTAGCAGATAGCCTATATCTTGTGTCCTCTTATCTCATTGTTCTTTATTTTTTGGTATTTGTTTGATGATAAGAACACTAATTATAATCAAGTGAAATAAGAAGCTAATAAATTTAAGTAAAAACATCACAAGTAGTTATTAAAGTAAGAGAAATCACCTAATCTAGCTTCCCATATAATTCTCAACATGGTTTTAGAGCTTAGGTGACAAGAAAAGGAAAGGCAGCTTGAAGAAGGACCATCAAAAGGAATAAAAAGAAAGTACAAAGAATCAAATAAGACATTGAACCATCAATAAGGGGTACACAAGGGTTGAGAAAACTAAAGAGCATCAAGAGAGACTACCCACCCCATGACAATTATCATACCATGTAGAAGCAACAACAACAAGAAGACCACAAAGAATATAATTTCAAGAAGGACCCTACCTCCACTCAAATAAATAAGGACCATGGATTTGAATCAAATTAAATTCCCTTCATTCCAAGGAAGAAAGAAGAAATATTACCATCATTATCAAAGGAATCAAGGTAATCTCCCTCTCATTGAAGAAAGTATCACATCTCAAGCATATTTTAAGAAAGACACCTCTAGAAGAAGAAAAGTGTCATCTTCAAGGAAGCTATCATCATCAACTATCATCAAAATAAAATAAGGAATTAATTTGAAGATATCATATATCTATATCTATATATATATCTGAATCTAAAATGACTTCATTCTGCAAGGAGAGCAACAAAATGGTTGGGTCATCTAATTTCCTTGCATGGAAGAAAAGGATAGAATTAATCCTCATAGAAAATGAAGTCATTATACATGTTAAGGGTTAAACCATCAAACCACCTAAAGAAGAATCTCAATCTCTATCAAAATATATGAAAGGGGAAATAAGGGCTCAAAAAATCCTTATAGAATTAATCAAGGAACCTCTCATCCCTTATGTATAAAAGTTGGAGACATCCAAATAAATCTATGATAAGCTAGTATAATTGTTCTCTATAAGCACTGTTGGAGAATTTATATCTTTGAGAAGCGAGCTATACAAGATGAAGGTATCAAAGGAATAAGGGATACCCTAATATCTTATGAGGGTGTCACAAATAATAGGCCAACTACAAGAGTTGGGAGAAATAATATCTGACAAAGAGATGACCATCGTTGTCCTCAATGCACTACCTGATTAATGGGGTAACTTTGTACCAAGTATTTATGGAAAGAAGGAAGTTAATACATTCAATGAACTTTTTTCATTATGAAATATTGAAGAAACTAAGTTGAAAGAAAAAATTGATTTGGGATCAAATGAACAAGTTCAAGCATTTGCTGCCATGGCTAGGAGGAAAGGAAAATTTGGAAAGTTTGGCCCTCAAAAAAATAAAATATTTATATGTCAAATATTCAATGCTATGGTTTTCAGGAATATGGGAATTTCAAGAGATGTTTTCCTAAGCTCAAGAAGGACAACAAGAAAAGGAAAGAAAGGAATGAAGCCCATGTCACTGAAGAAGTGGCATAAACTCAAAAGAGGAAATCAAAGGAGGAAGTGAAATATCTCTATTATGATAGAGATAATATCCTTTACGTAGTTATTTTTAGTTTTCAAGTAAAAGACAGATATCATGATTGGAAGCATCACAAGGATGAAAGGATGCATTAGACCTGAAATAGAGATGACTTCATCATAAAAGGAATGGAAGCACAGTTGGGGTAGAAATTCTACATGGTTGTAGAAGTCATCATGATAGAAAGAAATTAATTCATGGAATCTCCGTTAGAAGAATTCAAGGTTAACCATAGAAACATTATTTATGGTTGAAATAATAGAATATGAATAAATCATCATACACCATATTCATTAGGAAAAACCATTTTTGGGATGAGAATAATCAAGATCCTCCATTGGAATATTCATTAGAAGGTTCACCTCACTTGGAAGAAACAAGTGTCTCGTTGATAGTCTGTGGTCCACCTTGCGTGGGATCCATAGGTAAGGTATGATTTCAAATATGTGCAGCATATCAAGTTGGTTGAAGTACTTTAGTCTTAGAAGGGAAGGAAGCTACCAAAGGAAGTCTAGATGACCGCATGAAGGAAGACATAAAGGAAGAGGTATGTATATATTTGAAAATATATAGATAAATTCATGTCATCATGTGGTTGTAGTTGGAATGAGTAAATGCATGATCGACAAAGAAGGATATCTTCCTTTAAAAGAATGCATGAAGTAATATACCTTAATCTAGTTCATATATTGATAAGATGAAATCAACATAATATGTTCTGATATGAAATATGAGGTAGTTTACAAGATGAATGAACTATGTATAGAAGTTCCTGGGGAACAATATGTGAATAAAGAAATAATAATTCATGAGAAATGAAACTATAGTCACATAATATAATATAAGTGATCAAAATATGAAAACTAGAAGAATTAGCTATGACATCTCCATAGAGAAGATATGAAGACTTTGATAAATTCTATAAAGGAAGGATAACCTTGACATTGAAATTCTTGGAGATGTGTTTACGAATGTGCAGTATGTTGATGTTGCAAGAATAAAATGTCATGATGAAAGGCCATCATGATTTGATGTTCATTATGATTTTTGAAATCATCTGGTTGGATTGAAACAGGGCTACCGAAAGAGAGTTTTAGATGTCACCTACAACTAGTACTCATGGGAATGGATGGAAGATCCTAAAATAAACATGACTTGGAAGAGGTAGCTATGCAAAGAAAATCTAGATGTGGATTGGAAGATCACTTTCCGATGAAAATAAGGATGACATGACTATTAGTTAAAAACTATGGTTCATTGAAAGGAAAGTGATAGATGGATGATGCCCTATGAAGAAAATATAGAATATGAAGGCTCCATAATGAAAAAATTAAATTTCATGACATCCAAAGGAGGAGTCATAATAGCATTTGATAGTACCATGATCTCCACCAAAGAGCAGATGTTTGTTGTTGGAATCAAGTCCCTAGTTGAGAATGAGCTTGGGTAAGTCCCTAGTTAAGAGGGATCTTGAGTAAATTCCTTTCATAGGAATGAGTACATCCTCCCTAGTTCAGAGGGAGAAATAGAGACATCATTCCTGTCTTCATGTTATGAAGAAAAAATGGAGGATTGGGTAAGCATTTAAGATTGATTCTAATACTTTTTTAGGATGTGGTAGGGCATCCAAATACAGGAAATAGTAGTCGAAGAGGAAATTCCTTAAGGATGTGTTATTCTAGGATAGGAATTGTCCTAAAATGACATACCCTATGAACACCGAGGTGGGGTATGTGCCTTACGAGACAATGATGATGGTGTTTATCATTCATTGGTCTCACCAACATTGTTCTTTGATCTTGCGAAGAGATAGAGTTGTTAGTCAAGGCCTTGATATGTGACAATGCTTGTTGATATGATAAAATGCTCTAGTATAAGCTGATAAGATAGCTTATGAGATGGCTTACCAATCTGACTCTTCTTATGATAATTCTTCAGTTTGAGAATTTCCAGGTACCTTTTATAGATTATGAATACCGCCCTAGTTAAGAGGGAGTGTTGAAATATGTAACTAGGTTCGGTCTTCATAATGACATATGTAATTATTATTTTATCTATTTTATGTAAAGAGAAGAATGAAATTATTATTTTTATTCTTGAGGCATGGCTTTCATGCTCAATGTTATTTTATTTATAGTTACAGCACCTATTGAGTGCTTATATGGCTTTTCATTGAGTCCACAAGTCATAAGAGTCATTGTCATGTATGGAAGACCATTTTTGGCATGTTACATATTGTAAAGAAAATTTATTTGAGTCAAAATTAGAGACAAAGACCCTCCAAGACCTTTTCAAACAAGAAGGAACAAGTCGGCCTTCAAGAAAGAATAATTCAGCCTACAAGGTGAAAAATCAGCCTTATGAAGGGGTTATTTGACCTGCCAGAAAGACTATATATAGGAGGGCTCAACTTAATTTGGAGAATCATCCATGAAGAAAATAAGAATTTTGATTAAACAAGATAAGAATACCTTGAGAAGAGCGACGAAAATAAGGAGAAACAAGAAAAATAAAACCAAAATTTTTGATTTGTTTTGGGCTACATCACCTCGCATGTGCGAGATGTAGGGAATCACTTTTTTGTAGTAAGGAAAAGTTGTAGAAGAAGCCAAATTTTGGGTGACAAGAAGTCAATTTTACAAGCCGACTAATCAAGGAAGAGAAGGTTTCCCTAGAAAACAATAAAATAAGCTAAAGTATCCATAATTCCCTCACATATGCCACCTAGGGTTTCTGCAGCAAGGGCTGAAAATTTCAGGTCTGAAATATTGGTTAAGGGAGAAGTTGTCATTGTCATAAGGTAAGTTTGACTTGGATTGACTCTGTGAGAAGTAAGTTCCCGAAGAAGGAGTTTTTACTTGGTATTGGAGGGGTCTTAGTCAAGGGTCATAGGTCTTGGAATTTGTCATTTGAAGTTTTATAAGAACAGAAGATTTCTTGTGGGTTTTCCTCTCAGAAGGAGAGGTTTTGGCCTTGGATGATAGCTTATATCTTGTGTCCTCTTGTCTCATATTTATTTATTGTTTGGTAGTTGTTTGATAATAAGAACACTAATTTTAATCAAGTGAAAGAAGTTAATCAAGTTAAGTAAAAACATCACAAGCAATTATCAAAGTAAGAGAAATCACCTAATATATATACCCTTGTATTTCTCAACAACCTACACCATGGAGCTTTGAAAATCATGCATAATATCACGATAGGACATCCAAAATGCACCCTTGACCAACATGATGTTTTCAAGGGATGCATAGACTCCTGGAAAATGTAGTGTCCTTTCTTGGTTAGTTAGTTTTGGTGACACCTAGAGGGTGATTTTGATGGACTATACACAGATGATATATTTTAGACTTATGTATATACTTGTACACTATAGACGTACTTTGGGTCACATGGTTTTTGCATGCTTATGGTAATATCTATGGTTGAGTGTATAATATTTATTTTGGTTAAGTGCATATTAACGATGTTTCTCTTTTCGAATCCTATTTTGACTTTGGTGCATGAAATGAATGATGGTTTATGATTGTGACACAAGAATAAAAGTTACTATGTGGATTAGTTAACGGACCGTAATATTGTTTATGATTTATGATGTATATGATTATACATGCTTAACGGACCATAATTGTTGATGATTTATGATGTATATGATTATACATGTTTGACCTTGTATTCAGAAGGATTTGGCAGGGATCTTATTTACTTCCAAGAAGGATGCTCAAATGACTATAGAGGTCATGTATACATTTGGGTAAAATGTGATTGAATTAAATTCATTATGAATTTTGTTGATGATTTTAATCTATGAGGTTATGATGTGCACGTTTGGAGAAACAAGCATTAGGGGAATTTTTAGGTCTCAGAAATGGGCCTCCTAAGGAAAGAATAAAATAATATCTAAACAATTAAAATAATATTTATGAATTTGCAATTCACTTTTTACACCACAATCCATGGAACCATAGTTAAATCCAATTCAAAAATTTTACCAAAATAAAATTAATAAAAAAATTGTATTGATGTGACTATAAATAAGAATGATTTTTTCAATAAAAATTCATTATCATTGAAAAACTAATGCATTGGTCCTTTATACTTAAATAACTTTAAATAAAATATAAATACAAATTTATAAATTCTTAATTATATTATATGCTATTAATTAAAAATTGTATTATTTAAATTGCATAATAACATGTAATTAATATACTATATAAAAATAATATAATAAATTTATAGGGATATGCATTGTTTCTTTCAAGAAATATGAAATGACAATAATATATTATTATTCAAAAAATGTGAAATGACATTTATTATGAGTACTTTACTTTGACTTTAAAAGTACTTAGAGCACTACCATGGTTAACCATGAGTTTTATCGACCATTGAGAATGTGACAAGTAAGTACCTTAAACTCAAGCAATGCCACCTCAACCATTAGGGATGATTTCATCCCCTAAAATGTGATTGGTTCTCATAAAGTGAATTTTTATTTTACATTTTTCTTAGGAGGCCCATTTTAGACCTCAAAATTCCCCTAATGGCCTTGCCAACATATCATCGAATGCATATGATCTCACAACCAATACCTTAAGGCAAACCATGTAGCTTCAAATAATAATAGATGAGAATCTATGGGAATCTATGGGAAATATTAGGGAGAAGGGTCCTAAATTTCGAAAGATCGAGGCGTGGAGTCTTGGATCTTTGCAATAGATCAAGGTGTGGAATCTTGATTCTACTAGGACATGGAGTCCTAAGCACGGGCAAGGGTGAAGAATCTTAACAATTCAGGAGTGGTGCACGATAGGGGTTTGGAATCCCTATTCTCTAACTAAAAAAACCACTGAAGGGCTTACATAAACCAGGTGAATTAATTTAAGTTAAACTTTTAGTTGAATTAACTCCAATTTACCCACTTTAGAGGGTCATTTAAAATAAAATTTATTTTAATACAAGAATATTAATTACATATTTTTGAAAAATAAATAATAGAAAGTTTTCTAGAAATGACACATGGGGGATGGATATTAGATAATTAAATTAATTAAATAATTAAGAAACAATTGCGAGGTTTCCACCTCAGGGGAGGGTGGTGAATAATATGAATTATAATAAATTAAAAATATGATAATTTTTGCATGAAGGGGTGAGGTTTCACTCCACTCAATCCTTATAAATATTGAAAAAAATTTCTCTATGGGGAGGAGACGAGAAAGAGTAGGGAAATGCTGCCAAAATGACTATCCAATTTCTAAATTTAAATCCCAGTAATTTATCATGGTTGATTGAGACTAAGTGGTGTGAGTGGAAGATAGGATATATTTCTTAGTTTGGCTAGAACTACTGAGTATCACCTAAAATTTCCAGTGTGTTATATTTTTCTTTAATTAACCTTTCTTGGATGAAGATGTAGCTAGCTTACCTTTGAAATAATTCTTTTTGTTTTAAAATATCTAATCATAGACAGTGGTTTACCATTTATTTTAACTGATGGGTGAATAGAGGCTCCAATTAGTAATTCTTGATTTAAATGGGTTGTGAGCCAACAACATCATAGTGTTAATTGTAGTCTCTATATATTCAATTCATTATAATTCTATTATTATTATTTTCAATTTGGGGATATCTACTTTATTATACGTTTATGTTTACGAAATAATATGTTGAAGAAGAGATACTATTATGTTAAAAAAAAATTGTTTATGAAAGCATATGTTGAAGAAGAGTTTATGTTTATGAAATAATATGTTGAAGAAGAGATACTATTATGTTAAAACATTTACGTTTATGAAAGCATATGTTTTAGAAGAGTTACTATTCTGTTAGTTTTTGTTGGGAAACAAAAAAAAACAGGACTACAGTTTAAGCTTATAATTCACCTGAGTAAAAAAAAACAAACTATGTCCTATAAATTATAATTGGAAGAGATGATATTCATATTCCCATTCTGTGACATCCTCCTTGGCTTAGTTGGTTTCCTTTAAGGTTATATATTTATCTTTCATCTAATAATATTTTTCCGCAAAAGTATTGTTTTAGAGTTAGCAGTCATTGTTCTCTCATCGACTACGACACATTTCTTTGAGAGTAAACCTAGAGCCGCACCCTGGCCCTATTTCCATCATTGATAGGTGACCTTGTGCTCAGCATTTGATCATCATTATGGGTCTTTGACTGAGTGGTTTCCCCTGTGTTCGACGTCAACATACATTATCACATTTGGACTGGTGTGTGACCTGGTTTCATTTGATCCATTTCCCAGGATATCTCGCCTGGTGTGCCTGGCCTTTTCCTTATTGGTTGGTTCGTAGGTTTCTTCCATGCGTCAGTTTCATCTTGCATGGTTTTAAAATCCATTTTATTTTGGTTCCGTCATCATTTTGCCCACGATTCTTCCAAATTTGGCTCGCTACACTCGTCAATCGATGTGGGATGCCTTATCGTCTTCCTTCCACAGAGATTTTTCCCATCGACTCCGACCATTGCTCTGTAGGAATAAGTTATATGAGTCTTTTTTCTTATACCTAGGTTTATGCAATGTATCAGGACTTTCATCGACAAATGTGATTCATCATTGCCTCCTGACAGTAGATTCTTCCAAGTGTTCGACTTCAACTCATTCATTCGCACTTGTTAGATTGTACTGGGGCACCTTGACACTCATTTTCATTATTGGTGGGTTGTCTCGCGTTGGTTAACGTTTTACATTATTGATCGGTAATCCAACGATTTCTCACATGGTCAACTTCAACTCATTTATTCCCATTGTGTAGAATTGTGCCGTCGAGATCGGTGAAGACCTCGGGTTGCATGAGCATTTTTCGGTTCACTTTTGGCAGTCCATTCAGTTTCTGCCAGTGATGTCGTCCACCCTTATATGTTGCAATGTCATTACAGCAGCATCTTATATGTTGGCTCCCGAGTTGCATGATTGTACCATGTGTTCCACCCCTTATGATTTGGTACTTGGAGATTTAGTCACTTTTATGATCAGATATTCAGTTTCAGCATCATTGATCAGCTTTCTATATGTGATACTTGGACATTGATTCTGACTTGTACTTCCAGGCCATGCTCAGATGATTCATTGTGTACTTTCAGTTCAGCTATACTTGTATACATTTTGGATCCATTCTGTACTTTTATGATGATTAACTGAGTGGGTATGCCCGCCTTATGAGTTGATCGTTTTCTTCATTGGTTTTCTACAGCCTAAATCTCGTAAGTCCTCTCTCGTCCTTAAGTTTTTTCTTATGCATAATGTATTTGCACAGTCACTTGGTGCAAAATTTTGACCTCATATATTAGGGGGCATCTGTTATAGCATCATTTTTCACCCTCATGTGATTCATGATTGTCTCTTTGGCCTTGGGCACCCATTCCCACAGACTTGAACAAATTTCATAAAAAACAATGTTAAAAATCCCATACGCGGGTATGCCCAGACTTTTCCACGTGAATACGCGATTCCATACACACTTTTCCGCATATGCCATTAAAATCATTAAAAAATATATAAAATTCTCTATTTTCGGGCTGGGTTGATGGTTACTCCAGTAGTTCAACCACCCAAGCACGTGGTCAACTGTTTCCAACTGATTGAAACTACTTTGAGGGAGTATAAAAGCCCCTCATGTGCATGGCCTAAGAGAGAGAGAAATTTATAGACATTATACTCTGTTGGAGCCCCAATTCAAGTCTGATTTCCCGTGCCTCCTGCACTTTCCCATATTATAACAGAAACTGTTTCCTGAGATGTTCATCAGTTTATATTACTTGCACAAGTCTGGAAGAGGCCTGAAGGAAAAGGGCGGGAATATCCGGGACAGATCTGGCCTCACTGAAGATCGTGGAAGGATTCAGGTGATCTCTCCACTTTTTATTACTGTATATGTTGTTCGTAATGAAGAAGAACCATCTTGTTTCTGAATTCACGTGTCAATATCTGCTTGCATATGTGAAAAGATTATTATTTAAGAATTTATTATTGTTTATATGATGTTTCACATGGATTTCACTGAAATTTAGGATAGATATATGCTGTACAACTAGATTTCCGTGCATGTTTCTTCTTGGTTTTCAGGTTGAGGAGGAAGAAGGGTTGCTGGGTAGGATTACGAGTGAGTTCTACTATCGATGTTATCTTGTTTTTAGCATACAAGTGTGGTTATGCGAGTCCTTCTTGAGTAGCATGCCCTGATCTGTGGAGGTTTTGACCCAACAAACCTCTAGGGAGTTATTTCACGAAACAGAACTGGCGACTCCGCTGGGGATCGCATTCTTGTGATTCCCCTGTTGGGTGGTTTCAGCTGTTTGAAAGGTTTCCAACAGTTTTAATCATTATTTCCAGTCCAGTTAACTTTTTCTCAGTCAGACTGAAGACCTGGTTCTTTATCCAGGCTTGATCTTTTTTATTTTTCATTATTTTCTCTCTCATACGCGAGTTTTGCTACACACAGTCGCGTATACACGCAGTTTTTGTTAAAGGAAGTCGTGTATACGCAGGTTTCCTTTGACACAGACGTGTATGCATGCTTGTTGAAAAGCTGATAAGTAGCGTATGCCTGGGAAAATTTTGAAATTTTTGATTTCTTGACTTTTTAGTCTTGTCTGCCTGTGGAGACCTATTCCTGCAGTGTCTTTATAGTCTCTGGATTGTGTTGAAAGTGATTATTGGTCTTTTTCTCTCTTGATTGGTTGAAGACTGGATTATTAGGCAAATCTTGTTTTTTAGTGCTTGCATTTCTGGTTCGAGTACCAAGATCTCTTTCTATGGATTCTTGGTTGTTCTGCTTAATTAGAACAGAGAGCTTCTACTCATATACTCTTTCCTCATTTTATATTTTGCCTTGCACTTGGATTTTTGCCTGCTTTCGATTAGTTTTCTTGAGTTCATTTGACTAGGTCTTGTTGCAATTTTTAAAGAGTCTTTCTTGGTTCTTTGAAGTTTTTTTTTGCTGCAAGGTTGTACTATTCTTCTGGGCCAAGTTACTAAGTTTCTTGTCTTCTTTTGCTCATATAAATCTTGCTACTAAGTGGCACTATAATATTTGGAGCGTTTTTGAATTTTTGCTTGAAATTCAGAGTTGTTTGGCTTGGTAATTGGATAGTTTTCTTGGTCTTTTCGAGCTCTTCTTTTTATAAAATTCAAAAGCTCAAAAAACATTTTGTTTTGTCATTTTCTTTTGTTTTGCATTTTTGTTTTCGTTTCGTTACATCTTTTGAAGCTTTGTTGAGATTTCTTGCCTTGGTTTCTGACTTGATTTGGGAATGGAATTGTCATTGGTTTTTTCCTCTTGTTTCAAGCATATTTTGGTGTCTTTATACTGAGAGTTTCTGATTTTGGGAACTAGTTTTGTGGACAACCGAAAAGTGATAAAACTAAAGGATTCTTGGGAAATTTCTCTTTGCTTTGTTAGACTCTACATCTTAGAATTTGCATGCTCTTAGTTATTTGCATTAGGTGCACTTAAGCATTTGTAGTCTTTTTCATAGATTTTGTGAGTGTGAGTTTGATATTTGAAAAGAAAAAAATATATATATAGTCTCGTAGAACCCGTGTAGAAATTTCTTTTCATCGAAAGGCAATTACTGCATTTGCATGTAGTTTGGTTTTCATTAATTTCTTTTCTGTGTCATAAAACACCACAAGTTTCATTTCCATATCCCATTGACCTAATATAATATCCAATTAAAATAAGCGATATAATTTAAAAACAACTAGCAAGTTTTTATCAAGTGTCATACACCAACTAGCTAGGTTGTAGGGCCTTGGATTAGGTGAGTGGAGAGTTAACTCTCCAAGTCCGCTCAAACTAAAACATAGAAGTTTATTAATTGAGCGAAATCCAACTCCGTTAGGTGGACCGGGAAAGCTCTCTGTTTGGTCAATTTAGTGTGTCCTAAATTGCTAACATAAATTATCAACCAGGGATTCGTAAGCTGACGAAGTGTGGCGCACTATATGTGCAAGATAACCTATCTCTTACTTTTTGTCGTTTTTTGGATTTTTATGAAATTCTAAAAGACAAGTATGGTTATGGATATTCAAGGCAATGATGTCCTTTATAATGATTTACCAACTTGAAACTGAAAAAGGAATTTGAAACATACAATGACAAAACTTGAAAGGAAATGAAAATGTGCTACTGAAATGAAAAAGGTGTTGCTAATCTAATAAATCAAAACATTGAACTAGTGAGCATGAAACCAAACTATTCTTGTTGCCGTCTAAACACAAAAGAAACTATGCTGAAAGAAATCCAAAAGGTAATACAAAGGAATTAAATCAAATTACATCAACTTGTTCGATCCTCTATCATTAGTCCAAATTTCCAATGATTTTCTTGGGGTAACCGAATCTAGTTTGAGTAACCGATATCAAAGTTGGCAAAGTAACCAATATCTAAACTACACATTCATACATCAACTCACCATCACCCACCAGGGCTTTCTGAGTAGAATCGAAAATGACATGGAGGCATATATCTACCCAATCATCAAGCAAATGTGCAAGACTGAAATAAACAAATAGTGCTGGAATTAAACAAAAACTAAGGAAAAGAAATCAGAAGAAGGACAATATTGATTCCATGTCATTAGTCATAAAAAGATGTGCAAATGCCCGGGCTGCCATGAAAAATTATGCTAAAAGCTATGATTTCAGAAAGCAATCTAAGTAAGGAAATATGACAAAACAAAATTGAAAGCAACTTATCTAGAAAACATGTAAAAACCTCCTTGGATAGCAGGGGCCCTCTACTACCAATTTGGTGAAGTTCTTCAGCTCCTTAAAGTTGTAATCAAAACAACATCAAAGAACTGAATTTTTCTATTAAAAAGAACTTACAAAACTACATCCCATTCCATCTTGAACTTTGTTACAAAAGACTTCTCTACTACTTTTTCATTACTTCCTCATTACTTCCTCATTACCTATGATAGGAGAAAGCTTCTCCTATTTATACAAAATATGAGGAGTCATCTCATTAATGGGAGTCCATGAATCTCTCCCTCCATCTCTAGAGTTACAATCAAAATAGGAAATGATAAGACACATGTTTTTCTAGAGTTTCAACACAACTTGAGGAATGAGACACATATCCTCTTAGAGTTTCAATACAACAAGGAAGTGAGACACATATCCTCTTGATCCCATAACCTTCTCCAACCAAATTCGAATTTGGCTTTAGAGTGCCACATAAGGGTCTTCTAGAAGTCTCCTTTTGACCTACACATGTCACAAAACTCATAACACATATATAGATATATGAAACTATGTTAATTTTCTAGTTTCTAATCATAAATTCACTTAAAATACATAAAATAAATAACTTTGGAAAACAAGGATCTTAACCCATATATTTATGAAAATGGTTACTTGATGTAGGGTTTTAGGTCAAATGGCTATGAAATAAGAGCTAAATGGTTATGACATAATGGAAATATGTATGAATATGGAGAACATTTTTGAGACTCAACACTCTCCTCCAGAGAGTCAAGCGCGAGGGGAAGTGAAGGCCGAGAAGAGAGATACCCCCTCTCTGATTTGCTGGATCTTGCCTCAAGACCATTCCGCCCGGCTTCTGACATGGATTGGTGCCCATAGTCGCCATTCCTAGGTTCCACATAGGTGACTGCGGGGGGGAATACCCGTGGTACCTGAGGCAGACATCATATCACTTCCAGCAGTACTTCTGGGGGGTGCCCTTGCGAAGCTTGGGTACTTGTGCTGGCAAAGGCTGTTGTTAGGAGGTCGGCGTAACTGTTTCTGTTACCTTCGCTAGTAGGCCTGGGCCGTAATTATCCCAGACTACTTTCGGGAGGTCCTACTTTTTGCTTTCTCGTATTTTGGTGTCCGGTCCTAATCACCCGAAGCGGAAATACCTGAAGGCTGCTTGCTTGGCTGTATCTAGGGATTTTTGTAGTGAGTGCTCTTTTCTCCTAGATTGCTTAGCTTTATACTTTTTTGAGTCTAATTAAAATTTGTTAAAGTGGCTGATCAAGCACCGCGTCGATCGAGGAGAATTCGGGGGTTATCTCCCGAGAGTGCATAGCCTTCTTCAAGAAGGCGTAGGAGTAACATAGCAGGTGAATATCACCCGGTGGTATCTGACGCAGTGGAGAGTGATCCTCCACAAGGGATTGAAGGTTTCGTAGTTGGTTCTGGTGTTGGTTCCGAGAGGAGCGCTCCGCTCACCTCGAGAGTCTTATTTCTGGGAGAGTTAGGAATAGAAGTAGAGGAAGTACCTGAGTCTCCTCAGTCACTTCCATCTCCTCTTCCTCCTTATTATCCGTTTTTTGTTGAGTACATCGGACCTGAGTCTGCAAGACCAGAAGATCCTCCATTTTATTCATACATTTCGATGGCCATGACTGGGAACGCAGCTTCTGCTGTGAGTGCTGCAGGCATTCAGACTCCTGCTTCAGTTGAAGGAGGAGGCACTATTGCTATATATTCAATTGCTTCTAGTACTTCTGTGTTTGGCTCTGGTTTCACCCAAGCACATGCTTCTCAATCTGGTCCCTTTTTTTTTGGAATGCCCACTAGTGGGATTCCTTATTTTTCCTTTTCTGCTACTGCAACTGCATCTACACCCATGTCGTCCATGGCTAGTGGGTCAGCTTCTTTTCAAGGGTTCCCCTTCGAAACTGGGCATATTCCTAGTTCAAATCCTTCTTTAGGGTCTTTTCCTTTTACTTCTCAGACTCAGAGTTTTAACCCTTGGTCTGGAGGTCAGAGTTCGACTACTTTTACAGGTTGGAACCCTATATTTACAACAGCGGGGGCAGGGAATCAGTTTTACGCTGGTCACCAAGGGAATGCTTCTTTCCCTTCGTCGAGTGCTTATCAGAATTTTTCCCCTCTTTCTAATGCTTGGAACCCCTATCAGGGGCTTTCCTCTTCATTCATTACTTCCGGGGGGGGGGAACTGGTCCGGTATTTGGTAACTCTACGTTGGGAGGGGGTCCTTCTCCAAATGTTGGGTCCTTTGGCCCAACATTTTCTACGAGTTCTTTTTGGAAACATGGTGCCTCATCAAATCCAGGTTACTCTTTTCAGAATGTTGGGAATTCATCCCATCAAGGATGGAATCCTCAGGCTCCGCCTCGTTCACCTTTTCTGGCAACGTTAAACTTTCCAGATATGTCGAAATTAACGAATGATCCGATCCGATATAGTCTGGGGTGGCCTCCGGTTCTCACCAAACTACCTTAAGACATTCCAAAGTTTGAAGGCAAGAATGGAGAGGATCCGACTGACCATATCACCACCTTCCATTTATGGTGTTCTTCTAACTCCCTGATCGATGATTCGATTAGGTTGAGATTGTTTCAACGCACCTTAACTGGAAACGCTGCCAAGTGGTATATCGAGTTAAATGGGGGCAGTTTTGCTACGTTTGGAGATCTGGCTACAACATTTATAAATCATTTCCAGTTGCCTGTCCGTTATGATGCTGGGACTGAATTCCTAGCTAATTTTAAACAGGACGATGCAACCCACATTTCTGATCATATTCAGGAATGGCGGAGAAGGAAGAGGCTTATTAAAGCTCATATTCCAGGAGAATTCCTTTTGGAATGGCTTCTGAAATCTCTGCAGTCAGATATTTCTAAGGATGTATCCCTTTCCAGGGTATTTTCCAAGGAGCAGGCCATTTTTAGGGCCCATCAGCTTGAATTGATGTATTCTCAGTCTAGAGTCCTTCATAAATATTTGCCTAATGCTCCTCACTCCAAATTGGACTTATCCAAGACTAAACCTGGTCCTCATGGTGATGGACTTATTAGGTCGATCAATAGTGGTGCAGCTAACCTGCTTAGTCAATTGCAGCAGTTGTCTTTACAATCTGCTTCTTCTGGACAAGATGTTCCTGCTGAGTCATCGCCTTCTCAATCTTTGTCGGTGAATGTTGTTCAGACTTCTAACCCTAAAGAAAATCAACAATCCGAAGGGAAGAAGAAGGGACGTAATAAGAAAAAGGGCAAGAATGGGAAGGGTAATGCAAATAAATCCAACGAGCATGTTAGTGAGGGTCCAAAGGATAAAAAGAAAGTGAAGTTTCCATGCAAGTTATGTGCTGGAGACCATCTTACTCACCTTTGCCCTAAAATTCAGGATGCGCAGCGCTTGTTAGCTCAGCAGGGTTCTTCCAGTTCCCAGGCTGTGTTGACAAACCCTTTTCCCCAAGGGCAACAGCTAGTTGTTGGCGCGAATCAAAATACTAGGGCTTCCTCTAGGGGCACCCAGGAAGGGGAAACTCCATCAAACATATACATGATGAGTGCTCACGTGGATATCGCCATGAGATCCCATGATTATGGCGAAGATGAGTCTTTGAAAGCCAAGGGTGCTCCTGATGCTACTGAGCCGCTTCACATCACGAAGCCTACTGTTCATCCTATACCTCGGATGCCCAAAGCATCTACTAAGCGTACGACAATTAATCCAAACACCAGGGCTGCCTAGAACTACTCTATTGTGGAAGATTTGGCACAGAGTCCTTGTGCCATGTCGGCTCTTTAGGTGCTCCAGTCTTGTCTGGCTCAGCGCAGTGCTCTACTCACTGCTATTGGGGCTGTCGATCCAAAGAACTCTCTTATGATTACATTCGATATGACTAATTTTAAAAAGAGACTCCCCCATCATATGGCTTTTCATATTAAATCATCATACCAGAAATGCAATATTTTCCGGACGGTCGTTGATGAGGGTGCTTCCACATGTGTGATGTCTCTCACATGTTGGAAGGGAATTGGATCTCCCACAGTTGTTCCATCTGCTACTCTTTTGACTATGTTTGATGGTCATTCTCACAGACCACATGGTATTGTCCCAGCTTTTCCCATCTGTGTTGGGGGAAAAACTGTAAATATAGAGGTTGAGATAGTTGATGCAAGCTTGGACTACAACCTTTTGTTAGGGCGAAACTAGAATTATGAGATGGATGCCATTGCATCTTCATTATTTCAGATTATTTGTTTCCCTCACAAAGGGAGGACTATTACAGTGGATCAACTAGACTATTCTCTTGTAGACCCGAATGCATCTACTAACTCAACTATTCCAAAGTTGGATAAGGCCAAGTCGCCTGTTGAGAATTTAGGGGTTGGAATGTATTCTTCTTTGATGGGTACTTTTGATATTCCACCTCCTACTGTTCATATAAATTCAATTTCATCCTCCAGGGCTCCTCTTCGAAGAGAGTTCTTCAGAACTCATTATTTTTCAGACCCTTGGACCTTACCTTCCCCTACAACCACATTAGCGGAAGGTCAAGTGGCTGGAATGGCATTTCCGATGTCTACAACTGAGATTGCTTATCAATCTATTGTTGACACTACAGAGTCCATTCCAGCTCCTCTTTCACCAGAAGAGTTGAATGGAGATGTGGCTCCGGCTTGGACACTTAGTTCTTCTTCCGCCCAGGATTTCCCTGATACCACTCTTCCATCTGAAGAGGCCATCCTGGAAGCTACGACTGGTATAGATAGATCGTGGGATGATTTGCATCATCGATTTTACTTTTTACCTGATTTGAGCGAAGTTGAATCAAGTTTTCCAAGTCCTGTGTCCCCTGGTCCTGTTCGCCCAGTCCTGAACCCTTTAGCACTATATGCTGAAGCGAACATGGTTGTGATTTCTCCAACTATCCCAGTGAACATTTCCAGGGATCCCAATGTTATAGAGAGTGTCTTCATCGGAACTTAATGTTCCCCTGAAGAGATTCAGATTTACACCGATCTCTTTAAAGAGTATAGGGATGTGTTCTCTTGGTCTTATGATGAAATGCCTGGTATAGATCCATCTATTATCCAGCATGAGATCAAGATTTATGAAAATTCTAAGCCTGTGAGGCAAAAACTTCATCCGGTCAATCCTAGGAAGGCCACAACTATCAAAGCCGAGGTGGAGTAGCTGCTTAAGGCAGGATTTATTTTCCCTGTTCCTTTGACAGAATGGGTTTCGAACCCTGTTCCCGTAGATAAGGAACAAGGAAAAATTCGAGTTTGCATTGATTTTAGAGACCTTAATAAAGCATTTCCGAAAGATAATTACCCCACACCATTTATAGATCAGATTATTGATGAGTGTGCCGGTAATGAGATTTTCTCCTTCATGGATGGTTTCTTCGGATATAATCAGATTACTATCCGTCCCGAAGATCAGCATAAGACTGCCTTTATTTTTCCCTAGGGTACGTTTGCTTACAAGAAGATGCCTTTTGGTCTTAAAAATGCTGGGGCTACCTTTCAGCGGGCCATGTCATATGCCTTCCACGACATAAAACATATTATCAAGGCATATTTGGATGATTTAGTTGCTCATTCTCAAAAGAGAATGGATCATCCTGCTCACCTCCGTCGAGTATTTGAACGATGTCGTTTCTACAAGATTAGGTTGAATCCGAACAAGTGTATTTTCGCGGTTACATCCGGTCGGTTATTTGGATTCATTGTGTCTAGGGAAGGGATTAGGGTAGATCCCTTCAAGGTTGAGGCAATACTTCGGTTGCCTCCCCCGTCATCTATTCGTCAACTTCAAAGTCTACAAGGAAAAGCTAATTTTCTTCGGAGATTTATCGTAAATTATGTTGAAGTTACCAAGGGATTTATGAGATTGTTGAAGAAGGGAGTTCCATTTTTTTGGGATGACTTCGCTCAACACTCATTCGATGCTTTGAAAAAAGCATTGACCTCTGCTCCTTTATTGAGTCCACCTGATTATAGCAGGGATTTCCTTTTGTATCTTGCAGCAACAGAATCTACCATTGGTATGGTTCTGGTTCAGGAAGATGATGCTCTTGTAGAGCATGTTATATACTATCTTAGCCGAGGCTTGGTAGGACCTGAACTCCGATATACTCCGATAGAAAAACTAGCTTTAGCAGCTGTTCATGATGTGCAGCGACTCAGACATTATATTCTTCTACGAAAAACTTATGTTTTGGCAGCAGCCACTCCATTTCATTTTGTTCTCAATAGGCGAGTGATTGGGGGAAAATACAATAGATAGATTGTGATTTTGCAGGAATTTGACCTTGAGTTTATGTCTGCCAAGTCCAAGAAATCATTAGTTTTCGCGGAATTGATTTCTGAGTTGCCCTGTGGAGAAGAGATAGTCTATGATGAATCCTTTCCGAATGAACATTTGTTTCTTATCTCTCCACAAGATCCTTGGTATGGAGATATCATTGTGTATCTTCAGACTGCGAAGTTTCCCTCTACTTTTTCAAAAGATGAGCGTCGTAAGTTGCGTCACTTGTCTAAAAATTACTTGATCATTGGTGATGCTTTATACCATCGAGGGGTTGTTTCAATCCTGAGACGTTTCTTAACTCTCGAAGAAGCTGAGGCTGTGCTAAATGATTGCCACAGTGGAGCTTGTGGTGGTCATTTATCTGGGCTTGCTACAGCCCAAAAGATCTTGCGTTTTGGGTACTTTTGGCCTTCGATTTTCAAAGATTGTGTGGAGTCGGTCAAAAAGTGTCATCCGTGTCAAGTCTATACTCGAAAAATGCGTGCTCATCCAGCTCCGATTTTTCCAGTCATTACTGTCGGTCCCTTTACAAAGTGGGGTATTGATTATACTACTTGTAACCCGCCTTCGACTAAAGGTCACAAGTACATTATTGTAGCAGTAGACTACTTTACGAAGTGGGTCGAGGCTATGCCTACTTTAAATGATGGTGGCATCGCAATGTTTTTCTCAACCAGCATACTTCTTTGTATTCCCAGAGAGATTTTCACTGATCATGGCAGTCATTTTCAGAATAGCATGATGGTTGAGTTGGCTCTAAAATTAGGTTTCCGGCAGGAGCATTCATCTCCATATTATCCTCAGGCCAATGGGCAAGTGGAAGCCGTGAATAAATCCTTGAATACAATTCTTCAAAGGACAATCAATAAAGCTCGATCCAACTAGCATATCATGCTATATCCTGCACTTTGGGCATACAGGACGTCAGTGAAAACTGCAACTGGCTTTACTCTGTTTCAGCTAGTTTACGGGTTGGAATCCGTATTTCCCATTGAATGTGAGATTCCTTCTCTTAAGTTAGTTGTTTAACTTCTTCCTGACACTTCTATTCTTGAATAACGCCTCCTTCATCTGGAACATCTCGATGAGCAGCATCGGGATGCCGCCACGATGAATGAAGCGCATAAAAACCAAGTTAAAGTTCAGTACGATAAGGCGGTCAAGCCTAGGGTTTTTTTGGAAGGTGACCTTGCTTTGGTCTATGCCGAGAAAGATGCTCCCGAAAAGGAAAGCGAAGTTCATGGTGTGGCCCTTTATTACAAAAAAGTCCTTAAAAAAGGAGCATATACCTTGGTTGATTTTGAAGGGAATGAGTTGTCGGAGCCTAGAAATGGGCTCTATTTGAAAAAGTATTATGCCTAGGCTTCGACTTGGAATTTTTGCTTTTGTATATAGTAGTTTTTATTTGTACATATCTGGTTTTTCGATCTTTGATGGGATGGTGATTTTTTTGATCTGCTTTGGTAGGTTGTGTCGGATGTCATGAGTCATTTTGGTTTCGCCGATGGTGCTAGTAGACACACCCGGAATTTGGCTTCCGCGGCTTGGATGCTTCATCATCCATCCGGTCAGCTGTTAGTATCAAGAGGAGTCTGCATTGGTCCTGCTTCCAATAATATAGGAGAATACACTGCAGTTATTTATCTACTCTCAGAGGCAATATCTTTGGGTGTTGATTCGTTGGTAGTTTTCTTGGACTCCCAGCTAGTGGTGTCGCAGTTGAACAATACTTATCGGGTTCGAGATCCATTTTTACTCCGGTTGTTCTTGAGGGTACGTTTGTTGCAAAGATCATTTCAATTTTTAACTTTCATTCATATTCCTTGAGCTGACAATTGGATGGCAGACTCATTAGCTAATCAAGTAATTGATTAGCATATTAATCATTCCATACAATAAAATTTAATCATCAAAAACATCATACATTTTTATACATTTGTCACATCACATCAAAAATCGCTGTATATATATCATCAGAGTGTTCAAAAACTATACAAAATTTGGATCCATAAGATATACAAAATTTTGGCTTATGCCCGATCATGTTCAAATCTCAAAAAATATACAGTCATCTGGTAAATCATATATATCTACTCCTGTGGTCCCTGCCCAGAATTTGTGTTCCTATAGAACACGAACGCAGTCGCGACTCGGCGGAATAACCGCACCCAGTCACGAGGTACTCCTACTACCTGTCTCTGGATGGACTCAGGTAGATCTTCCACTGCAGCCATAGGCACTTGGCGGGTTAAACCCTCCAAGTTCCTCTGTACAGCATGGAGGGTTCTGTCTGAGTCTACTGTATCCGCCTCGCCTCTGTGGCACTTGTGTCATGGGTAACCATCAGGACGGACTGGTCCAATATCTGTATCATGATCATTATGATATTGTAAGTCACTTTGAATCCAAACAAAAACATGTTTTATTTTTTCATACATATTGAAAAAATCCAAAAAAATCAGATAAGTTAAAAAATTGCAATCTTACCGATTGTACCCCATGTCGCGCCAGGTGGAAGGACGAGGTCTGGATCGCCACGGAAATCTATCCCGACATAGGGATAGTCCTCCACAGCGATGATTTGTTCTCCCCACCATTGGAAGAACTCGTCATCCCAGGTGGTTCAGGGAACTTCACTTCCCCCCAGTCTCTTCATCAGGTCTGCCCATCAAGCAATTCTTGGGTCCCTTGGGCTACTAATAGAAGAGATCACTTTGGGTCTCAGCCCAGGAATCTTCTCGAAGAAGAATGTCATCAAGATAGTACCATATCTGAAATGTTTTGTCTTTTCTTTTCGGATGGAAGTCAATTGTTGCTTCATGTTCATTAGTAGAGTTGTGCACCAATCATATAAATGAGTTAAGCATTCCACAGCTATACTCATTTGAGTCCTAGATGCCTGGTGTAAGGAAGCAGATCCTGCTACCCTACCAATGGTAAATAGGAGAATTTTCATGTGCAAGTATCTTAAATCTTTGATAGCAATTTGAGTCCCAAATTTCTTGGAACCCTCTACGCAGTAGACATGGACGTTATCTTCCACGGTGAGCCCTCCCAAAAGTTTTCCATGTAAATCTACTGGCTCCCCCCTCCAGGAGAGTCCAGTAATAAAATAGATATCTTCCACCTCGATACGTATGGGCATTTGATCTATTATGAAACAATCTTCTTTCGGTTCCCAATAATTCACAAGCATTTCAAGCAACCGAACATTACTCTTCATATTTGGCATTTTGAAAAATTTGAGCAATCCACAATTTCAGAGAATATTAAGTGATAATTGATCCTGCATTACTTCATTGTCAATGGCACTATGCTCACGTTCTCTCCATGATATAGTCATCCTGCAAAAATTCAATAATTTGTCCATTAGAATCACATTTCTTCATTTCGATTTGCGCATACGCGACTTTCTCTGTACACAGTCGTGTATATACGCGGCTTGGTCAATATAAACCCGCGTATGTGCAGAACCATAATTTTAAACAAATTATTCTACGGTGAAATTTCCGAATTTTAAACTTATGAACGGAAAAAATTGATAACAAGGATGGATTAAGAGCTTACCTAACAAATTCGGCGAAGTTTGACGGTCGATTGCTCCTATTTTGACAAAAGAGGCTTTTTCTCCAGAGCTCTTTTTCCCAATTCAGCAAGTAACAATGAACCAAAATGTGAGGTAACTTGTGTATTTATGCCGAAAAATTGAAAATTTTCGCAAAATTTGTTATGCTTATTTTTTCAATCTATCTTAAGCTGCATAATCCGAATGCTTGGAAGTGCCCAGATTGGTATATTTTCAGGTACATTTTGATGAACTTGAGATTTTTTCCGGTTTTTGATCCATGACTGCTGACCCATCATGGCAAGTATATGATCTTCACTGGCATATAGGTTAGGGAATCCACTTTCCGTTGCATTTTGCATACTAGCCTCCATTCTGATCACTTGCCATAGGGACGATCCCATCAGGTCATGAGTATTTCACCGATTTCACTCGCCGATTATTTAATCATGATTTGGTGGTAGAGCCTTCCTTTACATGGGCTTCCTAGTTAGTTCCTCGCTATCACTTGTTGCCCATGCTGTGTTTTATGTAGGCTCGAGAGTCCTCTTTAGTCCCACCATGACTTATGTGTTGAAGCTTCATTCTTCTTCTTCTCCACTATTATTTTTCTGGCTATTACCCTAGAGGCTCCCTGGTGTTGTTGAGTTGTATTACTGCATTGCATATTGGCTACTTGTTTATCCTGGCCTTTAGCCGGCTTCATTTGGACTCGATGTTTAAGCCAACTTTTGACCTTGTCTATCTGTATAAGTTAACCATTGCATGCACTTAGCTTATCACAGACTTAGCATATTTTTTACCCATGGATGGAACATTCCTCCCGAGTACGCTTACTATCAGCCTTGCATCAACAGCATTAGTCTTGGTCTCCGTAATTGAATCCAGTGTATTTGTTTGTCTTCATACTGCCGATCCATTAGAAATTTCATAGTATTCTTACTTTGTCAGCTTGTTATATGAAAAGACAAAAAATCAAAATAACAAAAGAGCAAAGAACTGTTATAACTTCAGAATTTGATGGCGCATGCGCATCGCCTTTGTCGCCTCAAAAAGTACAGAATTTATATATTTCCTTCATTTGGGATGGTTTTAGTTTTTGACCTAGGTTCAGCCTTTGCCTTGTTTCACTGGCCAGTCCTCCCCCGGTTGGTTATCTCTTCCAATCATATGGAGAGTTTGTTTTGCCTCCTGCATAACAGACTTATACAGTGTCACTTCTTACTGCCATGGTCATCACGAGTCGTGCTTTTGTTCAAGGGAAGTCTAACCAAAGTCGGCCATTCTGCGGTGTCTCTTGACTCATTATTCAGTCGGCCTTCCCGGTCTTGTCAGTATCTTGTTCTATCACATCAGATGTTTTGGTCTTCTGCTCGTGCTGGTTGGAGAAGGTCCATCACTCTTTGCGGTACAAAAAGCTTGTCTCTCATAGACCACTAACACATTGCTCAGAGTAAACCTAGAGATGACTCCTCCTGCCCCTATTTCCATCATTGATAGGTGACCTCGTGCTCAGCATTTGATCATCATCATGGGTCTTTGACTGAGTGGTTTCCCCTGTGTTCGACGTCAGCACACATTATCTCACTTGGGATTCGTGCACATCATATCTATCTGACTCTATTCTTAGACTACTGGGTAGCCAGCTTTGTTTGATAATAATGTCTGGAGAGGGTTTCTTCCATGCGCTAGCTTCATCTTGTGCATGTCAAAAACGTACTTTGGTTTGGTTCCGTCACTCTGCTTCGTCCGATTCCTTCCAAATCTTGGCCTGCGGGTTACACTCGCGCTGGACTGATGTGGGATGCCTTAATGCCTTCCTTCCAGCAGATCTTTTCCCATCGACTCCGACTCATTGCTCCGGGAATAAGGTCTAGAGTATTTTTGTCAGTACCTTAGGGTTTGCAATCATCAGTGGCAGACTCTTCGCTATCGACAGTGGGGATTCATCATTGCCTCCTGATTGGTAGATTCTTTCAAGTGTTCGACTTCAACTCATTCATTCGCACTTGTTAGATTGTACTGGGGCACCTTGACACTCATTTTCATTATCGGTGGGTTGTCTCGCGTTGGTTAATGGTATACATCATTGACCGGTAATCCAACTATTTCTCACATGGTCGACTTCAGCTCATTTATTCCCATTGTGTAGAATTGTGCCATAGTGATCGGTGAAGACCTCAAAGGTATCGGCATTTTCGTCACTTTGATGTTTCCATTCGCTTCTTCCAGTGATGTCGTCCACCCTTATATGTTGCAGTGTCAGTACAACAGCATCTTATATGTTGGCTCCCGAGTTGCGTGATTGTACCATGTGTTCCACCCCTTATGATTTGGTACTTGGAGATTTAGTCACTTTTATGATCAGACATCTAGTTTCAACATCATTGATCAGCTTTCTATATGTGATACTTGGACATTGATTCTGACTTGTACTTCCGGGCCATGCTCAGATGATTCATTGTGTACTTTCAGTTCAGCTATACTTGTATACATTTTGGATCCATTCTATACTTTCTATATGATGTATTTTTGACTGAGCATGGGTATGCCCGCCTCAGCATGAGTTGACTCTCTTTTTTCTTTCATTGGTTTTCGGCAGGCTGAAATCTGGTGAAGTCCTCTCTCGTCCTTGCGAAGTTCTTTTTATGTGCATAATACATTTTGGCCATCATGTACCCCTTCTAACATCATATATTAGGGGGCATCTGTTATAGCATCATTTTTCACCCTCATGTGATTCATGATTGTCTCTTTGGCCTTGGGCACCCATTCCCACAGAATTGAACAAAGTTCATAAAAAACAGTGTTAAAAATCCCATACACGGGTATGCCCAAAATTTTCTACGTGTATACGTGAGTCCATACACACTTTTCCGTGTATGCCATTAAAATCATTAAAAATATATATATAATTCCCTATTTTCGGGTTGGGTTGATGGTTAGTCCAGTAGTTCAACCACCCCAGCACGTGGCCAACTGTTTCCAACTGATTGAAACTACTTTGAGGGAGTATAAAAGCCCCTCATGTGCATGGCCTAAGAGAGAGAGAAATTTATAGACATTATACTCTGTTGGAGCCCCAATTCAAGTCTGATTTCCCGTGCCTCCTGCACTTTCCCAGATTTTTACAGGAAACCCTTGTTTCCTGGAGATGTTCATCAGTTTATATGTCATCTCATGTGCACAAGTCTTGAAAGTATCCTAGCGAGGCAAGGGCGGGACGGATCCGGACGACGGTCTGTTCGAATATCGTGGAAGGATTCAGGTGATCTCTCCACTTTTTATTACTGTACATGCTGTTCGTAATGAAGAATAACCATCTTGTTCCTGAATTCACGTGTTAATATCTGCTTGCATATGTGAAAAGATTATTATTTAACCATTTATTATTGTTTATATGATGTTTCACATGGATTTCACTGACATTTAGGATAGATATATGATGTACAACTAGATTTTCGTGCACGTTTCTTCTTGGTTTTCAGGTTGAGGAGGAAGAAGGGTTGCTGGGGGTTTGAACCCCGCAGGATCTACATCAAACATAGGATTACGGGTGAGTTCTACTATCGATGTTATCTAGTTTTTAGCGTACAAGTGTGGTTATGTGAGTCCTTCTTGAGTAGCATGCCCTGATCTGTGGAGGTTTTGACCCAACAAAGTCTATGTAAAGTATTGTTAACATATAGAAAAAATATGGATCTATTTTCAATATTTGTATGAAACATGGATGGGTTTTATGTTAAAGAAAAAAAAAACACACATATTTTGGGTAACTTGAGTTACAAACCTAGTTGGTAGTAGAGGGATCTTACATATGGTATCAGAGCAAGCTACAACACTAGGACCTAATGTGCATACATTCTTGCTAGTATATTAATATATATGAATGATGATTTTGGATCCATGTTGAATTGTTTTGTACTTGATTATTTGTTCTTAGAATAAGTGTAATTTGGATTACTATTATTTTTTTTAAGGATTAAGGCTAAAATATCATGCTGTTGTTTAGTTTTAATTTTTTTTATTTGTTTATTTTTTGTTTCTAGACTCTTTCTAGTTTGAGGCTAGATTTTGAGAAAATGATAGAATATTGACAAAGAACTCCCAAATAATTTTCTTGTTTATTTCTGGTTAATATTTTAGAAATATATAGGTAAATTATAAACTAATAATCCCCTCTGATTTAGTAATTAAAAAAAATGTTAGGGCACTCCAGCATACAGTTTATCCGGCTTAAAATCTATAATTTTAAAAATATTACAACACTTTAAAAAAGCTTGTACTTAATCTTGTTTTACTTTAGCATTGAGCTAGTATCTCATCTTGTTGTACTTTTCATGGTTTAAGTTTTAATTTTCTTGGAGATTTAACTTGGAATTCATCTTCATGTTTTATGGTTTAAGGATATATGTTTGAAATAATTCATGGGGAGACTAAATTTCGAGTCTCTTTCCATTTAGTATTATTCATTTTAAAGGTTACAATTTTGAGATTATTTCTAAATATTTCCAATTGAAGCTTAGTTTGGATTTCAACTTCATATCTTTTTTTTTCTATGGTACAAGGCTATGATTTTAATATTATTTTTTCAAATTCAATTTCTTGTGTGCATCTTTAGGTTTATTGCTAAAAAAATGGGGAAAATTTGCATGGTTTTTTTTTTCTCTTAATGTGGTTTCTCTATTAAAATCATAATATTGAAATTATTACAGAGAATTAATGTGGATAATCATTAAATTTTTAGAAAAATTGTTGCAACTTCACACTTGAGTTTAAGCTCGGAATCATCATACTAATAACCTCCAAGTTAAATTTTAGCTAGTTATGGCTAATTTTTCTTAATATCCTCTTGAGAGTTTAAAAGAAAGAAATGAAAACCATAGAATTCACTTCTCATTATTTTCATATTAGTCTATCAGAAATTGTAAAGATTTCAGTAGCAAAAGAATTGAAATATCCTTTTATCTTAGATAGGATATCAATTGAAAAATAATTGAAATATTGTTCTATCGCAGACACATCTTTGTGTATTCTCCATTTAAAAGAGAAAAAAAAAAACCCATATTTTTTGGATTAAATCAAAAAAACTAAGAAAAATCATGGTTGAGTATTGAAAGAAGATTTAGTGAGTATGGATTGGTATTGGGTAAGAAGTATGAGGTTTAAATTTCATTAGTGTAATGATTGAGTTCATCATACTAATCTTGATTCAGAAATTATCTAAGCCAATTAGAACTCAATATAATTTATCCCCAACAAGTCATTTTTAACTACGAATGTAGGTGCACAACTAATGCACGGATATTAAAGAGTTAAAATGTGTTTTATGAAGACCTTCTTAATGGTTAAGAATGATTTTTTTGTGGTTTCTTTTATCTAATTTGTGATCTTGTTAAGTGTTTATTATGGGTTGGATTTCTTCATGAGATAACTTGAAATTATTCTAGGACTAGTTTGAAGTATGGCATACCTAATAAAGAAGGGGTTCAATTGTAAATGAAGGATGTACTTGCTATGTTATGTATGAGAATATAATATATACTAACTTATATTTGTAAGGTAAGTAATTATTTGTGTATATAATGAATAATTTATTTTGATGAAATCTCATGGACATGATTAAGAAAGGTTGATTATGCATATGCTGAATTTAGTGGAATAAATGTTCATAAAAAATAAAAATAAAAATTGTTTGAGATTTAAATGCATTATTTTCCTTTGATTACAAATTAAGAAAAGAAGATTGTTATAGTGTACACCATTAGATAGCTTAGAATTTTTGTAATAGCTTATCTTGATATATGTAGTAAAATGTGGACTAGGTATTTATATTATAGTATTGTACTTATTTTTCTATGTGCTTGATTGAGGTATAATTAAATTGATTTTTAAATACTTGAAAATGTAGAAAGAGATTATTGTGATAGGTTGATGAAATATCTTTTTTATTTGCTTAAGACAAATTAATTCTAGCATATTTAAAGAATATTTCATATTTTTGTCACTAGAAAATCCATAATAGTCTCCTTAATGAATTTAGGGATTGCATATTGATTGAATTGTATTTAACTAAATTAATTAGAGAAATTATGAGGATTGAACTCATGAACTTATCAAAACTATTTTTAATTAGTTAAGAGAATAGCATGTTTAGAGATAAACCTTTTATGTGATTGGAAATTTGTTTTATTTAAGCTTAAAGGATAAGGTATAAGGTTAATGAAAAGTTGATTTCAGTTCTTATTATACAAGAATATGTGCTCATGATATTTTTGAGGGAAATTTTGAAAAAAAGTGAGATCCCATTTTTGATGAATTGGAATTGTTGCATGATTTAGAGACCTAATATGATTGTATGTATGTGGAATGGAAGAAAATGTTAGATTTAGGAATTTTTGTTGGGATGTATAGTTGTATGAGTAGCTAGTGGCCCTGCAAAAGGTTGTAATATTTTGAGAGGGTAGTAATTCTTCTTTATAAAAGAGAGAGAGAGAGAGAGAGAGAGAGAGAGAGAGAGAGAGAAAGGAAATGAAGCTTAGCTTTAGGCTAGAAATGCCATTGTGATAGTGTAAATATTAAGTAAAATCAACATTATTATTCATAGTTTGAGAAATGTATGGTTTTAATAGCTTTATTTAAGGTTTTATTATTTGTATTAACGTTAAGAAATAAGGCCTAAAACCAAATGAATTACCTAGTTATTGAATAGAAATCATGAGTAATTTAGAAATGGGGGTTGATATAATGTTATAGGTAACCTAATTTATGAGTTGTCTTCCATTGGAAGATTGAAAATTCATATGTTGGAATGAAATTAATCTAAACCAAGATTGAATTGGTTCTCAAGTAATGAATTTGAATAACATAAATGGTTTTGGAATTCAAGGAAAGGTAAGTGGTACAAATTAGGTGTTGTCACCTTACCCTAAGAAGTTAAAATAATTTTGTTTTGATCTTAAAATTGTGTTTATTCTTAGGATTAAAATTTTGGTAAAAATAGTAATTGTTTCCTAAGATTTGTGGTTGCATCTATATTGTGAAATGAAAAGGGTAAATTTAGAGTGAGAAAACATAAGTCATTACTTATAAATACAACATCTTCTTTGGTAACTAGATTGACATGCAATTGTATATGTATGATTTTATACATCTTGTCATGCAAGTTTGATTATATGCTAGGATGGACCGTCAATGTTGTTATACAACTAATGTGGGAGCTATTTATAGCTTAGAAAGCTCAGTATACTATAGAACCCAAAAATGACAGGTGAAGGATTCATGAGGACTATGAGAAGAAAAACATGCGGAATATCAAGTTATTATAGATAACTTAAGTAGATGCCATATCAATTACACAAAATTGTACCTTGTTATGTTATTATAAATTGTATGGTTGGTTTTGATATAGAAATATTTGGCATTTTATATATTGAAACATAAATAATATAGTATGGATATAATTCCTACTTGATTAAGAATGGTATGTTTTGGTTTTCATGGAGATTTTTTCACTTTAGAAAAGAAATGAGCTATGAATTGGCATGAAGAAAAATATATCAAATACTTATACATAAGGTTAACACCTTTATGATAAGAGAATTAAGAAGAACCAAGTATCTTATGACTAAAAATTTGAGCCAATTTTAGCCCAAGAGGGGGAATGATGTGGTGTCCCTTCTTGGTTAGTTATTTTTGGTGACACCTGAGGGTGATTTTCATGGAGTGCATAAATATTATATATGTCAAACTTATGTATATGCTTGTACACTATAGACATTTGGGTCACATGGTTGTTGCGTGCTTATGGTAATATATATGGTTGAGTGTATAAGACTGGTTTTAGTTAAGTGCATAACGATATTTCTCTTTTGGAATCCTATTTTGACTTTGGTGCATGACATGAATGATGGTCTATGATTATGACACAAAAATAAAATCTATTGAACATAATCTTGTTGATGATTTATGATGTATATGATTATACGTGCTTAACAGACCATAATCTTGTTGATGATTTATGATGTATATGATTATACATACTTGACCTTATATTTAGCAGGATTTGGGAGGGAACTTAGTTACTTCCAAGAAGTATGTTCAGATGACTATGGAGGTCATGTATACATTTGGGTAAAATGTGATTGAATTAAATTCATTATGAATTTTGTTGATGCTTTTAATCTATGAGGTTATGATTTGGAGGTTTGGGGAAACAAGGCCTTGCCAACAAATCATTAGATGCATATGAGCTCACAACCACTACCTTGAGGCAAACCATGTAGCTTCAAAGAAGAATAGATGATAATCTATGGGAAATATTATGGCTCAGAGTCCTAACATTCGAAAGATCAAGGTGTGGAGTCTTGGATCTTTGGAATAGATCTAGGCATGGAGTCTTGATTCTACTAGGATGTGGAGTCCTAATCACATGGCAAGGGCTCACGGTCCTAACAAGTCAGGAGCACAATAGGGGTGTGGAATCCCTATAAGGGTGTGTAATCCCTATTCTATGACTGAAAACACCACTTAAGGGCTTACATTAGCTAGGTGAATTAATATAAGTTAAAATTTTAGTTGAATTAACTCCAATTTACCCACTTTAGAGGGTCATTTAAAATAAAATTAATTTTAATACAAAAATATTAATTACATATTTTTGAAAACTCAATAATAGAAAGTCTTTTAGATTTGACACATGGGGGGATGAATATTAGATAATTAAAGTAATTAAATAATTAATAAAAAAAGAGAGGTTTCCACCTGCAGGGTGGTGAATAATATGAATTATAATAAATTAATAATGGGTTAATTTTTTCATGAAGGGGTGAGATGTCACTCTGTTAGTGACCTATAAATATAGGATTCGTAATTTTGAATTGACTGTTGGTAGTCTTGTAAATATGTACATACTTTGCCTTCTACAAGTTGTATTCTCATATTTTGTAAAAAATTTAAAAAAAAATCAAAAAATCAAAAAGAGGGTAAAAAGTCCTAAAAGAACAATCAAAGGACTTAGAAAAAATAATAGACCCCAAAAGAAAAAAGATGAATAAAACATGAAAGTGTGCAAGTCTAAATGCCACTACTTTTACCTTTTACAGTTGATTATGGCAGTTGGACAATTTAATCTTGACTCGTCATTTTTCAATTTCAAATGTTGTAGATAGAGAATAAAGAATTTTCATACAGTTTAATCATGACAATTATGTAGTTAGGTAGAGAATAAGTGAATCCAACAGTTTAATCTGGATGAAATAAGAGTAGAATTAGATATTTTTATTGTTTTCAAAAAGAATAAATGTTGTAAAGGTTGCTAGCACAAATGCACCTAATCAAAATGGAAGAAAAAATGTTAGCAGTTAAAATTAGGTAGGTAGAAGAAGGTGAGAAGCATCATTGTAAATATTATTCACCATGGCTGCAAATAACTGACTTCCCTTCCCCATAGCTATTTATCATTCTAAACTATCAGTCATAAAGGCTCAAGGCATTTCCTTGACTTTTGTTGGGACCGGACCCAAGGCTCTATGGCTGACTAGTTGAAAATGTTAAGTTGTTATATTAATCCCAAAAATCACATAATTTTCCATTCATGCTTTCATTTCCATGAAAAATCATAAGTAAAACCTCATATTTACTTAATGATGCTCTAATCCTCATTTGATTAACTTCCCACATCTCATGAAAGCATAAAACCCTCAAAATGACATTTTATCCTAAGTTTGAGTGATGAAGTTATTATAATGCAAATTTGCCTTTAATATTCACTTATCTTAGTTATATTAATGTGTTTTGAGTATTCACTTTTCCATTTCCATATTAACATCTAACATATTTTATTAACTCCTTATTAATTATCCTAGTCCTATTAATATAGTTCTCTTTTATTTAATATCCCAAAAACCCATTTAATATATACTTTTGTGTCAAAGATATTAAGCACATGTTGAAAAATATCCCGAAGCTACCCCTTTGACACAAAAATACCCATAAAAATATTTCCCCTCTCCCCTATAGTTTTAGACCTTTGACAAATCTGAAACTATATAATAAAAGACACAAAAAAGCTTTAAACATGTTTATATGTGTTTAAAACAAAAAATATAAAACCCGAAGTTTAATTTAAGCTAAAATTCTAAGAAATCCTATTCCCCTGTTTATATTCCCTTTCCTGATTACCTAACCCACGGTTAAAACCTTAAATCTATCCTTTTCCCAACATATACCCCTTTTACCAAAGTTCTAACCTTGGTTAAAAACCCTTTAATACCTCGCCATCCACTTTATTCCATGTATAAAGCCCTTGCATATATAAATCTCTCTAAAACCCCTCATTGCCTTCGGATTTAATATCAACCATCTGATCTCCTCATCCCATTGATCCAACGGTTCTCATCGAATGCGATGAATAATCTCCAGCCCCCTATCTTTCCCCCATTGCATTGAATATTAGTCGTCTGATCTTCAAGAATCCCTCTAATCTAATGGTCTACATCTAACCCGATAACATATACCCCCGCCCCCACCACTCCTCATTGGGTTAAACTTTAACCGTAGATATTCACTCACCAGAACTACAGCTAATATTTAAAGCCCCGACCCCATTTCATTTACCCCGCAGCTTTCAATCAAATCTCGACTGTTCGCTCCACTCCACAACATCCGACGGCATAGATCATATTTCACATTTTTAAAGTGATTGACCAAAGTTCCCAAAAAAATTTGCGAAAAAAATTGTATTGTAAAACCGTCGCCCGCTACGTGTCTGAAATATATTGGATCGCATTGCTAAAGCTAAAAAACACTTACTGCTCAAAAGAAATGCGAAAACCATTATTGGTTTTCCTTTCAAATGAAAAGCCACTCCCGCCATGTCCACTTGAGCTGCAATTAATACTCACATGATCCATAAAAACTAATTTTTTAACCTTATTTTTTTATCATTTTCATACCTGTGCTCCCTATTCCTCTGAGAATTAATCATAGATTCCTTCGCTGAGCTAATTCTGAATCAATTTTCCATCCTAAATTCATTCCCAATCTGAACAGTGACTACCAACGACTCCCAGTGCCTGATATCAAAACCATGCAACCAGTTTGAAGACTGGTACCACCTGCAATCCCGTTCGACCGCAAAAATACCTGGTCAAAGGTATTTCTCAGTAATTCAAACCCACCAATTTCATATTTCTAAAAACAAAATCAAATTAATTGAAATTAAAAAGCCAAAAAGTACTCATCTGAGAGTACTTGAACCTTGAAGAAACAGGGGAAACCCTGTCAAAATTTTCCCAAATTTGGCCACTTCCTAATTAAGGATTTTAACCATCTGAAAGATATTCCTGTTGTTGAAATACCTTTGAATTACTAAAGAAACATTTGAAAATCCCTTTCCCACCTTCTGCACAATACAAATCTTCTTTTTTCCTCATAAATCCTCGCCCAGATTCCGATTTTTTCCCAAATCAGCTTAATTAACCCTCTGCTTCCATAAAATGCTGAAAAAACAGTTTAATCTTGTTCAGTTTCTTCAAAAAATGACTAAAAAGCGAGCAATCCCTAAAACTAGAGGTCCTAAACCTCAGAAGCCTGCCTCCAGCAAGCTTCCAAATCCCAAACCTCCTAGAATAGATAAACCTACTCCTATTTTAACTGCTGACTCTACTGAAGTTGTGAGACCTTTACAGCCTCCTGTCACTACTGAAGAAATCAATCCTTTGATTGACTTAGATTATAGAATTATTGATGCTACTCTTGAATTTGATCTTCTGGAAGTGCATAGCTGGTGTCAAGAAAATTTTGAAAAGAAATTGGCCAATGACATACCTGTATGGGATTCCAATCTGCCCAAATATGTGGTTCCCATCACCCATCCTGCTCAGGATTTCATTAGGTTGTGTCAAATGCATTATATTCCTGATCAAAGGTGCATGGTTAACAAAGATAGTGAGGTCCTATTTTACATAACTGTTGAATCAATCAATGACATCCTCCAACTAAGCCATGATCCATGAGCAATGTCATTGTCAATTGAAGACTTGACCCAGATGTATTTAGACCTGGATTTCCCTAGGAAGTTTCAAATCCTTCAAAACTTCATGCCCAATCATGTCAATATTCCCAAGGTGAATCCTGCTTATGATACCTTTGATTTTCCTGAAGGCTCCAGACAGGTCATTTCCATGCTGTCATTTATTTTAGGCTATGTTAATGATGAATTCACAGATGCCTCCATCTTAGGCTTCCTCTCCACTTTGTCTCCTGGACAGCAGCCAGAGTTGGTCTTTGACTTTGCCAAATTTATTGCTGACAATATTCATTATCAGCTAATAAAATTACTTGATGAAGGAGTGTTCAGATATACCTCATATCTGTTACATCTCTTCCTTTTCTCTTAAGCAGATAATTTTCCCTTTGCATTACAGAAAATGGATATGGAGGGAAAAACACTTTCAGTAATATTTTGGACCTCTCTTCTTAGAAAGAATAGCCGTGAGTACAGTTACAGTGATTTCAATGACTTATTTATCAGACCTGCTATCAGTTTGTTGGATAAAGAGGAACCACCAAGAATAAATGAAGATATCAAAAGGATTTTACAGTTGTTTGAAAATTGTAAAATGGGTGACTAGTATTTGTACAAAAATCACACTGAGATTAGAGTGTATGGTGCAATCTTAGCCCCATACAAATTTCCAAAGTTTCTAACCATCAGGATCTTTTCTTTGGAATACATAAGGTAGATTTTGAATGCAGATGCAGTAAATTTTATAGCATCAAAAAAGAAGGCACAATTAAAATTGAAAAGTCAAATTGGGTCTTTCATAGTTAACAGTAGAGATGCCTTGAAGGAGGTAACCAACAAAATATCAGCATTCAAATTTCAGGAAAGTTTTTACTGGAGCTATGATCCTCAGGGTATTCTGAGCAATCTCAGGATCAAATGCAAATTGCCCCCATTTCCTCCATGAATCTAAGCCACTAATTGAAAAATATGCCAATCAGTTGGAATGGGTTGCCAATACTTTAATTGATGATGATCAGGAGAAGCAAACAGATAATTTGGACATTACACAGGTGGTTAAAGTTAACCAACCAGTAGAGGTATCCAACAAAATACCAAGGAAAGAAGAAGGATATTTGGCCGAGACAATCATTGAAAACAAATTTAAAACAGTCTACAGCAAAAAGGCCAAAATGACTACTCTAGAAAAAGGATTCATAGATGTGGATGATGCTAATGAGTAGCAAACAGATGATGAATCCATCATGATTGTGAATGAGACACTCGTAGAAATTCAAAATGAACAGATACAAGCACAAGGTAAAGGCAAGGAGATGGTTGAAATGGAAATGGATACAAAAGCTCCCTCTTCTTCTAAAAAAACTGAAGAAAATGATTCTGATATTCAGAAGAGGTTCAAGCTAATCAGAGAGAAGAATGGAGAAATCAAAAATGAATTTTATTCTAAACTTCTGAAAGAAAAGCCAGGAGATAAGGACAGAATAGTAACAGAATTTGATTACTCAATCAACAAAATGATCGTGTCTTTTCTCCAACCAATGGCAGCACATCCAAAATCAGCCTCAGACTACAGACAAACGAAATTTGCAGTAAATGCTGATACTATTCACGAACTATATCATATAGAGTTCCACAAGAGTGCATCATAAATGTTATATTCAAAGGTAGTAAGAAAAACAATGAGTGCTACCATGCTCCAAAAGACTGTATCCAACTTACAAACTCAAATGAAATTGGATAAGGCATCATTACATGCCAAGGATTTGAGGATAAAATCCTTAGAAGATTTGGTAATTGAAACAGGAGCAGATCATTCTAACACTGAAGCTGCTAAGAATTTAATAAGATAGAAGAATGATGATATTGCAGCCTTAAGAAAGCAGCTCAAATTACCACAAAGTGAGCACCCTCAAACAAAAGAAGTCCTTCGGGAAAAGACAGAGAAAGAGGAAACTATGCAACTTGTTTTGAAAATGACTGCCCAGATAAAAGAAATGGAAAATCAAATAGAATCTTTAATGCAATAAAATGAAATTTTGAAGAAATCTCAGCAAGCTTCCATTCCTACAGTTATTCCAACTGTAAGTACAGCTATTCCCTCAACATTGGCAGAACATTTGGCACCGAAATAAGTATTGGCAACTGCAGTGTCAATTACTTCTAAATACATCTCTGCCACTTCTTCATCAACATCACAGGTAAATCCAACAGGGAAAATAGCTACCATAGTCAAGGCTATGGAAGACATGTCTTTGAAAGATAAAGAAATAATTATTTTAAAAGGCACCATCAAAAATCTGGAAACATCTAACAGAGATGCATTAATCACTTCCAAAGGACACGAGCAAAGGGCCAACAGATTGCAGGAAACAAGATTCTTCAACAATAGGTAAATCTTACTGAACAGGTATCTTATATCAAAAATTATCTTTGGAACAACATCGTTCAGGGCATACATTTGCAATGGCCCTCAATCCAAATAATTTATGAACAAAAATAATTACTTAAAGCAGCACAGATAGAAATACAGAAGACAAAATAACTGGCTGATAAGCCTGCTCAAGCCTTGAGACTTATCACATTTCTGAATAGCAAACATAGAGAAGAACTTGAAGAGTTAAAAATTCAGGATAGAACTGAAAGTATACTTCAAATCAAAAAATTCTTGAATAAGAGAAGCATGATGAATAATTTGGAAGATAGTTGCAAGGATATGAACTTGGAAATCACAAGATTTTGGGCCAAATACACAGTATTATCAGAAGAAGGCTTACCAGATATTCATGCATTGAATGAAAAGTTGATGCCACAAAAATATTATGATAACAAAATCAGGGCATATGCCAAAGAGCAAGTCAACAAACCTTTACCTCAAGGGTCTCCTACTGGTAAAGTCATTTTAGAATATTTTGAAAACTTGTTCTCTTTGGAAAATGAAATCAAACATATTTTCATAGTAAAGCCCAATTTTGCAAAGTACACAGAAGCAGATGAAAGTTACAAGAAGCTAAAGAGCATGAGAATTCCCGGTGCAGAGCAATGGCAGGAATTTACTGATTTACTATGAAATTTTGTAGTCAAAGTACATCAAGATGAAAAATCAGTAATTAAAGAGTATCAGTGGTCAAAGTGTATCAGTAAAAACAAGATGTTACTATTGGTTATTTTTAATTTACAGCAGTAAATAGTGAAAGAAAGCAGAGTAAAAGTGTATCAGAGCAGAACTTGAAAGAGGAGGAGTACACTACAAGTCATCTTCCACAAGATAATGCCCCAAGTGCCAACAATACTTCCAGCTAAACAAAAAATTAGTTTTAGTAGATAAACTGTTCTATTTTTCTTGTAAAAGAGGACAGCTTGCCCATCTGTTTCGCAGCTGTCCCTCTTCTTATGTAATAATTCCTATTTTTTCTTGAGATATTCTCTCAAACTTTTGAGATATTTTTTAAGCAATTTATTTGTATAAATACTTCATCTTTCGAAGTATTTGGGGTGGAATAAAATTATCAAGACTACTATAGACTTTTTTATTGAAACATTGGGATTTTATGTGAGTTAAGTTGAAGCAGCAGGCTAGAAAATGAAGAAAATAGACATCATAACTAATGATCCTCGTGTTGATCAGATGATTATTGTATCTTCCATTTTTCATTGTTTATTTCTTTAAGTTTCATTCATACATCTTGTGTTATTTTCTATCTTAAATGAATAACTAGGAAAGGTATTACAGAATCAGTGTAAAAAGCTCTCTGTTTTTACTAGTTTTCATATTTATGTTTTCTGTTGATTTCCAGACTTTAGAATTCTCAATTGCTCTTTAGTCTCATTTGACCTCAATTTCCCTCTTCCTTTTCTGTGATCTAAGGATTCTTAACTTCCCTTATTCCAGATCATACCATTTCATCAAAATATCCTTTTCAAACCCTCTGAAGATCATCTATCTTGCCCTTAGTATATTTGTTCTCTTGACCTTAGTTTTCTAGTTTTGTTTGCTATAAATTTGAATCCATTTCCCAATGGTTAGGTAGATCTTTCTATGGTGTCCCTTCTAGTCCTTTATTCCTACCAACATTCAAAAAATCAAACCAAATTTTCCACTCGTAGCTTGCCTAAAATCCATTACAAAACAAAGCTAAATCTTAAGGAGAGATCACTCTCCGGAACTCAGAAAGGCTAGATCATGAATTCTAAAAGAGGTTCTTGGTTACCCCTGGTTTTCTTTAACTATAAACCAAAATCGCATGACCTAAGAATTACTAGGGTGATAACACACTCCACTCAATGCTTATAAATATTGGAAGATTTTTCCCCATGGGGGGAGACTAGAAAGAGTAGGAAAACGTTGTCAAAATGGTTATCCAATTTCTAAATTTAAATCCCAATAATTTATCCTCATTGATTGAGATTAAGTGGTTGATTGAGACTAAGTGGTGTGAGAGGAATATAGAATATATCCTAAGTTTTCCAGAAATTTATCACTATTATTGAAGTTGGTACTCTTTGTGAGCTCATAGAGTCCAAGGAAAATTTTTTCCTTTGGATATGGTTGGGTGGTAAATCTCATTGGTCTATTGGAGTTGGCAAGGGGAGCTATTGGAATTATATTTTTCTTTAAATAACCTTTCTTCCATCAATATGTAGCTAGCTTACCTTTAAAATATTTCTTGTTATTCTAAAAGATCTAATCATAGACATGTTGGAGTTGGCAAGAAGAGCTATATTTTTCTTTAAATAACTTTTCTTGGATGAAGATGTAGCTAGCTTACCTCTAAAATAGTTCTTGTTGTTCTAAAATATCTAATCATAGACAAGTTGGAGTTGGAAAGCAGAGCTAGTGAACAAAGTAGAACGACTAAGTATAGGTAAAATTTCTAGTGTGTTATATTTTTCTTTAATTAATCTTTCTTGGATGAAGATGTAGCTAGCTTACCTTTAAAATAGTTCTTGTTGTTATAAAAGATATAATCATAGACAGTGGTTTACTATTTATTTATTTGGTTATACATATGTTGAAATTACATAAGTGTTGCAAGAATATGTTTTTGTTTTAACTAATGGTGAATAGCAACTCCAATTAGTAATTCTTCATTTAAATGAGTTGCATCTCCAATTAGTAATTCTTCATTTAAATGAGTTGTGAGCCTACAACATGATAGGTTAATTTTAGTCTCCATATATTGTATTCATTATAAGCATATTGTTCTTATTTTCAATTTATGTTTATGAAAGAATATGTTGAAGAAGATTTACTATCCTGTTAATTTTTGTTGGAAAACAAAAAAAAGAGGATTACAATTTAAGCTTGTAATTCACAGAGTAAAAACAAAAAAACCATGTCATGTGAACTATAATTGGAATAAATGATGTTCACATTTCTATTCTCTCACATTCTCCTTCTCTTAGTTGGTTTCCTTTGAGGTTATATATTTATCTTTCATCTAAAAATTCTTGTTTCAGAGTTAGCAGCCATAGTTTTGAAAGCATCGAGCATATCCTATTTCCTATAAATATAACATTTATTCTTTTTGAAAGAAAGAAATTTCTCTTGAAATATAGCATTTATTTTTTTTGCAGAAAGAAAGAAAAAAAAAAGAGTATTCTTTGAAATATAATGCTTATTCATAAAAAAAAAATTAAAAAAAAAAAAAAAAAAAAAAATAATAAAAAAAAAATAAAAAAAAATAAAAATATATATATATATATATATATATATATATATATATTTTCTTAATTTATTGATTACTAATGTTAGTGTGTTAATTTAGAGCAGTTGTATCATTAAATACAAAGGTAGATAATGCTTTTAGCTTGATGGGAATATATATTGGTGTGTTAGATTTACTTTGGTTAAAGGATGAGATAAATTAGTGTGGTAATCTTTTGTAACTTTTACTATAAAAACTTACGAGATAAATTAGTGTGGTAATCCTCTGTAAATTTTACTATATATACATTCTTGGAAAATATGAGTTTATGATTCCCCATTTGCACTATGTAATGGTAATCCTTTGTAACTTTTACTATGTATACATTCTTGGAAAATATGAGTTTATCATTTTTCCCTTTACACTATGTATTTCTAAGTTTTCATTATTGCCAAAATTATTGGTCTCAACCTTGGTAATAATTTATATAACCTAGGCAATCTTTATATGAATTCTTGGAAATGAGATTTTATGATTTATCCATTTGCATTATGCAGTTTAAATTTTTTATTTTTGTAAAAATATTAGTCTTAAATAATTTTGAAAAGAGATATTATTAAACATTTTATATACTGGGATCTTCGGTCATTTTACCAGTATTTTATTTTGGAATGAGTTTAAATCATTTATTATTATTTTAATGTTGCACTCTACATAACACCAAATCTTAGTACGTGAGCTTCCACACAGAGTAATTTGTTTAGACAATGTGAAAGAACACTTTGTTTTGTTTGTTTGGACAGTTGTTGAAAAGAATACTTGGACTCTTGTTGAAAAGAATATTTGAGTATATGTAGTTTGGAAATATATACTTTGATTTTTTTCATGCAATATGCAATGGTAACAACAAATATTTAGTTCAAATGGTACGAATTTTGGTAATTATGGCCAATCATTTATAGACACCATACTCTGGTATCCTTCATGGATGCTCTTCTAATATTAAATTTACTTTATTTTACCAATCTTGAGATTCAATGACATTGTTACCATATTATTAAGTAATTGAAATTGTATGTAATTTATTAAGTATTGGAAATTGTATAGTATGTTTTAAAAACTGAAATAGAATTATGTATGATTTTTCCTTTTAGGATATCTATAAATTCCCTTGGAATATTTTGCATGTAAAGCTATGGTATTGAAGATAAATTGATTTGAAATTAGCAAGATTATTCAAGTTGTAGTATCTCAGATTTAAAAGAAAAGTATTCTAGTGGGGTCAAAAATATATGAGCCAAACTAAAAGGAAGATTGTTTTTCATCAAGAGTAAGAATCTTTAATTTCAATAAGTTATAGAGAAGAGGAAACCAAAATGAAATGAATCATCATCCTCATGCTGTGATAATTTAATGATTTCATAATGGTATCAAATATTTCTAAAATGGAAAAATTTTATGTTTTTAAAATATAGGGTATTGTTGCAAAGAAATATTCTTCAAATGAATGGATCAAATGTTAACATCTGAACTTTATGTTACAAGGAATGAATTTTTTAGGATATGATGATTCCTTATACATTTTTGGAAGAATTATAATTTATGTGATGATTAATGTGTTTTTTTTTCATGTACTATGAAAGGCCAAAAGCATGATACAAAGTCTATGTAAAGTATTGTTAACATATAGAAATAATATAGATCTATTGTCAATGTTTGTATGAAAATGGATGGCTTTTATGTTAAAGCACACACACACACCTATTTTGGGTAACTTGAGTTACAAACCTAGTTGGTAGTAGAGGGATCTTACAGAAAATATGTCAAAGCTTCCTTTGAGGGCCGAGAGAGAAAAGTTGGAGCAATATTGGAGTGAGTGCACTCAGATGTGTGTGGACCATTTTATACAATCTCAGTTTCAAAATACATGTATTATGTAATCTTCATAGATGACTTTTCCCATAAGTGTTGGATCTATTTTATGAAGAGAAAAGATGAAATGTTTGCAAAATTTGTTGAATTCAAAGTGTTAGTTGAAGATGAGACTAGACATAAAATTAAATCCCTGAGAGGTGATAATGTAGGAGAATTTGTATCTAATTTTGTCAAAGAATTTATGCCAAGGAAGGTATTAGAAGAGAACTAATTTCACTCCCCAACCCACAACAAAATGGGGTGAAAACGAGGAAAAATAGAAGCATTTTAGGAGCTGCAAGAGAAATTTTGCATGATCCAGGATTTTCATTATCCTTATGGGCAGAAGATTGTAATACAATAGTTTATTTACAGAACCAGAGTCCTCACAAAATACTTGGCATGATTAGACCCGAAGAATATTTCTCTAGGAGGAAGCCAGATGTATCCCATTTTCAATTTTTTGGAGCTACATTCTATTGTCATGTCTCCAAGGATAGAAGGAAAAATTTGGAGTCTACAACTGAGATGGGGATATTTGTAGGATACATAGAGACACTTCATAACTATCGGGTGTAGTTTCCCTCACTCAAGATGATAGTGATGAGGGGAGATGTAGGATTTGATGAGGAAAAGGCTATGAGAATCTCTCTAGAGAAATATTTGAGTATTCCACTAGACGATGAGCTTCTAGCTCCAAAGGAAGAGCCGCAGTAAAAGCCTCATGATGTTGTGGAACAACAACATGTGGACAAGCAGAGAGCAAGCAGAGTGGAAGCACCCACTCAACCAGAATATTCCAGAGAGGGGGGAAGAGAACCAGAGAGGCTGACATGTTGGTGTAGGATGCACAGGATCATGTGGGAGCTCCTACATCCTTGCACGGGTAGAGGATATCACCAAACAAATATGCTATTTATATGGCACTCCTGACAGAACTCATTTATTATGAACCTTCTTCATTTGAGGAGGAAGTTTCCCAATCAATGTAGATAGATTCCATGGTGGAGGAGTATCACTCCATAATGAAGAAAAATGTGTGGGAGGTGGTGTCGAGATCAGAGAACAAGTCAGTGGTTGGTTCCAGATGGGTATACAAAGTGTAACATGTAACTGATGGTAGTATCGAGAAGTACAAGGCCAAATTTGTGGCCAATGTCTTCACACAGGTAGAGAGAGTTGATTATGAAGAGACATTTTCTCGTCTGGAAAGATATTCCTCCATCATAACCATTCTAGCATTAGTTGTGCAGATGGGGTGGAAGATCCACCAAATGTATATGATGACTGCTTTCCTCAATGGAGTAGTTGAGGAAGAGATTTAATTAGAGAAACTTGATGGGTTTGAGACATTTGACAAGGAGACACATGTATGTAGACTTAGGAGAGCCCTTTATGGTCTCAATAAAGCACCCCATGCTTGGTACACTCGGATAGACACATATCTCATTGGATTTGGCTTCACCAAGAATGACGCAGATGCTAATCTCTACTACATTGTGGTAAATGTAAAATTTCTCATTCTAATCTTGTATGTAGATGACTTGATACTGACAGAGGATGAGAAGTTGATCTAGTCTTTCAAGTAGGACCTTGCAAGAGAGTTCAAGACGAGTGACATGGGCTTGATTCACTACTTCCTTGGTTTGGAGGTGTGGCAAGGAGATGGAGAGTTTTTTGTGGGTCAAGGGAATTCTATCTGTGAAATACTTCAGGGATTCCATATGTAGGACTGCAAGCCTATGGACACTCCTCTAGCTACCAACTAGAGGAAGGAGGATGTTTCTATAGGAGAGGAAGTAGATGCAAACATCTATATATGGTTGGTGGGGTCCTTCATGTATCTGGTGAACACAAGGCCTGACATATGTTATGTAGTTAATCAACAGAGTCAATTTATGGTGAAGCCTACCAGGCTTCACTGTAAAGAAACAAAACATGTTCTTAGATACCTCCGAGGCACAATATATTTTGGGTTATGGTATAAGAGGACTAATGGTGTGAATATCCAAGGCTTCACTAATTCAGATTTGGTAGGGAGTCCATCAGACAGGAAGAGCACTTCAAGAGCTATATTTAGTGTTGGGTCAGTATTTATTTCCTGGTATATCATTAAACAAAGATCAGTAACACTCAACTCAATAGAGGTTGAGTATATGCCTACTAGTTAAGCATCCTGCGAGGCCATTTGGATGAGGAAAGTTATTATTGGTCTTTTCAATCAAGAGATGAATCCTACTATGCTTTATTGTGATCATCGGAGTTGTATCAAACTCTCTGAAAATCCGGTATTTCATGGCAGGTCCAAGAACATTAATATCAGGTACCATCACTTGAGATATTGTGTGTAGAGGAGAATCATGATGTTGCAATACATTCCCATAGAGGAGTAAGATGCAGATATTTTGACAAAGGAATTGAGAAGAGGAAAAATTGAGTTCCTTAGGAGAAGGATAGGGGTGATGCAAAACCATTTTCTTGCTAAGAGGGAGTGTTAAAATTGTAGCAAGAAAAGGCTCAATTTGACATGTGCTTTAATCAAATGGAGAAATTCGATTTTCCACATTAGCAGGATGACTTGGATTGTAGTTAGCTAGAGTGAGATGGCTTTGTCTCCTAGTTAAATCAGTATATTTGAGTTATAGGCTAGAATTAGATTTGTGCATGATTGATTTCTAAAATTTAGCAATCTAGTGGAGTTATTTTTAGTTAAACTCAATTAACTGAGTTTATTCTATAGTGTAGTTAGTAGGATTTTAGTTCAGTAGTTATAATAGTTGTTAACTCATTAATATCTAAATTAATTGATCAATTCACTAAAAATAGTCCCAGTCATGCATGGAATTCGAATTTCCTAGTTGGAGTGGAGAAACAGCCACATTGTAATTATAAATTGTATACTAGTTGAGTGTACAATTTTTTTCATTGAGAAAGTGGTCAATTCCTTCAAGATTTGCGCAAGGAAATAGGGAATCTTTTGTTTTTGAGGGGCTAATTTTCTCAAGCATTGTGCAAGGAAATGCGACGATTACAGAGGCCTATTTCGGTTGAGTGTTGGTCAGCTCAATTTAGTGAGCAGGAGATCAGAATTCCAATGCAGGGTGTGCTTCAAGATTAAAGCAATACATTGTAATTGATACATATTCTCGTCTGAATTAATGCAAAGCAACGAAGAATTTTTTCCCAGTTGGGTTCCCCTGTTAAATCATTGTGTTCCTTGTCTTTTGATGGTTGCAAGTTATTGAATGTGTTTCTATCGTTTGTTTTCGTTTCCATGAAATAGTAGAAGAAATTTGCGCCTTTTGATTCTAGTTTGATTTCATTAGCAGTAGAAAATTTCTTGCAATTTCTACAACAAAACAATGCAAAATTAAATTTTTTATTTGTGTTGATTTTATTGATTAATTAGAACTAAATATGGTTCCCCTTGATGTACGAAGAGTGGTGTTTGGAAGTTGTTACATGTACATGCAAGATGTAATATTCATGTAGAGATCCAATCTGTACCAACTCGTCAAGGATGGAAAATTGTTTACCAACAATGTGCACAAAGGAAAGTAAAAAATTTCCCTAGTTAGTGCCAACCAAGCCAAGAAATCGATCAATTCTAGCAAGAAGTATGTTTTACTATTTTTAAGAGAAAATCATTTTGTAGAAGAATCTGTAAGAAATAGGGCATCCCTAGAAGGGTGTACTAAGAAATAGAAACAACTGGAAGAGGTTCTACCGGCGTATAGGGATGTGTTCAGGGAGCCTAAAGGGTTACCACCCAAGAGGTAAGTGGAGCACAAGGTCCAATTATTGTCGGACTCCTCATTGCCTGATATGGGATTGTACAGATAGTTTTTTATAGAAGCAAGTGATGTGAAGAAACAATCGCAGTAGCTACTCGAACAGGGTGTCATGCGACTGAGTACATCACCATGTGGGTCACCCATCATCATTGTTTCAAAGAATTATGGGACTTAACATATGTGTATTGATTACAGAGAATTGAACAACATCACACTCAAGATTAAGTATCCCTTGTCCATGATAGATGATCTGTTATATCAGTTGCAACAAGAAAAGTACTTCACCAAGCTGGAAGTAATGTCTCATTAGGAGAATTTTGAGGTCTAAAATGGGCCTCCTAAGAAAAATTTACAACCAAAATAAAATTTATAAGAACCAATAAGATTCAAGATAATGATGTCAACCATGGGGGATGATTCACCATTTTTGGAGTAAAAAAGTTAAAAGATAAAAAATAATAAAATAATAAAACTACTTTTTCGACTCGTATTTTCAACTTATCTCCCTAACTTTTTACTCAAATTTCGAGTGGAATACTCGTTGGATGAAAAACTTAATTCATCATCCAAGGAGTACCCATGTTTCATACCTTTGATGGACCATGCTACACGAAAAATGACAAAAACATGAAAAAAAGTTATTGCAATCACGTTTTTCATGTATCTCTCATTTTTCATGTAGTAGAGTCCGTCAAAAGTATGCAACATGGGTAATCCTTGGATGAGGAATCAAATTCTGCACCCAATGAGTGTTTCCACTCGAAATTTGAGTAAAGCCATAGGGAGATAAGTTGAAAAAATAGTTTTTTTCTTTTCTCCCTCTAAAATTTGATGATGTAATCTAATCTTATTTCATTATTTCCACTATTATTTTATAATTTCCTTAGGAAGCCCATTTTAGACCTCAAAAATCCCCTAATGGGATATAACCAATTTTGAGTCAAGGAAGAAGATACCTAGAAGACTGCCTTCAAAACTAGACAAGTGTTGTATGAATGGTTAGTCATGCCATTCGTCCTATGCATTGCACCAGCTACATTTATGAGGTTAATGAATAATATACTACACCCTTTTATAGATTCATTTGTTACTGTCTCTTTGGATAATAGATTGGTATACAATGCTACCTAGGAGGAGCACATCTTAGATTTCACAGAGGTGTTGGAGACATTAAAGAAGCACCAACTGCTAGAAAAAAGTTTAGATGTATGAGCTTGCACAGTAGTATTTGGTGTATTTGGGGTATGTGATAGGTGGAGAAGATATTAATATAGATCTTGCCAAGATGGAGGCTATCATGAAATGGTATGTTCCTACTAATGCTTATGATATTAGAATTTTCTTCGAGGTAGCACAATACTTGAAGAATTTCATAGCCTCATTTTCAATGGTAGAAACACCACTCCACACCATAAAAATAAGTGGAAAGAGTTTCCAATGGGAAAAGGGTTAGCAAAGGGCCTTTGTGGAGCTCAAGAAGAAGATTAGTCAAGCACCATTTTTTTCATTATCAATCTTGCAACAACCTTCGAAGTGGAGACAGATGCAAGTGTGTATGTTATGGGAGTGGCCTTGAAGTAGGGAGGAAGGCATGTATGCTACCCATTTGATGTATTTCATGGGGAAGTTATTAACTACCCCACCTATGAGAAGGATCTTTATGCCCTGCAACAGGATTTGAAAAAATGGAAGCGCTATTTTACGGGAAAGGAGGAAGTGTTCGACATAGATCACTAGCCATTACAATACATGTAGGCCCAGAGTAAGCTAAAACAGACTAGACATTACAAGTGGACGAGGTTTCTACAACAGTTTCATTTAGTGATGAATTACAAGAAAGGCAACGCAAACAAGTTAGTCGGTATGATTTCAAGGCCACCCACATCAAAGATCACAAATTTGAGAAATTTTATGCACATGGAGCCATTCACCCATGATGCATATAGGGAGCCATATTCAAAGGATGAGGACTTCAATGAGATTCTTCAATAGTTGCAAATTCAAATTCATGTTCACAGTGGAAATAACATCGTTGACTACCTTATCCATGATGGGTTACTCTACAGGCTGGAAAAGCCATGTATTCCTACATGTGATCGATTGCAGCTTATTAGAGAGGCTCATACCTCCAAGGTTGCAGCGAAATTTAGTGTAGGGAAGATAATGGCCAACTTGGAGAGGTATGTGTATTGGCACAACATGCAAGAACCTGTAGCTAGGTTCATAAGAGGATGCATGTATTGTCGTATAGCAAGCCTAGTAATAAGAACGAGGGTCTATGTCATCCCTTACATGTACCCACTCATATTTGGGAAAGTATTTCCATGGAATTTGTGAGAGGTTTACCAAAAACCAAAAATTCACATGAATACATGTTCATGGCAGTTGATAGCTTCAGAAATATATTTTTGTTGATGCCCTATAAAAATACCTTCAGTGGGAAAGAAGCAAAAAAATTGTTCTTTGGACAGATCTGGGTACACTTTGGATAACAAGTAGTATCATATCAAACAAGGACATGATATTTTTTAGCGCATTTTAGACTACATTTTGGGAGAAGATGGACACCAATTTGAAGAGGTCTACATAATTCCACCCACAGGAAGATGGGTGAACAAAACTATTCAACAAGACTATAGTGCATATTTTGAGGGGTTATAATCATAAGCATTTGAATACCTAAGATGAAAATTCTAGTATATATCCAACACTCTTAAAATATAGTAGTCCACACTTCTACTAGTAAGTCCCCATTTAAAACTTGTTTTGGGTATTTTCACCCTTCACCTTTGGATATTACATACGGGCAACAAGGAGGAATGAGGAAGCATCTTACAAGGGACGCCTTGAGGGATGAAAATTTTGTAGCAAAGATTAGGTAGAACGATATAAAAGTATAAGAGACACTACAGAAGTTAGAGGAAAAAAATAAGGCCATGCATTATTAGCACAAAACAGAGAAATAATTCAAGGTGGGAGACAGAATATGGTTAAAGTTGGTTGAAGGAAGCGCTACAGGGTCTTGGTAAGAAAAATCAAGGATCTTCAGTATGGTCCCTTCAATATACTCAAAAAGGTGGGTGATAATTCTTTTCAACTCAATCTACCACCATACATGTTGTTGGCATTATGATGCACATGTTGTCCTTGATGGAAACCCACTTGTAAAAGAAAAATTATATGGTAACTGGATGAGTTCACAAATCAGTTCAGAGGTGACAAAGTGATGGAACAAAATGAAAAAAATTTGGGACATAGGTTTTCAAACCAGAATCATAATATGGATAAATATAAATATTTGAAGATATATACGCAGGTTCGTTAAGGCAAAGTCATGTATACATGTGGGTATAAAGCAGAAAAGTCACGTATGAGCTGGTGCACTAATTTAATAATACCATGGGTCTTGACAATGGTATTAGCCTAGAATATTGAGCGCAGTAATGGTTCTTTAACCCCGTCCAAGAATATCATCGACACTTTTATGGTTTTGGCTCATGGTATTGGTCAAGGCTCTAACTATATAAGGAGGAGAAGATCAAAGTACAAAAGTGTACATGTGAATGGATCTTTGATGAACACTTCAATATGAAGTATATTTTCATTTTATGTGCCATAGTTAACATATAGATATGAAATAGTTATGCACCAATGAATACAATGATGGATCAGGATTATGAGACCAGAAATGACGTTCCATTATATGATCAATAAGTATATTGACTAGATCTAATTTTTTACGCATGTCTTATCTCTGGATATTATGATCTGGTTCTTTCTAAAGTCCTGAAGAGCTATGCAATTTTAGGGTAAAAATTTGCAGACCTATATGCAGGTTGGTCATGGTGAAGTCGTGTATGCACGTGGGTTCTATTCAGAAAAGTCGTGTATACAAATGAAGGGTTTATTTTTATAAAAGACTAATCAATCATATCTGTGTTGTTGTATCACTACTATCTGTTAACGGTGTCTTCATGTATGGATTAAATGATAATGCCTAAACAATATCTAATTGAATGATAAAATTGAATTTGGTTACATGTTGATTAGTTGAAAAGATGATTGATGCTGCTACATGTATAAGGGTTCTGTAAACTGACAAAATATTTTAGAATATCTCTGGCCAATTCTATGACTAAGTTAGAATTCCAAAGTTTGGTCTATTGAGATATATATGGAGGTTTCTCCACAGAAAATCGAGTATACATGCGGGTTTCCTTAGAAAAAGTAGCGTATATATTTTGGCATAAAAATGGTCAGGGTTGAATTTTCTTCTGTGTTCAATTATGCGGTTTGGTTACAATGATCTCACTATTCTATTTGAATTGGGTTGATGTTTACTTCATTTGATCTACAAATTTTGATGTTTTAAAGCAGTTGGATCCATTGTGAAAATTTATGAAACGTGGTCCACGGTGGTGCTGAGGGTTGAAGCCTCCAGTGAAGAAGTCAAAGCTTCCTGCTAGTAAGAGTTGGTGATCAGATCAGGGGGTTGTATCTCCCTTCTAATAGCAGCTGGAGAACGAGTGAAGGTAGCAGCCTTCTGTAAGTGGGTGCATGCATGTTGGTATGATTCTGCACCAGTACAAGATTGTAAGTAGTTTTATATATAATATATATTGAATACAGAGATGAAAACAGTGGTGGTTTTCTCCCACATTGGTTTTCCACCTTAAATCCTGGTGTTCATGTGTATTGCTTATGTGTGATGATTTATTTTGTTCTTACTGCACATTTTTATTGCTTACTAAATTTATAATGAATCATTAATGCACTGGTCTAAGTAAAGTTATTGAACATTTATCTGAATTATAAGTGCATTGGACATATGCTAGTTTCCTGAATGAAAGTCCCATACATGCGCTAGTTGGATTTAGTAAAGTAGCGTATAGATTTTAGTAAAGAAAAGTAAAAAAAAAAAATTGAGTTTTAAATATTGATTCACCCCCCCCCCCCCCCAACCCCCTCTCAGTATTTTTCCCAACAATTGGCATCAGAGCAGGTCCTTCAGAAGAAGCTTGATCACGTGAACGAATATCTACCAAGATGAGCAATCAGGATGGAACATCATCTATTAGACCACCACTCTTCAACAGAAATAATTTAATATTCAGGAATGCAAGAACAAGATCTTATTTTTAGTCTCTAGGAGCAGATGTTTGGGCAATTGTTGAAGGAGGTTACCAATATCCAGTCATTGTCCCCATAGATGCAGTAGCAAAGAAGACATATGAAACCAACGAAAAAGTTGTTAATTCATTATTGGGAAGTCTGATCGAATCTGAATTTGTCAAAGTTATGCAGTTAAATACAGCAAAGGAAATATGGGACAAAATCATCCTAAGCTATAAAGGCGATGACAAGGTAAAAAGTGTTAAACTCCAAACTCTCATAATTCAATATGAAAACCTCATAATGCATAATGATGAAAGTATTGCTAGTTTCTTTCTACATATAGATGAGATTGTAAATCGTATGAGAAATATGGGTGAACACATTAAAGACACAACTTTAGTACATAAAATATTAAGATCTCTAACTCCTAAATTTGAGTCAAAAGTGTCTTCCATTGAAGAAAATTAGGATCTGCAGACTCTTACTATTATTCAACTTCACGGGATCCTGATTGCTTTTGAAATGAGAAAAGGAGGTCCTTCAAAAATCATAGAAGCCGCATTTAAAGAAACTGCAAAAGGAAAATAAAATGAATAATACAAGGAATTAGGGTATGTATCAGAAGAAGATGAGGTAAATTCTGTAAAGAAACTTCAACTTGGCACCATAAGCTTCAGAGGTAAGCTTCCCTTCAAATGTTTTTCTTGTGGTAGATTTGGTCATTATGCTGCTAAATTTCCTCATAAAGATAATTGCAAAATGTAATAAGAGACGATTTGACAACATGAAATGTTATTATACTCATGAAGATAATGATGCCTTTTCAAATAGTGAAGAAGGAGAATATGATCAATATCTTAAATTACTCATGGCAGTTGATAAAAACACTAATGAGTCTAATGATAACTTTATGGATGATTTAGAAGAAAATATTTCTTTGAATAAATTACTCAACTCAAAATATGCTTGGAAGAAAACAATGTAGCCATAGATACTCTAAAGAATCAACTCATAGAAAAGGAGAAACATAATGAGAAGTTAGAATGTGAAATAGTAAGTCTAAGAAAGGAACTTGAGAAAATAAAAACTCTAAATCTTAGATTTGCTAAAGGATCCGAAACCTTCGATGAAATTATCAAGGTTCAACGTTCTCCTCTTTTGAAGACATGTCTTGGATACAATGGGGAATCATCACAGACATAAAAATCCTCAGTCACAACCGGAAGCTATCCAAATGCAGGAAAATCAAGTAAGCAAAGTTTCAATATTCAACAGAAGAATAAAGACATTTTATAGGTAAATCATGTTCACTTTAATTCAAGGATGAACAATAACAGAAGCATCAGTCAAAAGGAAAACAACACTATAAGGTTCAATGATCACAAAAATTTCTTCTTTAATGGAAAATGTTTCTCATGTCATATTTTTGGTCTCAAAGTTGCTCAATGTGTTGCATACAAAACCATCATGACCAGAGAAGAAAGAAAAAAAAGGAATGAGATAGGAATCAAGAAGAATACTTATAGCAATTTCTCTCCTCTTAAATATGAAACTGAATGTTGATTTTGCAATAACTTTGGACATGAGGAATCTGAATGCAGGAGAAAATTACATCCAAAGGAGAAAATATCAGCAAACTCTAAGGTATGGAAAAAGGAGTGACAATTTGAAAGTTGTGGCATATATTTATTTGCAGAAGGAAAATAAAATAAATGGTACATTGATAGCGAATGTTCAAAACACATGAAGGGTGATAAAGATAAACTCATTTCATAAAATCCATTAGAGAAAGAAAAGAATGTCACTTTTGGAAATGACTCCCCTGTTGTCATTAAGGGTAAAGGATCTGTTTTTCTAAAAGAAAGGTTTAAAGTTGGTAATGTTACGTATGTTAATGGATTAAAGCATAAATTTTTTAGTGTTAGCCAAATGTATGAACAAGGAAATGAAGTGGTCTTCCGATCAAAAGAATGTGTGGTTCATGATCTTGACATAGGAAAGACCATCATAAAAGGAACAAGGACCCTGAGAAACCTATACATGTTGAAAGGAGGCAAAAAACAATTCTATCTAGGAAAAGCAGAAGAAAATTGGTTGTGGAACAGAACCTTGGGACATTTAAGCTTCTCTCAAATAAGAAAATCAAGCAGGCTCAAAGTTGTTCGTGATCTACCCAACATCACTCTACCATAAATTACCATATGTAAGTCATGTCAATTTGGTAAGAAAACAAGAGTTCAATTCAATGAAAAAGAAGGATGAGTAAGTAAGCCTCTTGAACTTATACATATTGGTTTGTGTGGACCAGTTAAGAAAAAGTCACCTCGTGGAGAACAATACTATATCTTATTTATTGATGAATTTTCTAGAATGATTTGGATCTGTTTATTGAAACACAAAGATGAATAATTTGATAAATTTAAAGTCTTCAAAGCTCTAGTGGAAATGGAATTAGATCTAAAAATCAAATGTCTCAAATCTGACCGAGGAGGAGAATACATATCAGATGAATTCTTTGATTTCTGTGAGTAGCATGGCATAAAAGCCATTTTTTTGTAGCTAGAACTCCTCAAAAAATGGCGTGGCAAAAAGAATGAATATAATTGTTCAACAAATGGCTCATGCTATGCTTCATGAATCTAGAACTTCTAACACCTTCTAGGGTGAAGCTGCACATACCATAGTAAATTCTCTCAACAAGGCTCATGTTCATGTGAATAGTGATAAAACTCCATATGCACTTTACTATGGTAAGCATCTCACTGTAAAGAACTTTAGTATTTTTGGAAGAAAACGTTTCATCAAAAGCAATGATGAAAAACTTTGTAAGTTTGAAGCTAGAGCAGATGAAGGTATAGTTCTTGGTTATTCATCTAGAAGAAAAGGATACAAGTGTTATAATAATAGACTTCATAAAATTGTTGAATGTATTGACGTTGTGATTGACGAAGCATGCAAAGATCCCAAAACAATAACACGGCAAAAGAGGATGATGATGATAATGAATAATTTCCCACATCTAATCGCAATGATATATAAGAAGAAACTAATGAAGCAGCAAAATAAGATACTTCATACAAAGAAAAGGCTCCATCCAAGTATGTTCAAAAGAATCATCCAGAAACATGAATTCTAGGAGAAAAGGAATCTAGAGTACAAACAAGAAGAACCATTGTAGGATCTCCTAGTTATCTAGCTCTATTATCCAACATTGAACCACAAAATGTAAATCAAGCTAGTTAAAATATGAATGTTGGGTTAAGGCTATCGATGAAGAACTTTATCAAATTGAAAATAATAATTGTTGGGAATTGGTTCCAAGACCTCATGACAAAATTGTTATTGGGACCAAATGGATATTCAAAAATAATTTGAATGAAAATGGAGAGTTCATTAGGAACAAAGCTAGACTTGTTTTTAAAGGGTATGCTCAACAAGAAGGTATAGACTTTGAAGAAACATTTTCACCTGTAGCCAAACTTGAAGCCATAATAATGTTTCTTGCATTTTCAAGTTTTTGGCATTTCAATGTTTATCAAATGTATGTAAAATATGTTTTTCTTAATGGAGACCTAGAAGAAGACGTATATATTGAACAACTAGAAGGATTCATTTTTGGGAATGATGAAAAGCTTTTTTGCAAACTAAAAAAGGCTTTATATGTGCTAAAACAAGCTCCACGGGCATGGTATTATCATATTGAAAAATATCTTCAACAACAAGTTTTCACAGAAGGATCTGCAGGTAGTAACTTGTAAACAAAAATTGAGGATGATAAACTACTAATTATTGTTGTTTATGTTGATGATATCATCTTTGGCAGTAATGAAGAATCTATGAGCCAAAACTTTGCTTCTGTTATGCAACAAGAATTTGAAATGTCCTTACTTGGGAAACTAACGTATTTCTTGGTTTACAAGTGCAACAAGCAAAAGATGGCATTTTTCTCTCACAAACTAAATATCTCAAGGTGATTCTAAAGAAGTATGGGATGGAAAACTGTAAAACTGTGTGTACTCCAATGATGACAGGATGTAGCCTCAATTCTAATGATGATTCTCCAGCAATAAACCAACTAGAGTACAGGTCTATGATTAGAATTCTACTTTATTTAAAAGGTACTAGAACAGATATCATGCATGCAGTTGGGATTGTTGGACGCTTCCAAGCCAATCCAAAGGAAACACATCTTCATGTAGGAAAGAGAATATTAAAATATCTTCAAGGAACCCAAGACTTTGTATTATGGTATCTTAAAGATGCAGACCTTACCCTTAATGCATACACGAATGCAGAATGGGATGGAAACGTTGATGACCAGAAAAGCACTGGTGGAGGTGCATTCTACATGGGACCCTGTTGTAGCTGCTACAACACCCTCCAAAATTTTGTCCCATTTAAAATTTCTGAGCCCCTGACCTTTCGGTAAAGATAATGTCTGACGCGGCCTAGGGCTAGAGCCTCAAGAAATTTTCTTTCCATGCATGATCCCTTCAAATTCTAATCCAGGGCTTGGTCTCTTAACAGCTAGTCGCATAGTTGTGAAGTCACAAAAACTCATAAAACCAAGAACTTTGTCACCATGCGACCATGAGACCCAGCAACCCCTAGGTCGCAAATTCGCAAGGTCGCATGTTGGTCTAAAAATTTAAGATTCATGACCATGCAACCATGCAACCTTGCGACCTCCAGGTCGCAAAGTCGCAAGGTCACAACATCGCACATCCCTTAACCATCCTTGATCTGTGATCCTGCGACCTGCATTAAATGACCACACGTGCGACCCCTTTATAAATAAAAGGGTCGCGTAGGTCGCATTCGACCTGCGTGATGAAGTAATAAAATGCCTCTAACAAGCCAGCTGGAGCGCTTTTTCCCCGGGTAAGTTGCCTATTCCTCATGCTTTTTCCTTTTTGGTTAATTGTTGCCTATCCTACCCCTTGCCCCTTACCTATTAATCCCCATATTAGCTTCATTTAAGCCCCTAGACAACCATGTTTAAATTTGACACATCCCCTCATGGTTGTACTTCTTTTCCTCCTCCTTTGAAAGCTTTCCCTACCCCAGTCTGTCTCAAACACCCTTTCTAGCCCACCTGAGGAAGCATTTAGCCCTAGATTTGTCCATTTCACTTGATGTTTTTCCCTCTTCACCACTCTTTCTCGCGAGTCGCAATAGTCGTGAAACCCCTCAATAAAAAATCACTAGCACAACCCTTCGTCTCTATGACTAGGCGACCCCACGACCTAGTCGCAGGTCGCCAAGTCGCAACCCCCTGAGAATTTACTCTAGCACGACCTTGCGACCCAGCGACCTAGTCGCAAGGTTTCCAAGTCACATAGTCATCGTTCCTTGAGATTTCAAGCCTGTGTGACCTCCCACCCAGCGACCTAGTCACCAAGTCGCCAAGTCGCAGCTCGAGCCATTCCTTCAGATAATAGTTGGCAGGGGTTGCAGCGACCTAACCTGAGGAGTCATTTGGAAGTTTCTTCAGTCCTAAAATATTTATAATTGTGCCCTCCATCTTATCGTGGGATTTTTTTATGAATATGTCAGGGAAAATTGAATCCGAACTCGAATGTGTGTCCATCTCATCGGCCTCAAGAGATATGGGGCCCCAGGAAGTTTGAAAGACAAACAAGACTCCATAAGTGGAAATGTTAGAAGAAGGCATGCCCCCTTCCCCACCCCCTATCTATGGAGACACCGCCTGCGTGTTCGAGAAAGGGGACAAGATGAGTTGGTACCAGGTATATCAGGAGTTCACAAAGCCTGAGTTCCCAGAAGATCTCCTAGACCGGTAGGTGTACATTCAGGTCAAGAGGTCCAAACTCCACTATGCAGGCGCCCATCCACCTGCATTTCCATGTGCGGAGGTTATTGAATGGATCTTACAGAAGGTTGACTCTAGGATTTGGGTCATTCAAGATCACTCGAGGAAAACATTTTCTAACCTGAAGGGGCACGATGCGGAAGTCTATTATGCACTCCCCACCCGAGAGAAAACTTTCAACACTGATTGGGTAGCCACTCATGTAGTTCTTGTACCAGATACCTTGAAGGGATGGTAGGAGGACCCCTAAAAGTTTAGGGTTAAAAAATATCAGGAATATAAAATAGAGGGCCTCACAAAAGCCTACAAGTTTATGGCAACAATGATGTGCAGGATGTACGGCCGACCAAATTCCACTACTTTCAATGGTACTTGGGTCCCTCTCATGCACGTTTTCACTACATATGGCACTCATTTCAACTAGGCCAACCTAATAATAGCAGCCCTCAGGACAAACATATCAATAGCACAAGCTCCTAAAGAAGGGTGCGCATCTGAATTTTATATGGCTTCCTACCTTTTGGACGCAGTATGCACAAGATGTAAATTTGAAGGATGGTTGCATAACTACGATGTGGAGCATGGCGGAGAAATACATAAACATTTAAAGGTGTTATGGGCTTCCAATTACAAACAAGATATAGAGTCGATCTCGCACAATTTTATTCCTGTGCTCTACAGAAAGTTGTTTGGCAAATATGCCCCGTGCATGTCCAGGCAAGCCATGGAAATAATAACCCGAGTTGCCAACTGGTTTCCCATCACAAATAGTACTTTCATCAGGGTCTTTGGGTCATTCAAGGCACCTCACATGCTACCCCAGTTCATCACCGATAAACTACTCTTGCAAGAAGTGTGTTACTAGATGACAAGCGATTTTTCCAAGGTCCTCACCAAGGGCAAGAAAAAACCATGGCCTACTCTCCCGCTTACTATCGGAGCCTATATGGTTAGGGATTTAAAATAAGTAGAAGCAGAGGCTGAATAAACCAAAGGCTTTCATTTTCTGCCCTTGGCACACAAATCATATGATCCTGAAAGGATCATCCCTGTGCATTGCAAACATGCCAAATTCTATTGAAAAACAAATCAAGAACTGGTACAACAAGGATAGGGAGGCTGCACCAAAAGAATCAATTGATCAAGGAGGGAAGGATGATCAAACCATGGAGGAAGGGGGTGACACGCTAGGAGGAGCCTCATATTCCAAATCCAAGAAGCCAAGGACTGATACGAGCAATAGTCTCTCTAAACAAAAATAGGAAAAAAGAGACATAGAGGCTAAGGCACAGCAAGAAGCAGAGAAGAAGGAAAAAGAAAAGGAACTAAAAAGGACCTAAGATATCCTAGCATGAGAGCAAGAAGACGACAAACAAAAGAAGCAAGTTGAGGAGCAACAAAAGAAACAACTAAGGGAGGAACAGAATAAGAAGCAAGCAGAAGAAGCCCGTGGGAAAAAAGAGGAAGAGGAACATAAGAGGCAGGAAAAGGAAGAACGGAAGGAGGTTGAGCACAAGTTAAAACAGAAACATGATAAATCAGAGGCTGAGGAGATAAGGAAGGAGGAAGAAAGCCATAAATCACGGGAATATTCTTCCAAAGAAGCAGGGGGAAGCATGGCAATGCCCCCAGAGAGAAGAGAACATACAGAGTTGCCACACATTGATGTACCTCAGACAACCCCTATGACGAGTGTGCATTTTCCTCTCTCAAACATTGGCACCTTGGAGGAATAGGAAGATAAGGTCTTGAGTCTGACAACACTGACCTACGACCAGTTCACGCACAAGATCAGGCAATGGAAAAGAAAATTCCTCACGCGGAACCCGGCCGCACCTCTCACAGTTACAACATAAAAGGACACAGTCTTGGACACCAGGACTAATCCAATTATGATCGCATTAGCAAGGATTGCCTTTGTGGCAGTCATAGCAGAAAATGTTAGCAGGATGAACAAAGAGATTTTGTCTCTACAAAATAGGCTACAGGTTTATGAGCAGAAGGCAGCTCAATCGGAACAAGATAAGAAGGTGCTGGAGGAAGAAATCCAAAGGATTCATTTCAAAACCACCCAAGCCAACGAATTACCAGTCACCATTCAAAGGGTGCTGGTCACTCTGGAAGCCACCATGAAGCAAGTGTACGAGTATATGTTTGCGATAAAACAGACAGTCGCACCACTGCTGAAAGCACAAGAAGAAACCAAAAGAAGAACTGCACACCTAAAGGAGGCCTCCACTGCTTTGGACAACATGCTAGAATGGTCAAACATATACCCGTAGGCCCTTGACACCCTGCCCAGGAAGGATTGGATTTGCACCGAGAATGAAAAAGTTCAAATCCGAATGAAGATACAATCCAAAGATAAACTGGTCAAGGATCTATAGAAAGTGATGTCCATGTATGAACACCTAATTAGTGGCATGGATTTAATGGCTCAAGTGCACCACATTCCTTATCTGGGTGCATTGGACAGTAAAAAAACAAGGGAAGAGGTCACCCAGGACATTCAAACATTCCTACAACACATGAGGCAATCAGCTGCTTCCCAATATCTTCCAGCCTCATAGGAAAATCTTATTCAATTCATCATTACACTAGTCTAGATCTACACCAAGCTAGCTTCCCTATCCAATCAGATCACAGTAAAGAGGCGCACCTTGGTCTCGAATGCTCTCAACTTCTTTCATAGATTAAGGGAAGATACTCCCTAGATCACTCCAGTCACTGCAGATTATCAAGCATGGAAAAATTACCTCAAGGATCAGCAGCAAATAGACGTACCGGACCTCTTAATCACACAACTTCTTCCTTGACCAATGAAATGGCACAGGTTGCGGGTCACAACAGGCAAGAGGTCGCAGGTCGTAGCTGGAGCTAGGTCACAAGTCGCAAATGCCTCCTAAGTCTCAGAGCATACCAACAGTCGGGAATATGAATGGTCAGGGACACCCAAGGGTCAATTTTTCTCTATAAGTACTCCCTCTGGGGAATTGTAAAGGAGCTTTTTTCGGGACTCCAAAGGGAGCAGAGATAATTGTATAGCATTGAATGAATATTTCCACAAATGAATACAAACAAATGTTTCGGTTCCACTACTAGATCATATGAGGACTAATGTGTGTTAGCATTATGAATATTTTGTCTTATGTACTGGTTGTCTTTTATAATTGACTAATCTACATTTTCTTCTCATGTCATTTATACGTTTAAGCTTACTTGATGCGTTGATGGTATGAGAATATTTAACTGAAATATGTTTAGCGACTTCATTATTAACATTGTTTCATCTTTTGGAGAACGCTTAAGGAATTGAAGGGTGTTTCAACAATAGAGAACTGTTTCTTTTGTGGTCAAATAGATTTATAAGCATGACCCTCATGATATAATGCTAACAACATTTCTTTTGGCTGCATGCTTTGAATCTCACTTTGTTATTTATAATGTTTAATTTTCAATAAAAATTGATCAACCATCTGTCTTGTATTATTTGAGTAACCATGTATTCATAGATCTGCAGGGCTCATTCTCCTTTCGAGAAAAGGTATATTCAGTGGTAGCCAGACCCACACCCCGGACGGGATCCCTATCACAAACAGTTTAGAGTCTAGATGGGACATTTTACCGGGGAAATCCCCTACTATTGGCTGAACATTTCTTCCCGTCAACAGATTTGGCGCTAGAAGGAGGGCCTGAATGGTAGGCTCCCAACACAACAGTAACATCCCGTTGCAAACCCCGTAGGGGGAGATCATGTATGAAAATATTGGCCCCCCGCCCCCTAATAATACCCCAGAGGATGAACTACCTTATTATGAGGTAAGCTCAGACCAGCTGAGGGCCCTGCGCTCGATCACCCGTGATCCCATCATAGGTCTGCAAAACATCCCAGCCACTAGTTCCCTAGCCAATCCACAGACTCTCAGAGTGCATCAAACTCGCCAGGGCGCCCTGGTCAATTCCATACCTCAGTTGATAGGGCTCATGCTCCAAGATTATGCAGATGCAGTTGAGCAAAATTCAGCCGAACCCCTGAACAGCCCCCAAGACATCGAAGGGGATGGCCCCGAAATTACCGGACCCCCACCCGACCAACCATTGGGTGATAACACTTAAGAATATAACTCGCCTGGAGAAGTAACCAGGAGGGGAAGGGGAAAAAGAGGCCAAGGGGACAGAGGCTATGGACAAGGTAGAAATACTAGCCACCACCACCACTATCGTAACCAAAACAGATTCCCCTTCCTTTATAACTGGAGAAATCTTAGGAATATGGGGAACCTCGGATGGAATCAATACATGCACTCTCAACATGAGGGCGAAGCCTCCATATCTGGCATGGGAAGTGAATCTGAGTATGAAATGGGACATATCTACATCCCGCACCACCAGCAAGCTACGAGTGTGCAGTCGCTGGCTTGGATGGCACAATCTCTTCTAGGCCTCCATGGCCCCCTTCATGACATGCCTCGACATCTATAGAAGCACCTCCCTAAGTTCGACCATGAAAAGGGTACATTGGCTGAGGATCACATCAGTAATTTCTATTTGGCCTTACAAATTATTAGAGTGCAATCTGATGATGTAGCATGCCGACTTTTTCCCCAAACCTTAGAAAATAAGGCTGCTACATGGTATTGTTCCTTGCCTATCGCTTCCATTTCCTCCTGGGAGAAATTTTGTCGTACCTTCAAAAATTTTCGGAAGACAAAACTCCTTCTATGCTCCTCACAGAGTTGATTGCTTTGAAATGTCAGAAGAAGGAGAAAGTCAAAGACTTCAACTAGCACTTTGCTACCATTTTTAACAAGTTTCCTCCAAACACGGCCTTCAATGATTCTATCACCATTGATTATTAAACAAGAGCCCTCCCTTGGGATATTGTTGTGTTCATGAAACATGAAGCTAGAGCTACCCTAGCAGCAAATTATGCCACCGCCCTTACTGTCGAGAACGATATGCTGTCCATAGGAGCCATTGATGATGATGGTCGGGATGACCCAAATCCGGCCACAAAAAGAGCACAATCCTCAACTCATAAGTCCGGAGAAAGGACAAAGACCCCTTCGATTTCGAAATCATCCCAAAATCTCTCAAGCTTTTAACAAATGAAGTCTCCAATCTGAAGAGGAAAAAAAATGACTCCACCTCAGGCACCAAAACACAGAAACCTTTCTTTAGGAATAACAACCCCACCACTAGCCATCCTTCGTCGAACCCAAATACGGGCCTTAATGTAGAAGAAATCGGTAAGGATAATTTCTGCTCCTTTCACCAAGCCTCCCACTCAGAGAAAACCTGCCCTCAGTGGATCAACAACATGACTACAATTGTAAATCAACTCTTAGAAGATCAAACTACGGGTGATCTCAAAGAGGAATCTAGTTCAGATAACGAAGAAGCCTTTCGCCCAAATGAGGCTATGGGATCTACTATCCTTGCCTTCGAGGTGGTCCATAAGGAGGGACCCTCTCTTACGACAGAAATAAACTTGTCCAATGACCCTCAAACAAAACCCCCTCGAAACTACGGCCTGACAAGCAAAGGCCCGGTCCTCGACCACGCCTTTGAAGAAAAAATAAAAGCTTTCCTAAGGAAGATTCTACCACCAAATAAAGAAAAACAAACTGCAACTCCCAAAAAATCTAGCCCAACCTATGCCGGAGTAAACCCAAAGGCTAGATCATCATCAGGTTCATCAAATGCCTCTGTTGAACCCCTCCCACACACGGATTCGCGGTATAACATCATCGAAGATATGAATAAAACGCTGGCTAAAATTTCCCTCTATTGTCTCGCCCGAATAGCTAAGAAGAGATATCTTATTCTCAAAGCTTTTGCCAACCCACCACCATCCAAAACCGTGAGCTCCACACCCGCCCAAGAGGTTGCAATCCTTCAATCCATCATGAATGTCGTCATTGGAAATTCTCGAGGATACACACCCCCTTTCCTCCTGTCTTTCGAGATATTCAAATACAATGTTCACAATTGCCTTGTCGACTCCGGTGCATCCACAAATGCTATGCCCCTATCCGTATGCAAGAAACTAAATATCCATCCTGAAAATACCGACGCTAGGATCATTCAGCTTGATAGATTCCAAGTCCCTGCTGTGGGTGAATTAAATAACGTCTTCATCCGCCTCTCGTCAGACTCCAAGGTACATCAGTGCATCGACATATTAATCGTGGATATCCCAGAACCCTACGGTTTGCTCTTAAGCCGGTATTGGTCTAGAAAGCTACAAGGATACTTTTGTATAAATTTGAATAAATGATATATTATTCACTAAGATTCTCCTGATCACACACTATTTTAGCTTCATGCATAATATAGAATCTCTTCTACCATTGATCATCACATGCGGAAATAAAATCAATGCACAGCATGCCGCATGTGTTAAAACCTACGACAATCACATATGAACAGTGTTGGTAGGAAAGCAAAAGGCGCTCAAATATACGCTATGTTATGTAGCTGTGGAATCATCATAACAATCATAGGTGTGTAGCTCCTCCACAGAAGCTCTGGTTGCACACCTCGGTGCTACACTATCAAGCTAGATCTAGCAAAACACATGCTCCAATCTTTTGCCACTTGATAGCCAGCCTCTATTGCGTAATCAATGCTATGGGATAGCTTCATTAAATAGATAAACCACCTGGCTTGTACTGCGCAATCCTCATGGGCTTCTCCACCTATTTGTGTGTTGCAAATAGCAACAGTATAGTCACAAGTGATACTTAACTTGCTCTTTCACCTATTTCTACACTGGTCTCCACTGAAACTGTCCATGCACTGAAGTTAACTGATGCATTCTTTAGTTGATTAATGAGTTTATAATTAGTGAATTAATTAATAATTAATTCACACCACTCTCACTAATTGTGTCAATTAGTTAAACTGAATACAAATAGCTCAACTATGTTTAGATTAGTTAAACTGAATACAACTCCACTAACTTCCTCAATCAACTCCACCAAACTCTGTCACATGAGTTCTAACTGAAGTATCCATGCAATAGCTCCACTTAACCCTAGGAATAGCGTAATTCCTTCTGTCAGCTCCTGTGCCACATCTGTGCACTTAACTGAAGTGCTCCAAGAGAATAAGATAAATATTTAGATTGCCCATCATTATTACGGCTGTAATAATCGCCCATCATTATTTTTAAATTTGTAGTATAAAAAGCAGTTACTTAATATGTCTAAAAATAGAATTCCATCTATTTTTTCCAACTTGACCAACCATCCACAAATAGTATCCTGTAACTCATAGAACATGATCCATATGTCTAAAAATAGACTTTGCGCCAAAAATAGCCTGCAGGCCCACTTAGTGAAGGCGATTCCTTTCCACTAAGCTCATCATCTTGTTGCAATCTCAACACTCCCTCTCAAAAATATAAGGATTATCTACAACCCCTATCCTGCCCCTGTGGTATTCGAATTTGCTCCTGGTGAGCGCCTTCGTCAAGATATTAGCATCATGATCCTCCGTGGGAATGCATGAAAGTAACATGACCTTCTGCTAAACACAATCTCTGATATGATGATACCGGATGTCAATGTGTTTAGATCTATCATGAAATACTGGATTAACCGAGAGTTTGATGCAACTCTGATTATCACAATAAATCATAGTAGGCTCTAAGTGTGAACCGAACAACCCGACCAGGATTTTCCTCATCCATATAGCCTCGCATGCAGCCAAACTCGCTGCCATATACTCGGCCTCTGCTGAACTGAGTGCCACGGATCTCGCTGGCGTACGAGCGGTATGGGCCCGATGCGAAAATCCCTACGAGATGTGCTCTTTCACAACCGTTGGGCTTACACTTGTCATCATCAAATGGCTCCACATAGCCTCACCTCATCCGACTGTCTGTACCACAATCCATATCCCGATGTGCCTCTGAGATATCTCAATACATGCTTCCTCGCCTTCCAAAAGAGCTTGGTAGGCTTAACCATAGCTTGTGAAAGCTGGTTAACTGCATAGCATATATCGGGTCGTGTATTGACCAGATACATAAGCGACCCCACCAACTGTCGATAGACAGTGGCATCCACTACCTCCGCTGAAGTAGCATCCTCCTTCCTCAAACCACCAGGAAGAGGAGTGTCAACAGGCTTGCAGCCTTGCATGTTGAACCTCTCCAGAATCTCCCGGGCATACTTTCCCTGAGAAACAAACAGTCCTCCGCTGCGCTGCCAAATCTCCAATCCCAGGAAATAATGAAGGATGCCCAAGTCCTTCATCTAAAACTCTCGTGCAAGATCCTCCTTGCATGAAGGTATCAACGAGTTCATCACTGTCAAAATCAAATCATCTACATAAAGTACAATGATCGGCTTAACTTACCCTCCACCACAATCTGGTATAGGTTAGGATCCGCCTCACTCTTGGAGAATCCAAGTCCAGTGAAATAACTGTCTATCCGTGTGTACCAAGCACGAGGTGCTTGTTTCAACCCATACAGCGCTCTCTTGAGCCTGCACACATGCGACTCGCTGCTGAAGATCTCGAAAGCTTCGGGCTACTCTATGTACACCTCCTCCTCAATGACTCCATTGAGGAATGCAATCTTCACATCCATCTGATGAATGTGCCACCCCATCTACACTAAGAGAGCAAGAATCGTCCGTATGGAAGAATACCTTGCGACAGGTTCAAAGGTCTCCTCATAATCGATCCCCTAAATCTGTGAAAAGCCTCGGGCAACAAATATTTCCTTATACTTATCCACACTCTCGTCAGCTGCCTGCTTCACTTTGTAGATCCATCTGAAACCCACCACTGATTTCCCCTCCGGTCTCGGGACAATCTCCCATGCACTGTTTCTGACAATCGAATCATACTCTTCCACCATGGCATCTACCCATGTGGGGTCCTCCACAGCTTCCTCGAAAGAGGATGGCTTTGTCATGATACACTTGCTCATAAGAGCCATGTATCCAGTATACCAGTCAGGTGACTGTCTCTGTCTGCGCTATGATGTAGGTGCTCCTACAACCTTCTCTGTATCTTGAGCCAGTCGCTCAGCTTCTATAGTGTGCTTTCGGCCTCTGATGGTTGGCGCTGCCTGAGTGGTCTCTTCCACTCCATGAACCTCATCTTGTGGCTGATCCACATCCTGAGACTCATCCTTAGGAACTAATAGCTCCTCATCTGCATGAAAGTGTGGCTCCCTCTCAAGCGAACACTTCATGGCTTTCTCCTCATGAAATTTGATATCCCGTCACACAAAAGTCTTGCGACTGTCTGGAAAATACACACGATAGTTGTGGGGTGTATCAGTGTGCCCCTGTGAGGTGTATCGATGTGCCCCACAAATATCCCGTCCTTCGAGTCGGCTCCGACTTCTTCCGCGGCCTTTGTCACCATGAATGTAAACGGGTGAACCAAAAATCCTCAAATGGGAAATATCCAAGCCTCTTGCAACCTCCTCGGGTGTACTCATGCCAAGTATCCTGTGAGGACAACGGTTACGCACATATTGCGATGTTACTTTTCCTCGACCCATAAGTGTATGGGAAGGCCCTGATCATGCAACATGCGCCGTGCAGCACCCACGATCGTTACGTTCTTTTGCTCAACAACCGTTAAATTTGTGGGTTATGAGGTGCTATGAGCTCTCTTCGAATTCCTTCTACGCTGCAAAAGTCCTTGAATTCGCCAGAGATGAATTCACCACCATTGTCGCTCCTTAGAGCCTTCACCTGCTTCCCCGATTATTTCTCAACCAGTGCCTTGAACTCATAGAACTTTGAGTATGTCTCGCTCTTCTTCTACATGAAAAAGATCCAGCACTTATGAGAAAAATCATCAACAAATATCACATAATACCTATGCTTTTCTGTCGAAGCTACTGAGAAAGGTCCACACACGTCTATGTGAATTCTCTCAAGGATCATCGTGGCGCGACTATCCTTCTCGTGAAAGGTGGCTTTCACAAATTTTCCCAAGGTACATCCCTTGCACTGATCTGACTACGCAAGAGTACCCTTAGGATGCCCAGTAGAAATCTGTTGCAGTATCTTCAAAGTTCCATGGTGAAGGTGGCCCAATCTCCGGTGCCACAACTCGCCATCATCCCGGCTCACCACTCCTTCTGCCTTGCCTTCCATTGCTGCGCAGCCATCTACCTGCAATTGATAAAGGTTCTTAACTCGAACCCCTATCCTCCGGGTCTCACCAGTTGCCTTACTGCGCAGGAAAGCCTTTCCTTCGCTAAAGACAACATCATATCCCTTGTCTTCTAACATCGCCACAGAGATAATATTCTTCTTCAATCCTGGAACATGCATCACTTCCTTCAATACGAAGGGTTTACCAGACTCCCTCTCAAAGGAAATGGTACCGATACTGGTCGCACTGTATCTACCATCATCGCCCATCTCGATGTGCACTCCAAGATCTTTCTCATCCAGATCAATAAACAAATATCGATCTCCTGTCATGTGAAAAGACGCACCACTGTCAAGAAACCACACTGATCCCATCATACATGAGACCAAGCATGCGATCAGTGAAAAATCCAGCTCAAACTGCGAGGCTAAGGCCTCTCTAGCTGCAGTCCCAGCAGCCTGCTTATTTCTCTTCTTTTGTGGACAATTAGTGGCGTAATGTCTGTGTTGGTGACAGTGAAAGCACTTCACCTTGGACATGTCCTGCTTCTTGCCTTTCGCACCGGATTTAGAAGCTTTCTTGCTCGTCCCCTTCTTTTCTTTGGCAGCCAAAGCGTAATTCTCTTCATCATATTTCTTTGATGAAGATCCGTCCCTGGTACTCCGTCTTATCTCCTCTTGCACAAGATCCGACCAAAGTCGCTCCCATCCTAGCAATTTCTCCCAACCATTGACAGAGTTCTGATAGGAATGCCAACTCTTTGGAAGCCCAAGGAGAGCCAAGCTCACCAAGACCTCATCATCAACAGTCACCCCCACACTTCGCAGCTCATCCCTACATTGGACGAACTTCATGAGGTACTTGGGCATACTGTTGCCTTTCTCCATTTTTATGTTCCTGAGTTTGTCCTTGAGCGCCAACTTCCTCTGATCGCTCTTGCTTTGAAATAAATCTGTCAAATCTTTCCACATCAAAAATGGAGAAGCCTTACCATGAAGGCCGGATACGATGTGATCCTTCACGCCCTCCAACAGAATCCTTCGACACTTTGTTGTCTTCTTTTGCCATGCGTCAAGTACGGCAGCATCACTAGAAGTAGGCTTTGGAATTTCTGCATCTATGAACTCCTTCAACCCATTGTCATCCAGAACCGCCTCCATCCTGTCCTTCCATGTAATATAATTCGAGCTGCCCTCAAGGGCATACTCCAATCGCAATCCATTGAAAGACATCTCAACTTCGACACCAAGAAAACACTGCTGCAAATTCGAATTCAACCAGCACAAAACTCAACCGCTTCAATGTTTTTCAATTGCTCCAATGATCAATATCGCTCTGATACCATGTAGAAATTTGAATAATTGATATATTATTCACCGAGATTCTCCTAATCACACACTATTTTAGCTTCATGCATAATACAGAATCTCTTCTACCATTGATCATCACATGCGGAAATAAAATCAATTGCATGCATACATTAAAACCACAAACAATCACACATATGAACACGGTATTTAATGGGAAAGCTTAAAGCTGAAAACCCCAACTATCTGTATATTATATGTCATGGAGATCATGTAACAATCATAGTACAAATCTCCTCACAAGCTCTCAGCACTACCTCGAATTGCTACATACTAACAAGCTAGATCTAGCAAAACACATGCTCCAATATTTTGCCACTTGATAGCCAGCCTCTATTGTGTAATCAATGCTATGGGATGGCTCATTAAATAACATAAACCACCTGGCTTGTACTGCGCAATCCTCATGGGCTTCTCCAATCACTGTGTGTTGCAAATAGCAACAGTATAGTCACAACTGATAGTTAACCTGCTCTTTCACCTATTTCTGCACTGGTCTCCACTGAAACTGTCCATGCACTGAAGTTAACTGATGCATTCTTTAGTTGATTAATGAGTTTATAATTAGTGAATTAATTCACACCACTCTCACTAATTGTATCAATTAGTTAAACTAAATACAAATAGCTCAACTATGTTTAGATTAGTTAAACTGAATACAACTCCACTAACTTCCTCAATCAACTCCACCAAACTCTGTCACATGATTTCTAACTAAAGTATTCATGCAATAGCTCCACTTAACCCTCAGGAATAGCATAATTCCTTATGTCAGCTCCTGTGCCACATTTTTGCACTTAACTAAACTGCTCCAAGAGAATAAGATAATGTTTAGAGTCAAAATATTATTAAGAGCTAATAATATTCGACATATCTATTTTTAGATTGGCAATCTAAAAATAGATTCCGCCAAATATTTCTAAAAATAGAAGTCCATCTATTTTTTCCGACTTGACCAACCATCCACAAATAGCATCCTGCAACTCATATAACATGATCCATATGTCTAAAAATAGACATAGTCTAAAAATTGACTTTGCGCCAAAAATAGCCTGTGGGCCCACTTAGTGAAGGCGACTCCTTTCCACTAAGCTCATCATCTTGTTGCAATCTCAACAACTTTGCCACCAATTGGCCCCACCTGTGGCTCCCATACAATGGTAGGAACAATAAGATGCGGGTCGAGACAGAACCTTACATGAAACACACGGTGATTGACCTGGAAGCGACCAATCAACCCGTCAGCTTTGCACAAGAGGAGCTAGGCATGTGCTTCCTAGAATTCACGTTCGGTTGTTATCAAACCGCTCAATCCCTAGTTTCCCAAGACACCCAGTTAGAGCTCCTCCCAGCTACTACTTTCCACCCGACTGCACCAGAAGGACCATCAGATGCCTCCACCTCGATTATACCTCCTGCGCATTCACATGATCTTATAGAACCCGAAGACCAAGTTTGGACCCTGTACTACGATGGTTCCGAGACCCATGACGGGGCTGATGCGGGCTGCATTTTGTTAGACCCTGTTATCACCTAAAAAAAAAATTAGAAACATCATTGTGTCAATTTTGTCTTTGATCGTGATTCAAAATTGAGTTTAGAAGTCAAATTAGGATTTGATCAAGGGTAGGTTAGATTCTTATGGTTCAAAGCCCAAGATTCTGATTCTTATGGTCTTGTCATCTGAGCTGGAAAAGGTCAGAAACCGTTGGGAAATAATAATTTAATGGTATGATGATTCAGTTAAATGATGAAATTCAATGTATTTATGAGTTTGAGGGGGAAAATGCAGCTTTCATCTTTCAAGCAAGGAAGCCTATAACTAGGGATGCCAAGAAACTCAAGGAAGGCAGCAAGGAAGTTCAAGAACCTATTGAGACAGCTAAAGCCCCTAAAGAAGTTGTTGATCTATCATCACCTACAATAAAGCATACAGCCAGCAGAAAAAATAAGGGAAAAGAAGAAGTGACAAAGAAAACAGAGCTTTAACATCTTGAGGAAAAATTGAGGTTGGCAAACCAAGAATTTGTTGTGATGAGAAAGAGGGCTAGAAATCATAGTTTTGAGAAATCAGAGTTTAAAATAATGAAGGCACTGTGGGAAGGTCAAACTGGTTCTATTTCTGAAACTCCAAGTAGTGCAGAGCAGTTTTTCAAATGGACAGTCCCAGCAATTAAGGAAGCCAAGTTTGTCAGAGTAATAAATACTCACTTAAGAGCTAATAACAGAAGACTTAAGGAGGACTGCAATAGAGGCGAACATGGAGGCGGCCGAAACCCTAGGTGAACTATGGAACCCTCGGCTCGACGGCACTGCTACTTGTTCAATACGTTTGGATACCATCGCTTGGTGGTGAATGGATCTTGCTGCCCCTCAGATTTCAGCAGCTCACTGGGTAAATTCTCTTTTCTGGTTATAAAATTATGTTGCTTTACTGCTCGACCCGGATATCCTGGGCCCCCACTGTCCAGTTCCGGTGGCTGCTATACTTCTTGTGGGCTGCCACTTGTTTTATTGCTTGGGACGCGCAGCTGTGGTTGTCTGGGGTTACAAATTGTCTTGGAAGCAGATAACGGGGGTTTCATTACTTGGTGGGGACGCTTCCGAACAGTGAACCTTGACCGTTTCCCTTCTGGACCCATCATCGGGACCAGCTTTATTGGCATCTGCACTAACCTCTGGCTTCAAAGCCTCAGTTTGTCAGCCGGATTTGCATTAATCATTTCACCCTTGTTTTTTCTGTGGGTATCTGTCTTCTCCAGCAGTCACTAAGCGGCTATTGAAGGGTTGTCCATTGACTATGAGCTCCTACGAGGACGAGGTAGACTATTCGGAGGACCCCCTGGAGGGGGTCGACATTTGGGGGTTAGAAACACCTGATGATGTGGATGCGATGTCGGACCTGGACCCATTATCCGGGGTGGCTTTGCCTGCTCAGCCCACACAATCCACCGTGGATGGGTGCATCTCGCCCATGGGGGACCTGGCGCACTTGACTTTTGGCTCGCCCTCGAACGAGGATATTGGGCTTTGGGCTTTCACACAGGTTGAGTAGGACACATTGGCAAGTGCCGCCATAGGTAGCTCCGCACTATTCTCGGAGGCGGTCTTACACAAGATCGGAGACACATCTCGCTACTTGACGCATAGGCACAATGAAGGCCTTCTCCCACCTGGGGTTAGCTCACACTGCCCATCAGATAAAAATGATGCAGCACAAGACCATTCGGAGCCCTTTGCACCATTGGCGGCCTCTGGGGTCTTCACCAACATACCATAGGACCTAATCGACCGGGAGAAGATTAGCACTCCGCATGCATCTGCCGACATTGTAGAGCCGGAACTGGGGGTTTGTAAGAGCAGTAAGCCGCATAAGGTCACGAAAAGCAAGTTAAATTATCTCACAAATTTTGGAAGCGAGAGTGGTATGGAAGATTGGAGCATCATTGCTGCCAAGACCCTGGTTGGGAAGATCCGTGGCCGGAAATACTCATCAATGAGACTTCAGCGGTGGACAAGAGAGATCTGGAGTGATTCCCTTGACTCTCTCCCGGTGGTTGGGGTCATGACCAAAGGCTGGTTCTCGCTGACCTTCGCCCGCCCTGAACACTCCGATTGGGCCCTCAAGCAATTCTGGCATCTAGAACTGCACCCATTCTATCTCAAGCGATGGGTGCCCCTTTTTGATCCTAAAAAAGAGAATGCAGGTGTTGGTCCCATCTGGATGAGGTTCCCTGGACTGCCTCTGCATTTTTGGAATGAAATTGCGCTTCGGAACATAGGGGGCCACTTCGGTCGGTACCTGGACCATGATCGATCCTACCTGTCCACTGGTAGCAGAGCAGTGGCTCGGATCCTGATTTTTCTCGACACCAAGGATGGTCTATATGAGAATTTTATCATGATGTTTGATGGGATGAAGTGGCAGCAACCTCTAGACTATGAAGGCGTGCCCTTTTGCTGCAGGAAATGTCATGAGGTAGGTCATCTGTACAAAACATGTCCAAGGAAGGGGGCTGGCAGGATGGTTGCTAAAAAATCTTGCTCCATTGGCACACAAACTGTGTCGGATCCCAGCATCTTGCCGGACAGTGCGGGCATGTAGACGCGGGCACCTGAGCTCCCTGGTGATGTCGGGTCGAGGACTACGACTATGCCCACCTGGACTACCACGCATCCCAGATCCCGGCCACAGGTCTCGTCGGTGCCTCCCCAGCATGATCTCCTCATTCTGGGTACTGCTTCTTCTAGCCCTTTAACTTCTAATTATGCAGATATTTCTTCATCCATAACTTTGCCGTTTAATGTATCTGATATTGTACCTCACAATCTGTCATCTGCTTTCTCTTTACCTTGTATATCATTGAATGTGACACATACATCATTAAACCTCCCATCTGTATGTTGCACCATCACCTCGGCCACTCCTTCTTTCTCCCCTATCATCCATCATTCATTTGCTGAGCCCTCCCCTGGCCATTCTGTCACCTCTTCGGAGACTCACTCTTCGAAGCACAACTATTTTCTTAGATCCTTAACCAACCCTCAATCTGGCGAGGTTTTTGGCATTGGGCCGGGTCCGGGTAGCTTACCCTCCAAATCTCGTGGAAGACCTTCTGCCCTAGCAAAGGCCATCAAACGGGCTAACTTTGAAGTGGAAGCAGGCACACAATCTTCTCTTATGCGGGTCCTTAGAGCATGAAGACCCTTGATGACTGTTACATCATGATTTGTCTCTCCTACAACTGCAGGGGACTGGCCAACCCCGATAAGAGATTGGCCCTCAGAGAACTGTTAGCACAAAAGCCCTTTGACATAATATTTCTACAAGAAACGCTCGGGGTGGGGTTGGAGGTGACTGCTATATTATCTTCTTTTCTCCCTGATTGGTCCTTCATCACACTTGATGCTCGTGGTAGATCTGGAGGATGTGCTCTGGGCATCAACAATAAAACCACCCAGATGTTAAACTGCTGGGGCCGGACGGGTGTTCTTGCGATGAATGTACTGTTTGGTAGCTCTGAGATTGAGTTTACCCTGGTTAATGTTTATGGACCCTGCTCTGACAGAGAGCACTTCTGGCACTCCCTTTTTTCATGTTCACTTATAACTGTCCCCCATCTCATTTTGGGCGGTGATCTGAATTTCTCTTTGGGTATTGCTGAATCTTGGGGACCCCTGGCCACCCCAGACCCATTGGCTGAGTTTTTTAACTCAGAGCTCGGTGCCTCGCATCTTGTATACATTCAGACTACCAAGTTACAACCTACCTGGCGGAACAGGAGGACTGGTAACGCTGCTTTGGCTCGCAGACTTGACAGATTTCTTATTAAACGGGACCTCCTCCCTGTTTTGTCTCGTGAATGTCAATGGGTGGGATCTGGAGGCAAATCTGATCACTCGCCCATCTTCCTGGAGTTTGGATGTGGACCTAATAGAGCATGCCCCCCATACAAATTCAACTCCAGATGGTTGCGAGATCCTGATTATAACCAGCTGGTCACTCGGACCTGGCAGCACTTTAGACCTTCGATGGATTTTGACCCTGGCAGGGCTATCAATGAAAACCTTAATCGAATAAAGAACCTTACCATACAGTGGGTTCGGAATAAAAAGAAACTGGAAAGGGAGGCTCTGCACAGCATTGAGGAAAAAATTGGCTCTCTCAACAATGGTGATCTGTTGGGATATAGTAACGAGGAAGCCAGGGTACAACTTTTCGCACTTGAGGCCGATAAGGCCAAACTGCTGAAACAGAAAGAGGAAGATTGGAGGCTCAAAAGTCGGGCTATTTGGATACAGGCCGGTGACGAAAACACAAAATTTTTTCAGCAGCATGCAAATGGTCGCAAGGCTGCTAACACCATTTGGGAACTGTCAGATCGAAATGGCTTCACTGCAAGAACGCATGCACAGCTATCTGGGCTGGGTACCAGACACTTCTCCAATCTGTATAGGGCTTCTACAATTATTAATCTCCCGGATATCCTGCGCATTACTCAAAACTTTAAACTCTTCGTGGAACAGGAGCAGCAGGATGATCTCAATTCCCCAGTCACCATGGGTGAACTGGAGGGTGTTTTGAAATGGTTCAAAAGGGACAAAAGCCCGGGGCCTGATGGCTGGCCCATTGAGTTTTTCATCCACTTCTTCGACCTCATATCAGCAGACCTTCTGGCTATGATTGAAGATAGCAGGGTGCGGGGCAGGATTTATGATGGATTTAACACCACTTTTATTGCACTTATTCCTAAATCGGACAAACCAACTAGCTTCAATGATTTTAGACCCATTTCGCTGTGTAACTGTATCTACAAGATCATTTCCAAAATTATTGCAAACCGCATCAAGCCTTTCCTGTCCGATCATATTGAAAAGGAACAATTTGCTTTTCTGAACCATAGGAAAATTCATGAGGCCATTGGTACAGCCCAGGAGGCCCTTCACTCTATCAAATCTCTCCGACTCAAATCGACTATTCTCAAGATTGATCTCACTAAAGCTTTTGACCAAGTTGACTGGAGTTACCTTCACCTCATCCTCATCCACTCTGGTTTTCCTCATACCCTTATCAACTGGATTATGGGCTGCATTTGTCACGCTACCTTCAGCATATTGATTAATGGTACTGCTACTGATTTTTTCCATGTGGGGCGGGGACTCCATCAGGGCTGCCCCCTTTCACCATTACTATTTGTCCTTGTCATGGAGGGCCTCTCTGTGCTTATCAATAATGCTAAAGAAAGAGGGTCACTACAGGGGCTCCGGATCATTGATAATTTATATCTTACTCACCTTTTATTTGTAGACGATGTACTTATATTCCTAAATGGCACTAGACAAGACTCTGTTCAATTTGATCTGCTCCTGAAATGGTTTTGCAGGGCTACCGGTATGGTACCGAATTGCACCAAATCCTCTATCATCATGACGGGCTGCACGAGACAGGAACAAGACACCTCTAGGAATCTATTTGAATATGTCTGCATTGATATCAATGACGGACTCAAATATTTGGGGTATCTCATCAAACCAAATGACTATATGATCAGGGACTGGAACTGGATCATAGCAAAAATTGAGCGCAGAATAAGCGTATGGTATAACAGATGGTTAACCAGGGCTGGTAGACTAATCCTCATAAAGTTTGTACTGGAGGCCATACCGGTCTATTGGATGACCCTGGCTTGGATTTCGATTGGCATAACTAATCGGATAAAATGCATCTGCAGACAATTCCTTTGGCGCAACCAAGGTAAGGCATCCACGTTTGCCTGGATTGCATGCGATCGTATCAATTTGCCCAAAAAATGGGGTGGCTGGGGGTTAAAGGATCTTCACCTTTTTTCTCGGGCCCTTGCGGCTAAGATGGGTTGGCACTTAATTACAGGACAGAGCCTATGGAAGGAGGTCATGGTTGCTAAATATATATCTCCCCAAAGTCCACTTGAATGGATCCGTGGCTACATCACTCTGAATTCGGGGGCTTCAATCATATGGAGGGCTATCACAAGGGCAGCACACATTCTACAGCAAGGTATTTCTTGGCAAATTGGTTCGGGAACTGCAGTTCGCATTGGCACTGACTCCTGGTCGGGGAGTGGAGAATATCATAAACTGTCGGCATTTATCATTGAACATCTAGCCCACAGGAACATCACATATCTGGCACAGATTGTTGATTGGGTACACTCCTCTTGGCGAGAACAAGCCTGGCTACAGGCGGGTGACCTTGGGATCCCTCCGGAGGGCACTCGAGTCTGGAAGCAATTTATCTAGGCACTGAAAGCTACCAACATTCGCATCTCTGACCGAGAGGACAATTTGATTTGGGTTGTTTCAAAAAATGGGCATTACATTCCAAAGTTAGGTTACCTCGAACTTATCAAGCACAGGGAACCCCCCATAAAGGACTGGTGGTGGAGTACCATTTGGAAATTAAAATCCCCGCATAAGCACAGACTTCTGTTCTGGTGCATGCTTAGAGACTGTATTCCTACCACGGAATTCCTTCACAGAAGGGCTTACCATGGGGCATCTAGATGCTGTTAATGTCTAAATGACAGTGAGGATGCACTCCATTTATTCCTACAATGTAACATTATACTTAACATTTGGTCTCGGATTATAACAGAATTGGGTTGTAGATTTAATTAGCAGGGTGCCACTTTATTAGAGGCCTGGACTCTTTGGTGGCAGCACTCTGCACAAAGTCCAAAATTTCGCAACCTCCCCCTAATCGTGGCTTGGGAAATATGGATAGGGCGAAACAAACAGATTTTCAATGATATTCCCATTGACTGTGAATGGATTTGCGCTGCATCTCTTGCCACTTTTCGGCTTATACCTGAGGACAGTATATGCTGCAAGCCATCTCATGAGACCCCAAAAACCATTGATCACAACCGGGCGTGGGCATACTTTGATGGTGCGTCAAACGCTCAAGGTTGTGGGGGGGGCGCCGTTCTTTATTTGAATGATCAACACTACTACAACATCAGAATGGGGTTAGGACCAGGAACCAACAACTACACCGAACTGCAGAGCCTCAGACTTCTTCTCACCTTTGCTCGGGACATTTTCTGTGACTCCATCCAAATCTTTGGCGATTCTCTTCTTGTGACCAATTGGTTTAACAATCTATCTCATTGTCACTCGCACACACTGTCTGCATTGCTGCGCGAGGTTCACCATCTCAGAGCACTATTTGACTCCATCACAGTGACTCATATTTACAGGTCTTGGAACAAAGTGGCTGATCAACTGTCCAAAGAAGCTTCGGAGCTGACTAGGGGTACCTGGCACATCACTGAACATACTGCTGGACAGATCCACAGATATTATCACCGGCCTTTTATTGAGGAGGCTCCTCCTGTTTTGGATGTATAGTAGTATAGCTATATTCTGGGAGATTTTGTTTCTACCTCCCCTCTATATATATTCGGCATGTATTTATTTCATATTTATACTTAGGTTCTACAGGAGTTAGTAAGTTATGCACCGAACTTACTATGTGACACTTGTTTCATGACTGATGTTTCATGTTTTGAGACTGTGATTGCCTACAGTTTTTTATTGTGTGGCTGACTGTAATTGATTTGGACTGAACAGTAGTTTATACTACAGCTTTATGTAACATGTAGCTGATCATTAATTGAAAAGTTACGAACTTTTTCTTTGTGAAAAAAAACATAAGACTTAAAGATCAAGTGGAGGACTTGGAGCAACAACTCAAATTGATTACAGATGAGTTAAAGAGCAGAGGTATTAAAATATCAATCATTGAAGAGTCAATAACTAAATCAGGTGAAATTGAAGAAGGTACCTCATGAAGGTTGGAATCATTGTGTTTTTCAGTTAATATGGTTTTTAAGTGATGAATCAGGTGTATTTTGAGTTTTTGGCACATTTACAATTTAAACTTTGGAAATTTTTTGATAAAATTTCCCACTCAGTAGTTTCGTAGAGAAGATAGTGTAAAAGGGGAGAAAAGCACTACGAAACTGCTGTAGCAGCTTTTCTTGCCCTTTTTCATCAAATTTTGAGGGGTAAAATAATGGATCAAAAACTAAAATTGCTAGGGAGGATGTATTGAAATGTAATTAAGATAATTTTGGAGGAAAGAAGTCAAAAACTTGAAGAAAAAAGGGATAAAGGGCAGCGCTACGAAAGGCGCTACGAAACTTCTTTGTTTTCATGGCGCAGTGAATTACAGCTCATTTGAACAGTTTGAAGATGGTTTTGGACAGTTGGAGATTAAGGAGGAGTTTTGGAATGTATTAACTCAATTTCCAACAGTTAAGGGCCTCGAAATAATGAGTTCATGATGGTAAAAATGTTCCAAGAGTGCAAAGGACCCTATGCCTAAAAACCAGGGGATTGTTTCCTATTTTGGTGGAGGAAAGAAATGTGGTCATGAAGAGTTGAAGCCTATAGTCTAGATTTGACCATGTGTTGATACACTTGGAAAATGATGTAATTTAATTTAGATAAGGTTTTTATGGATAGAGATAAGGAGTTTGAATCCTATTTGTAATAGGATTGTTTAGTAGATTAGTTGTCTTTTTGTAATAAATTCCATGTATTATGGTTATGCAAGGTGTCAAGAGTTGGGAATTCGATGTATCTGGCCTAGGATGAGATCATCTAATGTTGTAAATTGTCTATTAAAGACTAAGAAGTCGAATTAGTCAAGGGTTGGACATTTTTTGGCAAAAGACTATGCTTATTGTAATTGAATGGTTTTCAGCTAATACAAAGAGTTTCTACTTAACCAACTTGGGATTCAGAAGGAGTTGTGGTGTGTTCCTATTCTATTTGAATCTCTTATTATCCTATTGCAGTGGTGTTTATCTATATTACTCAGGATTCATCTTTAGATGCTCTGACTTCCTATATAAATGAACTGACTGTGTTTTAACAGTTTCATGTGTGTTTATCTCTTGACTAAAACTCTGATGTGCCTCAACTTCCATGTTAAGTAGATTCATTAGTTTACTGAAACTATTTTGACTCCATAAGCCCAATGTGAACTTGCTGATGTGATTCTCAACCTATCTCTATCATTTATCTGTTTATTACCCTACATAGAGTTATCCATCTATACTTTTATCCAAATCATTAACCCTTGAGAGAGCCCTCTCAAGCTAAGGAGGCTAAGCCTCAGTCAAAAGATTAGGTTTTAAATAGTTACATGAAGTTGACTGATCAAGCAGCCTATCAAGTCCAATTTTGTGATAATAGACCCCCAGAAGAATAAGTTCCTGATCTCTTGTTAGCTGGATTTCCACTGTACCAATAATACATCCGAGTATGAAGCATTGATCCTTGGGCTCAAGCAAACAATCAATCTCAAGTTCAGATGTTTGAAGGTAATTGGATACTCTGAGATTATCACCTGGCAAGTACGTAATATAATTCACTACTTTTCCCTGCATTTGAAAGGTTACTAGCAAGAGGTATGGTGTTTAATTTCTACTTTTGATGCTTTTGGTATTAAGTTCGTACTTAGAATGCACAATGCAACGGTTGATACACTCGCCAATTCTGTTGCTAGGTTTACCTAACTAAGAGATGGTTTCTCTATTGAAATTGTTTATAAGCCTATTGTGCCAGACAATGTGACTAATCTATGCATTTTTAGTGATGATCAGAAAGTACTGGATTTCATGCTTAATGCGGACGTGTTCAAGGATGTCGTTATCGAAGAAGAGGATCATGACCTGGCCTTGCAAAAGGAACTAGAGGAGTGTAAGGGAAATCCCATACCCAAAGGGGTCATGTCGCTTGAAAATTTATTTGATTTACAGAACTGTTTTCGAGGACCCCTAAACACGAAGGTGAAGAGTTCCACTTTATGGCACCAACAGATAAACCTCGGGACAGAGAAGGAACCCAAATTCTTCAACCTTGGTACAGAATGCACCCCTCAGGAAAGGAAATCCTTCACCGAATTATTCAAGAAATACCGAGATGTTTTTTCCTGAACGTATGATGAGTTGCGTACCTATGACACGCAAATCATCCAGCACGTGATACCCATGAAGGAAGGAGTGAAACCATTCCAGCAGAAACTGAGGAAGGTACACCCCACTCTAGATAAGATGATCCAAAAGGAACTGAAGAAACTCTTGGATGCATGTATAATATTCAAAGTCCGATATTCAACCTGGGTATCAAATTTGGTCCCAGTTTGTAAAAAATTTGGCGAAATTCGTTTATGCGTGGACTTCCAAAATTTGAACAGAGCTTCGAACAAAGACAACTACCCTGTGCCCCCTATGGAACAGATCCTTCAAGCAGTATCCGGGTCAGAAATTTTCTCATTATTGGATGGTTTTTTAGGTTACAACCAAGTACTAGTGGTTGAACGTGACCGTCTGAAAACCACATTCAGAACTAAATGGGGAATGTTCGCATTCAGACGCATGCCCTTTGGCCTAACCAATGTTGGGGTAACATTCCAGAGATCCATGGACATTTCCTTCCGGGGCCTAATGGGGCAAAGCGTGGTGGTATACCTTGACGACGTCACTGTAGTTTCCAAGTGCAGGTGTGACCATTTACACCACCTCAAGCAGATTTTTGAAAGGTGCCTAAAATATGGGATCTCACTCAATCCAAAGAAAAGCATTTTCGTTGTCTCCGAAGGAAATATATTGGGGCACATCATAACTCGGGACGGCATAGTGGTGGACCCAGAACGCGCAAAATCCATCGCCCAAATTCCTCCCCCCAGTGGCAAGAAGGCCATGCAGTCGTTCCTCGGAAAAATCAACTTCCTGCGAAAATTTATTTCAGACTTCGCTCAAATAGTGAAACCTCTGTAAGGTATGATAAGAAGAACGCAAACTTCAAATGGAACTCTCCCAAGAAATAAGCATTCGATAATATCAAATAGGCCATCGCAGAAGCACCTACCCTTCATAGCCTGGATTTCAGCAAAGGCTTTATTTTGTACACCTTCGCCTCAGACTCATCTCTTGCGGTCATCCTCACTCAGAAAGACGGCAGCAATGACGAGCAGCCCATATCATTCATGAGTGCAGGGTTGCAAGGTGTTGAGATGAATTATCTGGATATTGACAAGCAAGCCTACGTAGTGTATAAGGTAGTCAAACATTTCAGGACGTATATTTTGAAGAATCATGTCACAGTGTTTGTACCTCACCCAGCAGTTTTCTCACTGTTCATGCAGAAAGGAGCTAGGTGAGAGATGAGGCAAATGGATGACATGTCTTCAAGAGTATGACCTATAATTTAAGACTGCACATACTGTCAAGGGCCAAGTGTTATGCCGGATGGTTGCTGAAGCCACAGACTTGCGAGGCAATGAAGAAGGGTGTTGGGATCACGAAATCGACATGTACCAGACTAACAATACACAAAATCGACATGTATCAGACTGAAAGTACACCTCAGCAGAGTGCCCCCTCATGGTACGTGGATATTCAGCGATATCTGGGTCGTGGCATCATGGGCCCCACTTTAACTGCCTAGCAGAAACATGTAATAAGACTGAAGGTTGCGTCCTACCAGCTAGTGCAGGGAAATTTGTTCCACAAACATCACAACGGCGTTTTTCTATGTTGCTTGGAATATGATGAGGTACAAGAGGTCCAACAGGTGGGCACTATGCAGGGGATACCACAGCTCACAAAATTATGTGTGCTAATTTCTATTGGCCCACTCTATTCAAAGATGCACATGCTTATGTTCGGACGTGCTTGCCATGTCAAAAGTTTGCCAACAAAGAGACACAACCATCCACCCCGTTGCAGTCCGTCACGGTGGAAGAGCCATTTCAACAGTGGGGACTCAACGTGATTAGAGAGATCTTTCCACATTCCTCTAAGAAACATAGATACATCCTTATGGCTACAAACTTCTTCACAAGGTGGGTTGAAGTAATACTATTGCATCAAATCAATGATCAAGAGGTAATATATTTCATCACTCAGCTCATCATGACCAGGTTTGGCGTTCCAACCTCCCTTGTTTTTGATAACGCAACTTATTTTCATTGTTAAAATTATATGAATTTTCTCTAGAAAACGGTATAGTGCTCAAACACTCCACCAACTATTACCCCCAAGGAAATGGGCTAGCCGAGTTAACCAAATAAAAACCTCATCTGTATCATCAAAAAGACTTTGTTGTCCCAATAACGAAACTGGCATAATGCACTCCATAATGCCCTATGGGCTGATCGGGTCACACCCAAAACATCCTTGGCCACCTCCCCATTTTTCCTTGTGTATGGAAAATAAGCAATCCTTCCTCCCAAATTGTCTCTCCCAGTGCTTCAGTTATCAAAAGAGACCCATGGTACCCCTTGCCCTTCCTTACAAGCCTGCATAGACACATTGTTGAAATTAGAGGAGGAAAGGCTAAAAGCTCGGGCAAAATTCGCCATCCAAGAGAGCCGGATAAAACGATGGTTCAATAAGAAATCCACTGCGAACAAGGTTTTCAAGGTGAGCGACCTCGTCCTCAAATGGGAAAAATCTCATGAAGATAAGGGGAAACACTCCAAATTACAAGCCCTGTGGGTAGGCCCCTTCCAAATCAAAGAAAAATTTGGCTCCCACACATGTAGGCTACATACCCTAGAAGGGAGGATTGAGGTCCTCCTAGTAAATGGGCATGACCTTAAACACTATTTCACCTTATAGCCCCAAGCAGCCATCACCATATTTTCTACCATAGTCCTTTTTCCTGCTCTTGTTTTTCGTTGTTTTTATGTGTTTCAATAAATGGCTTGCTTCAAGCAGGCTCTCAGAGATCCATTCCCTTAGCACCTCAAGTTGAGGGATATACAGAGTAGTTACTCAATTGGCATGTTGTATCGGAATCTCTGATGGTGAAGAATCGCTCCTGTAACACAAAGTGGTCCGATATTTCCTGTGATAGACACCTCGTGGGGAAAACATGACCACATCCCAGAACCCAAACGCAAGTAGCTCACCTAGTATGTCGGCTCAAGGGACTGCGGTACGAAAGAAAGATTCGGTGAAATTGGTCGCTAGACAGAAAGGGAACAGGGAAAACCTCAAGTGACAAAAGGATATCCGGGAAAAACCAAAGGTCCTTGTATACAGACCAGGAGTAACCTCTCTTGCAAGAAAAATAATTTGGGATCCCTCATCCGCCCAGAAAATACTTTCCACCTTCAAATAAGTGCCTTGAGCACAGTCAAAATAAGTGCCCTTAGCACATTTAAATAAGTGTTATTAGCACATGAAAGAAAGGGTAAAGGATTGAGAAAGGCTTCCTACGCAGAGAGGTGATGCAACGACTCCACTGAGGTACTGACAAGGCTCGCTCGCAGCATAGAAACTTCTATGACTCCTAGGCAGTGATTCCATTGGGACCAACAGGTTCGCTAGCAGCGGAGCAACACAATGGGGACCAAATAACTATATCAGATCCATGAAATCCTTAAGGTTACTTCGACCCATTCCGTCCAGTCTCCATAAATAAAAACACAGTGAACTAGCACCTCGAGCCAGGCAAACAGGTGGAGAAAACATGCAAGGTCCAAGGATGAAAGTAGTGGGACCCATGTGGTGAAAGGAGCAGCCTACTAAGCCCCCTCACCCCCCTCAAGATGAAGCACTAGAAAAGATCTTGGGTCCTACCAGTGAATCACCATTTTTTGTAGCCACTATAACACCCTCCAAAATTTTGTCCCATTTAAAATTTCTAAGCCCCTGACCTTTCAGTAAAGATAAAGTCTGACGCGGTCTAGGCCTAGAGCCTCAAGAATGTTTCTTTCCATTCATGATCCCTTCAAAGTCTAATATTGGACTTGATCTCTTAACATCCAGTCGCATAGTTGCGAAGTGGCATAGTTGCGAAGTCACAAACACTCATAAAACCAAGAACTTTGCGACCATGCGACCACATGACGCAGCAACCCCTAGGTCACGAAGTTGCAAGGTCGCATGTTGGTCTAAAACTTTATGATTCATGACCATGCGACCTTGCGACCACCAGGTCGCAACGTCGCAAGATCGCAAGGTCGCACATCCCTTAACCAACCCTGATATGCGACCCTGCGACCTGCATTAAATGACCACACGTGCGGCCCTTTTATAAATAAAAGGTTCACGTAGGTCGCATTCGACCTGCACAACGGAGCAAGAAAATGCCTCCGACAAGCCAGCTCGAGAGTGTTTTTCCCGGGTAAGTTGCCTATTCCTCCTGCTTTTTCCTTTTTGTTTAATTTTTGCCTCACCTGCCCCTTTCCTATTAATCCCCATCTTAGCTTCATTTACTCCCCTAGACAACCCTATTTAAATTTGATACCTCCCCTCATGGTTGTACTTCTCTGCCTCTTCCTCTGAAAGTTTTCCCTCCCCCAGTTTGTCTCAAACACCCTTGTTAGCCCACCTAAGGAAGCCTTTAGCCCTATATTTTTCCATTTCACTTGATGTTTTTCCCTCTTCACCACTCTTTCCCGTGAGTCGTAATCACCGTGAAACCCATCAAGTAAAAAGCCCTAGCATGACCATGTGACTCTGCGACTAGGCGACCCCGCAAACTAGTCACAGGTAGCCAAGTCGCCAAGTCGTAGCCCCCTGAGAGTTTACTCTAGTGCAACCTTGCGACCAAGTGACCTAGTCGCAAGGTCACCAAGTCGCATATTCATCGTTCCTTGAGATTTCACGCCTGTGCGACCTCGCGACCCAGCGACCTAGTCACCAAGTCGCAGCTTGAGCCACTCCTTCAGATAATAGTTGGAAGGGGGCGCAGCGACCTAACCTGAGGAGTCATTTGGAAGTTTCTTCAGTCCTAACATATTTATAATTATGCCCTTTGGCTTATCGTGGGACTTTTTTATGAATGTGCTAGGTAACATTGAAGTCAAGCTCGAGTGTGTGTCCATCTCGTCGACATCAAGCGATATGGGGCCCCCGGCAGTTCGAAAGAGAAACAAGAGTTCAGAAGTGGAAATCTCAGAAGAAGGGATGCCCCTTTCCCCACCCCCTATCTATGGAGACACCACCTGTGTGTTCGAGAAAGGGGACAAGATGAGTTGGTACCAGGTATATCAGGAATTCACAAAGTCTGTGTTCCCAGAAGATCTCCCAAACCGACAGGTGTACATTCAAGTCAAGAGGTCCAAACTCCACTATGCAGGCGCCCATCCACCCGTATTTCCATGTGCAGAGGTTATTGAATGGATCTTACTGAAGATCGACTCCAAGATTTGGGTCATTCGAGATCACTCGGGGAAAACATTTTCTAACCTAAAGGGGCAGGATGCGAAAGTCTACTATGCCCTCCCCACCTAAGAGAAAACTTTCAACACTGATTGGGCATCCACTCATTCAATTCCCGTAATAGAGATCTTGAAGGGATGGTGGGAGGACCCTGAAAATTTCAGGGTTAAAAAAGATCAAGAATATAAAACAGAGGGCCTCAAGAAAGCCTATAAGTTTGTGGCAGCAATGATGTGTAGGATGTACGGCCGACCAGATGCCACTACTTTCAATGGTACTTGGGTCCTCTCATGTACGTTATCACTACATATGGCACCCGTTTCAACTGGGCCAACCTAATAATAGCATCCCTCAGGACGAACATATCAGCAGCACAAGCTCCTAAAGGGTGCGCATCTAAATTTTATATGGCTTCCTACCTTTTGGACGCAGTATGCAGAAGATGTCAATTTGAAGGATGAACACATAACTGGGATATGGAGCATGGCGGACTAATCCATAAAGAGTTAAAGGTGTTCTAGGCTTCCAAGTACAAACAAGATATAGAGTCGATCTCGCACAATTTCATTCCTGCGCTCTACAAAAAGTTGTTTTGCAAGATGCCTCGTGCATGTCCAGGCGAGCCATGGAAACAATAACCCCAGTGGCCAATTGGTTTCCCATCACAAATAGTAATTTCATCAAGGTCTTCGGGTCATTCAAGGCACCTGACGCGCTACCCCAGTTCGTCTCCGATAAACTACTCTTGCAAGAATTGTGCTACCAGATGACGAGCAGGTTTTCCAAGGTCCTCACCAAGGGAAAGAAAAAACCATGGCCTACTCTCCTGCTTACTATTGGGGCCTATACGGTTAGGGATTTCAAATAAGTAGAAGTAGAGGCTGAAGAAACCAAGGGCTTTCATTTTTCGCCCTTGGCACACAAATCATATGATCCTGAAAGGATCATCCCCGCACATTGCAAATGGACCAAATTCAAATGGAATTACCAACACATAGAATGCCCTGTTGAAGAAAAATTCAAGAACTGGTACAACAAGGATAGGGAGGCTGCACCAGAAGAATCAACTGATCAAGGAGGGCAGGATGATCAAACCGCGGAGGAGAGGGTGACACGCTAGGAGGAGCCTCATCTTCCAAATCCAAGAAGCCAAGGACTGATACGGGCAGTAGTCTCTCTAAACAGCAACAGGAAAAAAGAGACATAGAGGCTAAGGCACAGCAAGAAGCCGAGAAGAAGGAAAAAGAAGAGGAACTCAAAAGGACCCATGATATCCTATCACGACAGCAAGAAGAAGACAAACAAAATAAGCAAGCTGAGGAGCAACGGAAGAAACAACTAAGGGAGGAACAGAAGAAGAAGCAGGCAGGAGAAGCCCGCAGAAAAAAAGAGGAAGAGGAACATAAGAGGAAGGAAGAGGAAGAATGGAAGGAGGTTGAGCACATGTTAAAATAGGAACAGGATAAAGAAGAGGCTAAGGAAAGAAGGAAGGAGGAAGAAATCCAGGAATCACGGGAATATTCTTCCAAAGAAGAAGGGGGAAGCAAGGCACCACCCCTAGAGACAGGAGAACAAACAGAGTTACCGCACATTGATGTACCTCATACAACCCTTATGATGAGTGTTTATTTTCCTCTTTCAAACCTTGGCACCTCGAAGGAACTGGAAGATGAGGTCCTGGATCTGACAAGGCTGACCTACGACCAGTTCACGCACAAGATCAGGAAAGAGAAAATAAAATTCCTCGCGCAGAACCCGGCCACACCTCTCACAGTTACAACAGAAAAGGACATAGTCTTGGACACCAGTAATAATCCGATTATGTTCGCATCAGCAGGGACCACCTTTGCGGTGGCCAGAGATGAAAATTTTAGCAAGATGAACCGAGATATTTTGTCTCTACAAAATAGGGTACAGGTTTTTGAGTAGAAGGTAGCTCAGTTGGAACAATATAAGAAGGTGCTGGAGGAGGAAATCCAAAGGCTTCATTTCACAACCGTCCAAGCCAACGAATTACCACTCACCATTCAAAGGGAGTTGGTCACTCTAGAAGCCACCATGAAGCAAGTGTAAGAGGAGATGTTTGCGATAAAACAGACAATTGCACCACTGTTGAAAGCACAAGAAGAAACCAAAAGAAGAATTGCACAACTAAAGGAGGCCTCCACTACTTTGGACAACATGTTAGAATGGTCAAACATATACCCGCAAGCTCCTGACACCCTACCTAGGAAGGATTGGATTTGCACCGAGAATGAAAAAGTTCAAATTTGAATAAAGATACAATCCAAAGCTAACCCGGTCGAGGATCTAGAGAAAGTGATGTCCGCGTATGAACACTTGATTAGTGGCATTGATTCAATGGCTGAAGTGCACCACATTCATTCTCTGGGTGCATTGGACACTGAAAAAACAAGGGAAGAGGTCACCCAGGACATTCAAACATTCCTACAACCCATGAGGCAAGCAGTTGCTTCCCAAGATCTTCCGGCCTCACAGGGAAATATTATTCAGTTCATCATTACACCAGTCTGGATCTACTCCAAGATGGCTTCTCTATCCAATAAGATCACGGTAAAGAGGCGCACCTTGGTCCCAGATGCTCTTAAGTGCTTTCAAATATTAAGGGAAGATACTCCTCAGGTCACTCCACTCGTTGCATATTATCAAGCGTGGAAAAAGTACCTTAAGGATCAATAGCAGATAGATGTACCTCTCAATCACACAACTACTTCCTTGACCAAGGAAATGGCACAGGTCGCAGGTCACAACAGGAAAGAGTTTGCAGGTCATAGTTGGAGCTGAGTCGCAAGTCGCAAATGCCTCCTAGGTCGCAGAGCATACCAAAAATCAGGAATATGAAGGGTTGGGGACACCCAAGGATCAATTTTTCTCTATAAGTACTCCCTCCAGGGAATTGTAAAGGATCTTTTTTCGAGACTCCAAAGGGAGCAGAGATAATTGTATAGCACTGAATGCATATTTCCGTGAATGAATACAAACAAATGTTTTGGTTCCACTACTGGATCAGATGAGGACTAATGTGTGTTAGCATTATGAATATTTTTTCTTATGTACTGGTTGTCTTTTATAATTAACCAATCTATGTTTTCTGCTCATTTCATTTATACGTTTAAGCTTATTTGATGCGTTGATGGTATGAGAATATTTAACTAGAATATGTTTAGTGACTTCATTATTAACATCATTTCATCTTTTGGAAAACGGTTAAGGAATTGAAGGGTGTTTCGACCATAGAGAACTATTTCTTTTGTGGTCAAACAACTTTATAAGCATGACCCTCGTGATATGTTGCTAACAGCGTTTCTTTTGGCTACATGCTTTGAATCTCGCTTTGCTATTTATAATGTTTCATTTTCAGTAAATACTCATCAACCATTTGTCTTGTATCATTCGAGTAACTGTGTTTTCACAGATCTGCAGGGCTCATTCTCCTTCCGAGAAAAGGTATATTCAGCAGTAGCCGGACCCACACCTCGGATGAGATCCCTATCACAAACGGTTTAGAGTTTAGTTGGGAATTTTTACCAGGGAGATCCCCTACTATTGGCCAGACATTTCTTCCCATCAATAGGCCTCGACTGGTATCTTGGTATCTTGGTTCAGCAAGAAACACAGTTCCATTGCTTTATCTACAGTGGAAGAAAAATATGTAGTTGTTGCATCTTGTTGCACACAACTTCTCTGGATGATGCAGACATTACAAATATTAAAATAAAATGTTCTCCACCCATTTCCATCATATGTGATAATACAAGTGCTATTAGTATTTCGAAAAATCTTGTTATGCACTCTGAAAGCAAACACATTCCAATTAAGTATCACTTTCTACGAGAACAAGTGCTTGAGAAAAAGGTTAAGTTGGAGTATGTTCTCTCCAATGAACAAGTTGTTGATATATTTACTAAACCTCTTCCCAAAGAATAATTTGAATATATCAGACATAAAATGGGAGTTGTCTCCACCTCACTATGTTATTAAACTTATATGCTCAGTCTACAAATGAAATTTCATAAGGTTGATTTCGGTACACAGGTTTCTTGAAGCATAGTTGCATATATATGTGTGTCTCTTTGCAAACAGTCGTGTATAGTTTTCAGTGACACGAAATCAATGTGTAATACTCCAGAACATACTTTGTCATGTTGTTGATAATCATGATTTGATTCTATTGATATGCTTTTTGAGTTGTGTTTTCCTCTTTGGTATTTATCTGCTTGATGGAGATTCTTTGATGAATGAGTTGTTCAAAACATTTAGGTAGCACAGGTTTAGGGGGAACATTATCCTTGCAGAGTATAATTCATTGTTTCCATTATGTGTATCATGGTTGCTGAATTTTGTTCAATGTGATGTAAAGGTCATATTGAGACCTATGATGTATTAATCGTCATATTCAGTCATGTATGGAATCTGAAGTCATCCCGCTTGGTTGGGTGATTGATGTAGGAAAGGTCATACTTAGTTGAGTTATAGATTCATTGAAAATCTATCTGAAGTTTCAGCATGTGCTCAGGGGGAGCATGGTCAGTATAGTGCAGATCAGATCTTCAAGGAAAGAGAAACCTTGCTTCAGCATTGGTCCACCTCTTGCCCTTGATGTTAAAGAGGAAGTGCATCTTGGTGTTTAAATAATGCTTATGTTTATGTGTCTAACAAGTATCTAAAGAATGTGGTGATCAAACACCAACATGGTTGCCATCAAGTCCAAAGGGGGGGATTGTTGGAATTATGATGCATGTGTTGTCCTTGATGGAAACCCACTTGTAAAAGAACAAGTATATGGTAACTAGATGAGTTCACAAATCAGTTTAGAGGTGACAGTGATGGAATAGAATGATAGAATGTTGGGTTATAGGTTTGTAGATTAGAATCAAAATATGGATAAAGATAAATATTTGAAGATCTATACGCGGGTTCGTCAAGGCAAAGTCGTGTATACACGCGGGTACAAAGAAGAAAAGTTTCCTATGAGTTGGTGCACTAATTTGATAATATTAGGGGTATTGACCATGGTATTAGCCCACAATATTGAGCCCAGTAACGGTTATTTGACCCCGTCGAAGAATACCATCGGCACTTGTATGGTTTTGGCCCATGGTATTGGTCAAGGCTCTAACTATATAAGGAGGAGAATATCAAAGTTCAAAAATGTGCATGTGATTGGGTATTTGATGAACACTTCAATCTGAAGTATATTTGCATTGTATAGGCCATAGTTAACATATAGATTTGAAATAGTTATGCACCAATGAATACAATGATGGATCTGGATCATAAGACCTGAAATAACGTTTCATTATATGATCTGCTAGCAAATTGACTAGATCTATGTTTTGACACATGTTTAATCTCTGAATATTATGATTCGGGTCTTTCTGAAGTTCTTAAGAGTTGCGCAATTTTAGGGTAAAAATTTGAAGATATATACACAGGTTGTTCACGGTGAAGTCATGTATGCACGTGGGTTCTATTCAAAAAATTCGCGTATACAAATGAAGGGTTTCTATTTATAAAATAATAATCAATCAGATCAGTGTTATTGCATCAATGATGTCTTCATGTCTAGATTAAATGATAATGTCTTAAGAAGATCTCATTGAATTATAAAGTTGAATTTGGTTACATGTTGATTGGTTGAAAAGATGATTGATGCTGTTAAATATATAAGGGTTCTGTAAACTAACAAAATATTTCAGAATATCTCTAGCCAATTCTGTGACTGAGTCAGAATTCCATTAGAGCACTTTTGAGGTCTAAAATGGGTCTCCTAAGAAAAATGTACAACCAAAATAAATTTTATAACCAATAGGATTCAAGATGATGATATCAACCATGGGGGATGATTCACAATTTTTGGGGTAAAAAAGAAAAAAAATCAAATAATAAAAGAATAAAACTACTTTTTCAACTTGTATTTTCAACTTATTTCTGTAAAATTTTACTCAAATTTCAAGCAGGAGTACTCATTGGATGAAGATTTTAATTCCTCGTCGAGGGATTACCCATGTTGCATACTTTCGATGGACCCTACTACACAAAAAATGAGAAATACATGAAAAAACGTGATTGCAATCATGTATTTCATGTATTTCTCATTTTTCGTATAGCGAGGTCCATCAAAAGTAGGTGAAATGGGTACTCCTTGGATGAGGAATCAAATTATGCAACCAACGAGTGTTCACACTCGAAATTTGAGTAAACCCATATGGAGATAAGTTGAAAATACAAGTTGAAAAAGTAGTTTTTTTTTCCCTCTAAAATTTGATGATGTAATCTAATCTTATTTTATTATTTCCACTATTATTTTATAATTTCCTTAGGAGGCCCATTTTAGACCTCAAAATTCCCGTAATACAAATTTTGTTCTATTGAGAAATATATGCAGGTTGCGCCACAGAAAAGTGGATATACACATGGGGTTCCTTAGAAAAAGTAGCATATATATTTTGGCGTAGAAATGGTCAGGGTATAAGTTTATTTTGTGTTCAGTTATGTCGTCTGGTTACATTGATCCCACTATTCTATTTGACTTGGGTTGATGTTTACTTCAGCTGATCTACAAACTGTGATGTGTTAAAGCAGTTGGATCTAGTGTGAAAAATTATGAAATGTGGTCCATGGTGGTGTTGAGGGTTGAAGCCTTTAGTGAAGAAGTTGAAGCTTCCTTCCAGTAAGAGCTCATAATCAGATTAGGGGGTTGTAGCTCCCTTCCAGTAGCAGTTAGAGAATGAGTGAAGGTTGTAACCTTTTGCAGGTGGGTGTTTGTGTGTTGGTATGATTCTACGCGAGTACAATATTGTAAGCAGTTCTCTATATAATAAATATTGAAGACAGAGACGACAGTAGTGGTGGTTTTCTCTCACATTGGGTTTCCACATTAAATCTTGGTGTTCATGTGTGTTGTTTATGTGTGATGATTTATTCCGTTCTTACTGCACATGTTTGTTGCTTACTAAATTTCTGATGAATCATTAATGCACTGGTCTAAGTAAAGTTACTGAAGATTTATCTGAATTATAAGTGCATTGGACATACACTAGTTTCCTGAATGAAAGTTGCATACATACGCTAGTTGGATTTAGCAAAGTCGCGTAAAGTTTTCAATAAAGAAAAGTAAAAGTATTTGTTGATTTTTAAATATTGATTCACCTCGTACTTCCAGCCCCCCTCCCCCACCCCCCCCCCTCTCAGTATTTTTCCCAACACCTGCACATTTATTCAATTGTGAATGTAGAGAATCTGAAACTCTATGAGCTTTCCATGCTATATCAAAAAGAGGAACAATTCTTATTTTTTGTGAAGAATTTGGCACCAGATTCTTGGGAAGAGATGAAAAAATATACAATTTTGTAGAAGAGGTCCAAAACTACGAGACAAGGGCAACATGACCTTTGGAATAAAACCCTAATCATGCAAATCTCAAATTTTAAAATATATTTTATTAGATTTGTTGTAACGAACTGTCTAGTTCAATATTGACAGTATTTTATAGATCAATATAGATGCGAAGTGTTGGAATTTGCATCGAAAGTATTTTATAGATCAATATAGATGAGAAGAGTTGGAGGTTGCATCGAGAGGTTAATCTGAAGAACAAAAAGAAAGATAATCAAAAGAAGAATTCATGGCCACTGATTCGAGCAACTAGGTTGAAATCAACTCAAACATGGATGAGAGGATCATGTGTACATCAATGTAGAAGGAAGTGAATCTGAGTAGCCTTTAGCAATAGCAAGAAAAGAAAAAGATGTCTCTTTCATATAAATATACAAAATAAAAATAGAACAAGATTGATGTTCTATTTGACTTAGGATCATAGGAAAATCACATTGCAAAAAAGTTGGTCAACAAATTGGGATTGAAATTTCGTGATCATCCAAGCCTATATCCATTGGGATGGGTAAATAAGGATACAAAAATAAAGGTAACAAAACAATGCACAATAAGATTTGTTATTAGTGTTGATTATATTGATGAAGTAGAACTAGACATAGTTACCCTTGATGTATGTGGAGTGACTTTTGACAATCCATAAATGTACACACAGGATGCAATCTTCATACAAATAACCAACCAGTATCACTTCATCAAGGATGGAAAATACTTCACCATCAACGCACACAATAGAAACTCAAAAATTTCAATAGTAAGTGCCAGCCAAGCCAATAAATTGATCAATTCAAGCAAGAAATATGTTTTACTATTTTTAAGAGAAAATAAGTCTATAGAAGAATTAGTAAGAGCAAAGGCATCCATATTGGCTTGTACTAAGAAACATAAACAAAAACTAGAAGAGTTACTACAAGCATACATGGATGTGTTTTAGGAACCTTAAGGGCTACCCACCAAGAGGAAAGTGAAGCACAAGATTCAACTATTATCAGACTCTCCATTTTCAAACATTGGGCTATACATGTAATCTATTATAGAAGCAAGTGAGGTGAAGAAATGGTTGCAATAACTACTAGAACACATTGTCATTTGATTGGGCACATCACACTGTGGGTCACCCATCATCATTATGCCAAAGAAGGTTGGGACTTGGCGAATGTGTATAGATTACAGGGTGTTGAACAAAATTATGCTAAAAAACAGGTACCCCCTACCCAAAATATATGATTTATTGGATCAATAGCATCAAGAGAAATATTTCACCAAGATGGACTGAAAGTCTATATATCACCAAGTTCGATTCAAAGAAGATACTTAAAATACCAACTTCAAAACCAAGAAAGGTTTGTATGAGTGGTTAGTCATGTCATTTGGCCTATGCAATGCACCAACTACACTTATGAGGTTAAGGAATAATATATTTCACCCTTTTATAGATTCATTTGTTATTGTCTATTTATATAATATACTGGTATGCAATGCTACTTGGAAGAAGCACATCTCATATTTGACACAAGTGTTGAAGACATTAAAGAAGCACTAACTACTAGCAATTCTCAAGAAGTGTGAGTTTGTACAATAGTCTTTGGTGTATCTGAGGTATGTGATAGGTGGAGAGCTATAAATAGATCCTACCAAGATGGAAACCATCATGAAGTGACCAGTTCCTACTAACATTTTGGAGATAAGGAATTTCGTTGGGGCAACAGAGTAGCTGAAGAAATTCCTAGTCTTATTTTTAGCAAAAGTAGCACCACTCCATGTCATAATAGTACGTGGCAAGAGGTTTTAGTGGGGATGTTGGAAAATGTAACTAGTTTCGGTCTTCATTCTTGTACTTGAATTAAAAATGTATTGTATTTTTCAAAAGAAAGTAAAAATAATTTTATTATTATTATTATTTGACTTGTTAAAGCATGGGTTTCATGCTTCGTTCAAGTGTATAGGTCAAGCCTCTATTGTAGGCTTTAGGATTACTTATATGGGTCAAATTCAATTTGTTTATTTGTCAAAGAATCCTCCATCAAGTCTCCTTCTGTTCGTTAGCCTCCTTAACAATTCCTCTCAAGTCAGCCTCAAGTAAATGGTCTTCAAGTCAGTTTCCTCAAATAAGAACACGCTAGCTCAATATAAAGACACGCCTCTTCAAAAGTTCATGTCAGCTCAAATATGATAGACGAACCATTATATATACTAGTGCAGGGACTTCGTATTTCCTCATCTAGGATTTTCGAATAGAATTACAGAGCTATCACAGGACTTGGATCAAATACAGGGTTCGAAGATCACAATGAGTCAAGGGTTTCGTATTGTTACAAAGTGAAGGGTTTGGTATTGCCACAATAATAAGGGCTTGGAGCAACGACAGAAAGAAAGACACTATAGTATTACGATAATGGAGTCTCGATGCTGCCATAGTAAGATGATAACCACAAGTTCAGTATAGTGAAGGTTTCGGTGCTGCCAAAGTGACAAGGTCTCACAGTGAGACGTTTTCTTTGATGTCATAATGATAAGGAATCAATGATCTCACAGTTACAAGGATGACTTGATGGGGGATGTCTTGGGTCTCAATTGAAAGGGTCTTGGCCGTCTCATCTTAAGGAAGGATTTTGTGACTGGGTTTTCCCCTCGAGGGGGGGTTTTGCCCAGGAAGCGTGCCTATATCTTGTGTTCTCTTTTATTTGTTTCTTGGAATTATTCTTGATGATCAGAGAAGACAAGTTGAAAGAACACATAATAATAATGAACACATCACAAGACAATGTAATTTAAAGGAAATTCATTTAAACTATGTAAACTATGGTTTTTCCAACATGGTTTCAAAACTAAGGTCATGGTCAAAAGGCAGTGGCCACTTCTGGGCTAGCAAAATGAAGATTTTGGTGAACTAGTTCAGTCTTGAGGATCTCACACTAAACTCATAAATTGAAGTTTAGTTCTCTATGAGTTTGGGTGGCCTAGTGCAGAGACAGGTTCAGATATCTCTGTGATTCGTATAGGAGTCTACAGTAACACAATTTAGTGAGGAGACTAAATCACGGTGTTAAAAGGAGACTACAATTGGATGAAGAGTCAAGGAGTTCGATTTACCTTTGTAAATTGGATCACAGTTACAGTGACAAGAATTTTAGAAAAGGAACTCAGATAGGTGATGTTATCTTCGGTACTACTACAGCAAGAGTTTGCAGTATACACACAGTAATGAAGTCTCACCACAGTGATACAAGCTCGGTGGAACTTTAGTAAAACTCTTGATGCTACCTTAAAGGAAATATTTATGTGTTATCTCAATCACCATGTCAACACACTATCAATGCTTCCTTTGTTTAATGCTATTACAGTGGCCTCAATTTAGTGATATCATATGACCACAATAACCTAATCTCAGTGTTGTCACAGTGACTTCACCTCAGTGTTATTTCATTGAAAATACAATGATACCCATCATAGTCACAGTCATATAGATTTTGGAATTCGGGATCAATATTATATATTGAAGCACTAAGTGTTGAAAATAATATCATGGTAGTATTACTACAAGTTCAAGTAAAGAAGTACATTTGAAGGAAAGAAACTCAATATTGATACTTGTGACCAAGAACAAGGCCATCTCCACATAAGAATCCGAAGTATGTTCTAATTCAAGTAAGTATTGTCGAAATTGCACATGAAAATAAGTTAACAAATCATAGGTATGTAAACACAAGTTATGTGTGTTCACAAGTCTTTAATATATCTAATAATTCTTGCTTATAACTAGTCAAATTTTTGATCATCAGATAGCATTCATGTTCATCTCTAGGACTTACAAAGTAATCTAGATGTAAAATAAATGTCTACTGGAGGAGCTGTGATGCAGGGGCATTAGGCTCAAAACAACCTTTGTACATAAATAAATATAAATGGGGGTCTCATGTTTTATTTCCCCATGTAATTATTCATAGTTGAGTTATTTTTAGTTAATTAGAGAGGAGAATGTAACTGCCCGGATGATTAGTGGGCATAGGAAGAGACAGTCTGTCTCTGTCTGTCAAAGGATTAGTCTAAAAGTTAGAGATTCGAAGATATTTTGAGCGTTAGAGGAGTTGAGTCGATTCAGTGGCTTTTGTATAAAAATAATCCTAACAGGCATAATAGGCAGACCTGCATAGAGAGCTGCATAGGGTTGCGTAGAGCTGTAGGAGGGCCTGCAAAAGGGTCAATTTATTGAAAATATGGTCGAGCCAAAAGCTGTAAGTAGTGTCACTATATAATGAAGAATTGTTTCTGCATTTTTGTGCATTGTCAAGTTTATTTCTATGTGAATATGCCTCAAATCCCCGTGTATTAGGTATGAGAAAGATTCTATGATTGTGTAAGATTTGTATGTGTACTCAGTGATACGAGCGCGTGAGGACGGTGTGAAGATACGTCGAAATGGTGGTTTTAAGGGATGCTCTATTCTAAAACAAGAAATCGATGTTAAGTCTGGCTATTGAATATGTTTAAAGGGTAAATTGAACCCCTGCGCTGGTATGAATTCTAGTAAGGGCGACTATAATACAGTGGAGTCGATTTTGATTACCTCAGAGCTTAATTTGCAGTTTTGGATCTGTGTTGTACTGAAATCAATGGAAATCGATTGGAATCGATTTTTCATTCTTAGCATTAACCTGCATAAACGAAATGAAGCCGTGTATTGTTGAAATAGGTAGAGGCAGGAAGCTAAGTAGGAGTAGTATCTGTAATCGATATTCAGAACCTGCATGTATATGCTGTGGTGGAGAATCATATATAAACAAATTATGTGTGTGAAGCTGGTTTTAATTAGAGTTAATTCCCTCTGTGCGAAACACTGCCTTTGTTGCCCGAAGGTATTCGAATGAACCCCAAGCGAAGTAGAAGGACGGAACTTTGAGTAAGCGGAACCGCGAGTTAGGTGAACAGTGGATGTGGTTTTAGCCATGATACCGGTAGTATCTGCGTTAATTGGGAATGGTAAGCAGGTTCGCAAATAAAAATGCGATATGCACCTTTGATTGACATGTGCCCAAATGTGGTTTCCCAAAACCACTCCCATCGCGTGACAGTTGAGGGATAGCCTCCGCATATTTTCATCGCGCGATATATGTTTGTGACCGTCAGATCACCGAAAGAAATCCGACGACGTCTCGACCATCAAATGTGAGTGGAAGGTTAAAACAAGGTATGTCATATTATACAATGAGCCGAGAATATGTTTAATTAAAATGTGGAGGTCCATATGCTATCGTTGATTTGGTTCATTGGTGTTAAACCAAGCAGGGTTGAATTTTAACCGTAATATGGGGCCCAGATAGGTGATATATTGGTATGGTGGGCTTAGTGAAATGTTAACGTATGTGTGGGTAGAGCGACAGTTATCACGTTAATATTGAATAGTCAGGGAAACTCGTAAATAGGGACGGATTTCAGTCCTTAGAATATGACGATTGGACCCAAAACTGTATAATTTTATCCCAGATTGGAACCCAATAAGTAGAGAAAACCATGGCCTAATACGTTGGCTAATTGGAAGAAAGTGATTACATAGCATGGTCGCGATGCATATATATAGTGATTATATATGGGGTTATGTCCCAAGTTTTGAACGTTGATTCGAGCCTTCAGAAGGTGGATTTAGTATATGGTCCTAAACCATAAGGTCGTAAACTACAGAAATTAGAACGAAAAAGAGCTTATGCACAAGAGCAAATGTTGGGATTTATAACCATAAGGGATAAGTGTTAATTAATATCTCAATTCTCCGAATTGAGATATTAAAGCCTCCAGACTTATTATAAAATTAAATTTCCAGTCAAGAACGTAGAATACTGTGGAATTGCCAGATTGTGAAGTTGATTGGGCAAGAAAATTCGGATGCATTTTACACACAGATTGAGGTTGAAATAATTAGAGCACTGGGACTGTGGGTTTTACCCCCATCATAGTGGTATCAGAGCTTAAATTGAATAGCTCTTTGAAAGTTTATTTTGAAATGCACATGTACTGAACAGTGAGAAAGTTGGGTTTTAAATCTGTTTAACAAATTTGCAGATTTGATTTGACATGCAGTGAAGGTCTCCAGATGTGCAGAATCTGGAATTGAAGACAGAGTGCCTTAAAGATTGCAGCAGATAAGAGATGCAGTGCAGGTGAGAAAGGAAGCAAGATCATTCAAGGATCTTGAGAGGTGAGTTGAGGAGCCGTATTTGAACTCTGGTTTGAAGGTATTGTTTGTAGAATGCAGAATGCAAGCAATTGAGGAAAAAAAAATATCTCAGCAAAGGTATATCACAGCTTTGAGAGCAGTGATAGAAGGGTCCAGCAAGGGATTCTAAGTGCAGAAAGAGCGTGGTAGAACCCGTAAGATTCCCAACAGAGGTTGGATGACAAAAGAACAAAGGTATTCTTGAGAGAAGTTGCAGAGTGAAGCCTAGGGAGCAGAAGAGAGTGCTCAGAAGGTTCTAGCAGATAAGGGACCAGTACTTGCCAAAATTCGGATCTGGAGGGAGGGATTGGTGAGGTAAGTTGCAGCAAGAGAGCTTGTTGTTTCAATGGCTTAGTGCAACTTGTGAGTGAAGAACTCCTGGGGGAGAAAATGCTACTGACAGCCATAGCAGAGATTGTAGAGGTTCTGAGAGAGGCCATAGCAGAAGAGTGAGGGAAGATGCCAAGGAAATTGGCATGAGGAAGAGACTCACTGATGAAGAATATTGGAAAGAGATAGTTTAGATCAGTAAGCAACTTATTGAACTGGAGAGGATGATAGAGTAAAACCAGAGATTTGGGTGGCTCATGAAGAAAAAGGTAAAGTGGCAGAGGCCACAAAGGAAGAAGGAGCGATTGATGAATGCTCAGAAGAAGGAATAAATGCTCAGAATGATTGAGTATTTGGCGAAGAACTTGGAGAGTGAAGCTTCAAGTGGGACCAAGGGGTCCAAGAGCCTTACATCTGACATATTTTTTATGTTTGCAGGAAAGCCATGTGGAGATGAACAAACTACTGATGTTGTCACTGAGAAGGAAAATGGAGTAGCTACATGTTTTGAAGATGTCCATGCACAATTAGAGAAGGATTCTGCTTTCCAACATATTGGAAGCAGAGGAGATTTAGTTATGATATTGGCCAGAAGCTAGAGGTTGAACAGCTTGAAGAATTTGAAGAAGAGAAGACTATTAAAGAATCTCTGAAGCATATGGAAGACTTGGAACAGCAAGAATATTTGATGATCAAATCATCAAATGAGACCATGAGGTCTTATGTTTTTGCATCTGACAAGTTGTGTATGAATGCAGGTGTTGATGAAGGCAGTTCATATGATGGAACTGTGACAAATGAAGCTGATTTTTGCCAAGAAAGATATGATGAGTATCTTTTAGATGAAGATCAGATTGTGTTAGTGCAGCAGAAGGAATTCATTAATTCCTTATTTTATAGAAAATATTGTTTCAATGAGGTTGGTGAAGATGAATTTTTCATTAATGTTGATAATAACAAACTGCTTTTGTTAAATGGCCAAGTAAGGAGTGATGGACAGATAGCTGAAGTTTTTGCAGAGATGGGAAATCAGAATTCCATTCCGATGAAGGCTGAGGAGATAGTGATAGTAGAAGATAGTAAAGATTGTGAATATGTTTTCTCAGAGGAGATGCCAAGATTGTGGCATGAATTGAGTCCTCCAGAGCAGAGGACAGAAATATAAAGGCAAGGTGTTCAGATTGTAAGGGAAAAGATGACTGAGGATGAGAAAGTTCATTTTTATGAACTACAACAGAGAGACATCCTTGAAAGGGATGATGCAGAGGAGAGACTGACTAATAGTCTCAAGAAATGTTTGAAGAATTGGAATCAGCATACTGATGTGCTGATGGAGAAGAAAAGAAAGTTGGGACAGCATACTGAGATGCTGACAGGAGAGAGAAAGGCTCTGAGCCCTTATGAATTTTTTTTTGACAATTGTTTGATAAATGCAAATCCTGTTGATGCTGGAGGAAGATTGACACCATTGGGTAGTCAATTAAAAGAGGAAAGGAATTCTATGGGAGATTTTAATCCATGGAATGGAGAATTTGAGTTGCAGGAGGTTATGATGAATTAATAGGATTCTATACAAAGGAGGGAACCTTAATCTCAATATTGGGGATTGCAGCACGAGAAGATACGGAGGAATAAATCCAGGGAAGATTTTCCGAGTCTTTGGAAAGACTTAGAACTGCAGAAAGAGAAATTGGTGATTAAGTCATCAATTAAGGCCACTAGGTCTTGTGATTTGAAATTTGACAAATTGGTTGTGTTGACGGGAATGGCAAAGAAAAATCCACATTTTGGGGTTGTTTTGAAAGAAGTGGAGTTGTTGTAGAATGAAGATGAGCAGCTGAAAGAAGATGAGACAGTCGTGTCTCATGGGCAGAAGTTGGGTGCTATTGGTAGAATAAAAGAATTGGCTTGTCTGGATAGCCAAGAGAAGGCTGTATGGCAGAATTTTGGGGTTTCTACAGCAGTAGAAAATCAGAGTTTTACTCTGATAGAAGATGGAAATATAGTACTTAAGGGGCTTGATGTAATGCAAGAAAAAGGAAGCCAATTGTTGAAGATTGCTAAAGAAGAAGAAGAAGATGTTGAAACTGAGCTGCAGCATATTGAGGATGTGTTTGGCCAAGGGAGATGGCTAAAATGTTTGCAGAAAACATCCAGAGAAGAGAGTGAAATCCCATAACAGCAGCTTAGTGGAGTGTCGCTGGAAGAAATTTTGGAGCAACAAGTTGAAGTTTTTCCAGAAGAGGAGTGGAAAACACAAAGATTGTATAAGTTTGATGTTTGTTTTATGACTGCGGGAACTGATGGAAGGACTAAGGAATGTTTAGTTCAGAAGAATAGAAGAGATGAGGATGATGACTGGAAATTCAAATACCAGTCTAAATATTTGTTGAAGACAGAGAGTAGAGAAATTGTCATGAGTGACAATCTAGAAGAGTTTTTTCTGTAGCAGAAGAAAAGAGGGTATGGATGATTGGGAGGCAGTAAGAAGGGCTACAGACACAACTGAAGTAAGCATGGCAGGAGGAATAACTACAGCAAGCATGAGATAACAATAAGAGGAAGTAGAAGTTCAGCAATCAAGGAGAAGTGGTGTCCAGCAGTCAGAAGACACATTTGATCAAGAAATTAAAATTATAAGAAAACTGATGATGAAGGTGACTAAGAAAAAGACAGCAGCAAAGAAACAAAGAAGTAGCAGCAAAAGAAAACCAGAAGGAGGCTATAAAAGTGCAGCCAGTGGAAAGCTGCAGCACAAAATATGGAAGCCAAGAGGAATACAAAGGAAGAACGCTGCAACAGATGACCAATTGCAGAACAAGGTGTGGGATCCAGGAAGACGAAGATGAAAGCACATGATCGGGAGATCATGAACTATTTTAACCTGGGGAGTCTGATGCAGGGGCATTAGGCTCAAAACAAACTTTGTACATAAATAAATATAAAGGGGGGTCTCATGTTTTATTTCCCCATGTAATTATTCATAGTTGAGTTATTTTTAGTTAATTAGAGAGAAGAATGTAACTGCCCGGATGATTAGTGGGCATAGGAAGAGACATTTTGTCTCTGTCTGTCATAGGGTTAGTCTAAAAGTTAGAGATTCGAAGAGTTTTTGAGCGTTAGAGGAGTTGAGTCGATTCAATGGCTTTTGTATAAAAATAAGCCTAACAGGGATAATAGGCCGACCTGCATAGAGAGCTGCATAGGGCTGCGTAGAGCTGTAGGAGGGCCTACAGAAGATTGGTTGTAGAAGGGTCAATTTATTGAAAATATGGCCAAGCCAGAAGCTGTAAGTAGTGTCACTATATAATGAAGAATTATTTCCGCATTTTTGTGCATTGTCGAGTTTATTTCTATGCGAATATGCCTCAAATCCCCGTGTATTAGGTATGAGAAATATTCTATGATTGTGTAAGATCTGTATGCGTACTCAGTGATATGAGCGCGTGAGGACTATGTGAAGATACACCGAAATGGTGGTTTTAAGGGATACTCTGTTCTAAAACAAGAAATCGATGTTAAGTCTGGCTATTGAATATGTTTAAAGGGTAAATCGAACCCCTGTGCTGGTATGAATTCTGGTAAGGGCGACTATAATACAATGGAGCCGATTTTTATTACCTCAGAGCTTAATTTGCAATTTGGGATCTGCATTGTATTGAAACCGATGGAAATCGATTGGAATCAATTTCTCATTCTCAGCGTTAACCTACATAAACGAAATGAAGCCGTGTATTGTTAAAATAGGTAGAGGAAGGAAACTGAGTAGGAGTAGTCTCTGTAATCGATATTAAGAACCTGCATGTATACGTTGTGGTGGAGAATCATATATAAACAAATTCTGTGTGTGAAGCTGGTTTTAATTAGAGTTAATGCCCTCTGTGCGAAAGGCTTCCTTTGTTGCCCAAAGGTATTCGAATGAACCCCAAGCGAAGTAGAAGGACGGAACTTTGAGTAAGCGGAAACGCGAGTTAGGTGAACAGTGGATGTGGTTTCAGCCACGATACCGACAGTATTCGCGTTAATTGGGAATGGTAAGCAGATTCGCAAATAAAAATGTGATATGCGCCTTTGATTGACGCGTGGCCAAATGTGGTTTCCCAAAACCACTCCCATCACGTGACAGTTGAGGGATAGCCTCCGCGTATTTTCATCGCGCGATATCTGTTTGTGACCATCGGATCACTGAAAGCAATCCAACGATGTCTCGACTGTCAGATGTGAGCGGAAGGTTAAACCAAGGTATGTCATATTATACAATGAGCCAAGAATATGTTTAATTAAAATGTGGAGGTCCATATGCTATCGTTGATTTGATTCATTGGTGTTAAACCGATCAGGGTCAAATTTTCACCGTAATATGGGGCCCAGATAGGTGATATATTGATATGGTGGGGTTAGTGAAATGTTAACGTATGTGTGGGTAGAGCGACAGTTATCGTGTTAATATTTAATAGTCAGGGAAGCTCGTAAATAGGGACGGATTTTAGTCCTTAGAATATGACGATTGGACACGAAACTGTATAAGTTTATCCCAGGTCGAAACCCAATAAGTAGAGAAAACCGTGGCCTAATGCGTTGGCTAATTGGAGTAAAGTGAGTACATAGCATGGTCGCGATGCATATATATAGTGATTATATATGGGGTTATGTCCCAAGTTTTGAATGTTGATTCGAGCCTTCAGAAGGTGGATTTAGTAAATGGTCCTAAACCATAAGGTCGTAAACTATAGAAATTTGAACGAAAAAGAGCTTCTGCACAAGAGCGAATGTTGGGATTTATAACCATAAGGGATAAGTGTTAATTAATATCTCGATTCTTCGAATTTAGATATTAAAGCCTCTAGAGTTATTATAAAATTAAATTTCCAATCACGAACGTAGAATACTGCGGAATTGCTAGATTGTGAAGTTGATTGGGCAAGAAATTTTAGATGCATTTTACACACAAATTGAGGTTGAAATAATTAGAGCACTAGGACTGTGGGTTTTACCCCCATCAAGCCATGATGAAAGAAATAATGATTACAAATGTTTGGATCCATAGATTTATCTATTGCGTAATTGTTTGATCCTGATAAAAAATATCCTCGAGAAAAAAAAAGTAAAAGGTCTGTTCAAAATGGAGAAATCTATATGACTTGAATCATAAGTAGACCCAGAGAAACAAGCTTTTGTTCCTCGTATTGTCAATTAATTGATCTTTGATATCATAGGACTCCATCCTCCATGATAATGTAAAGATCTATCTTAAGAAATTAAATCATGTCCTTGGCATCACATGTTGTGCTTGTAAGTATGTGCTTCAAGTATAAAAGATGATGGCTTAATACAAAGAGAAATCATTATCAAGTTTGCCAATAAACATCTCCAAGTATGTCTTAGTTTACACATCTTCTAAAATTCTCTTATTTTGAGATTTACGTTATACTACTAACATTGTTGTGTCCAGCTATAGTGAATCACATTGATTCTTATTTTGGGCAATTCATCACTTGATAAATCTACCCACCCCACTCTTATTCTTAATTGATTTTGTAGAACCCTAGACAGGTTCTGGAAAACCCAAACCAGAGAGTATGCTAATGTGAATGTTTGTAACCCTAAAATTTATTAGGGATTGTGAGATGTTATTTGAAATTTTTATTGATAATGTCATTTTAGGGATTTTGGTATGATAAGGAAAACCTAACTTGTTAAGGTTGAATGATAAGATCTAAACTCCTGACCCTTAGAAGTTCTGGTTATGTCGGGTTTGCCATGTTTCTAAATTGAAACCCTAACTCATTAGGGTTTGGAGGAAAGCGTAAGCAAGACCCTTATAATATCTTAGAATTATTTTCCTTGGTATGTGTGTGTCTTTTTGATAAAACCCTACTCTAATATGTTGTCTAACTCTTATTCATCTTTGTGAAGTTGGGTTTGACTAACACATAATATGAAATGCCTATGCATGATTATGAATTCCTGGATATGTGTGTTGACCTAGTTAGTGATGGTCATAAGTTTTAGGATTTAATGGAAGTCCTTACCTGAGACTTCAGGATGATGATATTTGGAAGTCTAGGGTTTTGTAGATAGACCCTAGTAGTAGTTAAATTGGCTAGTATGTGTCATGTAACAATATGAAAAATCTATTTGTGATTATTGATATTGTGAGAATTAAAATTCTAGGGTTTTGAATTTGAACCTTAGTAGAAGTAAATTCTCTTATGAATAAATGACAATATGATGTTTTGAGATTGTTGAAATCTGAGTTTCGATGATTGATTGAAAATTTAGGGTCTGCCTCTAACCCTAGTGGAAGTTGATCATGATAATGACTGACTTGTGATTGACCTTGATTGATTTTTTTGTATGAAATATAGGATTTGTATGAATCCCTAGTGGAAATTCTAACATGTGAATTCTAGAGGTTGTTAGATGTCTTATCTATATTAGTTCTAGCGTTTTATAAATGTTGCAGTAAGGTATGTTATACCTTTGGAAGAAAAAATGAAACCCTAGATAGAATGAAAGATGTTATGAAGTAGTCTAGGGTTTATGACTAAGTCCCTAGAAAAATGTTGAAGAAGTATATGTCTCTTGTTTGGGTATCTGATATGTATAAAGTTGAAAATACTTTCATGATTTTGATATGGCTAACTTCATGCTTTTACATATTTGGTTGTACTTGCTACCTAAGTTGTGCAGATACACAATCTTTAATATGGTGAAGATGCTCATTGATAAGCATGATGAGGATGATGGTAACTATGATAAAATGGTTGAAAAGTCGCGAAATATTCTTTGATGACGAAAAGAAGAAGTTGATTTCCCTAAGGAATCTTGCGTAGAAGAGATCTCCCTAATATTAAGAGGGAGTTTAGATGAAGAAATGTTTTCTAGCTTAGAGGGAGGGCATAGCTTGGTTTTGATTCAATAATGAATTTCGAAGAATATGTTGTTGCATGAGAAGTAGGATAAGGAAAGTGTATTATGGAATCTTATGTCAAAGATTCGGTTGATAGTCCCATTGAGTTAAGGAGAAACATCTAGAACGACCTTGGTGGTTTGTATTTGTTTATGTACACATGAAAGTTTATTATTGATTAGGGTTGTGTTTGTACATGTGAATCTCTCAAAGGATTTGAAAGCATGCTGGTTACCAATCAGTTTGATTGGAAGAGATTGGTCGATCAAGGGGTGATAAGGCTTTGTGAGTGAAGCATTGTCTGGGAGGACATTTGGTCGGCACTTTTTGTTGATGTCTAGGTCCCAAAGTTGGAAAGGTTTTGTTTATTAAAGAGCTATTTTTTTTTATACACGCCTGGATATTTGGGTTGGTGGTTAACAAGTAAGCTCGATGGTACCTAGAGTGGTTGAAAGCTTGAGTCCACCTTATTCCCACTTGGATAGATTGCCTTGGTCAAGAATCTAGTCTGTCGCATTGCAATGCCTAAATTTTTGAGAGACCAATAGATAGATTGTCTTGGTTAGGAATCTAGTCCATGGCATTGCAGTGCCTAAAATTATTAATAGATTATGTGAGATCTTCCATGTACCTCTTTGATTATATGTATATATGAAGACCTCCCTAGTTAAGAGGGAGTGTTGGAAAATGTAACTACATTTCGTCTTCATTCTTGTACTTCAATTCAAAATGTAATGTATTTGTCAAAGAAAGTGAAAATAAATTTATTATTATTTGTATTTGACTTGTTAAAGCATGGGTTTCATGCTTGGGTCAAATGTATAGGTCAAGCCTTCATTGTAGGCTTTAGGATTATGTATATGGGTCAAATTCAATTTGTTTATTTGTCAAAGCATCCTCCATCAAGTCTCCTTTTTTTCATCGACATCCTCAACAACTCCTCTCAAGTTGGCCTCAAATATATGGTCTTCAAGTTGATTTCCTCAAATATGAACATGTTGGCTCAATATAAAGACACACCTCTTCAAAAGTTCATGTCGGCTCAAATATGATAGACAAACCACTATATATACCAGTGCAAGGACTTCACATTTCCTCATCTGGGATTTTGGGATAGAATTGCAAAGCTATCATAGGACTCAGATCAGTTACAGGGCTTGGAGATCACAGTGAAGTCAAGGGTTTCGATACTGTTACAGGCTGAAGGGTACAGCCTTGCCACAGTGATAAGGGCTCAGAGAAGCCATAGAAAGGACCCTACCGTATTACGATAATGGAGTCTCAGTGCTGCCACAGTAAGATGCTAACCACATGTTCACCGTAGTGAAGGTATCGATGTTGCAAAAGTGATAAGGTATCATAGTGAGACATTTTCATTAATGTCACAATGATAAGGACTCAGTGCTCTCACAGTTACAAGGATGACTTGATGGAGGATGTCTTGGGTCTCGATTGCAAGTGTTTTGGTCATCTCATCTTAAGGAATAATTTTGTGACTGGATTTTCCCCTCGACTGGCGGCGTGCCTATATCTTGTGTTCTCTTTTGTTTGTTGCTTGGAATTATTCTTGATGATCAAAGAAGATAAATTGAAAGAACACATAATAATAATGAACACATCACAAGATAATTTCATTTTAAGGGAAATCATTTAAACTGTGTAACCTATGGATTTTCCAGCAGAGGAAAGGGTTCACAGAGATCCTTTGAAGAGTTAGAAAAAAATATCAGTTAAGCACCAACTCTGGAATTATTGAACTTGCAACAACCATTTGAAGTGGAGACAGATATGAGTGGAGCAATGTTGATCCGAGGAAGGTATTTATACTACCATTTTGAATTATTTCATGTTCCAGTTCATAACTACCCTACCTACAACAAGAAGCTCTATGCCCTGGTGCACGCTATGAAAAAATTGAAACACCATCTGTTAGTATGAATCTTTTGTCGAAGTGTACGAAAAAAGACCACTTTAGCTACGCATAACTTATAGCCCTAACATCAAATATGGCTGCCAATATCTATAGATTTGCAGTTAGTTGATCAAGACAAGTGCTGCAAAAAACCAGATCTATGCATATAGAGACATTAAGCAGTAAAAATGAGGTTTTGCTCCATACATCCAATAGACAAGACAAGAAAAATTTTTGAAAGAATTTTTTGTATTAAGGGCACCTGGGAGGAAAAAAAGAAGGTGTTTCCAATTCTCCTCAATGGGATGGGTTCTTGGAAGTCCTCGGCACTTCAGATCTAGCATTTCTCTCTCCTGTTGGTGTAGAAAACCCAGACAAAGATAGAACTCAAAGGGAGCTCACACATCAAATAATGGAAAATATGACAATGATAATGGCTCAAAGTCAGACCAAGAGTTTAGATCCAGAGTGATCTAATAGGCAACAAAAGGTGAAGAATGGTAGGAAAAATCCTCCTATTTATAACAAAATATTGGGTCATTCTAGATCTTGGTGCATGATTAAAATAATGTTAACTAAATCTAGATCCACCTTTTATGGAATATTTTATTATATTTGTTGGAGGGAAAAAGTATTTGACTTGGGTCAAATCCCTTTATTTGTGAATAATAAATAAATAAATGATTTATTTATCATTTTAAGGAAGTGGTTGAAAGATAATCAAATAACTAATGATTTATTTAATTATTTATGGGTGATTTAGTCATATTTAACAAGGAATATTATTTAAATAAGATTTAAATAATTATTCCTAGAAAATAATAAGATAAATAAAGATTTATCTAATTAATTTATTTGTTTTGGGTTAAACATGACCAGGAAAATCAAACAAATATAGGTTTGTTTAATATTTCCTTTTGGGGTTTCCTGTTTAGACCATAAACAACCTAATAAATGTATTTTATTAAGTTATTTTACATAGTGAAAGCAATTTTACTTAGGGTAAAATTGGTCTTACGTGGTGTACTTGGGTCCATCTAATGATAGTAGGTTAGATGACCAAAAAATGGTGTAACAGATTGCCGCCCAGCGTGCGAGTGTTAGGAGCAAATCGTATGACCGAAGTACGTTGTAATAACTCAATCACCAGACATCAAAAGGGAAGTCAGAGAGAGAAATGTGAGGTAGACTAATGTGCTGAAGAACTAGACCCTGAGGAGACGAGACTTACAGGTGCAACAAGTCTCTTTTTATGAGAGGGTACCTGTGCTAAAGGCGGCGGGGGAGGCATACCTATGCCCGCCGTGACAAAGTACAAAAATAATAGTGTGTCCAATAAACAAGGGACCGAACCATAAAGTACAGCCAGCATAAACATGAGCCAGATAGAAATACAATGAGGGATCCCATATACATGTTGTGCCTGGGATAACAGCCAGGACTTATACAATAATATCTGAGTACATGAGATACAAATACAACCCAAATGCCCCCTATAAGCGGGGAAGGGCTCACAAAATTTGACTGATACATGCAAATGAAAGAGGCGCTGCAAGCGGCTAAGATCGACATCATCAAATATATGGAGCGGCATCGAAGGCTGCAATGAAGAGGTCATCCGGGCATGTGGGGGGCTACCTGCAGGGCCACCCCCTCATGAGGGCTGAGACATCTCACACACACCCGGGAATCACCAAAATCTATTGCTGCATCGCTGAACCATCAAGCATATGGATCTCGATCATGCTGAAAGGTGCTGGAGAAACAATCAAGTCAAAGGGTAATGAGATATCCCTTTGCCTGATCTGAGACACCGAACAATAGTGGAAGCTGGAACCAAGGTACACCGCCCTCTAGACCTGTCTTCTGGAATGAAGGAGCTGATGTCAACAGAAGAAGGGCCGCCATGGGTGAGGCAATGAGAGATCCTCAACTAAGGCACGAGGGAAAATAGTAGAGCGATGAACAGACTATTACCAATGATGATGATGAAATGGAGGGGACTGAGTAGCGAATGGATGACTTCCCTTGTTAGAGAATAAAGGGCACGAATGACATGGCAGCGACTGACACAATATCATGAGGGAGAGGGGACAGTGGGACCGAAGGCCATAATGTGCGACACAAGAGAGGGACCAAGCAATGAAGGATGGAGGACTATAGCGGGGTACAAAGGGACGTGGGATAGACTCCATGAATGCGATGATGACTCAACTTGGATGCTATAAACAAGGGCGACTTGATGGTGCTGCCACACTGTACAAGTCTAATGGGGGACCATGAAAACATGAGTACAAGATGGTAACTCATGACGAACATCAACACGAGCATAGATAAGTATGGAGGCCAAATGGTGCCCTTAGTATGAGTGTTGCAAGTGAAGAAATTCGATTTTGAGGAGGGTTATGGTTGAGGGGCATAGGTGCCCCCAAGCATGGTGTGGTCATGCCAAAATGTATTTAGAAAAGGGGGAATCTAAACAAATTTTAATGATGTGGTGTGCCATTTGTTTTCGTTATGGTTATGCAGTTTGAGAAACAGAATGGAGGATTACCAATCTCTTTTGGTACTGCATATAGGAAGCAAATGGACTTTAAGTTTCCGGGGTGGCATACCTGGTGTCACTATCCCAAAGAGAGTAGTTGGAGATAATGAACTAATGCTCTCGAGAGTAGTTGGAGATAATGAACTAATGCTCTCGTAGAAAAGCTATAGGTGGGTCAACAACAATGTCTAAGAGACAGAGTTGCTGATGTAAGATGAAGGAATGATAAGGGATATCATCCTTAGAGCGATCTGAAGTGATATGAGACTCTAGAGGTTCTTCTAAATGTGGAAGAATAATGGTCCTAAAGTCGGCACGACCAGATACACTAGGAGAGTTGTGGAGAATGGTTTCTCTTGGTCTCTCAAATGTGGGTGCCCCCTTACCCAAACATTGGGTTTTAATGTAATGGCCACAAGGTGTATGTGGTGTGAACGCATGGGTTCGATGTAAGGGGGAATAGAGAAAGTCAAGGGTGGGGATTTTTTCCATAATGTCATCATCGTGATAGAAGATGGGGTGACAGGTGGAAGAAAGACCACCTGACGTGGCGAAGCTATCTGAATCATCATCATGAGAAGAGAGGTTCACATGCGCGTCATCACAAGGGGTGACAGAAGAGTAAGAAGATAAAGGATCTACCGATGTTGAGCCCAAGGTGATCGCTGAAGGAAGGTCAAGCGAAACAACAGGGGAAGATTCAGATGGAATGTTCCCCGAGGGTCTCATGGATGATGATAGGTAGAAAATGTTGGACGAAGGCTCCATTATCTCGACATCAGGAGGGGGAATGTCAATGGGAGCAGTCATGTCTGGTAGTTTTTCCAAAGAAAAATGCGCAAATAGGGGAGAGGTGGACTCATTACGCTTGGCCTCGAATTGGCGGACCGTGGCTAGAGAGGGGCGGAAGTCCGTGAGGTGGGGACAAAGGTGGGTGTAATGGCCATGGAAATCACACAAGGCACAGGGGTGGTTGGTGTGAATAGTCGTGGGGTTCTTGGCTGTGGTCGCGGAAGGAACAGAGGCTTCCGGGACCGTGGACTCAGGGAACGCGACATTAACCATGGGCTTGAGATGAAGCAATTCAGGACAGGTATGGGTGGCGTGACCGACAACATCACACAAAGCACACTGGATGGTATGATGTGGAGGTCGAGGAGGGGCCGGGTTTGTAGGGGCAGCCTTGTACTTTGATGCCCCCTTGCAAGCTTTGCCCTTCTTACCCGAAGCGGTCGCAACAGGAGGTGGTTCCTGTTGAGGTGACTGAGGCACTGTTGCAGCGGGAGAAGTCATGGGGACCGGTTGAACCGGGGTCAAAGCAATATAAGGTTTGGGTTGACCAGGCGGGGTTGCGGCTGGAGGATCATGGTACCAGACGGGAATCCCAAGGGTCAAGTTAGGAAGAGAGAGGGTGGCCATGACCGGTACCGTGTACACTCCTGGTGGGGGAGCTAGGAACGATATCTGACCAGAGGGGTAATGGCCAGGTGGGACGGCTCCTAAATGGCTAAGGCTTGGAGGAACCATGCTAGGAGGATAAAGAGGCTCATGACTACCAACTTCAGGTGAAGGGCTCGGAGCAGGTTGTGGAGGACAAGGTTGCTGACTAGCCGAAGCAGGTTGCTTGAGAGCAGCCCGAGACGATTGCATCATGCAAACATTCAATGAGCTGGGGTTAGAGATAGGAGGAGGAGGAAGACCAGGGAAGGTTCCAAGCAAAGAGGAGTCTTTGTAGACACCAGGAGAGACACTGGTCAAGGAATCGACGGTTTTCTTGTTGGCTACAGAAGAGATGGTCGTCTCAGGTGAGGTCTGAGATTTTGGCTCATGATATGTCAACTGGTCAATGGTGACTATCTTTCCATTATGAGGGAAAGACATCTTGCGGAAAACCGTGGATGGGACAGCAGACATAGCATAGGTGTAGCTCCGCCCCAAGAGAATGTTGTAATCTAGAGGGGCGTCAATGACTTCGACGTCAACGCAAACAGTCTTGCCCGCAAGAGTGATAGGACAATTACGGAAGAGGCCAATGGGCTGGGAGGCGTGGCCATCCCACGCTCGAAGGGTGATCATGGAAGGGGCCAACTCAAGAGATCCGAGTTGCTTCCAAACCGAAGCGGACATCACGCAGGTGGATGCCCCCTCATCAATTATACACCGGGAAACGTTAGCGTTCCGGATTTTGACTGGGATTTGGAAGGCAACGGAAGCAGGAAGAGGAGGATGTTCTGATTGATGGGCGTCGAAAACAATCATTTGGTCATCAGCAGGATCTACAGCGCCCACGACAAATAGCAGAGCCTTCTTTTGGGAAGGGCATGACTGGAGGAGTTTCAATGTGGAAATGGCAGCAGGAGATTGCGCCAAATCATCTACTATGCTATACGAATGAGCAGCTCGACTAGAAGCAACATTTCGACGTAACGGTCCTTTAGGAATCTTGGTATGGACCTCAAATTTGGGTTGAGGGATATGTAAGGGACCATTGGATGTCGAAAGAGGCTCTGTGGAACCAGAAGAAGGGGACTCGGGGGCAGAATGAGCGGAAGGCTTGGGGTACTGGTGAGACAGAGTTTGAAGGTGAAGGTCGACGGTTGGGGATGGATCAGAGTTCATCATGAGGATCTGGTAATCGGAGGAACCAAAAAGGGAAGGTGGAGTGGCGACCTGTTCGTCAGGTGGTTGGGTAGCCATGAATCCTTGCTGAGGGAAAGGATCAGTAAACACAGTTGGTTGAGTAGTGGTCACATTAGGGGAAGCATGAGGGGAGGCATGTTGTCCTCGCAATGTGGCTTGAGACTCCCACATCTGCCGCATCTGTGGTAAGAGGGGACAATCGTGGGTGTAATGACCGTAAACACCGCAACACGAACAAGGCTTATTTGTGCGAAGAGGCCTGTCTGGCTTGGGCTGAGTGCCCTGTTGCTGGTTAGCAGTGTTAGGGTCAATACCTTGAGGATTAGGTCCACGGGTACCAGGGGCATATTGATTTGGATTGCCTATCCGCCTTCTTTGAGAAAGGGGATTAGTCGCGCCCTGCTGTGCAAAGACTTGCCCGGGAGGGGGATGTAGGTGCTGTTGTGGGGGCGGAGGAGGCAAGGGAGGTGGAAGCGTATATGCTGGAGGAGCTGGCGCACCAGGATGTGGATAAGGATAATGGTTAGGTTGGGCAACATTGAGGTAAGCAGGAGGGTGGGCAAAAGGATGAGGCATGCCGTATCCTGGATACATGCTACCTGGAGGGGGAAAAGTGCTAGAGGTGTTGGCCCCTCTCGGAGGGAGACCATAGCCCATAGGAGGTTGAGCATACAGATGAGAAAGGGCTCCAACGATACCGTCGGCGGAATGAGATGCCCCTGGGGCGTTGGCGCCACCAGGCCTGGGGAGGTCAGGAAGGACGGCATAAACATAACCAGACTGAGCGTAGATCAAGTCATATTTCAAGGCTACTTGGAGGGCGGCTTCTTCGGTTTGAGGGAAATGGGAGGCGACATCTTTGCCAATGGGAGGTAAGAGAGTGCGAAGGAACCAGTCCATATAAACCCGATCTTCGAAGGGGGGAGCTCGACATAAGCTTCGTCTTCTTCGCCATTCCTGGACATGAGTGGAAAGGCGGGTCGAAGAGGTTTTCTTGAAAGAGGTCAAAAGCTCCGTACCAGTATCGTATCGGAGAGGGAGCTGGAAATATGATAAAAAGGCTTGGGCAATGGTCGCAAAGATGGTATGCGAAGAGGTGGCTTGGTCAACATACCATTTAGAAGCTTCGCCGGTAAGCGTGCATTGGAACAACCGAAGACGGATGGAATCATCGGTAATGGAATTGGAGGAACACCACATGTGGAAAGATCGGACATGGTTGGTTGGATCTTCTCCAGCAAGGCCTTCGAACTTAGGGATGTTAGAGGGGAGCTTGGTTGGCATAGCAGGCCAACCAACATCGTGGCGGATAGGGTCATTGATCAACTGATTGAAATCGGGGAGGCTGAGGCCTGCGATGTACGGTAGCAAGGGTGTGGCCGAGGTAGTTCATGTGGCGGTTCCGCTAGTAGTAGTTCCGGCATGAGGGCCGGGAGCTCCGCTAGCGTTAGGCCCTGGACCAGACATAGTGAAGGTGGCAGGGGGAGAACCAGAAATAGAAGGAGAACCCAATGAATCAGAAGAGGAGTCAGAATGCGGACTCGGAGGAGGACTGGCTCGACGACGGCGGGACGGAGCAGGTCGATCGACTGGAAACTGAGGGTGAAGGCCAAGAAGTCTTCGGGAAGCGCGCCTTGGGGGCGCAATGATGGCAACACAAACATGGCACGAGGGGAAGAAGAACGACCGACAGAGGCAGGGAGGTGCAGAATCAAGTGATTACAATGTCGAAACAAGGGCAAAAAGGTGCAGTGTCAATTGATTTTAAAGTCTTTGCCTGGCGGTGTAAACCAGGCTCTTCTTCGCTTAGGGTGAGTGTGTGGTGTGCGTTAATTTTAATTTTTAAACCCTTTTCGTTTTGAGAGCAAGAGAAAAAGTGTGTTGCGTAACTGAAAATAAATCTGCAGAGAACAGTATATAATGCTGAAATAACAGAAAATTAACAGCTACTATTGCATCGATTCAACCCAAAAAGGCGGGTCTCTCAAAACTAATCTAAAAGAGGGAAAAAATCTAGTCAAAACACACTAAAAATAGGCCAATAGATCTAGGGTCGAAAGGGACAAGGATCTAAAGGGAAAAGCTGTTGAAAAGAGGTGCAGATCACAGCCAAGAGGCAGAGGCAAGGTGGCTGGAAAAAATGAGGAAATCAGCAAAAAGCAGAAGGGGCAAGGAGGAGGCCCTAAAAGTAGGTCCAAATAAATCTTCAAGAGGTGATTTGAAAGGGAGAAGAGCTGATTAGAAGGGGTCTGAAAAGGAGGTATCAGATCTGGAAAAAAGGGGGGGCTGAAACTCTGAAAAAACAGACCTGAAACAGATAAAAACTCTTCCACCAAAATTGGAGGGTACTAAAGCCCTAGGGGGCTATGTTCCCACTTAGATGAGAAAAACAGATCAGAAACAGGGCGAAATGGGCTGAGACAGAGGCGGGAAAACCCTGACAGAAGCTTTAGAAAAACCCAGAAAAATTACAGAAAAACAGCAGAAAAATTGGCAGGTCGCAGGTTCTGACCTGTTTTCTATGCAGGTCTCAGAAAATGGGCTGAAAAGTGAGACCTGGAAGTCCAAGTCGCAGTTTATGGGCTGAAAAGTGCGACCTCCAACTCCGGTTGTCCCGGCGGCAGATTTGCGGAAAAGTTGCCATCTCAGTTGCGGCTGATGTCTGTCACCTGCGCAATAGGGCCAGAAACACGCGGAAGTTAGAAATTTTAATGTTTTAGGGTTTTATAGGTGAAAAACAACATGAAAATAGGAAAAACAAAAAACTGAAAAGAAACCCTAGGGTCTGAAGTAGCTGGATATGCAGGAATATGAAAAACGACAGCGATCGTAATTGAAAACTCGTGTGGAGTCGCTAGTTGTTAGTATGAATCTTTTTTCGAAGTGTACGAAAAAAGACCACTTTAGCTACGCATAACTTATAGCCCTAACATCAAATATGGCTGCCAATATCTTCAGATCTGCAGTTAGTTGATCAAGACAAATGCTGCAAAAATCCAGATCTATGCATAAAGAGACATTAAGCAGTAAAAGTAAGGTTTTGCTCCATACATCTAATAGACAAGACAAGAACAATATTTTTGAAAGAATTTTTGTATTAAGGGCACCTGGGAGGAAAACAAGAAGGTGTTTCCAATTCTCCTCAATGGGATGGGTTCTTGGAAGTCCTCAACACTTCAGATCTAGCATTTCTCTCTCTTGTTGGTGTAGAAAACCTAGACAAAGATAGAACTCAAAGGGAGCTCACACAACAAATAATGGAAAATATGACAATGATAATGGCTCAAAGTCAGACCAAGAGTATAGATCCAGAGTGATCTAATAGGCAACAAAAGGTGAAGAATGGTAGGAAAAACCCTCCTATTTATAACAAAATATTGGGTCATTCTAGACCTTGGTGCATGATTAAAATAACATTAACCAAATCTAGATCCACCTTTTATGGAATATTTTATTATATTTGTTGGAGGGAAAAAGTATTTGACTTGGGTCAAAACCCTTTTATTTGTGAATAATAAATAAATAAATGATTTATTTATCATTTTAAGGAAGTGGTTGAAAGATAATCAAATAAATAATGATTTATTTAATTATTTATGGGTGATTTAGTGATATTTAACAAGGAATATTATTTAAATAAGATTTAAATAATTATTCCTAGAAAATAATAAGATAAATAAAGATTTATCTAATTAATTTCTTTGTTTTGGGTTAAACATGACCATGAAAATCAAACAAATATAGGTTTGTTTAATATTTCCTTTTGGGGTTTCCTGTTTAGACCATAAACAACCTAATAAATGTGTTTTATTAAGTTATTTTACATAGTGAAGACAATTTTACTTAGGGTAAAATTGGTCTTACATAGTGTACTTGGGTCCATCTAATGATAGTAGGTTAGATGACCAAAAAATGGTGTAACACCATCTGATGGGAAAATAGAGAGTAATCCACACATATCACCAGCCATTATAGTATCTATAGGCCCAAAGTAAGTTACAATAGACCAAGCATTAAAGTGGATGGGGTTTCTACAACAATTTCATTTAGTAATCAAGTATAAGAAGGGAAGCACAAACAAGTTGGTCGATATGCTTTCAAGCCCACTCACATCAAAGATCATAGCTTCAAGAACTATGATGCACATGGAGTCATTCACTAATGATGCATACAAAGAGGCATATTTAGAGGATGGGGACTTTAAGGAGATGTTTCAACAGTTGCAGAGCCAAAGTGATGTGCATGATGGTGACAACACAACTGTCACTCATCTCCAAGACAAATTACTCTACAAGTTCGATAGGTTATGCATTCCTAAAGGCGAGTGATTGTGGTTGGTTATAGAGGATCACACCTCCAAGGTTGCATGGCACTTCAATGTAGAGAAAACAATAGACAACTTGTAGATATATGTGTATTGGCCCAAGATGCAAGAACATGTAGCTAGGTGCATGAGAGAATGCATACTTTGTTGTACCGACAATCCTAGTAACAAGAAACATGGTTTATATCATCCCTTACCTATACTGTCTTGTTCAACATTTCCATGGACTTTGTGAGAGGTTTACCAACAACTAGGAAGGGACATGATTACCTCTTTGTGGTAGTTGACAAGTTCAACAAGATGTGTGTTTTGATGCCCTATTAAAGGACAATCAATGGATAAGAAGCAACAAACATGTTTTTTGGACAAGTCTAGGTGCACTTTGGGATACGAAGGCGCATTATTTCAAACATGGACACGAGATTTCATGGTAAAATTTAAACTACATTCTGAGAGAAGATGGGCATGAACTTAAAGAGATCAACAACATTCCATCCATAAATAAATGAGCAGACAAAAGTAGGCAATAGGACTTTCGTGCAACTTTTGAGGGGTTACAATCAGAAACATCCTAAGACCTGGGACAAAAATATGATATACATGCAGCACTCTTTTAACAAAGCAATCCACTCTTCTATTGGTAAGTCCCCATTTGAAATTTGGTTCGGATATTTTCCACCTTCACCTTGAATATTGCATATGGGAAACAAGGAGGAGTGATGGAGGATCTTACAGGGAATGCTTAAGGGCATAAAAGTTTGTTGAGAAGCTCTGGAAAATCCATATACAACTATTGTAGACACTGCAAAAGTCACAATAAAAATATTAAGTCAGACATGCTCATCATAGAACAAAAAAGAACTTCAAGGTGGGAGACGGAGTATGGTTACATTTGAACAAGGAGCGGCTACAAGATCCTAGTAAGAGAATCAAGGCTATGCATTTGGTCCCTTTGAGATAGTAGAAAAAGTGGGATATAATTCCTATAACTCAATCTACCCCCATACATAAACATTTACTCAGTGGTGAACGTAGAGAATTTGAAATTTTATACGCCTTCCATGCTAGATCAAGAAGAAGAACATGTCTTACCTTTTGTAGATGATTTGACACCAAATGCTTAGGCAAAGTTGGCAAAACATATAGTTTTCCAGAAGAGGTTCAAAATTACGAGGCAGGGTAGCATCACCTCTGGTAGATTGGATTGAAATGATGGCCCTTCAAGAACTAAAGCACCAAGCGGAGAATCTTATTTCATGCTGATAATAGACGATTTTACCAGCTTGACGTGGGTAGCATTTCTCAAATATAAATCTGAAGTGCTTGAGAAATTCAAAATATTCAAGGCATTGGCAGAAAATCAAACATGATGCAAGCTAAAGTGCATCAGATCAGACAGAGGAGGTGAATTCATAGACTATGACTTTGCAGACCTATGCAATGAACATGGGATAAAACAACAGTTTACAATTGCCGATACACCTCAATAGAATGGAGTGGTAGAGAGGAAAAACAGGTTAGTACAATAGATTGCCAAAGCCATGATGCAAGAAAGTAACATTCCCCAAACTTATTGGGCAGAAGCAGTACACACAATTGTTCACATTCTCAACAAAGCACATCTAAGACCAAATTTTGATAAAACTCCTTATGAATTATGGCATGGTAAACCAGCGTCAATGAAGCACTTTAGAGTCTTTGGAAGCAAGTGTTTCATACAAATTAATGATGAAAACCTGGGAAAGTTTGATGCAAGAGTTGATGAAGGAATATTTTTAGGATATGCATCCAAGAGTAAGGGCTACAGGTGCTACAACAAAATACTACACAAGATTGTGGAAAGCATCAATGTAAGATTTGACGAAGAAATACTAAATAGAACAAGAAGCACATGATGTGCCAATCCTCCAGATGATCTTGAAGATGAGAACCAAGATAATGATGAACTGAGCAAGATAACAGAAGATACTGAACTAAACTCAAAAGGTCCCTCAAGACACACTCAAAAGAACCATCCAGAAGATCAAATCATTGGGGACAAGAGTGTGGGAGTCTAGACTAGAAGACAGCTAGCTGAACAGACAGAAGAAGTATACCTAGCCATGCTATCTCAAATAGAGCCAAAGAAGTTCGAAGAAGCCAGCAAAGACAAATATTGGGTAAATGCTATGAATGAAGAACTAGACCAAATTAAGAAGAACAATACTTGGGAGTTAATACCAAGACTGTTAAATTTGGACAACTAGGTCCAAACTCCATGTTATGATGCTCAGATTAAGAGGCTAATATTTTTGTTGGATTCCTCTTTCGGAGAGGTGTAAAATCCATATATAATATGTCTTAATCTGATGAGCAGAACATTTATTTTGAATTTATTATTCATAATAAATTATATGTGCAAGTCGGCCTTAAGGTTTCACACCCCCAGCAGATGTGTCACACACCCCAATGATGGATATAAATACAGGCAAAGTTGGAGAGCATTTCATCACAACACAACACATCTTCTTCTTTCATCTGATGTAGTACGAGCTCCTTAGAAGACATTTCCAGCCCACACGTGTGAAGAAGAAGGACGAATTTCTGTACGGCTGAACTGAAGGACGAGTTGCTGCAGCCAGGGTTTTGCAGAAGGTTTGACCAGCGTTGACTTTGGTCAACGCATGGTCCAATTGGGCTGAAATTTGGTGAGAAGTTCGATTTTGGAAGGCCGTACTGTTTGGCACAGAAATCGAGGTCAAAGGGTTGACCAATCTGCTGCTGTGTTGACTTTTAGCTTGCTGCCCTGCGTTGACTTTTTCAGGACAACGTTGAATTTTTTGGAGTTGACTTGGGTTGACTCGTTTGCTGATTGGAGGACTTTTGTGACACATTCTGGGTTGGCTGACCAAGGAGACTTTGCTGGTTGAAGCATCCTGTTGACCGTCGTAATGCACCACCACATTTTTCCTGTTTCTGATTTGTCTTCTATAAGATCCACTTATATGTTCTATCTGCATTTTACTTAACTATTTGTATGATTGCTGTGAGAAAAGTAAAGTTGCTCCAAGCATAGAACATCTACTAAAATTGACATGGTATCAGAGCTGAGGTGAAGACAAACTCTATCTTTAGCAATCACCACCGGAAGAAATGGGTTCCACAAGTCTTGAATTCAAGGAGAATGACAAGCTGACCGGAAGGGATGACTTCCATGCCTGGAGGATGATATTAGATCTCATATTGGAAGACCATGATCTCTTGGATCATGTGCTGGGTAAGATTCAAGAACCTCCATCCAATGCTACCGCTGTTGTTAGAAACAAGTATAAGAAGGGGGAGATCAAAGCAAAGCTGATGATCAGGGAATCTATACATAAGAGCCTAGTTGCCTATATATCTGAACTAGGCACATCCAAGGAGATGTATGACAAATTGATCCTTATGTTCAAAGTAAACAATGTGAACCAAGTGTTATTCCTCAAGAACAAGTTGAAGAATATCAAGAAGGGCCGAGATGAGTCTGTTCAAACTTACTTTCTGAAATTGACCGAAACAAGGAACAATCTGCTAGCTATTGAGGAGACAATAGCTGATCGTGATATGGTTCTCACCGCACTTGGAGGACTTCCATATGAATGGCAAGTATTCACAGCTACCATTCTCAACAATAATACCATTCCTAACTTTGATGAGCTTCTGTCTAGATTTATGCAAGAAGAAACAAGGATGAAGGAATTCGATAATGACAGAAATGCTGCCTATGGTGCTCATTCTCGAAAGAAGAACTCTGGTGGTCCTAAGGACAAAGGAAGAACGAAGGCTCAAGAAAAGAAGGGCAAGTGTTTAACTTGCCATAGGCCTGGTCACTATGCTAGAGAATGCCCCTTCAAGAAGGATTCTCCCGATAGTGATGATAACAACAACAACCGAAGGAATGGGAATCGAAGAAATGACAGATCCAAAGGAAAGAGGAAGGCTCACTTTGGTGGAAACAATCAACCTTCTAAAAGGTCTAGAAATACCTGGTATGAGGAGTCTAATGTTGTTGATAAAAGAAATGAGTATATTCTTGTATCTGCTCTCTCTGCTACATCTCCGCCCGACACTATGGATGTCTGGTTGATCGATAGTGGTGCCTCAAGACACATCACCGGATTCAAGGGAGCACTCTTTGACATGGTTGAAAGGGATACTAATCTAGAAATTATCCTTCGGGATAATGCCACATATCCCGTGAAAGGGACAGGGACTGTGACCCTCCACTTGTCTCAAGGACAAGTCCTACGTTTGCAAGATGTACTCTATGTACCTAAATTGAAGAAAAACCTTGTGTCTGTATCTGCCATGGAAGACAAAGGATTCAATGTAACTTTCTCTGATGGAAAGGTGCTCATGTGGAAGGAGAGCTTCAATGAAGCTATCTCAATTGGTTTTAGAGTTGGTACACTCTACCAGGTTGGAGGGAGTCCATTGGGAGCTATGACTTGTGATACTATCCGACAAACCGAACTATGGCACCGAAGATTTGGACACCTTCATTACAAGGCCCTTCCCGAAGCAAGGAAGGTGGTGACAGGAATGCCTGACTTTGGAAATAATCATGAAGGTGTATGTAAGGGTTGTGCTGAAGGAAAACATACAAGGGGACCTTTCCCCTCAAGTGTCACAAAGACATCTGATATATTACAACTGGTCCATTCTGAACTATCTGGTATGTTGCCCGTGACATCCCTGGGGGGAAGTTCTTACTACATGACATTTACTGATGACTTCTCTCGTAAAACCTGGATATACTTCTTGAAGAAGAAGGATGAGGCTTTCATGTGGTTCCGTACCTTCAAAGCCTTTGTGGAAAATATGACCGGAAAGAAGATCAAGATTTTGAGGACCGACAATGGCACTGAATATGATTCAAATGAGTTCAAAGACTTTTGCAGAGAAGCTGGCATTAAGAGGGAGACTACCACTGCATATACTCCTGAGCAGAATGGTGTCGCTGAACGCAAGAATAGGACTATTGTGGAAGCTACCCGTGCCATGATATGTGACCAGGGTCTACCGAAGTTTCTGTGGGGAGAAGCTGCAAATACTGTTGTGTACATTCAAAACCGATGCCCTCATTCCGCTCTGGACTCCAAAACTCCCGAAGAGGTTTTCTCTGATAAGAAACCTGATGTCTCACATTTTAGAATTTTTGGATGTCATGTCTATTTTCATGTGCCAAAAGAAAAGAGAAGTAAGTTGGATGCTACTGGGAAGAAAGGAATGTTTGTGGGCTACAGTGAGACTTCTAAGGCATATAGAGTCTATGTACCTGGTCAAAGGGAAGTAGAGATAAGCCATGATGTCACTTTTGACGAAGATGCTTCTCTGAAGAAAGTAGTAGATCTTCCAAGATCTGGAGAAAATCATGAAGAAAGGCCTGGAAATCTGGAAGAACCGCAGGATGAGACAATGCCTGATATTGAAGGACCAATGGACCCTATTGATCCATCTCCTTCACTGGGAAAGAGACCATCATGGCTCAGGGATACCCTCGAAGATGTTGAGGGTCATGCTGCCCCAAGGGGGACATTCCGAGAAAGCAAGAAGCCGTGTAGATACCAAGGGTATCTAGCTGCCATGAGTACTATTGTACAATCTGAACCTGGATCTTTTGAGGAAGCCGTAAAGCATCAAGTCTGGAAGGATGCTATGCACGAAGAATATGAGTCCATAATGAAGAATGATGTATGGGATGTGGTCCCGAGACCGAAGGACAAATCTGTTGTCACCGCAAAATGGCTCTACAAGATCAAACATGGATCTGATGGGAGTGCTGAAAAGTTTAAGGCAAGGTTTGTTGCCCGTGGCTTCTCTCAAAAGGAAGGAATTGACTATGATGACATGTTTGCACCTGTGGCACGATATACCACCATTCGATCAATCATAGCCCTTGCTGCTACGCAAGGATGGAGTCTTCATCAAATGGATGTCAAGACTGCTTTTCTGCATGGTGCAATAAAGGAAGAGGTGTATGTGGAACAACCTCTGGGATTTGAAGTTCAAGATCAAGACACTCATGTCTGCAGGTTGAAGAAAGCCCTCTATGGGTTAAAGCAAGCACCCAGAGCTTGGTACGAGAGGATGGATAGTTACTTGATGAAGCTGGGCTTCACTCGAAGTAATGCTGATCCGAACCTTTACTTCAAGGTTGTGCAGGGAAAGCCTCTCATTCTAGTGTTGTATGTGGACGACCTCTTCCTGACAGGTGCTGACCCTCTCATTCATCAATGTAAGAGGGAGCTCGCTGCTGAGTTCGAGATGAAGGACCTACGACTGATGCACTACTTCCTAGGCCTGGAGGTCTGGCAGAGACCTGGAGAGATTTTCCTTTCTCAAGAAAAATACATTGTGAAGCTTCTGGAAAGATTTGGAATGGTGGACTGTAAGTCCGTGTCGACACCGATGGAACTCAACTTTAAGAAGTTGAGTGGCAGCGCTGCTAGGCCTATCTTGGCCAATCCTACTGAGTATCGTCAACTCATAGGAGCTTTGATGTTCTTAGTGAACACCCGACCGGATATATGTTTTGCAGTGAACACTTTGAGTCAACAGATGGTTGAGCCTCATCACTTTCACTGGGTTGGTGCTAAGAATCTTCTGAGATATCTTCGAGGCACGATAAACCATGGGCTGAGATACATTGTCGGGAGTGTGATACTCCGTGGATATACTGATGCCGATTGGGCTGGCAGTGTGGTGGATCGTAAGAGCACATCGGGATGTTGCTTCAATCTTGGTTCTGCTTCGATCTCATGGATGAGCAGGAAGCAGAAGTCGGTGGCTTTGAGCACTGCGGAGGCCGAATACATTGCTGCTAGTATGGCCTGTTGTGAAGCAGTTTGGTTGTGGAAGCTCTTTAGTGAGTTGTTTGGACATGTGCTAGATACCACTGTGATACTCTGTGATAATCAGAGTGGGATTCGTATGACTGAGAATCCTGTGTTCCACGACCGATCCAAGCATATTGATATCAGGTACCACTTTATACGGGATATGGTACAGCGAGGCGCCGTAAGGCTCGATCATATAGGAACTGATGAGCAGGTCGCGGATATTCTCACTAAGCCCCTGGGGAAGGTCAAGTTCCTAACCTTCCGTGAGAGTCTTGGTGTCGTGGAAAGACCCTATGATGTGGGTTCTGTTGGACGATGAGCTCTGGGAGCTCTGGGGGGCTTTGGGGATAGCTTCTCGGAGCTATAAGCACTCATAATGCTTCTGCCCCACCCTTGTGATTATTGAGCTGGTTCGCCTCTCATTTATCTGTGCCCCGTATGCATCCTACCCATTGAGTTCGGGGCTCATGGGAAGTACCTCTCATTTGGCCAATGAGGTGGGAAAAGCTAGAGACTATTAGCAAAGACTGATGGACGCATCAGAGATTGCCGTACTCTCTATCTAGGATGGCACGGTCCAACCACTTGATCTGAGATCAAGTTTAGTGAGGTTTGGGACCTCTGCCTGACTTCGGGTCAGATGAACCAACTTTGGGTTGGTTGGATACTCTTTATGAGTTTGATAGAGGTTTCGAACCTCTGGACTGATTATGTCAGTCGGGGGATGATGTCTTTGTGATTGACCCACTTCTGTTCTGAAATAAAGAGGCCAGCAAAGCAAGTTACGGCGGGATGACGCACGATGTTTGATTGCACTAATGGATGGAGTTCTCCCTAGTTGAGAGGGAGTGTTAAATTTGGACAACTAGGTCCAAACTCCATGTTATGATGCTCAAATTAAGAGGCTAATATTTTTGTTGGATTCCTCTTTCGGAGAGGTGTAAAATCCATATATAATATGTCTTAATCCGATGAGCAGAACATTTATTTTTAATTTATTATTCATAATAAATTATATGTGCAGGTCGGCCTTAAGGTTTCACACCCCCAGCAGATGTGTCACACACCCCAATGATGGATATAAATACAGGCAAAGTTGGAGAGCATTTCATCACAACACAACACACATCTTCTTCTTTCATCTGATGTAGTACGAGCTCCTTAGAAAACATTTCCAGCCCACGCGTGTGAAGAAGAAGGACGAATTTCTGTACGGCTGAGCTGAAGGACGAGTTGCTGCAGCTAGGGTTTTTCTGGAAGTTTGACCAGCGTTGACTTTGGTCAACGCATGGTCCGAATGGGCTGAAATTTGGTGAGAAGTTCGATTTTGGAAGGTCGTATTGTTTGGCACAGAAATCGAGGTCAAAGGGTTGACCAATCTGCTGCTGCGTTGACTTTTAGCTTGCTACCCTGCGTTGACTTTTCTGGACATCGTTGACTTTTTCAGAGTTGACTTGGGTTGACTCGTTTGCTGATTGGAGGACTGTTGTGACACATTCTGGGTTGGCTGACCAAGGAGACTTTGTTGGTTGAAGCATCCTGTTGACCGTCGTAATGCACCACCACATTTTTCCTGTTTCTGATTTGTCTTCTATAAGATCCACTTAGATGTTCTATTTGCATTTTACTTAACTATTTGTATGATTGCTGTGAGAAAAGTAAAGTTGCTCCAAGCATAGAACATCTACTAAAATTTACAAAGATCCACTGGGAAAAATGTAATTGGCACAGAATGGATATTCAAGAATAAGATGAATGAACAAGGTCAGGTAATCAGAAATAAAACCAGACTTGTATGCAAGGGATACTCTCAAATCGAAGGTCTTGATTATGATGAAACTTTTGCCCTTGTAGCCAGAATGGAAGCAATCAGAATGTTTTTGGCCTTTGCATGCTATCATGATTTCAAGGTATATCAAATGGATGTGAAGTCTGCCTTCCTGAATGAAGATCTAGAGGAAGAAGTCTACATGGAACAACCTGAAGGATTCTCATTAACAGATAAACATGACTATGTGTGCAGAGTAAAGAAAGCCTTATATGGTCTGAAACAAGCTCCCCGTGCATGGTATTCAAGGCTAAACAAATACTTGCAAAAACAAGGGTTCAAGAAAGGAGGAGGAGTAGACAGCAATTTGTACATAAAGGCTAATGAAAATGAACTCTTAATTGTAGTAGTGTATGTAGATGACATCATGTTTGGAAGCAACAAAGATGAGTTAGCAAAAGGATTTGCTGAAGAAATGAAATCAGAGTTTGAGATGTCAATGATTGGAGAGCTCACCTTCTATTTAGGACTTCAAATTCAACAAAAGAACACAGGAATATTCGTTTTGCAAGAAAAATACTTAAGAGAAACGTTGAAAAGGTTTCAAATGGAAGACTGCAAACCTGTGTCAACTCCCATGATCAATGGATGCAAACTATGTGCTAATGATGGATCAACATTTGTAGATCAAAACCTTTACAGATCCATGATAGAAAGTCTGCTATACCTAACTGCTTCTAGACCAGACATTATGTTGGCAGTAGGACTTGTGGCAAGATATCAAGCAGCACCAAAACAAAATCATTTACTTGCAATCAAGAGAATATTTGGATATCTACAAGGAACTTCACATTATGGCCTATGGTATCCAAAAAGAAAATTTTCACAGTGACAACATACACAGATGCAGATTGGGCCAGTTGTGTGGATGACAGGAAAAGCACAAGTGGAGGTGCATTTTATTTGGGGAAAAGTCTAGTGGCATGGCTAAGCAAGAAGCAAACTTCTATCTCTCTATCTACAGCAGAAGCAGAATACATAGCAGCAGCTGCATGTTGCACACAAATAATGTGGATGAAACAAACTCTCCAAGACATGAAGGTAAGAATTGATGAACCCATTTCTATCAAATGTGACAATACAAATGCAATAAGTATATCAAAAAATCTTGTACTTCATTAAAAAACAAAGCACATCTCAATAAAGTACCACTTCCTCAGAGAACAAGTAGCACAGAAATTAGTGAAGTTGGAATATGTACCAAGGAACAAATAGAAGACATATTCACAAAGCCTCTTGCTAAAGAACCATTCGAATATCTAAGAGACAAGCTAGGGGTAGTGTCTACAGATGTTACTCTCTAACATGATCAAAAAATTAAAAATTAAAAATTAAAAAAAAAAAGGTGCATACAAGAAATAGGATCAGTGCAGAAGACAAGTGATAGTCAATACCAGACAAGAAAGCATCATTCCAGGGGGAGAGCAGTCAATAAATTGTCATCAAAGAGCTAGAACAATGAAGCAATGCATGGAACAGGTCCTCAAGATCAGAGGAAATGAAAAGATAGAAACTATATTGGGAAATGTGCAACCCTTTGCCATTGATGTCAAAGGGGGAGGAAAAGCAAACAAAAGAAGAAAGGCTCTTCCTAAAAAACAAACAGAAGGAGACAAGACACTTCTCAGAATGAGAAGGGGGAGGAAGCATTGGAGTATTGCCATCAATGCCAAAGGAGGAGATTGTTGGAAATATTTTCATTGATAGCAAAAGAGAAGACCGGAGCAACACCAAAAATTATCATCAAGGCAAAGGAGCACAAAGGAACACTAGCTAAGTAACAAATACAGCTAAGCAACAAAGGTAGAAAGGCAGCAGGGACATCGATGTGATGCGATGCGATGCGATCGCATATCGCAATTGAGGCAGGAGAGATATCGCACAATCTTAGAAGTCATGTGAGTTGTGATGCGAAGTAGCGATAAAGTCAAGTGGGACCCGATCGCATATTGCTCATCACAAGCTCAAGACGAAGTGTGAAATGCGAAAAGAGTCTCGGATCCGATATATTTCAAAGATAAAGTCTACAGGATTTCAAATCTGAAGGTATAATGTTTCCCTTTGAGAAATCGCTTCAAGAGGATGAAAGAGCAACAGAGAAACGAAGAAAAATAGCCGAAACGTCAAGATACAGCCTGGTGGGACCCTTCACATATCGCATATTGGGAGATCAGATGGACGAAAGCACATGGGATAACTGGAATCGCTGAAGTGCAATAAAGAGAGCGGACGCAATGAAGATCAAAGCCGAAACCTAAAGGTCTTTTCAAGTCTGGGGCTATGTGTTTTTATGAAGAAAACCATGAAAGTGGAGGTCGACTCGGGTTACAAAGGAAAGACCTGAAAACATGAAAAAGGACCTGATCCCGTGCAGAACAGTGTTATGCAGTTGCGGTTGTGAGTTGAGAAGCCAAGTAAGTCGCGATGAAGCGATAACCGTTGGATCACGGAGTAGAGATCTACGATGCAGATTAGAAGTGCTAATTTGGGCATCGATAAATGTGCAAGATTGGCGAAAACGAAAAATTTACAAGGGTATTATGTATTAAAGGCGTATACGGTTATAGAGCGAATATATTTAAATACAGTCTTAAAAGATAGTGGAATATATTTTGAAATCCGCGGAACAGTGAAGGCAAGATTAGAAAACTGGTAAGTTGTTGCTTCGCACCGCTTTTGGAGGATAAGTGGTAAAAAGTGAAAGGAACGTGATAGCGTTAAGAGGGCAACGCATGGCATTCTAAAACCACCTATTTCGCGTAGGTTGGGAACAATTAAATAACATGCAATTTGGTGTGCGAATTTCGTCAGATTGGGAAGTTAAAAGAGGCGGAGTGCGATGACCGTTCGATCAATGAAAGGATGATGTGCATGTGGATATGCATAACGAACATTTACAAGCAAAGTGTGAGTAAACGCAGCTCAAAAGACACAGGAAACGGAAGAAGCAGGACATTTATGCAGTAGAGCTAGAATATAGCAGCATAAAAGACTTGGGAAAGTAATAAGACCCGACACTCGTGCAAAACAATGGTTGATGCGGTAATGACGGTTTTGAAGAAAAGTTTGAATGTTGTGGGCACAAGCAGAAGAGGCAGAGTCGGGCAAAAGGAGATTTGGTGGCACTGTTGAAAACGTGTCAGCTGGGTCAAGTAAGGCAAAATGTGCTTGGGCAGAACTGATATAACTGCAGAAACTGAAAAGACGGTGACAACAGCATAAAGGAAAAACGGACAGTGAGCCAAGAGCTGAAAGGGTTGAGTGAAATATACTTGTTGTAACTGTAAATTTAAATTCATTAATTATTTTTTATTGTATGTGATGCAAAGGCAAGTCTCCGTAGGTAAAACAAAACTCCACTGTAATACTAAAATGTATACATACTGTTATATTATTCTGAATATGTTGGACAAGAAAATGAGAAGGGGGAATGCAAAGAGTCATACCTATTCATTTCGAATTCCCTGTGGAATGCAAACAGTTATGAGGTGATCTCTATAAATAATGTTACCAGCATATGCATAAAGTGTGAGAGAATGGAGAAAGAGGTGAGAGAGTGTAAGATGAAGAAAGAGCAGATGGAGAAGCTGTGAAGATCTAGAGATGATTTAAAGCAGATATTAAGGCTGGAAGGACAATAATGAAGGAGGAAAACAGAGCTGATATCCAGGTAAATCAGCGTATGATCCTATTGCAGAGTTAGGGAGTTGGTGCTTCCGTTTCAAGTTGTAGCTGGCTGAGGTAGGAGCCTCTTGTAGGAAATAGCCTGCAGAAAATAGATGGGAGTTGGAGCTTCCTTGCAAGTTGTAGCTTGCAAATTGAGGTAGTGGTCTCCTGTAGGTTGGAGCCTACAGAAAATCAGTGGTGAGAGGGAGTTGGAGCTTGCCTTTGCATCACAACAATAATAAGATGTGGTTTTCTCCCTTATGGGTTTCCACTTATACTTGTTGTCCATATGCATGATGATTATGTGTTGATGTTCTGTATTTAAATCTACTTAATACTTGCTGCTCACATATTAAGATTGATGTTTCATTATATAATAAGTTGATCATGAAATGAAGGTGTAAATAAGTTTAAAGGAAAGTTTAAAAGTCCATGAATGTGTTAAACTGATTCACCCTCCCCTATCAATTTAACTAAGGGTCCAACAGTCACTATCATGTCCCCCATAATTCTGTACAAATATGAAGACTCAAAGATATTGTTATGAAGTTATTTTACACACAAAGCTTTGCTCAACAATTTTTTCAATTATTCTATTTACATGGTTCATAGATGTTTTATTCTTCATAGACTTTAGTATTCAAAGCATTGCACAGAGGTGAATCCCTTATCCCACAAAACAAGATGGTCTCAATCACCAATTGAGTGTTTAGTTTGGTCATGACTTTAAAATTAAATTATTGTCGTTCTTGTTGTTGTTTATAAAGATTCATCGACTTATAAAAGTACTTCATTATACATTATTGTTACAATCTAGATTATGCATTATTGTTACAATCTAATTGATTCAATTGGCAAAGTTCATTTTTATTTAAATTTCCTAATAAAGTTCTTCGTCATTCAACTTCCTCTTTTGACATAAGATTCCATGTATGATAGCATCTATATTACTGAATCCAAACAAATGTTAAATGATGCACCTTTAACATTTACTTCTATTATTTGATTTGTCATACACAATTTGAGTTTTAATTTGTAGATCTTCGTAGATCTTATATATACCCCCTTACCGCCCAGTAAACACTAGCTAAAGTGAGAATTGGATATTATAAGCATTACCTCTACGGTAAGAATATTATAAGAATTGAAAATTGCCCCGTCTCTCTCCTACATAAATTCGAAATCCCCGGCATCCTGCTGTATTAAGAGTAAATGTACTTTTGGCACTACGCAGATTTTCTTCTAACACAATATCTTCCGCGCCACACACAAAGTCAGTCACCAATCTTTTGTCACAAATGTCTTGAAAGCTTCTGGAATAACAGAGCATAAGAATAATAGTAATGAAACTAACAAGAAAAAAGATTCATATTATTTTTCGTTCCAAAACCATGGAGATTGAACTTCCAATTCATTGCGCCCAATTGCATCCCAAAAAATCAAAGCACGTCCTCAAGCAGGGTGCAGTTCCCAACCTGATTTTTGGGTCAAGGGTAGGCAAAGAAAATTGCCTCCGTACTACTTCAGCAATGAAGACATTCCTGCACATCCAGATCAATTAAGAACCAGAATTAATTACGGGGCACATGTTTTCCATGAAATAAAGAATGGAGATTTTTGAGAATCACGTATGTGGTAGAAAAGATGCAAGTGCATGAGTCTTTGGTTTCTACCAAAATCATTTTGTAGCAATTGCAGTTCCCAGGCAACTTATAATGCTTATAAAATATATAATTCAGTGATTCACTGATCCATAAAAATTTGAAGAAACTCAATATGCTGATTCTACAAAAGAAGCTAGCTAGTATGGTAAATGTAATGCTTAACCTAAATGTAGTGCTGTACAGTTTGGTCCATTTTTATGACAATGACAGTCAATACATAAGCCCAGCTAAGAGAACAACTGAATCATTTTAACCAGTACACAGAACCTACCTTGGACACAAGGAGTTCCAGGAGACAAAGACATCATTGTCTGCCATTTCTCATTGGTCAACCCTCTTGCTTTCCAAATAACACCTTTCCCTCCGCTTTGTGAAATCTGATGTATTGACTCCGAATATTTGTTTTGGAGATGCGTAAATGTTGGCGTGGATATGCAACAATATCGTTCACTAAAGTACACCAGGAAAGTACCTGCATGTTAGAAACATCAATATATGCATCAACTTAACAAAAAAAATTAGTTGTGAAAATATAAACAACATACAAACTGAATTATCTGGTGTTTACATATCGTTGAATCTAATATCTGAAATGTCAAATTATTTACATTACAATGACTCTCTTTGTTGATATTTAGCTACAGGAACAATGCTCATCTTACATCCAGATGTCACAAAAAACCATAAGCATTGCTTCATTGTCTATTGAAAACATAAATATGGTCACTTTGAACCATGACTTCTAAGTCTCCGAAACAATTATAGAGATCCAGAACTAGGGTGCATTGGATATAGGTAAACCAGTTTTATATAATATAGTTACCCAACTTGGCTTGCTACAAAATCTCACTGAAACAAAAGAGACAAGAGTTTGACTTGGCCGAGCTTACAAAAAACTTGACAAAAACAAAAATATATTTAAAAAAAAAAGAAGGTTTTTATATAGGTTTTTCTCAGAATTTGTAATTCTGTTGTCGATGGATCAATGAGTCAAGCTCATTGACCCAAACAATGCCCTATGAGTAGTCACCATTCAAATCTAGGTTGGCAAGTCAAACTAGCCAATCGGTAGCGTTTGTTGAGAAATCTAGCACAACTTAGTTAGGGCTTAATTAATTTTATTTCTCTTAACTTTGATAGTTGCTAGTGACATTCTTATTAGATCCGTTTCCTTCTTATTATTATGTTCTTGTTCATCAAACAGCTATCAAAACATGAAGATCATTAAAGACAAATGGACACCAGATGTAAACACTCAGCTAGGCAAAAACCCCTATGAAGGGGAAAACCCAGTCAAACTCTTCCACTAGTAGATTCAAATCAGATTGAGACAACCAAGACACTAAGACCAAGAATTTCCTCCATCCACCAAGTCAGCCTCCCAAATTTGATCAGTTAAACACTTCGGTCCATTCCTTAATAAGTCAACACACTTTTGTTCCTCAAAAGTCAAGTTAATCACGTCTCTGTTCTGTCATTCTAAAGCTCATATTGTACCTTGAGTCCTGCAACAGCGAGCCTGATAATTACTTGTAGAATATAGATGATTTTCCTTAATTTGATAATTACTTGTGATGTTACTTGGCCTTTCATTACTTCTTTTAGTTCTTGATCATCAAGCAATTATCCAAACAATGAAGATCACAAAGAGACAAACTACACAAGATATAGGCTCCAAGCCAAGGCAAAACCCCTCCAAGGGGAAAACCCAGAAAGAAAGCTTCTCTTCTTATAGAATCTTCTTACAATGAGACTTCCAAGACCTAAAGACCAAAGCCCAAGATCCTCCCAAGCGCCAAGTCAGCCCAGTATCAAGATCTCTTTCCAACGAACCAGTTCTTCAAAGATCTGCTAGAGTCACCAAAGCTACAATCTAGAATTTTGGCCCTGCAACTTTGTACTACAGCTTTGTACTGCAATTTTGTCCTACAATTTCATCCCCTACCATTCGCACAGAAGCCCTAGGATACTCACACATGTGGACAAAAAAGATAGTTTCCCAAGAGACCTTGTTTCTTCGACGACTTCTTCTTTCTCCATGTCATCTACGCTCTTCTTTCTTCTTACCTATTGCAGATCGAACTTGCTTGAGTGTGTGTTCCAAATGAGTCGAAGTACCTCTTATTTATAGCCTTTTTGAGGGGTCAAATAGCCCTCCCTTAGGTCAAATTTACCTAGATTGGGACAACTTGGTCTTGGAGAATAAATGGCTTTTTCTTGACTCATAATAAATATTTTCCTTTGTTACAATGAGTCCAAACGAGACTATAATACATAACATAAATTCTTATTTGTCCTAGAAAGACGTAGAAGCACGAAGAACAAGATTTTGACCTAGACTTGAACATGAAACACATGCTTTGAATAAAATAAAATTCTTCTTCTTTCTTTTTCTTTCTTTATACAAAATATACAATGTCATGTTTACAAAAGGTCATTATGAAGACCAAACTTAGCTATAATTTCTAACACAAGCCAGGGCAGAAACCCCACAAGGGGGAAAACACAGAAAATCTCTTATTTTTATAGAATTAGATCAAAGTGAGAAATCCAAGACCCAAGACTAACACAAGAATCCAACCTCCAAGATGCCAATTCAAGCCTTCCAAATTCATCATCTTAGACACAAGAAATAACATCAGTTTTAGTCACAGTAGCTTGCATCAACCTTAGCTCATATGCTACAGGGAACTTGTTCTTATTTCAGATCATCTATTACAAAGAACTCGTACTAATCTCAGATCTTCTTCGACAGAAAATTCACATTATTTCAGATCACAGAAAGGTCGCAATGTCTCAGACATATAACTAGGAAACTCGCATTTCTTTTGCAGAAGTATAGCCTCAGGAATTTTCACTTCACAAGGATGTAGCTTCTGAAATTCACATCTCTTTTTCTCAAAACCCACCACAGAAAGCATCAAATTGCTTGCCATTTTGATGCAGATATATGTCAATATATAGTTGTTCTCATGTGCGAAAAGACACATCTTTTGAGTGAGCCAACTTGTCATCTTAGAGGGTCGACTTGGCTTCTAGAGGTGAAATGACCGAAATTACAACTTTGAATTTTTTTTCTCTTTACAAGAAGTCCAAATATGACTTTGACTCAACAAATCGTAGAAGCATGAAGAACATGCTTAACTAATAATAATAATAAAATATCTTCTTTTTGTTTGACATAAAATGCATAATGATACACGTACAATGATAATTATGAAGACTGAACCTAGTACACTTTTCAACACTCCCTCTTAACTAGCGAGGTATTTATAATTACATGACAGGATACAAAGATACTGTCAAATTGAAATATTCTCATAAGAGGAGTTTGGATTGATAAGCCATCATCAAGCATCAACATCATAACCAACATTGTCAAATTGCAATATACCATGGCCTTGACTAACAATCTCTAACTCTCCACTAGTCAGAACACAATGCTGGGACATACATTTGGACACCATCACCATTGCCTCTCAAGGAACATACCCCATCTGAATGTTCACCAAGTATTTCCTTAAAAGACTATTCTTATCTTGGAAAGCCAATCCTCAAAGAATATCGGTCCTCTTCGACTACTATTATCTTGGATACCCTGCCCTATCCTCAAAGAGTATCGGTCCTCAAGACTACTCCTAGCTTGGATTTCCAATCCTCAAGGAGTATTAGTCCCAAATGCTTATCCAATCCTCCATTCTCCCTACTAATGCCTTCAATAGACTTACGGTTGTTAAGCACGGCCTAGTAAATGACACATGCAGAATATGGTGTCCATCATCACTCCCTCTCAACCAGGGAGGAAATCCTTACTCCCTCTCAACCAGAGAGACAAAATCATAGGCTTCAGCTTGTCTCATTTATCAACTACTTCTTCTGTGGAGATCTTAGTAGTAGCTTGTAGGGTTTCTAGATCTTTGCAGGGCTTCGTGGCTCCTAATAGCATCACATCATATCAAACTTCGACCTTCCTGGATCTTGATAATTCGTGCAATTTTTTCATCAAATGGTTCATCTATCATCTTCAAGGAGCCAAACTTCCTCACAACTGCTCGCACATGCCATCTTCCTTTCATAACAAAATCTTGTCCTCATGTTCTTTCAAGCCAACATCAGGGTTGTCCACTCAATCCATGTGCTCCCAAATCGAATCAAACTGTTGTCGGTACAATATCATCAAACAAGTTGTCTCGACTACTATCTTTCTAGTCCCTTCACATACTTTTGCAATATGTCCATTCAGGTATCCAAACCATATTCCATCATTATCAGAGTTGCCAAATCACAATAACTTCTAGTTAAGGTGTGGGATTTGTTGAGAAATCTAGGGGAAACAAATTAGGTCATTTCTCTTCCTTTGATAACTGCTTGTGATGTATTTTTCTTAACTTAATTAGCTTCTTCCTTTACTTCATTATTTTTAGTGTTCTTTTCATCAAACAACTATTAAACCATAAAGAACAATAAGGCAAGAGGACAAAAGATATAGGTGATCAGCGAGGGAAAAAACCTCTACCACTGAGAGGAAAACCCACAAGAATTTTTCTCTTCTTATAGTACTTCACTTGACAAATTCCAAGACTTATGACCCTTGACCAAGACCCCTCCAAGACCAAGTCAAACCTTTCCTCTTTGATGAGTGTTTCTTCCAGCAACTTCGACCCCAACAGTTTCTTCTGGAACTTCGACCCAGTAGTTTCTTTTGTAACTTCGACCCAGTAGATTCTTTTGCAACTTGACCCAACAATTTCTTCTGCAACTTCAACCCCAACAACCATCCAGCCCTTCGACTTGCCCAACAACTATAGAAACCCTAACACAAGAGTGAGAGAGGCCCAAAACGTCAATCTTTTTCTTCTTATTTTTCGTCCTTTTCTAGCTTCTATCTTGAGAAAATCGAACTTACTTGAGAGTGTATCCAAATGAGGTTGAGTTCCTTCTTACATATAGGATTTTGAGGGGTACGAATTGTTATCTTTGTTGTAAAATGTAACTAGGTCGGTCTTCATGATGACTATGTAATTATGAAAAGAAGAAGACAATGATAATAAAAATGTATTTTCGTCTCATGGGTTTCATGAGCAATATTTTATGTAGATAGACTTCTTCTTGATGTCTATTAGGTTCATGTCTTCTTAGTATACGATTAAGTGTCAAAGTCATGAAGGATCCAGACGTTATAAAGAAGCTCACAACAGCCCTCCAAAAGTGTTGGAAGACAAGCTCAAAATATGGCGGAAACAACCTTCAAACAGTCTTGGAATATATGAGAAGTAATACCTCATAAAAAGTCAGAGAAGATAAACTTCAAGTCGGCCTAAATTAAAGTTGTAATGCCGGCCTAAGTATCAAGATGAATGGTCAACCTAATAGCTGATCTGTCTCCTATATATATATATATATATATATATGTATTTACTGCAGCTCATTTGGTGAATAGAATTGTGGATCTGTCTGAGGTTATATAACATCTAAAAGCATTACGGATGAATCTGAGATTGTACAGCGTTAAAAGGAGCAGAAGAATAGAATGTGGAAGTGACTCAAGGTGACTCAAGGTACAATGATGATCACTGTAGGTATGATGATGACTGAAAGTACACGATGACTGAAGGTACAATGACTGAAGGTGCAGAAAGGGTACAGTAAGAACATCTCTCAGTTTAAAGTATCTAAGGAAAGAATTTTTCAAAGTCAAGACAGTGATCTAAAGGTGGTAGAAAGTGAGGAAGGTAAATCAGATATTTACCTTCCTAACTACATTTCAAGATGTTCAGTTACAAGTGAAAATTATTCTGTCTCTACATTTGACTAAGTGCTTTGATAATTGACTTGATGAAAGATTAACTAAGTGAAACAAGAGAATACATAAGCAAGCTCACAAGTAATTATCAAGAAGAGAATTTGAGTTAATCACTTGCCCTACAAATTCTCAACAATCTTTAGGTCGGTTTGTTCCTTCATGTAGACTAACTTGTTGCTACTTGTTTGACAAGGTCTTGGCATTAGAGGAAATTTCAGCGTAAAAGTGCCCATGAAATTTTCACATACGCAATATGTAAATCAATCAGAATCCTTTAAATTTAAAAAGAGGTACATGTAAATATTTTGGAGGGAAAATTTTAAAAACTACCTTTTTTAATTGTATTTTTGGCTTATCTCGTTATCGGTTTACTCAAATTTAAAGTGTAGACACTCTTTGGTGCGGAATTAAATTCCACATCTAATGAGTACCTATTATGCATACTTTTGAGAAGACCCACATTAATAAAAATAGTAGATACATTAAAAAATCGTGTTCAACAGGATTTTTTAATGTATTTTCATTTTTTATCAATGTGGGTCTTCTCAGAAGTATGCATAAAGGGTACTTGTTGAATGTGAAATTAAATTATGCATCTAATGAGTGTTTACACTTGAAATTGGAGTAAACCTATAAGGAGATAAGCCAAAAATACAATTAAAAAAAGTAGTTTTCTTCTTTTCCCTCCAAAATTCATAACTCTTATTTTATTATTTTTCCTTAGGAGGCCACTTTTAGGCTAAAATTTCCTCTAATGAGGGTCGTTGACTATATTTTTGACTCAAATAAATTTTCTTTACAATAATATGCCCAAAATGGTCTTCAATATATGACAATGTCTCAATTGACTTGTAGACTAAATGACAAGCCCTAGAAGCACTCAATGAGTGCTTGACCCAAACATAAATTTCCCTTGAGCTTGAAGCCCATTCCTCAAGAATAATAATAATAAATTTATTCTCATTACATCAAATACATAAAATTATGACTACATATGTCATTATGAAATTCTTCTTAAATATGGAGGTATTCATAATCCATACATGGTACTTGTACATTCTCAATCTGAAGAATTCTCATAAGAAGAGTCGGATTTGTAAGCCATATCTTTGCATCATATCAACCAGCATTGTCACATAGCAAGGTCTTGACTAACAACTCTATCTCTCCACAAGATCAGAGCACAATGTTGGCGAGACCAATGACTGACAGACACCATCATCATTGTCTCTCAAGGCACATACCCCACCCGAGTGTTCACAGGGTATGTCCTTCTAGGACAATTCCTATCTTGGAATACCACATCCTCAAGGAATTTCCTCTACAACTACCATTATCTTGGATGCCCTATCTCATCCTCAAAGAGTATCAGATGCCAGATGCTTACCCAATCCTCCATTCTTTCTTCACAATATGAAGACAAGAATGATGTGTCCATCTATCATCATGGCCTTCACTAAGATTACGGCTATTAGTCTTGGTCTAGTGCATGACACATGAAATAGAGAATCATATTTGTCACTCCCTCTTAACCAGGGAGGACCAACCCATTCCTGTAAAAGGAATGTACCCAAGCTCCCTTTTAACTAGAGACTTGCCCAAGCTCCCTCTTAACTAGGGACTTGTTTCCAATAGTAACTTTCTACTCTTTGGTGGAGATCATGGTACCTTCAGTTGCTTGTTGAGCTCCTCCTTTCGATGTCATGAACTACATTTTCTTTATTACGGAGTCTGTTAATCCAAGTTGTCATTGATGGCAACAGGTTGATGAAGGTTGAAAGACTTAATGATAACATGGAAGATATCATTTAAAGTTCTCCTAATGATGTTGCACTGTGACATATTACTTCACTTGCTGGGTAATATCATGATGACATAGATTTCCTACATGATGACGCTACGACTCCATGATTGATAAGCCAAATAATGGAGAAGACAAATGAAGGAGAAGCCAAGCAATGGAGAAGGCATTCTGTCCTATGCATTTTCTGCACACAAAAAATTAAGGACATTCACAAGAAAATTGTTTTTAGGTTCTTAGAGGCATCCTTCCAAATTGACTCCTATACCATCTTTTAGAGCATAATTTTGCCTTTCCAATGAGCCCTTATTTGTCCCAAAAATCCTAGTAGTTTTTGAGATATTGAATTTTCAAGTTAAAAAAATTATATTTCTGATATTGAGCTGACCTATGCTCAGGGACACAAGTCGGCCTCCAAACAAGGACATGTCTTTTTGTTTGTTGTTGCAAAGAAGGCTATATATATATATATATATATATATACAATCCGTAACTCATTTCTCCAGCACAGAATTTCAGTTATCAAGCACATAAATTCGGTTATCAAGCATATGCAACAAAGATTTAGTTCACATCTCGTGAACTCAATATATAAAGGAGACTCGGACCTAACCACAGTGCACAGAACCTGGATAACCTCGAACCTGTGATACGTTGGATTGGAAACAGTGCACCTGTGGGCAGTGGTATAGTGACCCTTTCTGGAGCTCGGACATTGGAGGAGGAAGCTCAGACAGTCACTTTGAAGGCACAGTATTGAGAGCTTAAGAGCAATTTTCTGTGGGTATAAATTTCGGATTACAGTGACCTGTGACTGCATCTGTGGAGGGACTCTACTAAGGACCTGCGGTGGCTTTCATCCAAATAGAACTACTCACATTTGGAGATAGCTAGCTCGTGATTCCTCATTCCTTAACACCTCGGTTTTATTTTGCAGTCCTGTGGAGGTTCAGTTGACTAGTGGAAGCTTGGTGATAAATCTAGAAGACAATCTTGCCTTGGTAGCTCGGTTTTGCAGGATAGTCACCATTTAGAGGAGCTTGGTCATCATTACACGGATTGTCACGCTTCTGCAGCTTGGTACAATGATCTCTTGGCTTAGAATTGCAGTAACCTAAATTTAGTAATGATCTCTTGTGCCAGACCTTCATAACATACCAGAGTAACCTTTCATAACATACCAGAGTAACCTTGTTGTGGAGTTGAAAAATCATAAGCAATAATAGGAAGTCACAATAGCATTTGAATTATGATAAGGATTGCATAATAGCAGCATTGTGGAACAGAACAAAAGAAGCCTTCTTGATCACTTGTCCTGAGCACGAAGATTTGAGTTTTTGGAACCAAGAACAGTGAATGAAAATCAGTGAGCAGTGACACATATTTTGTAGAGTCAAATGGTGGACAAGTACAGTGAAGATATATTGAAGTCAAAATCAAGAAGTATTTAACAGTGAAGAATATTTTGTAGATAACAATCAAGTAAGTATATCACACATCTTCTATTAAAAGTGACTGAGGGATTGGTGTCCTTGGAGTAGTAGCTCCTAAACACAAGGTTGATGCCTTGAGAAGATAGGGTCGAAGCCCTAGAGGTGGAAGCCTCATCAAAGTCCAAGTTGGTGCTTGGAAACAGGTTGGTGCCCGTTTCATTAAAAGGGTGGTGCCCTCACTCATCTATTGTATACTATTATTAGAAAGGGAACTGAAATTCTTATTAATCCTTAATATTATCATTATACACCTCTCTGTTTTTAATTCTGAAGAATCTAACTGGAAATAAATAACAATTGAAAAGAAATACTGATTCACCCCCCTCTCAATATTTCCAACAATTGGTTTCAGAGCCAGCTTCTTCATTATCAGCCTAACAGTTGGAAGAAAGATACTTAGGCACAATGAAGAACATGGAAGCAACAGGGAAACTACCTATCTTTGATGGAACAAACTTTAGTTTTTGGAAAAAGAGGATGTCCTACTATCTAATGTCTCCTGGTCCTAAAGTATGACACTCTGTTTTGGATGGGTACAAAGCTCCTGCCAGTCTTCCAACTGATCAAGATGAAAGAAGAGCCTACATTGCTAATGCCAAAAGCTTTAAATTCCATCACTAGTGGAATTACCGATTCCGAATTTATGAAAGTCATGGATTGTGACTCAGCCAAAGAAGTATGGGATAAGTTGGTTTCTCTATATGATGGGGACTCCAAAGTTAAGAAGGCAAAGCTTCAAACCTATAGAAGACAATTCGAGAGTTTGAAAATGGATGATGAAGAAGATATTGCATCATACTTCCTCCGAGTAGCTGAAGTGGTTAACTCTCTTAAAGGACTAGGAGAAAATATTGAAGAAAGCACCATTGTTCAAAAAAGCCTGAGATCGCTTTCTGACAGATTTGACTCCAAAGTAAGTGCCATAGAAGAAATGAAGGACCTAGATACTTCTCAAGATGGATGAACTTCATGGAATTCTTATTGCCTATGAAATGAGGAAAGGGAGCCCAAATTTCAAAGAAGCAGCTTTCAAAGCCTCAAGATCTACAAAAGAAGGAAAATGATGGAATTGCAAAAACGATGAATCTGATACTGAAAATGAGTTGGCTCAATTTGTATGAAGACTAAAAAGGGGATCTAAGTTAAATGGTAAGTACCCTCTTATTTGTTTCAATTGTGGAAGAATAGGTCATTATGTTGCACAATGTCCTCATAAACATGATAGTGATGATGAAAAGGACTCTAAAAGAATGATGTACAAAAAGAAAGGGTTTAATAAGAAGAACTTCTTCTCCAAACAAGATGAGTATGATGAAGATGAATTTGTAGTCATAAAAAAGAAATCAACTAGAAATGTGGGTCATTAAAAAAAAAGTGATGATGAATCAGAAGAGGAAAGTAATTATGTTGGAAGCAAAGAAACGTTATTAATGGCATTTACAAATGATGATGACTCAGAATTAGAAGATGAAATAAACATGGATAGTTTGCTAATGAGTGCCACTGAAGAAAATGAGAATCTACAAAAGAAGATGATTTCTCTCAAAATAGAAAGAGGGGAAGCAAAAAGAAGGGAAGACTTCTTGAACATTAAGCTAAAAGAGAAGGATGATATCTGTGAAAAACGTGAAGCTGAAATAATATCTCTAAGAAAGGAATTGGAGCAAGTTAAAAGGAGTTGGCAAAGCTCTCTAGCTCTTGACAACATTCTTAATACTCAAAAACCTCGACATGACAAGTCTAGAATTGGTTTCAAAGGAGAATCATCAAGTACAAAGAATAATGCCAGAAGTTATGTTGATGTACTCTCTTGCCATCCAAAAGAAGAAAAGTCATCTCGTCAAGAACAAAGTCCCATCTCAAAACCAAGAATTGAAAAAAGGGCAACTCCAAGGAAGAATGTTGGTTCAAGCTATAGATACTACAACAGGTATCAAACTATTTTTCTTGGGCATTGTTACAATTGTAAAAACTTTGGGCATTAAGCTAAGCATTGCAAGGCTTATAAGAATGAAGCGCCAAGATTGAATGATCAAACAAACCAACTACATGGTCCTAAAGAGCAAGGACAAATCAAAACTTACAATTCCTCTGATCCTTTGGCTAAGTTTCATCCGTCTTGCTCATTATGTGATAATTATGATCATAATGAACAAAATTGCCCTCTCAAAAGGGAGAAAGCTAAAAACTTAAATCTCAAAACTAATAAATGTGGCCTAGCTCTATGTGCTCATAGTGAAGAAAATCATTGGTTCATGGATAGTGGATGCTTAAGACATATGACAGGTGACCAAAAGAAGTTTATGTCATTGAACAAGAAAAACGGAAATGTATCCTTTGGAAGTGGATCCGCTAAAATCACTAGAAAAGGAACTGCAACCCTTGTCAATGGACTAGGAAAGGCTCAAAATACCTTGCTGGTAGAAGGGCTCAAACACAATCTCGTAAGTGTTAGCTAGATTTGTGACCAAGGACATAATGTTGTCTTTAGTACAAAAAATTGTGAAATAAGAGACTCATCCTCGGGAGAACTTGTGGTGAAAGGAGTAAGAACACTAGATAATGTTTATATTGTCAGTAGAATCCAAGAAGATAAATGTTACATAAGTCAAACAAATGAAAGTTGGTTATGGCACAAGCGATTGGGGCATACAAGTTTTGATAACCTAGTCAACATCAGCGAAATTAATGCAGTAAGGGATATTCCAAAAATGTGCAAACCAAATCAAGTTGTATGTGGCCCATGCCAACATGGAAAGCAAGCCAGAACTAGCCACAAAACTAAGGAGTTCTCAACGACAAAACCTTTGGAAATCATTCATGCAGATTTGTGTGGGCCAACTAGAACTCCAACTCTTCAAAGTGAAAGGTACTTTGCTCTATTTGTTGATAACTATACTAGAATGATGTGGATATATTTCATAAAATATAAATCCGAAGCATTTGAATGTTTTAAGAATCTTAAGGCTCTTATTGAGAATGAGAAAGATTCTAAGATTAAATGTCTTAGAACGGATAGAGGAGGAGAATTCACCTCAAAAGAATTTGATGAATTCTGTAAAGAGCATGGAATCGAAAGAGAACTCTCTATTGCTAGGACACCCCAGCAAAATGGAGTAGTTGAAAGAAGGAACCGAACCATTCAAGAAATGGCAAGGACAATGCTACTAGCAGTTGATTTGCAACCAAAATTTTGGAGAGAAGCAGTTGGCACCGCAGTTTATACCTTAAATCGAACTCAACTAAGACCTAATAATGAAAAGACTCCTTATGAATTATGGAAAGGAAGACTTGCTTCAGTAAAATATTTCAGGGTTTTTGGAAGCAAATGTTTCATAAAAATAAATGATGACTCACTAGGTAAATTTGATTCTAGAGTTGACGAAGGAATATTTCTTGGATACTCCACTAGGAGGAAAGCTTATAAATGTTACAACTATCGTCTACGAAGAATAGTGGAAAGCATTGATGTGAAGATTGATGAAGGCCTTCCAGAAAAAAGAGTTGAAGATCATGAAATTGAGCCTTTCTTTGAACAAAGTAAAGAAGAAGAACGTGAAAAAGAAGAGGAGAATGAAGAACCTCAAAGTGGATCTTCACAAACTCCCTCCAAGATCAAGTTTGTTCAAAGAGATCGTCCGGAAGAACAGGTCATCGAAAATATAGATGAAGGAATCCAAACTCGAAGAAGGATGATAAGCACCCCAAGAAAAGATGATGTGGCTCTATTATCTTTAATAGAACCTGAAAATTTTTCTCAAGCAAGAAAAGACCCTTATTGGATAAAGGCCATGGAAGAAGAAATGTCTCAAATCGAAAAAAATGAGACTTGGGAACTAGTACCTCGCCCAAAAGATAAAAATATAATTGGAACAAAATGGGTATTCAAAAACAAGATGAATGAAGATGGACAAATCATCATAAATAAAGTCAGACTTGTCTGCAAAGGATACTCGCAAATCAAAGGAATTGACTTCGAAGAAACCTTTGCACCAGTAGCTCGAATGGAAGCCATAAGAATGTTTTTAGCATTTACTTGCTCAAAAGGATTCAAGGTTTATTAAATGGATGTAAAATCAACATTCCTGAATGGAGATCTCAAGGAAGAAGTTTACATGGAGCAACCAGAAGGATTTGATCTTGCTGAAGGAAAAGACTTTGTATGCAAACTAAAAAAGGCCTTGTATGGATTAAAACAAGCCCCTAGAGCATGGTATGCAAAGTTGGATCACTATTTGCAACAAGAGGGTTTCAAAAAGGGAGTGGCACGTAGCAATCTCTAAATGAAGATGGACAAGGAAAAACTTCTGATCACTCTTGTTTACGTTGATGATCTAATCTTTGCTAGCAATAATAAAGAAATGAGCCATGAATTTGCTCTAAATATGTCCAAAAAATTCGAGATGTCAATGATTGGTGAGTTGTCTTACTTTCTTGGGCTACAAATATCTCAAACCTCTGCAGGCATGTTTATATCTCAAGCAAAATATCTTAAAGACATGCTCAAAATATATGGGATGGAAGATTGTGCACCTATGAGCACACCGATGACCACAGATTGTAAATTAAGCAAAGATGATGATACCCCTCTCATAGATGCAACTCTTTACAGATCAATAATTGGAGCTCCCCTATACTTAACTGCTACAAGACCAGATATTATGCAAGCAGTAGGAATGGTAGCAAGATTTCAGTCAAGTTCTAAACAATCCCATCTAGCCGCTGTGAAGAGAATTCTCAGATATTTGAAAGGAACGATTGATTTCGGTCTTTGGTATCCTAAGCGTTCAACTATTACTGTAACAGCTTACTCTAATGCTGATTGGGCCGAAAGCGTGGATGATCGAAAAAGTACCAGTGGAAATGCATTCTTTATGGGAGATTGTCCTATATCTTGGCTCAGCAAAAAGCAATCATCTATATCCCTTTCTATAGCTGAAGCCGAATATATAATTGTTGCTGATTGTTGTAGACAAATTCTATGGATGAAGGAAGCCTTGAAGGATGTCAACATAGAAACTAAGCAACCAGTTACTATTTTTTGTGACAATACTAGCGCCATCAGTCTTTCAAAGAATCCGGTGATGCACTCAAGGACCAAACATATTCCAATCAAATACCACTTTCTCTGTGAACAAGTTGTTGAACACAATATCAGGTTGGAATACATCAATACAAAAGAGCAAATTGCTGATATCTTTACAAAACCCCTTCCACGAGAAGCATTTGAGTATCTTCGCCAAAAGATGGGTGTCATTGCTCTTGCATCAGATTAAATCAAGCATCTTGTCAGGGGTATAGTATGTTAGGGGGAGCAACATGGCAGGAGGAGCACTTTGGCACCCCATTGCCATTGATGTCAAAGGGGGAGAGAAGAAAAATATTGCCATACAATGACAAAGGGGGAGATTGTTAATCCAAGTTGTCATTGATGGCAACAAGTTGATGAAGGTTGAAAGATTTAATGATAACATGGAAGATATCATTTGAAGTTCTCCTAATGATGCTACACTGTGACATATTACTGCACTTGTTGGGTACTATCATGATGACATAGATGTCCTACATGATGACACTATGACCCCATGATTGATAAACCAAACAATGGAGAAGACAAACGAAGGAGAAGCCAAGCAATGGAGAAGGCATTCTGTCCTATGCATTTTCCGCACACAAAAAATTAAGGACAGTCACAAAGAAAATTTGTTTTTACCTCCTGGGAGGCATCCTTCCAAATTGACTCCTATACCATCTTTTAGAGCATAATTTTGCCTTTCCAATGAGCCCATATTTGTCCCAAAACTCCTAGTAGTTTTTGAGATATCGAATTTTCAAGTTAAAAAAATTATATTTCTGATATTGAGGCGACCTATGCTTAGGGACACAAGTCGGCCTCCAAACAGGGACATGTCTTTTCGTTTGTTGTTGCAAAGAAGGCTATATATATATATATATATATATACACAATCCGTAACTCATTTCTCCAGCACAGAATTTCGGTTATCAAGCACACACAACAGAGATTTAGTTCACATCTCGTGAACTCAATATATAAAGGAGACTCGGACCTAACCACAGTGCACAGAACCTGGATAACCTCGGACCTGTGATACGTTGGATTGGAAACAGTGCACCTATGGGCAGTAGTGCAATGACCCTTTTTGGAGCTCGGACATTATACGAGGAAGCTCAGACAGTCACTTTGAAGGCACAGTATTGAGAGCTCAGAAGAGCAATTTTCTGTGGGTATAAATTTCGGATTACAGTGACCTGTGACTACATCTGTGGAGGGACTCTACTAAGGACCTGCGGTGGCTTTCATCCAGATAGAACTACTCACATTTGGAGATAGCTAACTCGTGATTCCTCCTTCCTTAACACCTCAGTTTTATTTTGCAGTCCTGTGGAGGTTCATTTGACTAGTGGAAGCTTGGTGATAAATCCAGAAGACAATCTTGCCTTGGTAGCTCGGTTTCGCAGGACGGTCACCATTTAGAGGAGCTTGGTCATCATTACAAGGATTGTCACGCTTTTGTAGCTTGGTACAACGATCTCTTGGCTCGGAATTGCAGTAACCTAAATTTAGCAGTGATCTCTTGTGCCAGACCTTCATAATATTCTAGAGTAACCTTGCTGTGGAGTTGAAAAATCATAAGCAATAATAGGAAGTCACAATAGCATTTGAATTATGACAAGGATTGCATAATAGCAGCATAGTGGAACAGAACAAAAGAAGCATTTTTTATCACTTGTCTTGAGCATGAAGATTTGAGTTTTTGGAACCAAGAACAGTGAATGAAAATCAGTGAGCAGTGAAGAATTAGTAGCGGAGTCAAATGGTGGACAAGTACAGTGAAGATATAGTGAAGTCAAAATCAATAAGTATTGAACAGTGAAGAATATTTTGTAGATGACAATCAAGTAAGTATATCACACATCTTCTATTAAAAGTGACTGAGGGATTGGTGTCCTTGGAGTAGGAGCTCCTAAACACAAGGTTGGTGCCTTGAGAAGATAGGGTCGAAGCCCTAGAGGTCGTAGCCTCATCAAAGTCCAAGTTGGTGCTTGGCAACAGGTTGGTGCCTGTTTCATTATAAGGGTTTGTGCCCTCACTCATCTATTGTATACTATTATTAGAAAATGAAATTGAAATTCTTATTAATCCTTAATATTATCATTATACACCTCTCTGTCTTTAATTGTGAAGAATCTAACTGGCAATAATTAACAATTGAAAAGAAATACTGATTCACCCCCCTCTCAGTATTTCCAACAGAGCCTTCATCTTTCGTAGGGCATCCGCCATCCATCACTTTCCTTCATTAACCATATCAGTCATGTCATCCTTCTCTTCATCAAAAAATTATCTTCTATTCCACATCTGGCTTTTCTTCAAATAGCTACCTCCTCCAACTCATGTTTCCTTTAGGATCTTCCATCCAGTCACATGAGTGCTAGTTGTAGGTGACATCTACAACTCTCTTTCGGTAGCCCTGTATCAACCCATCTAGATGTTGTTTAAAAATAAAAAATGAACATCAAATCGAAGTTACCTTTTGTGATGGCCTTTCATCATGATATTTGCTTGCTTGCAACATCAACATCTTGCAAATTCATAAACACATATCCAAGAATTCATATGTCAAGTGTCTCCTTCCTTTACAGACCTTATCAGGGTCTTCATACTTCTCTATGGAGATGTCATGGTCATCTAGTCATCGGATGTTGATTTCCTTTTTTGTACATGACCATAGTTGCATCTTTCACGATCTCTTCTTTGTTTCTTAACATATTTCTCCCTAGGAACTTTCATCCATGGTTCCTTCATCTTTGTCACTACCACATATTCCATATGAGGACATATTATGTTGATTTCATCTTATGAATATGTGAACCATGCCTTCATGCATCTTTCCAAGCAAGAGATTGTGTTTCTTTGATCATGCCCATGAGATAGAGCATTTACCCATGTTGTCTGCAACTATATGATGACATGACTTAATCTATAAAATATATACATACCTGTTTTCTCTTTTAGGTTATCTAGACTTCCTTTGGCAACTCCCTTTCCTTGATTGAAAGTACTTCAACCATCTTGACATGCTGCACGCATTTGTTATCATACCATCATCCTTCTAAACAATGGATTCCATGCAAGGTGAAATGATCAACGAGACACTTGCTTCTTGTTGATTTTTGTGTAGCTTGGGAGGTACTCCAAGCCATAAGGTTCAGGGTTTGGAGGGAAAAGCGCCACAAGAGTCACTTGTGGGTTTGGAACCCAAGCTTGAGGTTCTGCACCCATAGGGATTTGGGCCAAAACCATGAAGAATTTTAGTATGAGAAAATTTGAGGTGATAGAGCTTGGCGTGGCGATTCCAACACTTCGAAAATCATTCAAATCGGAGCTAGTTATGAATTTCTGAAGTTGCCATTAGTATTTGGGCAGTCAAGTCATGTAGGCTTGAGGAGAATTCATCCAAAAGGCATGACCCTTCATGAATTCATGGAGCCCTTCTATTTTTGTATAAATAGGAGGTGAGTGGAGGCCATTTACACCGTCCATTGGAGCAACACAAGAGCTCGTTGATCAAGAAGACAAGCTTGACATACCGACTTAGATTGAGCTGCAGATTGAAGACATTCCAGCGCGCAAGAGAGGGGAGTTACTTTTGTTTTGGTTGCAGGAATAGAAGCTGGACAATGAGGGTTTGAAGGACCATTTTGGGGTCATTTCTAGAAGACCGAATTGTTGTTAGCAGGCCCGAGGAGATGGGTTGTAAGGCCGAGTTGGACGCAGGTCTGTTGTGATATTTTAGGCAAGGTTTGACACTGGTTTTGGGCAGCGGATTGCATAGGAAGAAGTGCAGGGAGGCCGAGCCCTAAACAATGGTTGTAGGGTGTGTTTAGGGACTAATTTCAGCCCTATAGTCCTGCGTGGGACAGCAACATAGAGGAGGGACCAAGCCGCAGCATTGGAGGGTTGTTTGGGTGTTTGTTTAGGGCTAATGCAACATGTCACGATGCCCTAACTAGTCAATGTCATAACAGCAGCAACACAACAGACTTAGAGCAGCATGTTGTCTTGTGTTGGGTCATTATTTTGACTGGTTTTGGATCTGTTTGTTGAGCAGCCTGTGGGAGCCAATTTGGAGGCTTGATTGGGTGATCGGGAGCCTTCATAGGACCAGATCTCGCAGTGGATAAGTGTCCTAGGAGAGGACTGGTGGATAAGTCTATTGGAATCCATGTGATAGGGTTTCCTAGATGATTGGAAGCCCTAACTAGGAGCATATGCTACAGCAAGGATTGGTCACTCGTGGAATGTTGGAGGGCAGCGTGAGAGTGGTCCAAGTGTGGACGAGATTGGGAAATTATGGTCTGCTGAAGGACAACGCAATAGTGCCCAAGGTTGGAGCCCAGTGTGCATTATCTTGATGGATTTCGATGGTTGCTAGAGTGGCAGTTGTTGAGTTCAAGGGTTGACGAACCGAAGGAGCAGATTGTGGAGCCCGAGACTTGTGTGTGGAGAAGGATTTCTACAGCAGATGATGGCCAGTCCTCCTAGGCCGTCTTCATTGTGGGAAATGGAGATCTTGCAGTGATAGGTGGCAGCCCTCCATGCCCTATGTTGGTCTTCATTGGAGCAACACAGGAAGACCATAGTGGGTTGAAGTCCCTGAGTAGATGAGGAGCAGTAGTGGGCAGATTGAGAGTTTTTCACAAGTGGAGCTGTGAACAACTCGATAGGAGTCGAGATGTGTTCTTCCCTTGATGGACTAAGGCACAACTAGGAGCAAATTGACAGTCGAGGTTCAATGGCCAGATGGACTTGGAGCATTGATAGAGGCAGGAGTTGTAGATCAAGAGTCAAAGGACCGGGCAGGTACAGGGTAGGACTGAGAGGAGCTAAGAGAGCATACAACAGTCAGATGATCAGAGTATCTTGTTGAGGGCAAATTAGCCATCGATGTACTAACACCAAGCCCTAGTTTGTATCTTGTACTAGTGGATGATTGAGGGGCATTATCCCTAGTACGGGAGCCCTAGACTGTTGTATTATATGTTGCTTAATAGAACAAAGTTGGATTGAAATATGTAAAAAGTTGACTATATTCTATGCATGTGTGATTTACTGTTGTTTATATTCCGCTGTGCAAAGTATTTTTGTTGAGATTCTTAGTTTAGTAGCGTCAGAGATTTTAAGACTCTATCCTAGACCCAAGATCGTGGAAATTCAACACTTCTTCCAAGAGAGGTGAACCTTCTAATGAAGATTCCAACAAAGGATCTTAATTACCCTCATTTTGAAAATGCTCCTTTCTAATGATAATGATGTATGATGATTTCTTTTTACCATGCTAGATGACTTTCTCCATGTGTGCTACTTATGCTTTTAGTGAGGTTACCAAGAGCTACTTCATTTATATGATGACTGCTACATTCATGTAGACTTCTACTTTAGCTATTCTTTCAAGCTTCTCTAATGATGTCATGAGCTCTTGCTTCAATCATATGCTTCTAATATGATGCCATCTTCTACTAAGATGCATCTAGTCATAATGCTTCTCATCTTGACTGCCATGGTAGAGGCCTTTTCACCTCATACTTCTCTTTGTTATGCATTGGAGAAACCCTAATGGTGAAGATCTATCCCTTTGAATTACTTCTCATCAGGTAATTCCACTTCTTCAGTGATATGGGCTTCATTTCTTTCTTTCCTTTCCTTGTTGTCCTTGAGTTTTGGATAGTCTTTCTTGAAATGCCCATATTCCTGACAACCATAGCATTGGATCTTTGACATACCCTTCTTCTTTTCTGAGGACCAAACTTCCCAAACTTTCCTTTTCTCTTAGCCATGGCAGTGAATGCTTGAACTTGTTCATTTGATCCCACATCATTTTTTCCTTTAACCTGGTTTCTTCAATCTTACATAATGACCATAGTTCATTGAATGCAGTGTCTTCCTTCTTTCCACGAATGCTTGATATGAAGTTTCCCCATTCATCAAGTAGTGCATTGAGCACCACGATGGTCATTTCTTTAACGAACATTATTTCCCCCAACTCTTGGAGTTGGTCTCTTATTTCTGATACCATCATAAGATATGAAGCTATTCCTTCTTCCTTTGATACCTTCATCTTATATAGCTCGATTCTCAAATATATGGCTTCTTCAGTTGTGCTTACGGAGAATAATTCTACTAACTTCTTGTAGATTTCTTTTCATGTCTCCAAATTTGACACATAAGGTATGAGGGGATCCTTGATGGATTCTATAAGGATCCTTTGAGCCCTTATTTCTCCATTCATATACTTTGTCAATGCTTGGACTTCTTCTTATGATGGCTTAGAGACCTTACCATTTAGATGACCGATAACTTCATTCTCTATGAGGATCAAATCTGTCCTTTTTTCCATGCAAGGAAGTTCGATGACCAAACCAATTTGTTGCTCTCCTTACAAAATGAAGTCATTTTAATAGATTCAAACATATATATAAAGATACTTGTCAAAAGAAGATGCTTCTTTGATGATGATATCTTCAACTTGAAGCCTTCTTGATGATGATGATGATAGAAGATGTCTTCTTGATGAAGATGTCTTCCTTCAAAAGTGATCCTTGGGTCAAAGAGAGGGAGATCACCTTGATTCCTTGATGTTGATGACAACGCCTCTTCTTGCTTCCTTGGATGATAATGTAGAATGTGGTGGCTTTCCCAAGGTGCTTCAAATCTAGGGTCTTTCTTTGAATAAGTGGATGTTGGCTCCATGAGGTCTTCTTTCCTTTGTGATGAAGATTGTAAGCTTCCCAAGAATCCTTCAATTGAAAAACCCTTTCTTTGAATGAGCTAGGGTTTTGAGGTCTTCTTTGATGCTCCTTAATTACATTCTTCAAGATGATGAGAGGGATAGTACTTCTTGATGATTGATGCTCTTGATGTTTCCCGGATGATCTTCTTGTGCTTCGGCCCTTCAATATCCTTCTTTAAGTTGCCTTTACTTGATGTAGTCACCTTAGCTTTGATACCATGTTGACAAATCTATGGGTGGCAAGTTAGGTTATTTACTATGTTGCACGAGTTTCTGGTACGCAGGTACTTCTGGTATGCGGAAACAAGTATCTGACACGGCTAGAAGTTTTGCCCAAATTTACAAGAAACGTCAAGTTGGAAGCGGCAATAATATAACATATTAAAAATAAAAATAAAATTATTTATTTATTTCCATCTAAATCTTGCCAATCAGGATTGGCCAGACATCTCATCTTCATTTGGATAGAAGGGCTTGCCATAAACGGGTTGTTTTGCTTAGTTCCAGACCCATATCCAAATCTAGACCTAGCGACATACCCTTATTTTCGCACAATTCCATCAGTTTAAGCAGCACCTAAGTTGGCAGCGTCAAAAAAACCTAAGTTTGCACTTATTCATTGTAGTGAATCTCCCAAAATGTCAAAAAATTGTTGCAGTGAAGCTCTCGAAAAGCTCCAAAGTACTGATTAAAGCTCTCAACGGTTTTGGAGCATTTCCTAAAGCTCCCAAGCTCCCAAGAGCGGGAGAGCTTGGGGCACGTGCTCTCTAATGCCTGAGAGCAGTACCCATGTAACTATGGTTATTTCTCTTTTTTTTTGTAATTGCTTGGGATGTATTTTTCTTAACTTAATTAGCTTCTTTTTCTTGATTATGTTTAGTGTTCTTTTCATCAAACAACCAATGTTGTGAACATCAGCATCAGGATAAAATCGGCAAGGGTCCGAAAAACCAAAAAAATCGTAAAAATCGGGTAAATATAGGAAAAAGATCGACAAACATCGGCAAAATTAAGATACCATAAAAATATCTTTAAAAATCGGCAAACATCGGCTTGGCCAAAAAATCGTGATTTCGAGATAAAATCGAGATGTTCGCAACACTGCAAACAACTACCAAACCATAAAGAACAATAAGACAAGAGGACACAAGATATAGGCGATCATCTACGGCCAAAACCTCTCCAACTAAGAGGGAAACCCACACGAATTCTTCTCTTCTTATAGAACTTCAATTGAAAAATTACAAGACCTATGACCTTGACCAAGGCCCCTCCAAGACCAAGTCAAACCTTTCCTCTCTAATGAGTGTTCCTTCCAACAACTTCGACCCCAACAGTTTCTTCTGGAACTTTGACCCAAGAAATTCTTCTGCAACTTCGACCCAGCAGATTCTTCTGCAACTTCAATCCAGCAGTTTCTTTAGGAAATTCGACCCAACAGATTCTTCTGCAACTTTGACCGAACAGTTTCTTCTGAAATTTCTACCCCAGCAACCATCCAACCCTTTGACTTGCCCAGCAACTGTAAAAGCTCTAACACAAGAGAGAGAGGCCCAAAACTTCGATCTTTCTCTTCTTCTTTTTCGTCCTTTTCCAGCTTCTATCTTGAGGAAATTGAACTTGCTTGAGAGTGTGTCCAAATGAGGTCGAGTTCCTTCTTATATATAGGCTTTTGAGGGGTGCGAATTGCTATCTTTAGGCCAACTTGTCCCTTCATGTAGGCCAACTTGTTGTTACTTGTTTGAGAAGGTCTTGGAAGGTATTTGACTCTATCTTTTACTCAAATAAATTTTCTTTAAAGTAATATGCCCACAAGGGTCTTCAATACATGACAATGTCTCAATTGACTTGTAGACTAAATGACAAGCCTTAGAAGCACTCAATGGCTGTTTGACCTAAAAATAAATTTCCCTTGAGCATAAAACCCATGCCTCAAGAACAAGGTTGATGGGAATCATCCCCCCCCCCTCGATCTCGCTCCCAAAACGCGTTTCGTTCGGGAGCGCTCGCCTGAATAAACACTCCTTGTTTTCTCGGGAGACTTTTTTAAATGGAGGGAGTGCTCGGGTAGCGTTCGCTCCCGAATGCTCCCCGGCACGAAAAAAAAAATCGAACGGCGAATTTTCCAAACTTTTTTGGGACACAGGGGGGGTTGGGTAATAAAAATCCCTCCTCTCCTTATTGTTGTTATCGTTGTTTGTTTGAGAGCAAGAGAGAGAGCTTGAGAGTTTGAGAGCAAGGAGAGCAAGGAGAGAGCAAAGAACAAGGACTCTCTAATCTAATTTTTTATTTTATATATTGCATTTTTAAGTTGTTCAAAAATGAAAACTTGAATTTTTTTCTCAATGTTGCATTTTAGTGTATTGAAAAGTGAAAAATTGAAAAAAAAAATTTCTATGTTGCATTTTTTCCTATTCCCATTTGGCATTCCTTCATTTTTTTTGTAGGTTAGAAACTTGAAACTTGAAACATCATGGCTATATGGCTAGGGATTTTCTTCATGTTGGTTCCTTTCATTGTAATAATGGTGTTGGAGAGTAGAAGAAAGAGGCCCATTAGAGAAGAGGAGGATGAAGAAGTGGGTTATAGTGGATTTAATGAAAATCCTGAGGAGGAGGAATGGGAGAGTGGAGAACATGAGGCCACAAACCCCAACTAAACAAGACCAAAGTCAAACACCATTGTGGAAATATGTTCAGAGGCAGGAAGGAGGGAAAGGTGGTGGAACCACTAAATTTCTTTGTCCCCATTGCAATAAAGAATACACAGGTTCATACACCTGTACCAGAAGGCACCTTTGTGGGAAAATGCCAGGGGATGGAGAGAAAAATCTAGGAATCAAAATTTGTGTAAGTGTGATAGCAACAGAGAGAGAAATACAGAAAGGAAGAGGAGGCTGTTAGAAAGTGTAACTAGGTCGGTCTTCATGTTGACTATGTAATTATATATTTATTCAAAGAAGATGTCAAAAGATAATAAAATGTATTTTTGGTGTACTTGCTTCATGGGTTTCATGAGCAAGTTTTTATTATGTAGATAGACTTCTTGATGTCTATTAGGTTTATGTCATCTAGGAATAAATATAATTAGGGGTCATATAGACATGAAGGATTTAGTTTAGTATGCTCCAAAGACCTTGTAAAGAAGCTCACAAACAGATATCAAAGAAGATGGGAGACAAGCTCTAAAAGGCATTGAAAGTCAAGCGTAGATAGCCCTCCAAGGCTCCAACATGCTGGAATAAACACCTCATAAAGTATTAGTTATGTCAGCATACAAACTGTGGACAAGTCGGCCTAAAGTCAATTTGGTGAGTCGGCTTGAAGACCAGGAAACATACACTTGTATATAACTGCTCTACGAATCATTTGAAGCCAACAACAAAAAATTCGGATAAGTTCTGTGAGTTAATAAAAGTGCAGATGTGAAGGTTAATCGAAGTGCTGAAGGATAAATTGAAATACTGAAAGATAAATCGAAGTGCTGAAGGGTAAATCAAAGCACTGAAGGTTAATCAAAGTGCTGAAGGATAAATCGAAATACTGAAAGTGCTGAAGGTTAAAATCGAAGTACTGAAGAACTGAAGGTTAATGCGGATTGAAGAGTACAGATTGCGAAATATACAGGAGGGAGCAGATTGAGGAAGGTACATGAAAGTACAGTTTGCGGATAGGTACAGCAAGATTGCGAATAGGTGCAGGAAGAGTACCGTACAGACATCTCTGAGTTTGAAGTATCTAAGGAAAGAATTTTTCAAATTCAAATACAGTGATCAGAAGAAGAAAGGCTAATCCAAAGGCGAAAGTAAGGAAGGTAAATGAGAGATTTACCTTCCTAACTACATTTCAAGAAATTCAGTTACAAGTAAAAATATTTCTGTCTCTACATTTGACTGAGTACTTTGATAATTGACTTGCTGAAAGATTAACTAAGAAGAAAATACATAAGTAAGCTCACAAGTAATTATCAAGAAGAGAATTTTTTTTGTACTAATCTCAGACCTACAAATTCTCAACATGGTATCAGAGCTTTGGTTACAAGAAAGGGATATCAGTGATACAAATCCACTTCAGTTTGGAGGCTACAATCTCAGCCTAGTTACATTGCAGCACTTATAACACAAATATTACGAAACATGTCACCTAGATCATAGGTTCAGTGATACTTCAGTTCGGCATATAGGTATATGAGTTTGAAAAGGGAAGCAGAACTTGGATACCACAGATTCAGTGGTGGTCACAGCCTTGGAAGAATACAGTCTGAAAGATCAGCTACACGAATGGATGACATGTGATCTCAAGTCTGGAACAGCCTAAGAAGAAGATCATTCAAGGAAAAACAAGGTGTAGATCTCCTCTTCACTTGCCAAGTAAGTATCTTTCATTTTCATTTTTAATTTTGGTTGAATGACTTCGATTTGCAAGGAGATACATAAGGTGGTTGTATTACGAAAGATCCTTGCATGAAACAAGAAGGATAGACATGTTCCTCATAGATAACTGAAGTCATAGATAAGAGTCTCCTTTGAATTCATGGAAAGGAACTCATAAGTTTCTCTCACATGAACAATATTGGAGACACAAAAGATGCTGGAAGAAGAATTATGAACAGTACAAGAAAGTTCATGTCACTGGAAAGGATGGAAGGAGTGGATGGAAAGAGGGAGTAAGAGATCATTAAGAATAGTCTCTCTTATGATAAATCTCTTTATGGCTCCTAAATCCTGCTTAAGATTTGATGCGATATGACATCATGGAAGTATAGGAAACAAGAACTTATATGATCATAAGGGTAACAAAATCATGGGAACTCAAACATTTGAAGAAAAGGAAGAACCTGATTCCAAGATAATCTAAAGAAAGAAGAAGCAAGGGATCTACACTACGATTGAGATCATCTTCTTCTTTAAAGTGATTTTTGTTCGTTATATGATAGGAAGCAGTGTAGCACCCTAATGAAAGCAGAGTAGGAGCTTTTGAAAACCTCTCTAATAACATGGAAAACAGTTATCAAGAGCAAGGGTCATCATGGAAACAGATTTCCAGGATATTGATGGAGCATGCCAAGAGAATGAAGCTCTTCATCCTTGAGAAATTGCTACAGGATGACTCAAGGGAAAAAAGGTATGAGGTATGTATATATTTATATGCTAAACATTGGATGCTGTGAAGTCATGTCATATGGTTGCAGGTAATGAACTTCTGTATTTAGAAGTATGATCTATGGAGGAGTATCTCTCAGTGCACGGACAAATGAAATCAACATAATATGTCCTCATGGAATATGAGGTGGTTGTATATGAACAAGAAACTAGAAAGGTTATAAGTTCCTGGGAATAAAGAATGTGCAGAAAAGAAGAGATCATGACATGCAACCATGTCAAAAGGAAGCTATCATCCGAAAGCCAAGAAGATGTGACTAGGAGATCACCTGGGAGGATATGTAGACTCTGACAAAAATCCGGTATATAAGAAAACTCTTGAAAAAACATATCATTAGGAGATGTGTCAATCTATATGAAGGATGTCAATACCTACAAGAAGATGTCATGGTGAAAGATCATCACTAAGGTAACTTTTGTTCTAAAAGTTCATATGTATATGTTTATCTAGATGAATTTGTGCAGCGCTGCCAGTCATGAGAAAGGATGTATGATCTTTAGAGATGATTCGAAGGAAAGCAGCATGTCATAACAATGGACCAGATAAGGAAGTTTGGTGAATCACTTTCTGATAGCTGACATGACTTAGGATGAAAGTGATGGATGATATGTGCCCTATGAAGCTAAAAGTTGGAGATTCCTCAATATCGAAATCCATGACATCGAGGACAGGAATTCTTCATGAGCAGCTGGGTGTCTCACCACTGCTGTTGGAGGTCCCTAGATAAGAGGGAGTTGATGATAAGTTTCTTACTTGGAAGAAACTTGGTAATTCCTAAGAATGAGCTTAGGTACATTCCTTGTTTAGGAATGAGTACATTCCCTTGTGGAATAGCTCCTCCCTGGTTGAGAGGGAAAGATAGACACATCATTCTGGTCTTGGGAAGACAGAATGGAGGATCGGGTAATCATCTGGCATTCGATACTCTTTGAGAATGTGTTAGGGCATTCAAGATAAGAGTAATCGAGGACCGATATTCTTTGAGGGCTAGCTACCCAAGAGAAGAATAGTCCAAGAAGGTCATACTTTGGGAACACCCGAGTGGAGTATGTACCTTGGAGAGACAATGACGAAGGTGTCTATAAGTCATGTGTCTCGCCAGCATTGTAGCCCATTGTCTCGTTGAGAGATGGGGTTGTTAGTCAAGGCCTTGCACTAGGACAATGTTGGTTGATATGATGGTATACAGATGCGATTACCAATCCGATTCTTCTTATGAGATTCTTCAGTTTGAAAGTAACCATGTACCCGTATGAATACCTCCCTAGTTAAGAGGGAGTGTTAGAAAGTGTAACTAGGTCGATCTTCATGTTGACTATGTAATTATATATTTATTCAAAGAAGATGTCAAAAGATAATAAAATGTATTTTTGGTGTACTTGCTTCATGGGTTTCATGAGCAAGCTTTTATTATGTAGATAGACTTCTTCTTGATGTCTATTAGGTTTATGTCATCTAGGAATAAATATAATTAGGGGTCATATAGACATGAAGGATTTAGTTTAGTATGCTCTAAAGACCTTGTAAAGAAGCTCACAAACAGTCCTCAAAGAAGATGGGAGACAAGCTCTAAAAGGCATTGAAAGTCAAGTGTAGACAACCCTCCAACATGATGGAATAAACACCTCATAAAGTATTAGTTATGTCAGCATACAAACTGTGGACAAGTCGGCCTAAAGTCAATTTGGTGAGTCAGCTTGAAGACCAAGAAACATGAAGAGTACCATACAGACATCTCTGAGTTTGAAGTATCTAAGGAAAGAATCTGTCAAATTCAAAGACAGTGATCATAAGAAGAAAGGTTGATCTAAAGGTGAAAGTAAGGAAGGTAAATTAGAGATTTACCTTCCTAACTGCATTTCAAGAAATTCAGTTACAAGTAAAAATAATTTTGTCTCTACATTTGACTGAGTACTTTGATAATTGACGTGATGAAAGATTAACTAAGCAGAAAATACAAAAGTAAGCTCACAAGTAATTATCAAGAAGAGATTTTTTTTGTATTAATCTCAGCCCTACAAATTCTCAACAGAGGCTGCCCTACATAGATCTAAAAGATCTAGGGCTTTCATTGATTCTTATGCACCACCAGGTCCATCACATCATGGACAAAGAAATCCATCAACTTCCACCCATGGCAGTGGATATGGAGGCACACCTGGACCAAACATCTCCTTAAGGCATAGAACCATATTCGATTTCCTTGACGAAGGGTGTAGGAATGATGTGGATCAAAAAAAAAATCGATTTCTCTATGCATGTGGGGTGCCATTCAATGTTCTTCGCTCACCTTATTGGCATGAAATGGTTTTTGCCATTAATGACTAGATTTGCTAGCTATTACCTCACCTTCAGGTGCCTTTTGAAGGTAAGAGAGTCAATGGCAGCCAGGTATCAAGTCCACACTGGCAGGTATTAAACGACAGGGCAGCAACAATAGTTTACAAACAATGTTTTGAACAGATGGAGGAGACTACCCTTGATCCTTTGTTTTGGGCACGTGTTAGGGAAATTTTGAATTTCACCAAGCCCATTTATCACATGATTCACTTTTCAGATACAAATAAACCAGTGATTGGGGAGGTGTATGAGCAGATGGATAGCATGTTGGGGCAAATAAAAGATTTTGTTAAGGAAAATGATCCCAACTTGTATGGAATAATTCACGACTTTGTGTGTGCACGGTGGAATAAACTTAATGTTCAACTACATGCCTTGGCATATATCCTTATGCCAAAATACTACTCTCCATCTTGGTTGGGCCAACCTGCACTGGGAGGTGGGGTTGGGATCAAACCTCACACAGATCCAGAGGTACAAGAGGGATACATGAATGCATTAGACAAGTTGGTCCCCGACAGGGAGGAGTGAGCTAGATTGCGCCTTAAATTAGGCAGATACTTCAGTTGCACTGGTAACTTTGGTTCCTTCCATGCAATGGAAGACAGAGACAGATTTGATGCTCTCACATGGTGGGAAGCATATGGCGGCATGGGACTTTTGCCAAAGTTGGCAAAAAAATTTCTCTCACAAGTTGTAAATACTTCTTCTGCAGAGAGGTGTTGGAGCACCTACAGCTTCATACATAATGTGAGAAGAAACAGGTTGAATGAAAACCGAAAAAAAAATTGGTTTATGTGCATTACAACTTGAGGTTGTTAAGTCATTACTGTGATCGGGCATATGAGGATCAATCATATAAAGTTTGGGACAACAACCCAGAGGATGATAATTTGGAGGACGGCACTGTACATATGGAAGAATTGGAAGCAGAACTTTTGAGGGATGATGATGAAGCAACAGCAGCCATGCCACCGCCGCACACAGGGCCAGTCCCACCATCCAGTAGCAATGCGGGTGCCAGTGCCAGTGTTCAATTTCCAGCTATTGTTCCTTTGCAGATTCAGCCTCCACCTACATCCTCACGTCGCCCTTCACCTTCTAGTTATGGTCGTGGTACTCCTGAGAGTACTAGAAGACCACCATTGCCTCGTGGTTCTCACAGGTTAGACATTTCTCGTGGGCGTCGCAAGGGGCCAACGAATAGATCAAATAGATTTGTTGTTTACTAGTCTTTTCTATTTTCTAGTAGTTTTTAACTTTTATAACTGTTGAACAGTTGAAACTTCACTCTTTCATATTTATTATGATAATTTTTGTAAACAATATATGACAATTTAAGTTTGAATTTTGAATTTGAAAGTTGAAACTTTGAAGTTGGCATTTAGAAGTTTATAAGTCATTATGAATTATGAATATGATGCTTCATGAAAGTTCATTTCGTTTCATTTTATAACATTTTGTTTCATGTTAAATATTCTCTATTGTAATAGTTATTGGTTACACTTAGCTTACAAGTACAACTATGGTGATCAATGAATCAACGATGATAAATGATATATATCAATGATAAATGTTATATATTGAAATTTGAAATCAATGAATCAATGATGATAAATGTTATATATTGAATTTTGAAAGCTTGAAACTTTAAGATTGATGATTCATGAGACTCAAGAGTCAATATGTTGTATGTTTCCAACTTGTGGGTGTGGTTGATGAAGATTATAACTTCTAGATGATTGATGTTATATGGTTCAATCTATGTTTTTATGTTTTTTATGTCTAATTCATCATTCTACATGCTTTTGTTAACATATATGCATCAAAATATAAAATATATATATATTTTAAAAAAAACGCTCCACGAAACACTCTGAACCAGGAGCTTTTGAAAATGGCGCTCCCGCTCCCAAGTAACCATGCTCAAGAATAATAGTAATAAACTTATTTTCTCAATACATCAAATACATAAAATCATGATTACATATCTCATTATGAAAATCGAACCTAGCTACATATTTCAACAGGATTCTTCAAAATCTTGTTGCTTGCTCTTTCTGAGGTCAACATTCCCTTGCATAGTCTATCTTTATATCGCAACTGAGTTCTGCTTCATGCTCTACAACTTTTAATCATCAATCAATGTGTTCCAAGCTTTAATTAATATTGTATCCATCAGGGTCTTTACAACTCCCTCTTTCCATCTGAGGTAAATGAACTTCTTGCCCTCTAATCTACCACTTTGATTCAAGCTTCAAACCGCTCCCTTCATCCTTATGATTTATCATGTTCTTCCACTTCTTCCTTCTACAAGTCAAGCTTTTAGATAAATCTTGTCTTGACCTGCAACCTTTGTTACAAGACAATGAAAGAAAAAGAAGGACAAGGCATAAAGACAATAAACAAGAAGATATAAATTACTTATCTTTTTTGAAGGATTAGCTCCCTCTTAATCTTGGACCAGTTTACCAACCTTGTTCTCACATTAAACATCAAGGGTTAGATCTATCTTTAGCAGTGAACAGGATTAGATGGAGTTTTGTTTCTAGGGTTTCTTTTAGTCCAAACTATGCTAGAGTTTATAAACCATAGATGCCAAAGTCTTTAAGACTTGCTACTCAGGAATTGCAAATCCCAGATCCTTCATAGTCATCAATACTTGCCATCCATGCATTGCAAAATTCAACTAGCATGTTGCAAAACCTAATGATACTATTTGGCATGCCTTTTATCCATTTCATCTCTTGATCTAGTCTTCATTTGTAGTGATCTTCTTGATGTGCTACCAAATCAGCAATATGTCACTATGTAATTTTTTGTAGATGTTCTATGCTTGATGCAACTTTACTTTTATCCCCAATATCAAACAGCAATCACATAAACAAGAAAGTAAAATGTTGATAGAAAATAACAATAGATCGATAGAAGACAAGCCAAAAATACACTTAACTTGATCAGCAAAATATATGTGTTGAGGTGCGTTACAGCGGTCAATTGGATGGTTCAACCAGTAAAGTCTCAATACGGTCAGCCAACCAGAATGTGTTACACAACCCTCTCGAACAGCTCTATATCAGTCAACCCAAAGTCAACAAAAGTCAATGCTGACCCAGTCGACGGTCAACGCAAAAACAACATCAGCAAAAGTCAACGCATCTCGGTAAAAGTCAACATCTAGCCTCGATTTCCATGCCAAAAAATACAGACTTCAAAAATTGGAATTTTGGGCGAGATTATGGTCAGTTTGACCAAGCATTGACCAAAGTCAACGCTGGTCAAATCTGTGTTGAAACCCTAGGTCAAAACAGAAATATCGTTGATGCAATTTTTCCCACGTGTGGAGAAGAAGAGACTCCAAGTGATGATCGAACCAATCAAATGCAGAGAGAGACGATGTGATGAGTGATGGATGAAATGACCTCCAACGTTGACCTATATATATCCATCACTGAGGGTGTGTGACACATCTGCTGGGGCTTCAAGCCTACATTTCAATTCTAGCCGACCTTGCACAAAAGTGGAATAGATTCAGAATAAATGTTCTGCTCATCGGATCAAGATGATCTTTAGATCGATCTTGCACCTCTCCGAAAGAGGAATCCAATAAAAATATTGGCATCTTCCTCTGAGCATCACAACATGGAATTTGGACCTAGTTGTCCAAAATTACACTTCCTCTCAACTAGGGAGAACTCCATCCACCTGTGCCATCCAAACACCGTGCGTCATGCCGCCGTAACTTGCTTTGATAGCTTCTTTATTTCAGAATGAAAGGTGAGTCACAAAGACATCACTCCCGGCTGACAAATTCAGCTCAGAGGTCTGAAACCTCTAGAGGACTCGAAGGAGTCTCATACCAACCTAAAGTTGGTTTACCTGACCCGTAGTCATTTGGGGGTCCGAAACCTCACTAGACTTGATCCTAGATCAAGTGGTTGGACACATGCCATCCTAGACATAGAGAGTACGACAATCTCTGATGCGTCCATCAGTATTTGCTACTGGTCACTAGCTTTTCCCACCTCACTGGCCAAATGAGAGGTACCTCCCATGAGTCTGGGACTCAATGGATAGGATGCATACGGGGCAGAGTTCATGAGAGGTGAACCAACTCAATATCATAATGGTGGGGCAAAAGCACACCAACAAGGTTTGGCAAGCCTAGCCCTGTGGTTTCTTATAGCTCCGAGGAGCTATCCCCAAAGCCCCCTGGAGCTCCCAAAGCTCATCGTCCAATAGGACCCTCAGCATAGGGTCATTCCACGATTCCAAGATTCTCACAGAAGGTTAGGAACTTGACCTTCCCCAAGGGCTTTGTGAGAATATCTGCGACCTGTTCATCAGTTCCTATATGATTGAGCCTTACAGCGCCTCGTTGTACCATATCCTGGATAAAGTGGTACCTGATATCAATATGCTTGGATTGATCGTGGTACACGGGATTCTCGGACAACCGAATCCCACTCTGGTTATCATAGAGGATAACGGTGGTATCTAACACATGCCCGAACAGCTCACTAAAGAGCTTTCGCAACCAAACTGCTTCACAGTAGGCCATACTTACTACAATGTATTCCGCCTCAGTGGTGCTTAAAGCCACTGACTTCTGCTTCCTACTCATCCATGATATCGAAGCAGACCCAAGTGTGAAGCAGCATCCAGATGTGCTCCTGCGATCCACCACACTACCAGCCCAATCGGCATCAGTATATCCAAGGAGTCTCACGCCCCCGGCAGTGTATCTCAGCCCATGGTTTATCGTGCCCCGAAGATATCTCAACAGATTCTTGGCACCAACCCAATGAATGTGATGAGGATCAACCATGTGTTGACTCAAAGTGTTCACTGCGAAACATATGTCCAGATGGGTGTTCACTAAGAACATCAGGGCCCCTACGAGTTGATGATACTCAATAGGATTTGCTAGCACATGCCCAGCAGTGCTGCTACTCAACTTCTTAAAGTTAAGCTCTATCGATGTCGACATGGACTTACAGTCCACCATTCCAAATCTTTCCAGCAACTTCACAATGTGATTTCCTTGAGACAGGAAAATCTCACCAGGTCTTTGCCAGAAGTCCAGGCCTAGGAAGTAATGCATCAATCCTAGGTCCTTCATCTCGAACTCAAAAGCGAGCTCCCTCTTACACTGATGAATGATAGGGTCAACACTTGTCAAGAAGAGGTCATCCACATACAACACCAGAATGAGAGGCTTTTCTCTATAAACCTTGAAGTAAAGGTTTGGATCAGCATTACTACGAGGGAAGCCGAGCTTCATCAGGTAGATATCTATACTCTCGTACCAAGCCCTGGGTGCTTGCTTCAACCCATAAAAGGCTTTCTTCAACCTCCATACATGGGTGTCTCGATCCTGAACTCCGAACCCCAGAGGTTGTTCCACATACACCTTCCTTTATCGCACCATGCAGAAATGTGGTCTTCACATCCATCTGATGAAGATTCAATCCTTGTGTAGCAGCAAGGGCTATGATAGATCGGATGGTGGTATATTGGGCCACAGCTGCAAATATGTCATCATAGTCTACGCCTTCCTTTTGAGAGAAGCCACAGGAAAAATATCTTGCCTTGAACTTTTCAGCACTACCATCAAATCCATGCTTGATCTTATAGAGCAATTTCGAGGTGACAACTGCTTTGTCCTCGGGTCTCGGAACCACATCCCAGACATCATTCTTCATAATGGACTCATATTCTTCGTGCATAGCATCCTTCCAGACTTGATGCTTTACGGCTTCCTCAAAAGATCCAGGCTCAGATTGTACGATTGTACTCATGGCTTCTAGATACCCTTGGTATCGATTCGGTTTCTTGCTTTCATGGAATGGCCCCCTTAGGGCCATATGTCTCTCGACATCCTCAAGAGTGTCCTTGAGCCATGATGGTCTTCTCTTCATTGAAGGAGGTGGATCAATGGGGTCCATCAGTCCTTCAACATCAGGCATTGTCTCATCCTTCGGTTCTTCTTGATTTCCAGCCCTTACTTCATGATATTCCTCAGAGTTCGGAAGATTGATTACTTTCCTCAAGGAAGCATCTTCATCAAAAGTAACATTGTGGCATATCTCCACTTCACTTTGACCAGGCACATAGACTCTATAGGCCTTCGAAGTTTCGCTAGAGCCCACAAACATTCCCTTCTTCCCAGAAGCATCCATCTTGCTCCTCTTCTCTTTCGGCACATGAAAATAAATGGGACAACCAAAAACCCTAAAATGTGAGACGTCGGGTTTCTTACCAGAGAAAACCTCTTCAGGAGTTTTGGAGTCTAGAGTGGAATGCAGGCATCAGTTTTGTATGTACACAGTAGTGTTCGTAGCTTCTCCCCACAAAAACTTCAGAAGACCTTGGTCACATAGCATGGCACGGCCAGCTTCCACAATGGTCCTATTCTTTCTTTCAGCAACGCCATTTTGCTCAGGAGTATATACGGTTGTGGTCTCCCTCTTGATGCTAGCTTCTCTACAAAAGTTATTGAACTCATTCATCTCATATTCAGTGCCATTATCGGTCCTCAAAATCTTGATCTTCTTCCCTATTAGATTTTCCACCAAGGCTTTGAAGGTACAAAACCACATGAAAGCCTCATCCTTCTTCTTCAAGAAGTATATCCAGGTTTTGCGAGAGAAGTCATCTATGAACGTCATATAACAAGAACATCCTCCCAAGGATGTCACGGGCAGCATACCAGACAGATTAGAATGTATCAGTTGCAAGACATCGGATGTCTTTGTGACACTTAAGGGGAAAGGTCCCCTTGTATGCTTTCCTTCGGCACAACCCTGACATACACCTTCATGATCATTCTTGAATTCAAGCATCCTCGTCACCACCTTCCTTGCTTCGGGAAGGGCTTTGTAATGAAGGTGTCCAAACCTTCGATGCCATGGTTCAGTCTGTCAGATAGTATCACATGTCATCGCTCCCAGTGGACTTCCTCCAACCTGGTAGAGTGTATCAACTCTAAACCCAATCGTGATAGCTTCCTTGAAACTCTTCTTCCAGATGCGCACCTTCCCATCAACGAATGCCACATTGAAACCTTTGTCTTCCATGGCCGAAGTAGAGACAAGGTTCTTCTTCAAATCAGGTACATAGAGTACATCTTGCAAGCGGAGGACTCGACCTTGAGATAAGTGGAGGGTCACAGTCCCTGTCCCTTTCATGGAATATGTGGCATTATCTCCAAGGATAATATTCAGATTAACATCTTGCTCAACCATATCAGAAAATGCTCACTTAAACCCAGTGATGTGCCTTGAGGCACCACTATCAATCAACTAGACATCCATAGTGTCGGGTGGAGATGCAGCAGAGAGGGCAGATACAAGAATGAATTCATTTCTTTTATCATTAACAACATTAGATTCTTCATGCTTGGAATTTCTCGACCTTTTGAAAGGTTACCCATTTCCACCAGAGGGCACCTTCCTCTTCCCTTTGAACCCGTTGTTCCTTTGATTGCCATTCCTCTGGTTGTTGTTGTTTTCATCATCATCAGGAGAATCCTTCTTGAAAGGGCATTCTCTAGCATAGTGGTCGGTCTTGTAACATGTGTAACATTTCCCTTTCTTTCCTTGGGCCCTTGTTCTTCCTTTGTTCCTTGGACCACCATTGTTCTTCTTCTTAGCACGAGCAGTGAAGGCAGCATTTCCTTCATTTTCATATTCCTTCATCCTTGTTTCCTCTTGTATGCATCTCGATAATACTTTGTCAAAATCAGGTATCACGTTGTTACTACAAATGGTAGTATTGAATACATGCCACTCGGAGGAGAGACCTCCAAGTGCGGTGAGAACCATTTCTAGATCAGCTATTGTCTCCCCAATGGCTAGAAGATTATTTCTGATTTCAATCAACTTCGGAAAATATGATTGGACGGATTCATCCCTGCCTTTCTTCAAATTCTTCAGTTGGTTCTTGAAGACAAGGACTTGATTTGCAATGTTGGCCTTGAAAATGTGGACCAACTTATCATACATCTCCTTGGATGTGCCCAGCTCAGAGATGTAGGCTACCAGACTCTTATGAATTGAATCCCGGATCATCAGCTTTGCTTTGATTTCCCCCTTCTTATATTTTGACTTGGTGGTAGCAGGTGCAGATGATGGAGGCTCTTGGATTTTACCTTGCACATAGTCCATGACATCTTGGTCTTCCAACATAAGATCCAAAGTCATCTTCTAGGCATGGAAGTCTTCCTTCCCAATCAATTTGTCATCAGCTTTGAAGCCATTATAGTTTGAGGTGCCCATGCCCTTCTTCAGTGATTGCTACAAACTTGGGCTTTGTGTTCACCTCAGCTCTGATACCATGTAAATTTTTGTAGATGTTCTATGCTTGATGCAACTTTACTTTTATCCCCAATATCAAACAACAATCACATAAACAAGAAAGAAAAATGTTGATAGAACATACCAATAGATCGACAGAAGACAAGCCAAAAATACACTTAACTTGACAAAAAAAATACATGTGTTGAGGTGCGTTACAGCGGTCAACAGGATGCTTCAACCAGCAAAGTCTCAATATGGTCAGCCAACCAGAATGTGTCACACAACCCTCTCGAACAGCTCTATTTCAGTCAACCCAAAGTCAACAAAAGTCAACGCTGACCCGGTCAACGGTTAACGCAAAAACAGTAGCAGCAAAAGTCAATGCATCCCAATCAAAGTCAACGTCCAGCGTCAATTTCTGTGCCAAAAAATGCGGACTTCATAAATCAGAATTTTGGGAGAGATTAGGGTCAGTTTGACCAAGCGTTGACCAAAGTCAACGCTAGTCAAATCTACGCTGAAACCCTAGGTCAAAACAGAAATATCCTTGCTGCAATTTTTCCCACGTGTGGAGAAGAAGAGACTCCAAGTGATGATCGAACCAATCAAATGCAGGGAGAGAATGTGTGATGAGTGATGGATGAAATGACCTCCAATGTTGACCTATATACATCCATTAGTGAGGGTGTGTGACACATCTGTTGGGGCTTCAAGCCTACATTTCAATTCTGGCCGACCTTGCACATAAGTGGAATAGATTCAAAATAAATGTTCTGCTCATCGGATCAAGATGATCTTTAGATCGATCTTGCACCTCTCCGAAAGAGGAATCAAATAAAAATATTGGCATCTTCATCTGAGCATCCAATATTAACACACTGTCTCTAGTCTATATTTATGCAGACCCTTTTACTATTTTTCAGATGGTCATCACTATGATCTAGAAATCTTAATATAGGTGACATGGATCATGAAATGCACAAAAAAATTGTACATACTTTTGCAACCTTACCTTGTCAAGTGCCAATATTCTTCAACAAAGATGCCTCAACTTCTTCAATCTTAAAAATTTCATTGAGCTGCTTCTCAGAGACATTTGGACTTCTTATTTAATTATGTCCATAACCAATTCTTCATATGATCTTCTTATATATTTTAGTACTTTGTCCTTCAAGTTAGGCATAAAGATGAACCTGTTCTACAGGATGTCATATTCCTACTATTTGTTGGCAATGTCATGGATTCTCAGATAGGTTGACTTCATTGATAGATCCTTTGTTTATCTATTGAAAGGAAGATAACGCCACTGCTCCTCATACTTGCATTTCTAATATCTTGTTGCGGGGATATATTTGGTATGCTTGTTCATAGAAAAATTCTTTGAAATTAAATGTTGTAACAAACTCATAGTTTTATGTCATAGTCCCTCTCGGAGTTTGATACAAGCTACAACAAGATGGACTTCTTTCAAAACTTGTCATTTGTTATAGAAGTAGAACTAATTTCGGACTTTCCTCAAGATTATAACTTAGAGAATAGTATACTACAAATGCCACAAATATTTCACGTCTTGAGTGCCATAACAATTTCGAATGTCATTATCACAGGCTCGTATCTGATGTATATGCTTCTTGTCATTGTTACTTCTTGAGAGTTGATGTAGACTCTCCACAAAAGATTATAGTGTTGTAGAAAAGTTGAAAAGTCTAACTAGGTTCGATCCTCATAATGACATGTAATTGTGAATTTTATGTAAATGATATAAAGAAAGAAAAATAAAATTATTATTGAAATGCTTGCCTCATGGGTTTCATGCGCAAGGAATTTTATTTTTAGTGATGTCTCCCATTGTGAGCCTTTAGGATTTGTCATCTAGTCATAAAAGTCAAAGAGAGTCAATATCATGTATGAAGAACCCTTCTTGGGCGTGTTACAAATGTATATGAGTCAATAGGATTGTCAAGTAGCCCTCCAAGCCAAGCACAAGTTATCCCTCTTCAAGTCGGCCTGAAAATGAAATGAAGAACTCATGTCGGCTTCACCTAAAATGGAGTTGCACAACTGTTCAAACTGTCATGTCGACTAATATACATGGACAGACTACTATAAATAGGCAGCTCGAACTATTTCACAGTCAAGAATTTTGGATCACCTCTGAAATTTGGATGGTTAACTGCAGAGACAAATTCGATGAAAGAGCTCGAATAAGGGTACAGGAACTCGAGCTAATTGCAGAGGCAAGTTCGGATAGGATTGCAGAAAATTTTGGTAATCACAATAAGAAAACTTTAGTGTTATCTCAGTGATATGATCTCATAACAACAAGGAACACTATCTTTGTCTCGGTACAATCAAGGGAAATCTCTGTCTCGGTACAGCAAGGATGTAATATTCCTAATTAGCAATTCCACTAATTAGAATATTAATCTTCGATATTTTGCTAACTATTACGTTTTGATTATGAGGATGTGGATTTGGGGGCCCACAATTAGACTTAGGAAACTATAGAGATCAAAACATTAGGCCAAGGCAAATATTGCAGCTGTAGTGGAGGATGGGGGCTCAATGAGGAGAAATTGCGTCCCACATGTGGCAGCGCAGCTCATTAGTACGAACTAGAGGCAGCACAATTTTGAGGTGGGGTCCAAGGGAACGTTGGGCAGGCTTAGTTAAAAGGAAGCAAGCTGCTCATTTTGATTCATTCATTCAATCATCCATTTCGACTTTGTCTTTGACAGAAAGCACGCTTGTGTCGAGTACCAAGTCTGAGGTGTTGTTTAGCACGAGATTTTCAAGCGAAGATCTCAACCTCTGCCTTGGGGGACTTCAAGTGCATGCTCAAGAGAGGAGTCTTATCATTTTGGAGGAGCACTTCAGTAGCAGGGACTTCATCCACATTGCAGTCAGTTCTTCAATAGCACAGAGGTTGAGCAATCAGTTAAGGGATCACTTCGGGGGCTAGGGGAGTGAGTGGAGATTTTGGGAGGACACTTGGTGGGGATGCTTAGAGCTTCCTAACAAAGGTATTTCAGGCATTTTGGTGGCATCCAGCAGTAGAATTTCCCAGAGGACCGAATTTCCCAGCAGTTGGGTGAGCCAAGCCCAAGAGGGCCAATTTCCGAGGTCAAAATTAGGACAAACCCTTTCTGGGTTTTTCAGGGTTTATTGAGGAGAGGCCGAGATTAATTTGGAAGAATTTTTTGGGTAGAATTAAGAGGCCAAATAAGGATCCCAACTCAACCAACAAGTAGAGGAGCTAGGGGAAAATTGGGCTAAAATTTTGAGGTCAATATTTGGCCCATTCCTTCGCGAGTTATTGTGGGTTTCTTGAGCAGAGTCTGTGGTTAAAACCTTGAAATTTTCTTAGCAGCGTAGCAAGCCCTAGCAACATTTCATTTGGAGCAACAGTAGCATCTCTGGCCATTGACAGCGCAGAGCAGAGTAGCAGCGCAGAGCCAAAGTAGCAGCAGTATTTCTGGCGAGTGACTGGGCAGAGCAGCGCAGAGCTACAGCCACGTAGTGTACATTTCTGGGGGAGATTTCAAGCTTGCTCCGAGGCTATCTTCAGCTTGCCTTGAGCAAGCCCAGGTGCCTCCATTGTACACATTTTACCGATATTAATAAAATTGCTCAACAGTATTTTATGGCTCCAATGGTGTATTGATATCAGTTTTTGTTTTGTTGTCTCCTTAATATATTTTAGCCTGTTATTACTTTATTTCCCCATTTGGGATATTACAGAGGAAAATTCAGTGTTATCTCACAGTCAAGGGCAATCTCTGTCTCGGTACAACAAGGAGAATTCAATCAAGGGAAATCTCTGCCTCGATGTCACAACAAGAAGGAGAATTCGATGCCACCACAATAAGAAGGTTTCGATGTCGTCACAGTAGGAGGATCTCGGTATTACCACAGTAAGAAGATCTCAGAAAGAAGGTCTCGATGTTGTAACATCTCAGTGACAATACAAGAAGGAGACCTTGGTGTCATGACAGTGGTGATAATGTCTCATTGCTGAGAAGGTCAAAGTAGAAGAGGACTTGTGTCTTGGTCTTGGAGTGGCAAATAGGTCAAGGGTCTTGGTCTTGGTATTCGTCAATTGGAATCTCTATAAGAAGAATTTGTGTGGGCTTTCCTCTAAAAGAGTGAGAGGTTTTGGCCCTAGCTGATAGCCTATATTTTGTGTCTCGTCTCTTTATGGTTTATACATTGGTAGTTTTTTGATGAAGAAGAACACTAATAACCTAAGGAAAGGAAGATCCTAATATAAAGAAGTAAAAACTTAAAAAGTACTCCCAAGCAGTTACTAACTGAAGAGAAATCTCTTAATTGTTATGCCCTAGATTTCTCAACAAGAAAAACATGATGAATACTTGTTCTTGTAGCTCACAAAAAATGTTGTCATTGTCATATATGGTTTGGATGGATGTCTCATAGAGAATTCAGATACCTCCTATCACAGCCTTGGCCTTCTTCACAGACTTCTAGTTATTCTATCGGATTTGAGGTCATTATAACTTTCATACTAGGGTTACTGCCAAACTGTCACATGTCATAGCTACATGACTTTCCAACCAATTGCCTTATATCAAGTACACAACTTAGTCATGTTATGTCTAACTGCAAGGTCGTTGTCCATACATCATAATGCAAACCATAACAATAGATGATATAAGCCACAAAGCGATGCCATACGATCCATATAGCACTGATGCCACAGACCATTATAATATAAAGCGAGACCACTGTAATGTTTAGAGGTCATAGAACATTGATGTGAGCTATAGAAAACTAATACAAGCCATTGAGAACACAATTGCAATTCATGAGAAACTGATGTGCCACAAAGAATCATCAAGCCACTGTAAACATAGTGTGACATAGAGTATATCATCGAGCCATTATACATATTGTGTCCCATAGTAATCACTGTATTTTGATGCTACTGAGAAAGTAATACGAATCTCAAACGATACTAATACAAGCCATATTGTAGCATGTATCAGAGGAGTGTGAGTTTCTTAAAGCGAGTTTCTTGTCATATGGAACCACAAAGAATAAGAGAGCTATAGTGACAAGGAGAGCCACCATAGGGAATATGATCCAATGCTCACAGCATACGAGCCACAGAATGTTGAGCCATTGTAGAAGAGAGCGAGCTATAACCGAGCCACCGTAGAAGAATAGTGAGCCATACCATAGTCATACCTCAAAAGCATAACATGCTAATGATGTGAGCCATACATTACACTATAAATGCCAACAGAATGTGATCTTCAAGAATCAAATCAAATTGAGAAATCCAAGACCCAAGACTAGCATAAGAATCCAACCTTCAAGATGCCAAGTCAAGCCCTCCAAATTGATCATTTTAGTCACAAGAAATAACATCTATTTTAGTCATAGTAACTTGCATCAACTTCAACTCATATGCTATAGGAAACTTGTTCTTATTTCAGATTATCTATCACAAAGAACTTGTACTAATCTCAGATCTTCTTCCACAGAAAATTTGCATTATTTTTAATCACAGAAAGGTTGCATTTTTAGACATATAACCAAGAAACTCGCATTTCTTTTGCAGAAGTACAACCTTAGGAATTTGCACTTCTTCACAAGGATGTAGCTTTTGAAATTCACATCTCTTTTTCTCAGAACCCACCACAGAAAGCACCGAATTGCTTCTCATTTTGATGGAGGGTGTATGTCAATATATAGTTGTTCTCATATGCGAAAAGGCACATCTTTTGAGTGAGCTAACTTGTCATCTTGGTAGGGCCGAATTGGCTTCTAGAGGTGAGATGACCCAAATTACAATTTTGAAATTATTTTTTTTCTTTTTCTTTACAAGAAGTCCAAACAGGACTTTGACTCAACAAATCCTAGAAGCATGAAGGACATGCTTAACAAATAATAAAAATTTATTTTTCTTCTTCTTCTTTTTTTACATAAAATGTATAATGATACGAGTACAATGATAATTATGAAGACCGAACCTAGTTACACTTTTCAACACCAAAAATGTCTACAACAAGGGCAACTTCAAATCACAAGGGGGGCTGAAATTTCAACTATTTCCACAGTCAAGATATCACAGAGAATATGCCAAGGACTTTGCATCAACCACAGAAGGAAGCTTCAAGAACTTGCACATCAATCAGTCTTCAAGAGATATTCTCCCAATTTTCAGTCTCTTTCTTCTTTTGATTTCGGTCTCCTTTATCGTCTTTTCTACTTCGTTGGAACAAAGATATATTGACAGATGATCGATATATTTTGGTACGGGAGAGATCACATACATATAGTCTCGAATAGAGGTCAAATGGGTGCCTCAAAAGGGTCATACCAACTAGATTTAGGAGGGACGACTTGGACACCTCTGGGGTCATAAAATAATAAATAGAAATTCAATTTTTTCTCTTTTGATTTTATTGATGAAAATACCGACCGAAGCTACTATTTTCCAACAATTCCTCTTAGTCAGGGAGGTACTTTTCATTCTCTCTCAAGATCAATCTCCCCAACCAACCCACTACTCTCTCAGTAATGACCTAAGGAAGAGATCCCAAAATCAGATGTACAATTCTCATCATAAGGAAAGGTTCATGCATCAATTTCATCAATCAACGTTTTTTATGAAGCCAAACTCTCCAACCATATGACATGGTTTCTCAGTCAATCACAATGACCGAAGAGAGTAATCAAAGTCAATCTCTCTAACCATCCACCTGGTCTCTCAGTCAAACCCAATGACCCAAGAGAGAAAACTCAACATCAACCTCCTAGACCAAGCCCATTGGCCTCTCATTCAATCACAATGAAAGGAGTAATCAGGATAAAACTCTCTGACCACACCAATGGTCTCTTGGTCAAACCTTATGACCTAAGAGAGTCACAGGGTCCATCTCCCCGACCATAAACAAAGGTCTCTCATTCCATGACCTAATTGAGGAATCCCTATCTCAATATCACAACATAGGGGAGGAATCGTGATCTCAATGTCAATCTCCCTAACCATATGGTCTCTCAGTAAAATATAATGACCCAAGCGAGAGTACTCAAAAATAGTGTCCCCAACCAAGCCGAATGGTCTCTCAGTTGACCCTAGGGATCATTTCAAGCCTCGAAACCAACTTCCCCAACCATATTGGTTTCTCATCCAATGACCCAAGGGAGGACTTACGACAATCTTCCCGACCATACATGGTCTCTCAACCAAGCCCAAGGAAAATTGTCAATCACATGATGCTATACAATCAATGCTCTCTCTCTCTCCAAGAGAAATTCTCAAACACTCCAAGCTTCTCACAAAAGCAAGCAAACTTCATCTGAGACAATGGCTTAGTAAAAAAAAACAAAAATAGCAATCTACTCATCAATAGAAATGCATCTGAGCATCACAACTCCTCTTGGACAACATCCCGTATATATTGACACTTGATCTCAATGTGCTTCAACTTGTCATGAAAAAAGAGATTCTCAAAAAGCTTCACACAACCTTGATTGTCACAATATATCATGGTCAATTCCAACACCTGATCAAACAAACCATCAATCAACTTTCGAAGCCAAATTGCTTCAGAACAGGTTGAACAATCAATTGTATACTCCGGGTGAAGCTTGAACATACCACATGGGTAAATGGAACCAAAAGGATATAATACATTGGCATCCTATCATGAATTTTGAGAATAACTTGCTACTTGCAATAGAATGATGGAGAACACAAAATCGGCAAGAGTAGGGGAAGAAAATATTCAAGTATTAAACATAGCATAACATACTAGTTTACAACACATGGAAAAAAAATTAAAAAGCAATAAAGGGCCTTAGAGCCTACCTCTTCAACTCTTCAATGGTGGTCGAATACAACTATGGAAACCTTCCATATCCCTTCTAAGCTCTCATAACTTTGTTCCTCAAGGATTACAAATCCCACTCAAAACCCAAGCTAAGATGAGTGAAATGAATGAAATGAGAGATAGAATTAGAAAAATGAGCGAATGGGTGTTTTAATACATAAGAAACCCTAGCCATGCCTTTTGGAGTCATTTAGAACCATGAATTGCTTCCCCAAAACCAACAAACAAAAAAAATCCAAGTATGCCTCATCCTGTAGGAGCACATTCTCTGCTCTCGGTAATGTCTTGGAATCTCTCTAGGAGCGCTTAGGGGGTGTTGTCGCTCAAATTGTATAGGCAAGATGTGACAACAATAAGGCGAGGGTTGTCACTCTGATCCCCGCCCTCTCCGTTCTAGCTATCTCCCTACAGCAGGCTATGGGGGGTAGACCCTATGCAATGTGAAGATGAAAGACTTGTCGGCAACCGACAAGTCCGGGAGACACAACTGAATGGCCTAGCAGCTTGGTTAATTTAACAATTTTAATGATTTGATTGGATTACTTCGAAATATCAGTGCCTTAATGGAGTCAAAATACTTGCTTAAAGTGAATTGTCTACCAAGCCACCAGATGAACAATTGTTGCTTTAGGATGCTTTACTATCCTATATGAAATGCAGCACCTAAAAACTAAATGAAATGCAAGATCTTGATTAATTTTAAGTTAGATGCCTAACTAGATGAATCATTTCCCTTATTTTTTTTGAAACTAGTCTCTAGAGTAGGTTGTGGAGAGAAGCCCAAGGAAAGATAGCGATGGCTATATTAACGATACCTCCCCTGGAAATCTAACGACCCGATGCCCCCAACGCTACAGAGACTGTGGTTCTGGTGACTGCAAGTGTTGGAATCACGATTGTCATTAGACCAAAACCCGCAGGCTTTAGTCTCCGCTACAATCGCCAGAGTTAGGATCCACAAGAGGCGGTTAGTCCATGTCGCGAAACACACGGGGAGCGTTGAACCCAAAGTCCAACAGCACGGTCACAGTGTTAACCACTAAAGAGGGTCTAGACTTCGCAAGCTAGATGAGAAAGGTGGTCCTAAAGTCTTTCAACCAAGCTTATGCTTGGAGGTAAATTAATTTAGTGCAATGCTAAACCTAGAATGCAAGTGCGAAAATAAGTGATTACTCTTAAGGTGAAGTTGTTAAATGTTTCAAGTACTTAGAGACAAATTAAATTATAACAATGAAGTACTTAACAAAGTATGATAGTAAGGAAGTCAAGCTAATTGGCTTCACAGACTCTGATTGGGGTGGCAGTGAGACCGATGGAAGGAGCACTAATGGAGGATGTTTTAGTCTGGGAGCTGCTATGATCTCATGGGTGAGTAGGAAGCAAGATCTCGTTGCATTGAGTAGTGTCGAGGCGGAATATGTGGCTACATGTGAAGTAGGAAAGGAGGTTTTTTGGTTAAGGAAGCCTCTGGTAGATTTGTTCGAGAAGTCTCTGGGTTCTACTGTGATTAATTGTGACAATAAAAGTTGTATCAAGACGTCTGGAGATCCCATGTTTCATTCGAGAATGAAACATATCAATAATAAGTTCCACTTTATTAGGAACCTAGTGCAAGTTGGGATCATGAAGTTTGAGTATGTCTCAACATATGAACAAGTAGCAGATATACTAACAAAGGCTCTTCTGAACCAGAAGTTTGAGTATATGAGAAACCAGTTGGGTTTGGTAGACATTGTTGATTGTATTGATGATAAGGAAGTGCAAGAGATTTGTTGAGGCTTTGTGAGTGAAGCATTGTCTGGGAGGACATTTGGTTGGCACTTTGCGTTGATGTCTAGGTCCCAAAGTGGGGAAGGGTGGCGTGGGTCGTAGAGCTTGGACAATGGATACACACCTAGGTACCTGGGTTGGTGGTTGGCAAGTAAGCCTGATGGTACCTACAGGGGTTGAAAGGTTGAGTCCACCTTATTCCCACTTAGATAGATTTCCCTGGTCAAGAATCCAGTCCATGGCATTGCAGTGCCTAAATTATTGAGAGACTAATGGATATATTGCCCTGGTCAGGAATCTAGTCCATGGCTTTGCGATGCCTAAAGTTCTTCATTGTTTCATATAGTTTGAGATCTTCTATTGTATATTTATATATGATGAATACCTCCCTAGTTAAGAGGGAGTGTTCGAAATTGTAACTAGGTTCAGTCTTCATTTAATGTATTTGAATCATTATGAAATGTACTTGTCAAACAAATAAAGAAAAGAATTTTTATTATTGTAACAATGATTTATTAAAGCATGGGTTTCATGCTTGGGTCATCATTATATTAGTCAAAGTCCTCATTGTGGACTCCTAGGATTAATATTGAGTTTATAGAGTCGTTGTACATTCAAAGAGACCCTTCTTAGGCTTTTGAATCATGTAAAAAGGTTAAGTATTGAGTTAAATATGATAAATGTATCCTCCACACCAAGTCGGCCTAAGGACACTTATTCGACCCACAGGAAGCCTATAAATACAACCTAGTCGAAGTCATTTGGATCATCATCTCTAAAGCTAATTCGATATCTCAAGAGTAGCTGGAGAAGTACGAAGTCTGTTGCCAGGACGTCGAAGGAAGTGTGAGTTTGGGGAAGTCTAAGGAGAAGAAGAAAATCAAACTTTTGGTGCCTCTCTCTCTCTACGTTTCATGCCCTAGATTGGGAGTTCAAAGTTTTCCAGGTTAGGTTGTTGTCAGAAGCTGCCAATTGCTGGAAGTTGCTAGAAACGGGTCGAAGATCTGGGAGGATGACTTGCTGTGGAGCGAAGGTGTGGTCTATGTCTAGGGTGAAGAGTCTCAAAGAATACTATTGAAAGGAAGAATTATTTTGACTGGGTTTTCCCCTCGAGAAGGGTTTTTCCCTGGCATAATGCCTACATCTTATGTCTCTTGTTTTGTGATCTTCATACAAACATAATATGGTAATTGCTTGATGAAAGATAAGATAATAAAGAAGTAAAAGAAGCCAACACACTCACAAGTAATTATCAAGATCGGAGAATCAAACCCAAATATAACTACTTTGATTTTCCAACAGATTGGAGGCTACATGTTGTCTTCCTAGGCCTAGATCTGCCTCAAAACCCCAACAATATTCCTTGAGAGCTTGAATATTCACTTCCACGAATGAATGAAAGAATTCCAAACCCCAAATATATACAAAAAAATTCAAAACCCCGAATGCTATAAAATAAAACAAGGGTTAGAAATTAATTTTACAAACATTCACAAATTTACAATATTTACAAAATAAAATTTTTAGCTCTCATTAGCAAATTAAATATTTTTAGCCGAAGATCAAATAATTTTTTTTTGAGAATTTTGAAATAAAATTACAGATGAATAATTTCAAAAGATAAACCAGCCAAAACCATTTTAAAAAAAATTCACCACAATGAAAGCTTAAAGCCCAAACAAGGTCGGCTCTACCTGACAATCAGTGCACTTGGAGCCCAAGGGCTAGTGTACCTGTAAATCTCTATAAATTCTCAAGACAAACTCTTAGATAATATAGTTAATCAGTTCACCTAAAATAACTCGTACCAATAGAATGTTCTTATCACTGACAAATGAAATGACAGTAAAAAATTATTCAACACAATACAGGATAAACACACAGCTAACACATACCACAGATCAAGAGATACAAGAACACCATGAACTAAACCCCAAAGTATTTCTATTATTTAATATCTCGAATTTTGATTTTTCATTTAACAGGATTAACGAAGGTTATTGGGGGAGTGCTAAGCATAGCAAAATTTTGTAATCTGGGCATTGGAGACATTTTTGGTACATGGGACTTGGGAGAAAACGAAAAAATAGCAATGGCTTAGTAAAAAAAAACAAAAATAGCAACCTGCTCATCAATAGAAATGCATCTGAGCATCACAACTCCTCTTTGGACAACATCTCATATATATTGACACTTGATCTCAATGTGCTTCAACTTGTCATGAAAAAGCAGATTCTCAGAAAGCTTCATACAACCTTGATTGTCACAATATATCATGGTCAATTCCAACACCTGATCAAACAAACCATCAATCAACTTTTGAAGCCAAATTGCTTCAGAACAGGTTGAACAATCAATTGTATACTCCAGGTGAAGCTTGAACATACCACATGGGTAAATTCGTGACTTTGGGACTCTTGCATTTGATCCCTCGCATGGGGTTGGGTGGCATGAGGTATTGAGTTGGTACCTGATAGGGTTGACTAGGTTTTTGGATACATCCATGGTCAGCAGCATAGTTCAGCAGGGGTTGTGGTTTTCCACAAGGGCTCGAGGACTAGATCATCGTTGGGACCCAGGTGGGACTACCCACCACTCAATGCATCGAGCCAGTCAGAGTAGTAGCAGGATGCTGGATCCAATGATCCGACTCACCCCCATTTTCATATTCCCACTAGAGATTTGGACAGTACCCATGACAGATCGAGCTGACAGAGGAGCAGGTAGACTCCACGAGTTGCCTTGGCAAGTTGGTCATGTGTGGGGGCATAGGATGATCAGTGTACCTTGGCCCGAGGTTGTCAGAGGAGGTGGCATCTGCAAGCCACCAGATAGTTCATTGTATGGAGAAGAGGATTTCCCATGGATGTATGCTGCAAAATGGTCACCGAGGAGCAGCACTGTAGGAACACCCCCACAGGTACATAGGGAGATTCACATGTTATATCTTTGAGGGACGATCAAGAGGGGAGGTCCACTTATCCGAGGTTATGGAGATCCATTCACCAAAGGATATAGTGATGTCACAGTGGACGTGATCATGTCAGTCGAGTGCAGGTCGAAGCAATCTGTCACAACTTTACGCCATGAAGACCAAGGATGTGTAGAAGCATCCAGCGTTGAGCAGTGGTTGGCAGGAGGACATGGAGGTGCATTGTGGTGTGATATAGTGTATTGGATTGCGTTGAGTAGGAGGAGTGGCTCACATCGCATTGGGTACAGGGATACTCAATGGTACGTTGTGGCATCTTGCAGCGTTGCCTCCAAGGAGACTTATGGGCGGGGACATTTGATGTAACATTAGGATCATGTAATATCCCGTTTTGGGGATATCTCTAAAACATGGCAAACTCCAACCAGAGATAGACTAGGAGGGCATTCACCGGATATGTCGCCTCTGAAAAGAGGACGAAATCCGGAGGCTACTTAGCCCTTTCCAGACTCTGTCTAAGAGTGAAAGATAAACACACCAAGTGGTATAGAACTATAATGCTCAAGAATGTATAAAAATAACAGTGCAGCAGACATATAATAACATACACAGAATGTACGGCAACTCATCCAGAAATATAGAGAGGAAATGCTAAGCCATTTTATTAAACTGAGAAATATAATTAAGTACAATAGGTGATCAGAGTGATGGCACCTAAACTTGCTCAAGGCAAGTGAAGAAAGACTCAGAATATATAGGAAATGGCTGCTCTCTGAACTGCGTCCCAGCTGCTGGAAAACTGCAGTGTAGCTGCTACCGCTGGAATGGACTGAAGTCTAGGGGATGATCCCCTTGCCAGAATGAGCTGAAAATCTGCAATCCTCCTCTACTCACCAATCCCGACAAAACCCAGAAACCATATCAAAAAAGGCTGACCCCCGAAAACCTCCGAAAAATACCCCCTTGGGGAATTACACTGGCCTCCAAGGCTCTGCGCAGAGGCTTAATGAGAATGACTGAAACACCGCCTCAAACTCCACCAAAATCCTCCAAACGGCAAAGGCTGATCCTCTGCTCAAAAACTCGGCTCAATCTCCTGCAAAAATCCCGATCCGGAACACCTCCAAGATGGACTGCGTCCTCCCTCTCAGTGACTGCGCAGTCTCTATGAAAGCCCAGCTCCGCAACAAACCCAAACACCAAAACCTCTCACAAAATACAGAAGAAATAACCTTGCCCGAGCAGGCACTCGAAGTCCCCCGGGGCTAAGGGCGAGATCTCCGACCGGAGACACTCAATGCACTAAACAGTGCTGCAGACAGGCTAAACAGCCAGCGTGCTCAAGAAGACAAAACGTCCAGCTCAATATCATCAACAACAGAATGAATGAAATGAGAAGGCTCCTCCCTCTTTTATAACGTTGGCCTTCCTCCAACCCTAAGGCTCACCTCCTCAACGTAGCCTCCTTCTCTTGCCACGTGCTCATCCTCTCCTGCGCAGTAGCTTCTAGAGTCTACGTTGGCCCCCTCTCCACGTGGTGCTTGGCCCCCCTTGGCTCCCCCTTAAGTCACAACGTTGTGCTACTAGGAGGGTGTTTTATTCACTTAAGTGAGTTAGACCCTCTCCACTCACTTTTTATTTATTTACAAACTGTAGACGGCAAAACTGAACAAAATCGAATATTCCAATTAGCTATTGCTAATTAGGAATATTACAGATCAGCTCACCTTGGATGAATAAGGACATTGTTGAGTATCTGGGGATGACATGTTTAGCAGACACAGATCTTCGATTGGGTTATCAACAGATTTAAGGCAGTGAAAGGACGTCCCTAGGATTACTCTTCAGTATTCCGGCAAATTCTTGGTCATACCCTTGGGGACCTACCCACCCATCACTCTCAAGTATTGCTTACAGTCGTAGAGCTTTTTGGTTGTTGCCCTTTGATTCTCTTAGTATAGGAAATAGGACATGGGATGCTCACCCTAGGCGGTTGGACAGGACATGGTGTGTCATGGGTAGGAGGGAGACTCTCCAATTGAGACATTTGGTGGGTGTAGGGGCCAACAGATACAGGCTTAGGGATGGTGTGGTTTAATGTCGAGGTAGTATGTGTTCCACCCCTGGACTCAAACTTGGGGATGTGATTGCGAGGGAGTTGCATGATGCACTTTCAGCGAGACAGTCTGAGGCATTATATGAGCATGACGTGGAGTGGGCAGTAGACCTCGTCTACAAGCAGACATTTAGACTCCAGATAGTATCGAGGCGTACTTTCCAGAGGCAAGATCACATATTTCACAATGTGGTATGGCGAGGCAGATTTACCCTGTTGTTGCTCAGGACTGAGATTGGCATTGGATAGGTAGGCATTGACATCATGGAGATGCCTGGGCAGGATGAGCTCTGCCTTCACAGATTTTTCGCCATCAAGACCCAGGAGAGGATATAACCCACGAACGATGGGAAGTATGTCATAATCAGATTAATGCAGCACCAACATGGTGGCACACTTCTAAGTCCAGCAGAGGACTCGAGCATCACAGTACTTTGCAGCTCAACGTCCTTTAGGGATGAGATGGCTACCATAGGGAAAGATCATTCAGATCTTCCATTGGGCTTTAGTGAGTCATTGATAGCATTGGAGACTTCATTAGCATGGCAGGTTGGTCAGCAAGATGATATCAGGGGGAGCTCATGTGAGGGAGCCTTCATCTCCGCAGGGATTGAGTGGTATCTTCAAGAGTTTACTCTTGGAGAGTATGAGGTGGACTACTTGGTAGGGAAGCTTCATGACAAATGGGACATAGTGCCACATTATCATAATTCCCTACTCATTGATGGTATGCAAAGGGCTTCTAGGTACTTATGCCTAGCAGGATAGTGAGTAGGGAAAGGGGAGCTTCATGCTGAACAGGATGGCCTGGGATCCTGGTATTGAGGGATTCCTTCATGACAGGACAGTGCAGAGGTCAGGGACGATTCAGTGGTGCATCTAGGATCCTAGCATATTTTGCAGTGATAGTAGGGACCAACAGCTAGAGAGGATGTTTGTTCAAGCATTGCTTGAGGACAAGCAACTTTTTGGTGGGGAGAACTGTAATACCCCAATTTTGATTTTTCATTTAACAGGATTGACGAAGTTTATTGGGGGAGTGCTAAGAATAGCACAATTTTGTAATCTGGGAATTGGAGACATTTTTATTACATGGAACATAGGAAAAATCGAAAATCTCAACCTTAGTGGAATGTGGAGGCCACCCCTCAAGGAAAAATCAATTGTGGAAAGGAGATCAAAATATTTGGATGAGGTACCCACAAGTTAAGGTGAAGCAACAATTATAAATAGAGGGTTGAAGACAACATTGAGTACCTTCTGATAATTTGTCATTTTACAAATTGTTGCTCAAGTTGTTCAGCTGATTCATAGGTGCTATTTAGCACCAGAGGTTTCCAAGGGGAAATCTCACCCTCTTCTTCAGTGGGACCAGAGTGCCACCCTAGGGAGAAAGTTCTACTCATCTTTGGTAGCTGGAAGGATACCACGCATTTTTGGTTCAGATGGGACGCAAGAAAGGAGCCAAGCAGTTTTTGTTGGACAATGGTGTCAGAGATAGGGGCTACACTATTGTTGAAGCAATCCTTGACCAAATTCCAAGCAAAAAGAGAAGGATTTACAAGAGGAGGCATTTCCACAACAGTACAAATTTCTGGAGTTGAGGCCTGCGTCATCTTGCCTAGGAACTACTTAGTCTTTCGTGGGGGCCAAGTGTGGGGTGGCTTGTGAAAGGGATCGAGGAGTTGGGGTTGTTTAGAATTGGATTGGGGAAGATCATAGGGTATTTTCCAGCATTTTGGTGGAGCAGCAAGCCCAACATCTACAACAGGTTATAGTTTCTGCTTGTGGAGAAAGGGCAAGCATTTTGGGGTCAATTTTGGTGCGTCAAAACTAAACCAATCCCTTCCTGGGTTTTTCTAGGGTTTTGACAAGGATCTCAGAAATAATTTGGCATAATTTTCTGGGCAAATTAGAGGGGTCAAACAGGGGTCCCAACTTAGCCAGCAACTAGAGGAGCTAAGGAGAAATTGGGCCGAAATTTCGATGTCAACATTTCGCCAATTCCTTCATGGGCTTTTGTGGTTTACTGGAGGAGAGTCGAGATTAATTTCCCGGAATTTTCTGAACATGTGAGGAGGCCCTAGCAGCCAATGTTTGTAGCCAGCGGTGCAGTTTTTCACTGGGTCAGCGCAAAGTTGTTGGGGACAGCCACATTGCATCTTAGAGCTTCTTATTTCATCAACTAGGCATTGTTAGCTTTCCTTGGGCAAGCCCAGGTGCATGCATTCTGATCTTACCTTTGTACCCAGCATTTATATTAATATAAATGTCTCAACTCAGCGCAATTTATGGAGATTTCTGGGTGTTTAATGTGTTGTAAATTTTTTGTGTGTGTTTTTACCATGCTTTCTTTGTTTATGATTGTAAATTTCCATTAGGAATATTACATATTATTATAAAAAAATATTCCCAACAGAGCAGTAGCTTGTACTAGCGTTACAAAATCACCACATCCAAAGATGGGAAATAGAAGCTCAAATAATGGAAAACGCCCCCAAGTGGAAAATAATGGCTAGTTGGCTTGGTCCTAGTCAAAATAATCTTGAACATCGAAAATAACTTGCTCATCTTTTAATCTCCACCGTCGAATTTTTGTTTTTGAAGAAAAATTCATATTTCTTTTAAAACCATTTTTTATTAATCTAAAAATTAATCTTTTAGATTAATTTCCTCAAAAATTTGACTTTGACTTAACCACCAATGTCCAAGGGCTCAAATTTTCTTAAAATATCCATTTTTCCCCTGGTGGAGGACCTCCAAAAATTGACTTCTTTTTTACTCACGAATTTTTTGCTTATTTTCCACTTGGAGGGAAATTAATTTCTCTATAATTATTTTTGACTCAAAATTTATTAATTTTCTGGAATAGGATTTTTATTTAGTTTAACCAGAAAAAAATTATTAATTGACATTAGAGGGGAATAATAAATTTTCAACCCTCAAATATTTTAGCCATGGTTTCTGATTGGGAGGTACCATGCACTAAAATATTTTCTACATCAAAATCAACCCTTAGAAGGGAAAAACACCTTTAGACATAAACCCTCAAGATATTACCCAACTTTGCGACACAATATGAACCCTCTAATGTTCCAAAGGGCTAGAAAAAATGTTTTCAAGAATAACATGAACTTAGAGATGAAAGACAGATCAGTTCTAGATTTAGATAATACAGAAAGGAAGGCATTCTAGAATCATGGACTTCAAATAAGATGAAGCGGACAAAATTCTAAGTTTCCTCCAAACCAGACATTATTGGGTACATTATCAATATCCTGATAACAAACACATAGCTGTGGATAGCAACACTAACAAGCTTCAGCTCAAAACTAGAAAAAAAAAAACAAAAGCATCTTATTGCATCTTCAAAAGAAAATAAAAATATCACCTATGCTCAGATTTCTGAAGAACTGATCTCCAGGGTGCCCGATCATCTCTGATTCTGAACACCTTTTTTAGCCGATTTTCAGTCCACTTTTTCATCTTCTCTTTTTCTTCCCAAATGCTACTTGCATTTTCCCAATCCCAGATTTCTCTCAGAACAACTTTGTCATCATTTGGATTTAAAGCCTTCCGAACTTCCTGCAAGAAACAGTGCATCATGCTATCATATACATATAGAAGATGTTTCCAATATGCTGGCTTTCTCAGTTTTACAATTTCCATTAATAGCAAAAAAGAATACGAACTTGTAGGCCAATCCTAAAGGCACGCCTAGATTTCCTCTTGAAACGTGGAGACCTTGTTCCATATTTGTCACTTCCTATGTCATGAAATTTGTTTATTGGCAGGCCCTACAAACAGGTTCAAATCAGATTCAGACAACTTCATGCAATCCAAATATCAAAAGAAATGCAGAAACTTCTTTCAAGACAGGTTAACAACATTACTCAAGAAGTGAAGAGAGCACATCCAGTTTCGGTAGCATAATACCTTGTGAATAATCTTCATTAACCGTCGCCAAACAGGAGCTGCATGAGAAGCACCAGTAGCTGCATAAAGGCAGGGGAAAGCCAATATTAATTTTCCTTTAAGCTGAAACCAAAATTTAACCTCATCAAAATAGGGAAATATTTGCTATCTATATTTTTCCCATTAGATAAAGACATTCAACCTTTTCAATTTTAATTTTTTCTTTTGAAATAACCTTTTCATTTTTTAATAAGAATAAATTTCCAATAATAGACAGACACAGCATCGGAAAGTTCATAAAATCAAAATGGGAGCTACTTGCATAAATTAAAAAAAGCTTGCATTACTGACATGTACCTAGTGGTAAATGCCAATAGGCATCGATCAATGATAAGCATAAAAAACATCATCAAACATTTCACTTTGCTAAAATTATTAAATCATAAAATTCAACTAAATTATAACTTCATTTTAAATTATTATCGTTATTAATTATAAAAAGAACTAATATATAACTTAAACATATATACCTTTAAAAAAATATATAACAAGATTCTTAACCATGGAGATTCTTAATCTGTAAAGGTTTTTTTACGATACAATGGGCCACTGTGAAAATTCCGTTACCCGGAATCCTAATGCAGCAACTGATAATATTTCTTCTATTTGTTAAATACATTAAACAAATTATTTGCAATTTTCTACGGCAAATATCGAAACATATACACTGCAGCCTTCACAAAACAAATATTGTGGAAAGAAAATAAACGTTGGAAGAATCGATGCACACACACAAAAATTCACTATCATTTTTTGAGTAAGTCCCCAGGAAAAACCCAACTCGGGAAAACCGGTGCAGCAGCTAAGGGTTTGTTTATTATGCAATAGTAAATCTGAGTACAAAACTATGGTTTCTTAATCTAGCAAACCAATACAGAGAAATGACTGACAGTAAATCTAGTGAGAAAAATCTCACTCCCACTGGCGATTCGACACTGACATTAGCTCTTTTTGAGCTGCTCCTTGCTGCCTCTGCGCAATCACTGCGTCAACCTACGCAGTACTATGTCCCAGAAACTCGAAACTGCTTCTCCTCTCACTATTTGATCAACTACTGTCTAGGAAATGGATCCTCCTGGCCTCCGAACTCTCCCTTCGACTTCTAGCAGTGAATCACTGCTTCTCCCCAACAAAATATGGAATCTCCTCTGAAGCACTGCACTGCCTCTGTGTGGCTCTGCGTTGTCTCTATGTGGAACTCACTCCCTCTCTACAATGCACTCACCGGAACCGAAAAATCTTCCCCCGGCCTTACTATCCCTGCCCCTTGTTGAGATTTTGTGTATTTGAGGTAGAATCAGTGGTGCTCTAGCTCCCAAATTTTGTGGAGGGACTAGAGTACACTTGATCTACATGACCCACAAAGGGATTTGGGAAATTTCATCTGGTTTGGAAGATATTTAATTAATTAATTATTTTAATGTATTTCCTAAGTCTAAACTTAGGAAAATGAAATAATTGAAGTTAATTAAATTAAACATGTGATGAATTGTCTTAAGTCACACATATCAAGCTTTCTTTTAATCATAGCCATTGATTCAAGATCTAATCATGGTTCTTAGTTTCCCAACGAGAAAAGTATAAAGGAAAGGCTTGGGGTCATTTGTAAAGACACAGAGACAGAGCACTGAAGCTAAGCTGAGATTCTAGGGCGAGTTTGCTAAGAATTCTCAGAAGTGTTTCAGTTGCAGAGAGGAGAGTTTAGACAAAGGGGATGATCTGATCCCAGTGTCTATAATCAGCAAGAGACAAATATCAGCTCAGAAAGGCAGCACAGAGAAGCAGGAGAAGCAGCGGCAGAGAGGGCAGCAGTTGTGCAGCGCAGAGGCAGCTTCAGCTACGCAGTTCCTCCCAAGGCAGCATAAGTCCGCTGGAAACCCTCAGGGATTACGCAGAGACCCTTAGGGGCAGCGTAGGGACTACGTCACCCAGTCTGGGGTAACGCAGCCCTTTCCAGGCCAGCACTGAGGGACGCAAGGGTTTCAGAGATTGACGCAAGGGCTTCAGGGGCAGCGTTGGGGTTTCTAGGGCCTGATTTTCATTGAGTTCTATAAATCCCATTTGAGGGTGTGGATCAGTCATTATTTTGGCTTCAGAACAGCTGGTGAGTTGCAGATCTATTTTATCTTTCTCGAGTTTTCCAGATCTGGAACCCAGATTTGCTGTATTCAGAAAACTCTTAATAATAAAACCCTCCAGCAGCTAGTAGACCGGTTTTCCCGCATTGGGTTTTTCCGAGGACTATTTGTCCAGAAAATCACTATGACACTTTGTCTATGTGTGCATGTACTTTTCTAGATCTAAATTGGTGAAAGTTTGTTATGTATTTTGCTTCGATATTAATCTGAAATTTTCAGTTAATAACTTAATTAAGTAGGAGGAGCATAACCAGATCTGACAGTAGATTTCTGCATAATAGTAACATTCATAAATTTTCACACCCCTCTCTCACTACTTTGAGCTCACTACCTCTCTCTCCAGTGACTTAGCACTGCTACTCTGGAAATTGATCTGCCAATGAAATCAAACTTCAAGTGTGTTCTCCAAACCCCATCGAGTTTCTTCTTATACTCTCTCATTGAGACTTCAACGGCCACGATTAAAACTTAACCGATGGCTAACATTAACTAGACCTCGATCCAAGTCATTTTTTAGAAGATTCTCATCGTGACTTAATTAATTCCTTTTAATAAATCATAATTCCTAAGTTTAGACTTAGGAAATATTAAAAGATGACTAATTAATTTAACTAAGTCGTCTCTATGACACCTCTCCGCCAAATCTCGAGGCTAGAACACAACCGATGTTGCAAAAACTAACACTCCCTCTTAGTGAGGAATGTGTTCAAGTACTATAACCCCTGCCACAATACATTGTCTCTACACCATCTATTGTCACATTGTTGATGTCTGGCTACTACTGCCCACCAACCACTGTGCAACTCTTATATGCGTTGCATTTGTGTTACTGCTGACCCTGTTGAACTGTTGTCAACTACTGCATCTGCACTACAACTATGTTGTTGCTACTAATGCAACATTTGCAACTCCCTCTCATCTGTAGCATCTGCAACTAAGAACTATCCAAAACACTGAACCAAATGTGGTCAGTGTGATGCATCTGTCACCCGAGTCTTAATTGCTGCTAGTCTCTATGTTGTCACTGAAGCCTCTACGTTGTTGTTGATTCTACACTGTGTTGCCCCGTCTCTGACCACTACTATCTATTGCATTTGTCATTCTAGCACCTGACTACACCAACTGCCATTGGTCCATCCTGCTACTGCGTACTATAGGTTCTCGTAACAAGGTATTGTTTCATAAGGTGGACCTCCCAACGAATCCTACCCATCTGCAGCACTCAAGGGCTACAAAACCAAATCACCCCACCTCACTCCTGGATGGATGTATGCTATATGAAAATTCAGTTACCCCAAATCCAACTATAGCAAGTGATATTGTTTCATCTATTTGTTAGATAAATTAAGCAAATTATTTACTGTGTGCTATGGTAAATAACGAAACAAATACAGTGCAACCTTCAAAAAACAAATCTTTCGGAAGAAAAATAAACATTGGAAGAATAGATGCACACACATAATTTGACACCGTTATTTTTGGACTAAATCCCCAGAAAAAACCCAACTTGGGAAAATCGGCACAACAGCTGAGGGTTTTGATATTATGCAGTAGTAAATCTGAGTACAAAACTATGGTTGCTTGAAGCTAGTAAACCATACATAGAAATAATTGACAATAAATCTAGTGAGAAAAATCTCACTCCCACTAGCGATCCGACAGTAACTTTGACTCAAGATGAGTTGCTTTGTGTTGCCTTTGCGCAGTCACTGCGTCAGCCTACGCAGTACTGCATCCCCACAACTCGGAATAGTTTTCCCTTTCGCTATCTGATCAGCTATTGTTTGCAAGATGGATCCTCCTGCCTTCCAGACTCTCTCTCTGGCTTCTGGTACTAAATCACTGCTTCTGCCCAACAAAAAACAGAATCTCCTCTGAAGCACTGTGTTGTCTCTACGCTGCTTCTCTGTGGCACTCACTGCCTCTCTACAATGTACTCACCGGAACTGGAAAATCTTCCGCCAACCTTACTGTCCCTGCCCCTCTGTCACTGCTTCGAGCTCACTAGCTCTCTCTCCGGCAACTCAGTGTTGCTACTCAGGAAATTGATCGACCACTAAAATCGAACTATGCAAGTGTATTCTCCAAGCCCCATCGAGTTTCTTCTTATAATCTCTCATTAAGACATCAACGACCACGATTAAAACTTAATCGATGGCTCAGATTAACTAGAACTCGATCCATGCCTTTTTCTAGAAGATTTGCACCTTACTTAATTAATACCCTTTAATTAATCATATTTCCTAAGTTTAGACTTAGGAAATAGTAATAACTAATTAATTATTTTAATTAAGTTGTCTCTAGGTGGAATTTCCAGAAACGATTTCTGGGTTTTAGAGAATGCATGTATTCTAACCTCTCTACCAAATCTCGAGGCTAAAACACATCCGATGCTACAAAAACTCACACTCCCTCTTAGCGAGGAAAGTGTTCTAGTACTGCAACTGCAATTGTTGCTACAATACATTGCCTCTGCATCATCCCTTGTTTTGATGTTGATGTCTAGTTTCTCTTCCCACCAACTATTGTGCAACTTTAATATGCATTGCATATGTGTTGTTGTTGACCCTGTTGAATTGCTTCCAACTACTGCATCTGCAGTACAACTCTGTTGTTGCAGATACTGCAACATCTGCAACTCCCTCTCATTTGTTGTTGTTGCATGCAATTGCAACATCTACAACTGAGAATTGTCCATCATACTGAACCAACTATCGTCAACGTGATGCATCTGTCACCTAAGTCTTGAATGTTGTTAGTCTTTGTGTTGTCACTGAAGCCTCTGCGTTGTTGCTGACTCTGCATTGCGCCAACTACACTGCTACCAACACTGCTCTGTGTTGCCCAGTCTCTGACTGCTACTAGCAATTGCATTTGTCACTCTAGCATCTGACTACACCAGCTGCCACTGGTCCATCCTGCTACTACTGATTGTGGGCTCCTGTAGCAAGGCATTGATTCATGAGGTGGACCACCTCAAGAATCCCACCCATCCTGTAGCTCTCTGGGGCTACAAAACCAAATCACCCCACCTCACTCCTGGAGGTATATTGGTGATCATGGAAAACTCTTCCTCCAATCTGAAGGACAACCTATCAATCTTCGTGGATGGAGCCTGTTGATCCTACTTCTCCTCTTTGTCCTTCTTCCTGAGAGGACATTGAGTGTTGTAATGACCAAGTTCACCACATCTAAAGCATTTGAAATTGGAAAGGTCCTTCTTCCTCTTGTGTTGCTCCTGTTGCCCCTTTGATGCCAGGGCTGCATTCTCCTCTTCATTCACTTCCTTCGTCCCACTACTGCTACTGCCATTGATGGTGCTCTTCACCAAGTCTTGCCTCATCTCCTCTTGCTGTAGATTAGCCCACATCCGGAACCAATCTGGAAACTTGTCTCTGCCGAGGATACTCTGGACGAAGACCTAGCAGTCTTCAGAAACGTTGTTCAGAGCTAACCGCACCAATATTGTAGGTTGGGGCGCTGACCTTATAGCTGACAGCTGATCTCGGAGCTCCTGAAGCCTGGTGAGGAAGGGGTCTATGCGCTCCCCCTTCTGCATACAAATACATCTCAGCTTCTCCTCCAAATACATCTTCCGCTGCTAGGAAGATCCCTAGTATAGTGTGGCGAGAGCATCCCACATCTTCTTGGCAGTGTCATTGCTAACTATATGTGACACTACATGATCTTGAACCCCATCGAGAATCAATCTCTTCGCCTTCACCATCTCCCTTTTGTAGGCCTTCAGTTGATCTGGATCTGTGGGTACAGCCACCACGTTATCAATGTATGCCTTGAGATCATACTCATCCAGAAGGAAGGAATCCCTTGCCTTCCAGATCACATAGTTGGATGCTTCGTCCAACTGATCTTGATCTCTCAGCCCTAATGATGCCATCTCAGCAAAAGTAAGTCGAAATCCTCCTCTTCTCCTCTACGCAGTTGCTGCTAGGCTCAACGCACTCCCTGTTGGAGTGAGTAAATCTACTCACAACGACTGCTACTCTGCAATGAGAAATCGAACTTCTGAAGCTAGAAGTCCCTTGAGGAAAGATTTCCCTCAGTGTGCTCTTTCTTCCTCCTGACGCTATTTTCCACTAGCAACTACTGCAAAATATTGCACCTAACTGGGGATCTTCTCTGCAAGGAAAAACATTGTTGCTCCCTCTGCCTCTGGTAATCTTTGATCTAGAAAATCTGATTTCTTTGTCGCGCTCTCAGAGAGAATGGATTTTTCCTTAAAAATTGACACTCTTAGCCAAAGGATCCACGTTGCCTCTAGGGTTTTGAGTAGTTGCTTACGCAGTGCTACGAAGCTCCTCTTCCTTTCTACTACTAAGCTCTCTGGTTTCTATTTGCACTATGATACCATGTGAAAATTCGGTTACCCTGAATCCTAGTGCAGCAACTGATATTATATAAATTAAGCAAATTATTTACTGTGTGCAATGGTAAATAACGAAACAAATACACTGCAACCTTCACAAAACAAATACTACGGAAGAAAAAATAAATGCTCGAAGAATAGATGCACACACACAATTTGACACCATTATTTTTGGACTAAGTTCTTGGAAAAACCCAACTCGAGAAAACCGGTGCAGCAGCTGAGGGTTTTGATATTATGCAGTAGTAAATCTGAATACAAAACTATGGTTGCTTAAATCTAGCAAACCATACAGAGAAATAACAGACAATAAGTCTAGTGAGAAAAATGTCACTCTCACTGGCAATTCGACACTAACCTTGGCTCAAGGTGAGTCGCTCTGCGCTGCCTCTGCAGAGTCACAATGTCAGCCTACACAATACTATGTCCCCTTAACTCAGAACAGCTTTCCCTCTCGCTATCTGATCAGCTGTTGTTTAGAAGATGGATCCTCTTGCCCTCAGGACACTCTCTATGGCTTCTGGCACTAAATCACTACTCCTCCCCAGCACAAAACGAAATCTCCTCTGAAGCACTGTGTTGGCTTTGCGTGGCTCTGCGTTGGCTCTCTGTGGCACTCAATTCCTCTCAGCAACGCACTCACCGAAACTGGAAAATCTTCCACCGACCTTACTATCACTACCCCTCTCACTGCTTCGAGCTCACTAGCTCTCTCTCCGGAAACTCAACGTTGTTACTCAAGAAATTGATCTGCCAATGCAATCGAACTCTGCAAGTGTATTCTCCAAGCCCCATCAAGTTTCTTCTTATAATCTCTCATTGAGAAATCAACGGCCACAATTAAAACTTAATCGATGGCTCAGATTAACTACAACTCGATCCATGCCTTTTTCTAGAAGATTCGCACTTGACTTAATTAACACCCTTTAATTAATCATATTTCCTAAGTTTAGACTTGGGAAATATTAAAAACTGAATAATTATTTTAATTAAGTCATCTCTATGTGGAATTTCCATAAACAATTTCTGGGTTTTGGAGAATGCATGTATTCTAACCTCTCTGCCAAATCTAAAGGGTAGAACACATCTGATGCTACAAAAACTAACATGCTATCATGGCAAAATATTCCTCCAATCTGGAGGACAGCCTATCAATCTTCGCAAGTGCATCTTGCTAGTCCTACTTCTTATCTTTGTCCTTCTTTCTGAGTGGACATTGTGTATTGTAGTGGCCTAACTCGCCACACCTGAAGCATTTGACCTTGGAAAGGTCCTTCGTCCTCCTGCATTGCTCCTGCTGCCCCTTTGATGTGACGGCTACATTCTCTCCTCCTTCACTTGCTTCGTCCCACTATTGTTGTTGCTATCACTGATGGTGATATTCACCAAATCTCGCCTCGTCTCCTCCTGCTACAAATCAACACACATTATGTCCCATTCTGGCAACTTGTCTCTGCCCAAGATACTCTGGACAAAGACTTGTCAGTCCTCAAAAACGTTGTTGAGAGCTAACAGTACCAATTATGTAGGTTGGGGCACTGACCCTAGTACTGACAGCTGAACTCAGACATCCTGAAGCCTACTGAGGAAGGGGTCTATGCGCTCCCCCTTTTGCATACAGGTATACCTCAGCTTCTCCTCAAGATACATCTTTCATTGCTCAGAAGATCCCTGGTACAGCATGGCGAGATCATCCCACATCTTCTTTTCTGTGTCCTTGCTAGCTATGTGTGACACCACATGATCTCGAACCCCATCGAGAATCAGTCTCTTCGCCTTCGCCATCTCCTTCTTGTAGGGCTTCAGCTGATCTGGATCTGTGGGTACAGCCACCACATTAGCAATATAGTCCTTGAGATCTTACTCATCTAGAAGACAAGAAATCCTTGCCTTCTAGATCACGTAGTTGGAGAATCCGTCAAACCCATCCTGATCTCTCAGCTCTGTTGATGCCATCTCTGCAAAAATGTCCAACTCCTCCTCTTCTCCTCTGCGTAGTTGTTGTTAGGCTCTATGCACTCCCTGCGAGAGTGGGCAAATCTGCTCACAACGACTGCTTCTCTGCAGTGAGAAATTGAACTTCTGGGCTAGAAGTTCCCTGAGGAAGGAATTCCCTTAGTGTGTGCTCTTCCTTCCTCCTAACGATATTTTGTTCTAGCACACTGCTGTAAAATAATTGTCACAGGTGAAGATCTGCTCTGCAAGGAAAATATTGTTGCTCCCTCTATCTCTAACAATCTTCAATTTGGATAATCTAATTTCTTTGTCGAATCTCTCAAAGAAATAGAATTTTCCTCAAAAATTGGCGCTACTCGCCAAAGGGACTGCACTGCCTCTGGGGTTTCAAGTAATCTCTTACGCAGTGCTACGAAGCTCCTTCTCCTCTCTGCAACTAAGCTCTTTGTCTTTCTATCTGCCCTCTGATACCATGTGAAAATTTTGTTACCTAGAATCTTACTTCAGCAACTGATAATATTTCTTCTATTTGTTAAATTAATAAACAAATTATTTGCAGTTTTCTATGGCAAATATCGAAACATATAAACTGCAGCCTTCACAAAACAAATATTGCGGAAGGAAAATAAATGTTGCAAGAATAGATGCACACACACAAAAATACGCTGTTATTTTTGGACTAAGTCCCCGGAAAAAACCCAACTCGGGAAAATCGGTGCAACAACTGAGCGTTTGTTTATTATGCAGTAGTAAATCTGAGTACAAAATTATGGTTGCTTAATCTAGCAAACAAATACAGAGAAAATACTGACAGTAAATCTAGTGAGAAAAATCTCACTCCCACTAGTGATCTGACACTGACTTTAGCTCGATTTGAGTTGCTCGTTGTTGCCGCTACGCAATCGCTACGTCATCCTATGAAGTGTTGTGTCCCACAAACTCAGAGCTACTTCTCCTCTCACTATATGATCAACTATTGTCTGGGAAATGGATCCTATTGGCCTCTGGACTCTCTCTCCGGCTTCTAGCATTGAATCACTGGTTCTCCCCAACAAAAAAAGGAATCTTCTTTGAAGTACTGTGTTGCCTCTGTGTGGCCTTGCGCTGCCTCTCTGTGGCACTCACTGCTTCTTTGCAATGCACTCACCGAAACTGGAAAATCTTCCTCTGGCCTTACTATCCCTGCCCCTCTTTCACTGCTTCGAGCTCACTAGCTCTCTCTCTGGCAACTTAGCGCTGCTACTCTGGAAATCGATCTGCCAGTGAAATTGAACTCTCAAGTGTGTTCTCCAAGTCCCATCGAGTTTCTTCTTATAATCTCTCATTGAGACTTCAACGGCCAAGATTAAAAATTAACTGATGGCTAAGATTGACTAGAACTCGATCCAAGTCATTTTCTAGAAGATTCCCATCATGACTTAATTAATTCCTTTTAATTAAACATATTTCCCAAGTTTAGACTTAGGAAATATTAAAAACTGACTAATTAATTTAATTAAGTCGTCTCTAAGTGGAATTTCCAGAAACGATTTATGGATATTGGAGAATACATGTATTCTAACCATTCGGCCAAATATCGAGGCTAGAACACATCAAACACTACAAAAACTAACACCAATACCATGATTTATTGATACCACATGCCCAAAAACCCATAACTCATTTCATATGACACTTGTTCATATGGCATTTTTTTAATTAATCAATTCAATTAAAAGAGCAAAAAAGATATCGGAGATAAATCTCTAACTTTGATTTGTGAATACTACTAAGAATATTTTGTATTCCATGAATGTTAAACCCCTACCATCCACCAAATAATTATTGATAATTATTTTAAAATTCTAAAAGACCTATTCCAAAATTGACGCACCTATCGGCGTAAACAACCAAGAAAGGAATAGCATTTAACGATAAACTGTGCAACACAGATTGATGGAAACCGAACAACAATTATTTTTCATAAAGCACATTGTGTTACCACTCAAATTGTACTTAATGATAAAAGCCCTCATCCACAAGATACAATTCAAGGGACAATTATTAGGACAATTACTATTGTCACCTCTATACCTATCCTCTTGACTTAGGCCAACTCTCCTCCAGCTCAATGAGGATATTCCTAGTAGGATTACTAAGACCAAGCAATGAGGCAAAGGATGAAGATTAAAGTGGCCTTAGTAAAACAAAGTTTTTGGGACGTGTAGTTTTAAAAAACATGAGGGAAGGAAGTAGAGATCAGTGCCAAATCCAACTAGGGAAATAGAGTCAAGGTGAATCAAATGGCTTATGAGGTCAAGAGGACGCCCTCTTAAGAATTGGCTTTTTTATTCAAGGACTTGGGGATTAGAACCAAAGGAAGAATAATCCAATCCCCTTCACAGGATATGTACAATTGTCCCCAAGAATTATCTTCAAATCAGACTCCCTCTCAACCAAATTTGAGAGGACTTTTCTATAACCAATGAAATTTTTAGACACCCCACTATCTACCAACCAGTTATCCAATGAATCTGAAGGAGAGGAACTAGAAAGAGCAAAAACAAGAAAGCATTCAGATTGAGTTTCAACTACATTATTACCATACCTTGGATTTCTTGATCTCTTTTGAGGACGGTGGCCTTCTTCACGACAAAGGGGTCCTCCTCTCACTCTTGTTAGATTATACTTGTTCCAGAGAGCACTTATTTCTTCCGGATAATCTTGGGCATAGTGACCATGCTTGTGACAATTGTAGAATTGGATGTTCGACAAGTCCTTATTGAATCATATATTGTTGTTCTTAAATCCTTGATTGTTTCTCTTGGATCCTTGACCTTGCTTCCTTGACTTCCAACTTGAGGGCCTTCCTTTCTCTTTCTTATTCTTGTCTTAAGCAGCAAATGAAATAGGTTCTCCTTCTTCGTGCTTTTGAATTCTTCCTCTAGAAATCATCTCGGTCTCTTCTTGAGTGCACTCATCGAAACGTGTCATTGTTGCTAATGGTTGTGATAAATGTCTCCCAAATCATAGGAAGACCTCCAAGGGAAATTAGCACCAGCTCTCTATCAGATACAATCTCTCCAGTAGTCAAAAGTTGATCTTGAGTTGGGATATCCTCATGAAGTATACTTGAAAGGTCTCACCCTTGTTCATCTTGATGTCCTTCAATTGATTCTTCAAAGAAAGAATTTTACTCAAGTTGTTGACTTCATACATCCCAACTAGCTTATCATACATTTCCTTAGACTTCTTCAACTTTGAAACATAAGTGATCAAATGATCTCTCAAAGAGTCAATAATATTTTTCTTAACTTTGATCTCACCTTTCTTGTACTTGGACGTGACAACACCAAAAGAACTTTCCGGAGGCTCAGGTATCCTCCCTTCAACATATTCCATTACATCATTTTCTTCCAAGGTCAAATCTAGCCTAGCCCTCCATGGAGCAAAGTTTGATGAGTCATTCAGCGTTTCCTCAATCTTGAATTATGAGGTAGTCATCTTGACCAAGTCAAATAAATTTTTGCAACTAATATCTCTTCAAAGAGGTGATTGCTCTTGTCTCCTTGGGCTTGTCTTCACCTTCGCTCTAATTCCATATTAATTTTTCAATGTTCTATGTCGTAACAATCATTTTAACAAATTCTTCTTTAGTAGCAATCACTTTTTTCCAATTAATTTCAATCACCCAATAACAAGAAGCAATTGTAGATGGAACAGAAAACAATGTGCGCAATAGAAGACGACCAAGATCAATAGAGACAGAGATTTTGCTCAAAAAACAGGGAAAAACCCCACAAGGAGGAAAGCCCAACTAGATTCTTCTTCTATTAGATGTTCATCAAATGTTCAACAGAGATACATAGTCCAAGTACATACAACGACTAGTCAAAGGTCAAATCCTTGACTTTCAAGACAACCAATCCAGTATCCAATCAAATATGAGAGAAAGTCAAATTTAGTCAAAATACTAGTCTGCAACTTTTAGCCCCATTCCAAGTCAAAGTCAATAGCACACAACGCAACCCTAACTAGTTCAAATTCAACTATCAAATCAACTCCAAGCAGTTTGATCAAAGCAGCAACAAACTCGACCTTCTATGCTTGGTCAAATCCAGTCAAAACAATCTACAAATCTGCCTCAAAAATCAGTGAAAGTCAACACTACGGAAACCCTAGCTTCAGATCTACAGTCAACACTGGTAAGTGCCTCGAATATTTTTGTCTTCTCTCTCCTGAATTCGCCCTTTAAGAACAAACCCAAAAACCAAGTCAAACTAAGACGAATCACCCAAAGTCAAATATATAGGCTTCGATATATATATATGCTTCTGGTGAGGTTCAATTACCCTGTTTGAGGTCGACTTGATCTTCTTTGAGGCCAACTTGGTGGAGGAGACCTAATTAACCTAATTTATAATAAAATAATGTTTTTTCTTGACAAATAATTCCCAAGAAGGGTTCTTTACAATATGACATGGTCAAGGACACTTGACATAAACCCTAGAGGTCTACAATGGAGACCTTGACCTAAAAACAATTTACCCAAGCATGAAACTCATGCTTTAATAAGTCAATTTATTTAAAAATAAAATTTCTTTTTCTTTCTTTTGATAAATGTATTTCATTATGACTAAAGTACAATTATGAAGACCAAACCTACTTACATTCTTCAACACTCCCTCTTAACTAGGGAGGTATTCCTGATTTACATATATATACAGGTACATGGAAGATATCAAAACACATGAACTACGAAAAATTTTAGGCACACTCAGTGCCACGGACTAGATTCCTGACCAGGGGAATCTATCCAGGTGGGACTAAGATGGACTAAAGCTTTTCGCCACTATAGGTACCATCAGGGTTACTTACTAACCATCAACCCAAGGATCTAGGTGTGTAATCCAAAGTCAAAGCTCTATGGCCAACGCCACCCTCCCTCTTTGGGATCTAGACATCAGACACATGTAGATGTCCTCCCAAGCATCAGACACATGTAGATGCTTCAACACTCACGATTATTTAAATCGGTAACATCAAATCTCTTCCGATCAATTGGATCGGTAACAACAAATAAATCAAGCATGCTCATAGACTAAATTACAAGTCCAAACATCCTTCCAAAACTTCGACCTTTTGAGGAGAGATTTACCTATACAAACACAACCCCAATCAGTAACAAACTTTCAAATACATATAAATAAACACAAACCTTCGGGGTCTTCAATCATCTTGATACCACTTTATTCATATGCAACTGGTTGGAAGCTTCTCTTCTTTCGTCACAACACCAAGACATCTCAATACTTGTAGTGCATTCATTCTCTAATTTCTACTTCAAGGTGTCCACCATGACTATCATGATATGCCCTCCCTCTCAACTAGGGAGATATATCCTTTCTTTTATCCAGGCTCCCTCTTAACTTAGGGATATCAACTACTTTCTATAACATCGGAGAGTCTTTCATGGCTTCATTCCTTCTTATCAAAGTCATCTTGATCTTATAGCTTTCTTCATCATGCTTATACGAACATCTTCAGTATCTTGAAGATTGTGTACCTGCAACACTTTAACGGCAAGTGCACTCAAATGCATATGAAGTTAACTATATCAAAATCATACAATAATGAAAGCATTAGACTTTAGATATCAAATACCTAAACTTAGTTAGGTTCATAATCAGCAAGAAACACATACTTCTATACTTCAACTTCTTGCTAGGGTTTTGTTATAAACCCTGGATAACATCATTAAAACTTAAAGTAACTAAATCAAGATATCAAACTCATTATATCTAGGACCTCAATATTACTTTTAGAGATATGACAGACTCTACTATGATGTATTGCAAACCCTAGAATCCATCTTTGAGACTTTGAGCCTTAGATATCAAAAATCAAAACCAATCATAGCACAATCTAAGGTTTCAACAATATGATCAACTTCTACCCTAGATTTTATCATTACAATGGAAACATCACCATATCCTAGAGTATCAAACTTCTACTAGGCCTTTGTTACAAACCCTAGAATTTACAAACTATGAGCATCAACAATTAGGTTATCATATATAGATATCTAGGATTTCATAATCATGCACAACAAAATCTATCAGGCAAACGCAAGACAAATATCAATATATTAAGGTTAGACATACAACAATTTTGAGCAGGCTAAGGTTTCGATCAAATAGACAAATGTATACCTAGGGTTTCATTCTTAGGAACTTACTATATTATAAGGGTTTTGCTCATAAACCCTAATTTACCAAAACCTTAAAGGTATAGGATTTCAATACACAACGAAACAAAGGAGTTAGAAGGATGTAGTCATGAAAAAGAAAAAAAGATGAACAGTATGTATTGAAGACAGTCAATTGGATGAAAGCATAAAATCAAGCTTCAGAAGAAGTTTCTATCAATTAAAGGAAGATGCTCTCTCAGCTCAGATGAAGAAGGTTACTCCTATTTACTTAAGAAAGAGTTTCATGATCATAGTAGATCTTGTACTTTAAAATTCGTTGAAGGATCTGACAAGAACTCATGGATTAGAGATATCATCTTCAGAGGGAGTTGGAAGCAAAACGTGATATATGTTATATCTAGATAGTTGGGCAGAAAATGACTTTTATCAAGATCCTTCTAGAAGATTTGTTGACAATTCTCAAATATATAGCAACATCAGTGAAGAGTTTTTGATCCAACATTATGGTAGCAACTGATTGGCTCAAATCTTGGACACATTGTTTAGATTGATAGTTCTATTGTTGATACTTTTGATAATCGTTTTTACTTAGAATTTGATACAATTTCTTGGAAAGATGTGATGCAAGATTATGTTGCATATGCGAAGGAAGAAGATGGGAAGGCTTGTACAATCAACTATGAAGAAGTTTAGCTCAGCAAGATGTTTGATAGACTACTTAATGGCATTATAGATTTGATTGTGATAGTGATATTGTCAGGGAACTAGGAAGGTCAAAGAACACTTTGATTTGTGATATGATGCAGGATAGGAGCCGAGAAGCTACAACAAATCTCCACAGAAAAACCAGTAGCCAATGTGTTGATGAAATTCTTTTTCAAGAAATATTGTGTGACAAGCTTAGGCTTGTGGTTATCTTCTCCCAGTTTGAGAGGGAGTGAAAATGGACACCTTATTCTCCATGTGTCATGTACTATGGCCAAGACTAACAAACATAAGCCTAGTAAAGGTTCTAGTAGGGAGAATGGTGTATTGGATAAGCATAAAGGACGTACATTCTTGAGTCATATGACTAGGATTAACATCATAAGTTGGATACACGGGCTTGGTACGAACACCTAGGTGGGGTATATACCTGAGAGGCAGTGGTATCCATCCCTGGCAGCATTGCGCTCTAATCTTGTGGAGAGATAGAGCTTACATGGCAAGGCCTTGGTATTTTTGACAATGTTGGTTATGATAATGCAAATCATCATTGATGCTTATCAATTTGGATCCTTTCTTATATAAATATTTCAACTTGAGATTGTCCTACCAAGACATTATGAATATCTCCCTAGTTAAGAGGGATTGTTGAAAATGTAACTAGTGTCGGTCTTCATAATGTAATTCAAAATGTATCATTGATGTATTTATTACATTCATTTATTATAGTCATTATCATATTTCATTTTTGGTCAAAGCATGTTCTTCATGCTTATTAGAGTCAAAAGAGTTAAAAACAAAAATTATTGAGTCAAACAAATGTACATGAGTCATGTCCCATTTGGACATTTATAAGAAAAAGAATTTTAAATTTCGTATTGAGTCAAAGTCCACCAAAATGGTCAAAGTTGGCCTGGGCCTCCAAGAGCCACCTATTCGACCTCCTGGAACAGTTATATATAAGAAGCCAATTGGACCTATTGGAGCTCATCTATTCAACTCATAACAAGACATCTGAAATCAGCAAGGAGGAGTCAAGACAAGACAAAAGAGAGAGAAAATCAAAGTCAAAGATAAGAAGAAAATCCCAAGTTTGACCAACATTTGACTAAGAAGAAACTCGCACGTGTGCTCTGAAATTTTGTGCACATGGCTGAAATTTTTTGAGGTTGCCATGGGGCCGAATTTTAGCCACCTACCACAAGTCTGCAATTTCAGTGTGTTGACTAGATTTGGACAGTTTGACTTTTGTTGATTTTGACAAGAGTTGACCAAATTTCTAAGAGACTTGGAGGGTTGGACTTGACATTTTGATGGCATTTTTCTGTCTTGGTCTTGGTCTTGGAAGTCTCAATGTGATCTGATTCTATAAGAGAAGGATTGGTTGATATTTTCCCCTTTGTGCGGTTTTTCCCTGGCTTGGAGCCTAATTTCTTGTCTCTTGTTTCTTTGTGATCTTTATATTTTCATGAAAGACTAAATATTGTATAATTGCTTGATGAAGAAGAAATAATAAGTAACAAGAAGTTTCGTTTTCACAAGTAATTATCAACATAGAGGGGAAAAGTTCAATCTACAGTCAACTTGGTTTCTCAACATGATGATGAGGTATCCATGGAGTTTTCCATGAACCTACAGAACCCTAAAGGATAGGAACTTTTTACTGCAGTCAAATGTTTAGTGATTTACATCAATAAGGATTCCATAAGAAAAATCACAACTCTCCCTTAGGGGCTACCTTGGAACAAGGAGGGGAGGCAAGAAGCCATCACTACTAAGAGGGGATTTTTCCTGCCCAATGAACAACCTGATGAAGACAAGAATAGGATAAGGAGAGAAAGTTTGCCTAGTCCTTGGAATGAAGTGGCCTACCACATCCTTAAATATATATCCTATGAGGGTGGTTTAAGCATAGTTTATGTTTATCAATTCAAATTGTTGTACCAATTAAGGATCCAAGCCCACCTTAAAGCCTCTAAACTATTAAATATCTCATTTTTCCTCTTGCGGTCCTTGAGAGAAATGATTGCTAAAGTAAAGGAGGGTAAACACAACTATTTAGCTCATCATAGTCTAGTCAAATTGATTGTCACTGGTACACTAGAAGACCTGCAACATCCAATTACTTTGATTGACTTTGTAGACATGGATAGGCAGGCGTATTTAGAGGCCCAAGTAGAGCATAGTAGACCAAAGACGATTGCATCCAAAAAGAGAAAAGGGAAGACAGTAGCCAACCCTTCAAGGCAAAAAAAGACAAACACCTTGGAAGAAGAAGAAAAAGAAATTACAGCTACCTTGGCAGGCCTAAGTACCCCTACAAAGCCCAAGGTGAGCAGGATTGCCCAGTAGATTGTTTACACAAGAAGAAAGAGTACTAGAATCAAGTTCAGTGTAAAACCTAAACTACTCTCTGCTACTCCCATCACAATTAATGAAACACCTAGTCTTGAAGGCAAAGAACTATAGGAGGAGGAGATATAAGGACTACCAAAGCCACATGGACTAAAAAATAGAGGCACAACAGGGCGAGACATTAGTACTGTCTGACGCTAAGTTGCACAATACGGGGAAACAGGTCCGAGTTTCTGAAACAGGTATGGGTACAAAACATGACCCCCCCAAATTTTGGAAACGTGGAATATATATATATATGTGTGTGTGTGTGTTAAAACTGAAAATAGAGGCACAACAAAGCGAGACATTAGTATTGTCTGACGCTAAGTTGCACGATATAGGGAAACAGGTACAAGTTTATGAAACAGGTACGGGTACAAAACATGACCCCCACAAATTTTGGAAACGGGGAATATATATGTGTGTGTGTGTGTGTGTGTCTTAGGACATTTAAGAAATGTTATGTGCAATCATAAAGCATACATAATACATTATGTCATTATGATTAAATTGTACGATGTCAATGCATAAACTGTAAGTGTATCAAATATACATGTCACATGATGATGAAACATACTAACATCACATTTACTCATGAATGATCACATAATAAAAGCAAGAATATCCAAAAACAACCTTGATAAATGAGGCTTATTATAAATATATATCCAAAATCAACCTTTATTAAATATATGAGGTTGCAAGTACAATAACGACTATGAGGTTGAAAGTGTAATATCCCAAATTGGGAACAAACAGTAATATAAAGCATGCAAAGACTAAAACTACAACAAAATATATGAGGTTGCAAGTACAATAACGACTATGAGGTTGAAAGTGTAATATCCCAAATTGGGAACAAACAATAATATAAAGCATGCAAAGACTAAAACTACAACAAAACAGAAATAGCCATTAAAAACACCATAATAGAGCCAAAAACATATGAGCCATTTTATTATGTTTCTGTTGGGAAAAAGTACAATGAGGTGCTCAGAAAGGTAGCACCTGGGCTTGCACGAGACAGGCTGAAATAACCCTCAATCCCGGATAGAAAGCTCTGCAGCTCAGCGTGGCTCATCCTTTGCACTGCCAGAGCTGGAACTTTTGTTGTTGGCTGGAAAGACTCTGCATGTTGAGGCTGATCCTCTACTCAGAAAATTCTGGGTCTTGGACACCAGACTCTCCTCAACAAACCCACAAAAACCCAGAAAGGGTTTCCAGAAATCCTGACCCCATAAATTAAACCCCTTGGGCTTGCCACGCTGTTATGCTGGATGGTCTGTTCTCTGACTGAATAGCTAGAAGGAACTACTAGAAATTTACCCAAAACAATGATAGGAAGTGGTTGGCCTCCTCTCCAAAGCCCTGGACTGAAATCTGCACTCTATCCCTCTCTCCCAACTCTCTCCTCTGTCGGATTGCGTACTCCCTACGCTGCCTGTGTGGCCTCTGCGTTGTCCTGGAAGGACTGTGTATGCCTGGATTCTTTTTGGTGAATTTCCCTTCGAACACTAATGGAAATCCTCTCCTGAGCAGACACTCGAAGTCCCCGAGGATGAGGTTGAGATCTCTGCTCGGAAATCTCTATGCTAATCAGCACTTGCAGACTCGGCTAAACAGCTCAAGTGTGTTATAGTCTATCAGACAGAAAAGTCAGCGATTGAATGAATAAGGAATGAGTTGCTCTCATCCTCTTTTACTTAGGTTGAACCCCCAACGTTCCCTTGTGCCCACCTTGACTGTGATGCCTCTTTGCCAACCAATCTTTGCGTTGTTGCCTCTCCCACGCTGTCATTGCGCTGCCTACGTTGATGCCTCTCCTGCACTTCCACTAGGACGTTGTCTTCTACGTCTGGTTAGCCTCATGGGTCCCACTCTAGCTCTAATATTTGTCTTAGCGACTTTAGGAAATTGAACTAACCATATGATTTATTTGTGGGTCCCCTCACCCACTTTATTTCCTGTTAAACATTAGAAAAGGAAAAATTTGACAAAATTAGTATTCCAATTAGCTGACTACTAATTTGGAATATTACAGTCCTCCCCGCCAAAACGTTGCTTGTCCTCAAGCAACTGCAAAGATGTATGTTGCAGGATCTTCTCCCCCTCCCAAGTGGCATCCTCATCTAGAAGGTTTCTCCACCTGATCAGATACTCTTTGACCACCCTGCTCCTCAAATGCCTCTCCCGAGTGTCTAAGATGGCCTCCGGCTATAGCACCAAATGCCCTTCATCATCAGTAAGTGGTAGCTCCATGGTTGCAAACACATGTTGTCCCAAACCCTTCTTCAGGCATGAGACATGGAAAATGTTGTCAATCTGAATCCGTGATGGCAATTCCAGCTCATATGCCACCTCTCCAACCCATCAGATCACCACGTATGGCCCATAAAAGCGTCGCTTGAGCTTTTCAGCTCCTTTCTGCTTCAGCATGGACTACTTGTACGAGTGAAGACAGAGGTACACCAAGTCATCCACCTCAAACTGCCTCTCCACGCGACCTCTGCCTACGTACAACTTTTGTTGGTTTTGGGTTGTGGCCAAGTTATCTTTGAGAGCCCGGAGTCTGTCTTGGCTCCTCTTGGATCCAGGCTTTAGCCCTGGGGGTCTTGCTAGCTCCAAACATCACATCAGCAAAAGTCAAAGCATTATAACCATACAAAGAATAAAATGGAGACATATTGATCGACATGTGGAATGTCGTGTTGTAGCAGTATTTCCCCAAGTGAAGCCAGCGTATCCAAGCCTTCTGTTGTCCTGTAACATAGTTCCTCAAGTAGCCCTCCAGCCACTTGTTCGCTATCTCGGTCTGCCCATCTGTCTGTGGGTGGTAGCTGGTGTTGGGTGGTAGCTGGTGCTGGTGCTGGTTCTTATGACTATTGATGTGGATTAATGTGGAGAACAATTTCGGTCATATCTGAAACAGAAGGGCAGATTATTGAGAAGCTTCAGTGCGGACTTTTGAAGTGTTGCAGATATGGTTAAGATACGCAAACCCTGTGGTATCTTAGTGTGATAAGGGTTGGGGATTACCATAACAGGAGTGTGGATCTCTCTGAAGGAGTCACAATAGGAAAGTGTGGATTCATCTATAGAAAACAGTGGTAATCAGTGCGGGTTTATGAGTAGACATCAGTGCGTACTTAAGGATGTGGATTTCTCTGAAATGTTAACAGTGATGAAATGTGAAATTCAGAAGTAGACAAGTGTTGATCACAGAAGGGTGTTTTGTTCAAAGGTTAGACTTGTACAGATTAGTGCAGATTGAAGCAGAAGAGAAGGGACGGTGTTGAAGGCAAGCAAAGAAGTAAAGACAAGGTCTTGGAGGCATTTATAGGTCAAGGATCTATGTCTGGATCATGGTACTTGTCATTTGAAGATCTATAAGAAGAATTTCTCGTGGGTTTCCTCTCCAAGAGGGAGAGGTTTCGCCCTGGCTCTAAGAGCCTAATTTGTGTGTCTCATGTATTTTGATAATTTACTTGATGAAAGATTAAATAAGCTAAAGAAAAGAAGACATAAGTAACTCAAGTAAGCTCACAAGTAATTATCAAGAAGAGAATTTGTATTAATCTCCAGCCCTCCAAATTCTCAACACACAAGACCAAGTAGACCCAAAATTAGATCAAGTAAGTGGAATTGGTCACTCAAGGAGGGGCTTGAACTAATTGTGGAAGAGAAGAGGATCAATGGGCAAATATTCTTGGAATAGAATGCAATGATCCAAACGAGGTCACTAGCTAAGGGAAACCCAAGGCAAGAAAGAGTCTTTAAGCTAGGGCTTGTTACATCTTGAGATCCCACTGTTGGATTTGCTTCAAATTTGGAGGGCCTCTAGAACAAACTTAGTGCAGTTGTGGACCAAAAATCGAAGTTTTTGGATGGCTAGATTGTGAGATCATTGATGCCCTAGGTGACCTATGTAGGCTAGGCCTAGAAAAAGAGGGAGGTCAAAAGAATAAGCATTGAAAATGATCACCAAAGGAGGATTAGTGCCTTGCTCTTTGGGAGAGATGGAGTTAAGGAGGATTTATGGTTTGGGAAAAATTCACCCAATCAAGGAGGCCTTCAACAACTTCGCATGGCATTTAGAGCATGAGAACAGCTACTGCAAGGACATTATACTTTGGTTCACAATAAATGATGACTAATCGAGATGTATTTAACATAAATTATCTCTAGGAACATTCACCCATTCATATATCGCCCATTACATGATGCAATGCTATAAAGAACAAACATTCCCACAATTTCATATAGAGCAGCAATAAATTTCAGACTTGTGTAGCGAAATCCCAGCAACATTCACGTGACAAGAGTAAATGACAACAATAAGCATTAAAAGAATACTTACATGTATAAACCAATATATCCAATCATCAAATTATGTCAATAATGAAGCTCCAAATAGGTAAGAGATATCCAAACATCAAAATTCATCCATAACATCCAAGCTCGTCCTCCCAAAGGGATTGCTAAAATTTCAAAGAGCAAATAACCAAATCCAAGTGATGATGAATGAGAGAGAATGCCTCTCTTCTATTTATATAATCCTCTATGGGATTCGAACAGCCTAATTTGGGCTAATAATGCCCCTAGAATAAAATAATGTGCATAATAACAATACTTTTTGGTGACAAGCCCACCACAATAGCTCAATAACATAAGAATAAGCCTCTCAAGAGGGAAGAATCATCAATATAGTGAGTCGTTGGGCCTTTGAGGAAGCCTAATGAAGTCCAAGGGGTGCCATGATGTAGAAATGGACTCCAAACATAGTGGACAAGGGGTTGGCCTCTTGTTTTCCAAGCAAGAACCTGTGGTGCTCCCAAGTGGGTGTGGGGGCACAAGGATATCCTCATGGGTCTCCAAGTGGATCGAAAATGTCTATAGACCATCTGTAAGGGCTAGGATGGGCTAGGATGGTGATGTAAGCCCTCCCTCTGCCATAGGAGACATCCTCTAGACCTTGGAACATCTTCCAAGGGTATGATGCAAGTGTGCAATCGGTTGGGCATGGTGAACCAGGTGCATCATCCTCATCCAAAAGGTGGAACACGAGCAATCAATGATCGGTGTTGGGGATCCATGAAGTAATCTCTGTTATGGTGGAGACCCATGGCTCTCAACACTCACCCTACAAGTGCCAATGTGGCCCTCTCGAGGGCTAGGATCCCGTATAGGGAGACCAAGCCCCCAAATGACAACCCACTTGGAATCCTGCATAAGATCTTATGTGTCCCCTTGTCGTCCAATACAACAAGTCATTAGAATAATCAAGTAATAAAGCTTACAATTCATGGGATCAATGGGGCACTTCATGGTGGCATGCCCTTCCATAGTGGGCTTTGGCATGTACAAGTGTGTCCAAGCTCAATAGGGGGTTAACCAAGGACCCTATTAGGTGGTTTCAACCTCTAAAAGGGGTGACATGTCCATGGTACAACCCTTAAGTGGTAGGTGGAAAATGATATAATAATGGAATGGAGTGGGGATCAAGGGAATCATCCAGACCACATGTCAAAGTGCAAGGGTAGCTAAAATAAGGGAATCCCACACCTGGGTATATGAGTGAAGGAGCGAGCAAATCGTGGTACATGAGTTACCCCGGTCTTTGTTTTTCCACCCTTCTTCATATGTCTTTTGCCTTTGATGGATTTTTCTTTATAACTTCTTGGGGCTCCAGGAGATGGAGAGCATGATGTGTAATATGTAGCAGTGGATACTGCCTTGAGGTGGGGCAGTTCATCGCCCACCAGGGGTTGGGAAAATCATTGGTTCCTTAATGATGGAGGGGGCTCATCTAAGGCCCATTAGAACCAGCGTGATGACCATGCATAAGGGGTAGAGCTCATGTTTGGCTCTTTCCTGACCATCTTTTTCATTTTGTAATACATTTCCTATTGAGAGTGGCCAAATTATGCTTTTTCTTTTCTTTTTAGCTGCATCAACCTTTGGGGCATCGTTTCAAGCCCAACCCAAGGTGTGGACAAGGGGAGCAGAAGGCTAACCCTATGTGGACCCAGTGGGCACATGTGGACCCAAATGGGAAGAAAGATGAATAGAACTAAAATGAGTGAAAGGGGAGTAACGTAGCTGGTATGTCCCTCCCCTATCTAAAATTGGACCAAGTGAACCGACCCTCATAATTCAATCCTTTATATCCAGTTAGAATCATAGAGATGAAGCACAAACTTACACCTCACCCAACCTTGGTACTCGAAACCAATAACTGTTGATTTTTGTAGCATTGGAAAGTGTTACAAGTCTCAAATTTTATGAGGAGGCTTGGACATCAGTATTCCAAAGAACCTAGAAACCGTTTGTGGAAATTCCACTTGGTTCATGTTTTATTAAAATAATTAATTATTTTAATGAAGACCCTAAGTCTAAACTTAGGGAAATTAAATAATTAAAAGTTATTAATAAAACAGAGTGAGAATCTTCTTGAGAACGAAGATCAAGTCATGTTTTAATCTTAGCCATTCATTAGAGATCTAATTTGGGTCGTTGATTCATCAAAGAGAGGATAATAAGAGAAGGCTTGAGGGTCATTTGGAAATCAAAGCGGGCACACACTCAGTACACGATGGAAATCGATTCTGAAGGAATAGAATTCGATTTCAAAGGGAGAGTTGCAGGGCAGAGTTGCAGAGGCATAAGAAGGAAAGGGAAGTCAACAGTGATAGAGAAAGGAAAGAGGAGGACGCAGAGGGCCACAGAGGACAACGCTGAGCAGCAGCACTGAGTGCCCACACAGAGTGACGCAGTCTAGCATAGCGATTGCGCAAAGGATCACGCAGAGTGACACAGAGGAAGCTAGGGTGTCTTCCGGGTGTTAGAAATTCTCCAAGAGGATTCGGAGAATTTATCTCAGGTATATTCTAAGAGATCAGATCATTTATTTCTTGTAAAAGATTTTCATTACTGAAGAATAATACAAACCCTCATCTACTGCACCGGTTTTCCCGCATTGGGTTTCTCCAAGGACAATTGTCCAAAAATAACTATGTACATGTGATTGTTTCTATTGTGTTATATGTGTTTTGTTCTATTTTCTGCCTCTAGTTAAGTGATTACTACAGTTGTATTTATTTTGGAATTTACTGAAAGAAATTCGTAAATAACTTATCACAATAATAAGTAGGAAAAATAAATCTATCACTACAATAGCATTTTAGTGTTGAAATTTTCACATGGTATCAGAGCAAAATACTAAGTAACGAAACAAGTTATTCTGCAATGGAACGAAGATCTGACATTGGTGCAGCGACACCTTGGAAGGGTTCACACAGTTCTCCGGAACGCATGGAGGAACAGAGGGATCATGACATCTCAGTTCTGGCATCCACACTAGAAAAGGAATTTGCTTGTGTTTCAAGTATGTCCTCTCCACAGATATGGTATATTGAAAGTGGAGCATCTGCTCATATGACGGGAGTTCAAGAATGCTTCTCAAGCTACCAGGAGGAGCAGATGAATTTTCAAATCACTATGGGAAATAAGGAAATATGTACCCCTGTTGGAAGAGGCACCATAATATTTTAAACATAAGCTGGCAACAAGCTTCAGGCCACCAATGTGTTGCATGTACCATGGTTGGGGATGAATTTACTCTCTGTGTCTTAGCTTCAGAACAAGGTTATGACGTTTAGTTTATTGGCAACAAAGTTTACGTCAAACACCCAAGTTGGAAAAAGAAGGCACAAATTGGAGCCAGGAGCCACAAACTATACAAGTTACAGCCCGAATCCCTAATGGCTCTGATAGGCAGTACTGATGAGAGAGATTTGAATGAGTTATGGCATAGAATAATGGGGCATCTACATCATGGAGCCTTGAAAATTCTCAAAAATATTGTCACGGGAGCTCCAAAACTTAGCACCAAGTGAGACGATGTCTGCAGAGGGTGCGTATTAGGAAAGTATGCCAAGGCAGCATATCATAGAAGCAGCAATAGGGCCAAGAGTTTGTTGGGATTGATACACTCAGACATCTGCGAACCAATGTCCATGAATGCTCTTAGTGGTGCAAAATATTTATTCACCTTCATCGATGACCATTCCAGAAAGACATGGATTTACTTTCTGAAGACTAAAGATGAGGTGTTTGATCGATTCAAGGAGTTTAAAGCTCTTGTGGGGAATTTGACAGGAAAGCGGATCAAGACATTGCGATCAGACAACGGTGGAGAGTACATTGACAAGGACTTCACAAGGTTCTGCGTAAGGGAAGGCATCAAGAGAGAATGGACTGCTCTGTATAATCCATAGTAGAATGGAGTCGCAAAGAGGAAAAACAAGACTATTGTCGATGCTGCAAGGGCAATGTTGTATGATCAGGACATGCCCAAATTCCTGTGGGTTGAGGCTTGTAATACAGTCGTGTATGTGCAGAATAGGGTTCCTCATAACGCATTAGGTAAGATTACTCCTGAGAGCGTGTTCACTAGAAGCAAGCCTGAAGTGAGCCACTTTAGTATATTTGGCAGTATAGTGTATTGCCATGTACCTGATGAGAAGAGGAGGAAGTTGGATCAGACTGCAGAGAAAGGATATCTAGTGGGATATGGCAAGAATGCAAAGGCTTACCGCATCTATATTCCCGAGAGTAGGCAGATAGTAGTGAGATGGGACGTGATGTTCATGGAGGAAAGAGCCTTCAAGAAATCTCGAGAAATGTCTTCAGCTACGCGGTCTAAGAAGGATCCGCTTGTCCAGCCACAACGACCTGCGGAAGATGGCTCTAGTGTCTCTCCAAGGCACAAGGATCCTAAGGATATCTTTCCCGAGGAAGTGCAGGAAGGAGAGAAGGTAAATCCACCCACCACCAGTGGAAGGACGAGCAAAGAACTACAACAAACTCTGAGGGATGCAAAGGAGCTTGTTGGAGCTCCTAGAAATGAGAAGAGGCAGCCCAGAAAACCAGACAGGTACCAGGCATTGGTAGCACAGTTTGGAGAACCCTCTAGTTTTCAAGAGGCAGCTCAACATCAGGTATGGGTAGATGCAATGGTGGAGTACAGCTCCATCTTTACAAATGATGTCTGGGAAATAGTTCCTAGACCTCAGGACAGATTGGTTGTAGGTTCAAGATGGATCTACAAGATTAAATATGTTGCAGATGGCAGTATAGAGATTTTCAAAGCGAAGTTTGTAGTTAATGGGTACACTCAGAAGGAAGGGATAGACTATGAAGAAACCTTCGCCCCAGTAGCTCGGTATACTTCAATCAGATCCGGCATATCCCTTGCAGCGCAGATGGGATGGGAGATTCACCAGATGGATATCAAGACTGCGTTCTTGAATGGCATGGTAGAAGAGGAAGTATACATAGAACAACCAAAGGGCTTTGAGATGCTTGAGCAGAAAACTCATGTGTGCAGGCTTAAGAAAACCTTGTACGGATCGAAGCAAGCCCCTAGAGCTTGGTATGGTCGAATTGACAGCTACCTGCAGAAGATGGGATTTGTCAAGAGTGTCGCAGATCCCAATCTCTACTATTTGAGAGTAGGGGATGAGCCTCTAATATTGGTGCTATATGAAGATGATTTGTTTCTGACTAGATAATCTAGGCTCATCAAAGACTTCAAGGAAAATCTAGCAACATAATTTGACATGAAGGATCTAGGGCGGATGCACTATTTTTCAGGGTTTGGAAGTTTGGCAGCAGAAGGAAGAAATCTTCCTTGGGCAAGGAAGATATACTACAAAGATTCTAAAGAGATTTCAGATGGAGGACTGTAGACCCATGGCTACACCAATGATCACAAACTGGAAGAAAATAGATACGTTCGAGGATGATGAGGCCGATCCTACGTTGTATAGGAAGCTCATAGGATCGTTGATGTACCAGGTCAATACTAGACCAAACATCTGTTATGCTGTGAATGCCCTTAGTCAATTCATGGTAGAACCAAGGAGGGCTCATGGGGCAGCAGCCAAACATGTTCTCAGGTACTTGAGGGGAACATTGGAGCTTGGATTGAGGTACACTAAAGGCAATGACATCCAGTTGAGTGGGTTCACTAACGCAGACTGGGTTGGAAGTCCAGTAGATCGGAAGAGTACCAGTGGGTATTGTTTCAGTGTAGGATCAGGAATGACTTCCTGGTGCAATAGGAAATAAAAATTCGTGGCGTTAAGCTCAGCCGAGGCAAAATATATGGCAGCTAGCACAGCTTCTTGTGAGGCCATATGGCTTCATAAGTTGCTCATGATAAGTTGCTCATGAACTTACTCAAGAAAAGGATGGGAGCGACCATCATTTTGTGTGATAATCAGAGTTGCATCAAGCTCTCTGAAAATCCTATGTTTCATGATCGGTCGAAGCACATTGACATCAGGTGTCACTTCATCAGAGATTATGTCCAATGAGGAGTTGTACAATTGAAGTGCATTCCTACAGGACAGTAGGTGTCAGATATCCTCACGAAAGCTCTGGGTAAGACTAAGTCTGCTTACTTCAGAGAAAAGATGGGGATGGTCAAGAATCCATTCCAGTAGGAGGAATGGATAGGCTCGAATCTCGAAGGGAGCTACAGTACGGATGAGGCAGTGACAGTGATGGTGTCATGGGCAGCAGCGCAACAGATGAGGGGCAGCAGCCGAAGCAGCGCAGCAGATGAGGGGCAGCAGCCAAGACATCAACAGCACAGTAGATGCTTCAGGTCAGAGCAAATGCAATTGGCATTTTACTAGAACACTTTCCTCGCTAAGAGGGAGTGTTGATTTTTGTAGCATTGGAAAGTGTTGCAAGTCTCAAATTTTGTGAGGAGGCTTGGACATCAGTATTCCAAAAAACCCAGAAACTGTTTGTGGAAATTCCACTCAGTTCATGTTTTACTAAAATAATTAATTATTTTAATGAGGACCCTAAGTCTAAACTTAGGGAAATTAAATAATTAAAGGGTATTAATAAAACAGAGTGAGAATCTTCTAGAGAACGAAAATCAAGTCATGTTTTAATCTTAGCCATTGATTAGAGATATAATCTGAGCCGTTGATCACCAATGAGAGGATTATAAGAGAAGGCTTGAGGGTCATTTCGAAATCAAGTTGGGCACACACTCAGTACCCAAAGGAAATCGATTCTGACGGAATAGAATTCGATTTCAAAGGCAGAGTTGCAGAGGCATAAGAAAGAAGGGGGAGTCAGCAGTGACAGAAAAAGGCAAGAGGAGGACGCAGAGGGCCACAGAGGGCAGCGCTGAGCAGCAGCACTAAGTGCCCACGCAGAGTGACACAGTCCAGCATAGGGACTGCGTAGAGGATCACGCAGAGTGACGCAAAGGGAGCTAGGGTGTCTTCCGAGTGTTAGAAATTCTCCAAGAGGATTCAGAAAATTTATCTCAGGTGTATTCTAAGAGATCTGCTCGTCTATTTCTTGTAAAAGATTTTCATTGCTGACGAATAATACAAACCCTCATCTGCTGCACCGATTTTCTCGCATTGGGTTTTTCCAGGGACAATTGTCCAAAAATAACTATGTACATGTGATTGTTTCTATTGCGTTATATGTGTTCTATTCTATTTTCTGCTTCTGGTTAAGTGGTTACTGCAGTTGCATTTATTTCAGAATTTACTAAAAGAAATTCGTAAATAACTTATCACAATAATAAGTAGGCGAAATAAATCTATCACTGCAATAGTATTTCAGTGTTGAAATTTTCACAATAACCATTCTACCAACCCAAGCACCCTGATCACCATCCTACTAAATCATGCTAAAGTCACCACCAACAATTCAATCTGTTAGTTTTTGTAGCATCAGATGTGTTCTAGCCTTGAAATTTTGTGGAGAGGCTAGAATACATGAGTTCTCCAATACCCAAAAATCTTCCTGGAAATTCCACCTAGAGACAACTTAATTAAAATAATTAATCACTTTTTTAATATTTCCTAAGTCTAAACTTAGGAAATATGATTAATTAAAAGGTAATAATTAAGTCATGGTGTGAGTCTTCTAGAAAAAGATATGGATCGAGTTCTATTTAATCTTATCCATCGATTAAGTTTTAATCGTGGTCGTTGATGTCTCAACGAGAGATTATAAGAAGAACCTCGATGGGGCTTGGAGAACACACTTGCAGATCGATTTCTAGAGTAGCGGCGCTGAGTTCCCCGAGACAGAGCTAGTGAGCTCGAAGCAGTGAGAGAGGGGCAGGGATAGTAAGTCCGGAGGAATATTTTCCAGTTCCAGTGAGTGCATTACAGAGAGGCTGTGAGAGACACAGAGAGGCAGTGCAGTGCTTCAAAGGAGATTTTGTATTTTTCTAGGGAGAAGAGTTGATTCAGTGCCAGAAGCCGGAGAGAGAGTCCGGAGGCTAGGAGGATCCATTTCCGAGACAACAGCTGGTCAGATTGTGAGAGGTTAATCACTTCCGAGTTGTGGAGACGCAGTGCTACATAGGCTGAGGTAGTGACTGCGCAGAGGCAGCAAGGAGCAGCTCAACTTGAGCTAAGGTCAGTGTCGAATCGCCTGTGGGAGTGAGATTTTTCTCACTAGATTTACTATCATTTATTTCTCTGTATGGATTGCTAGATTTAAGCATCCATAGTTTTGTACTCAGATTTACTACTGCGTAATAATCAAACCCTCAATTGTTGCACCGGTTTTCCCGAGTTGGGATTTTCCGGGGACTTTGTCCAAAAATAACTATGTATTTGTGTGTGTGTGTGTGTGCATCTATCTTTCTAGCATTATTTTTCTTCCGCAATATTTTATTTGTGAAGGCTGCAGTGTATTAGTTTCAATATTTACCGTAGCACAGAGTAAATAATTTGCTAAATTTATTAAACAAATAGAAGAAACTATATCCGTTGCTGCAGAAGGATTTGGTATTCCCAAATTTTCACGCAATCTACATCCAACAATAATGAAGCCATCCAATCCCAAACATAGCTCCCCTTTGTAGTATGTACTGAGCTTCAGCTTACATTTTATTGTAGAGTTTTTATTTACAAAACATTGCATCACATTGATGGACTGTCTCAATAGTGGTCCAAGTATTAGTATATACAAATTATTTGTTAAGAGCGAGAAAAAGGGAAAAATACAAGCAACAAAATCATTGAGGTAGGAACACAAGGATAATAAAGTATAGGTGAATTTGAAGAGAATCAATTCTTCACCAATGAAGTAGATAATGAGAGGTACAACCAGTAAGTAAAAATAGACAAAAGAGAACATGAAGAAAAATTGAAATATGAAGTAGAACGTGAAGCCCAAAAAACAAGGAAAGTGACAAAGAAGGAGGTTACAATGAGAATGTTAATCTTAAATTTAGGCTTACTGAGTTGTTGAGTGTATGTTGTCTCATTGTGTTCTTACTGTGTCTAAGAATCTATATTAGTCCCTTCTATGGTCCAATAAGCCAAATTAAAATCTTCACTAGGGAACTTTCCTTTGCAACCATGATCTCCATGCATTAAAGTATTTACACTTATATTTCAAAAAAAACCTTACAGCGTATTATTTCTTCTAATTTTTAAATTTTATCATAACATATCTCTAGACCAACTGTCTAGACTCTACATTTACCTTCATGAAACTGAGTTTCCTAGAACTATGTCGTATAGATAACCAACACGTTCAAAATCACCTAAGAGTGTTAATATCCAAATAGAAAAGGGTCACAACTATGTAAGAAAAAAATTTTAAAATTATAAGTCTGTATGCAATGAATTTGACCATTATAATTTTACTTTAGTTTTTAAATAAGCAATTCAATACAAACAACCACACTACATGTTTGCAAAATTTACCTGGGTGCAACCCACCAACTGTTGAGTTATTGTCATATCCAAACCATACCTGTAATAATAATCATTGTCAGTTATTCGGGGGAATCTACCATAAAATAAAATTGTTGAAGTCATTAAATAATCTTGAATAAGATTTGTTTGTACACTAGAAAAGTAGCTAGCGGTGGAAGAATAAAGATAAGCTACAAGACTACTATCTCCTTGAGATAAAATAATGTTAGATCCAAACTAATGGACTGTGAAGACTAACATAATCAGATTCGGACCTTTCTTAGACAGAGTGAGCTTTTTCGATTTGAAAAAATAAAAGAAACATAAAAACATTCAAACGTAATTAAAAGAAGGCATATGCATTCATAAAATTGTAAATATCAACTATTAGACAGCAAATATGAAGAGATACAATCAGGATGAAGATTCATGAAACTAAAAAATAATATATTTATAAACAATAGTATCGATTAATATAATTAACAAGGCAATATAATAGATTAGATATATTACAAGTCGAATCATCACCCCTTAAGATCCTTCGTCCTTGAAGGAGTAATAAGAACAACTATTGAAATTCAACTTCCACCAAGAATCAACACGATATCATACTCTTCATCTGGTACACAAGAGATAATGTTCATCATGAAAATTGGCAATTTGATCCCCCAAGCAATCTGATCAAGGTAGTACATACAAGAAGGGAGTATCTGAATGGCAATAAATAAAGGATGTGGCAACATAAATGATGCAACACAAGTCTCAATCTTGGAATTCATTAGGTAATATAAAATCTTCAATGAAATTCACATTTACCCTTGGTGAACCATCTTGGTTTTGCAAATTTGTAACTCAAAACTTTATCAATAAATGTGGCTCTGCTTGACTCACTTTTTGATGTACTAGTTTGAACTTTAATTTCATCAACATTGAAGGTTGTCTCTGTTGCCTCAAAATCTAGCAGAGCTTGCATGTTGCCTCACAACACAAAAGCCAGACCTTGTTGCAACAATAAGGGAGATTTCCATTGTCGCCTCAGCAATCTTCCTCCTGCTCTTTAGTGGAATTGCACAACAAAGGAGGTTTCCCAGTGATCACCTCAAGGTTATTCTAGATTAGATGGCTCAAGGTGATATAGATGTAGGCTAGATGAAGACACTCTTTGATGGAAAAAGGCACAGTTCTTCTTAAACTGGAATAGCGTATCACACACCAAACTTAGAGATGACACGTATGAGCAAGGGTTTCAAGATTTATAGCAACAAGATTTTTTTAGACATACATGCATTAAAGAAAGGGTTTACAACGGATGTCATCAACAAAGGAGGAAGGAAAACCCTCAAATTAAGCCTTAGATTAAAGATGTAGCTAGAGTTAGGGTCTTTCTATGGCACAAAAATCTTAGAGATTAATGACATCAGCCCTTTAGGGTAGATTTAACCATGCAAAAGGCTAGATTTTGCTTTAAATGGGACAACAAGGTTTAAATCAAAATCTTATCACCTCCAACATTCATCCACAATTGCCCTAATTGAATTCAGCCCTACGAATTTGCCCTAGTGGTTTTCCTTCAAAGGCATAGGAAATAAAGGAAGGGGGAAAGATTTATGTTTTCTATATTTTTTTACCAACACCAAGGATGTCAATGTCTATTCCTACTTGGGTGATGGAGTCCTTTGGGGCTAATGTAACAGAAAATGGATAGAAGCTTGAAGTAAGGGGGAAAACCTCTTGTTTTCACCTATACAAACCCTAGCTACCCTTTTTGTTAGGGTAGAAATTAAATAGGAGAGGCTCTCTACGAGGTCCCTAATGGATTTCAAGGAAGATAAATTTGACATGCAATAATCAACCAAGATTTTCCATAAATAGTATGAATTTAGATATGGAACAAAGAAAAAGTCTTGCGACAATTAATTACATGAAAAAAACAAAATCTGCAATAAAACTTACAATTCTTCCATGAAATAGCCTTCTTTCAATCTCAAAAAGCCATGTCCAAGACAAAAACCAATCTCCAATAGCAATACACCATAAAGATCACATCTTCACAAGTAGTGAGTTTACAGGAGGCTAAGTCAAGCTCTCTATAGGAGACCAAAATCAAAGATGAAAAATAGCAAGAGAGTGAACCTCAATATATATGAAGTCTAGCACTCTTAATTATTGGCCTAAGAGTCTTATGACAAGTTTAATTTCCAATATGCATCAAGAAAATTGGTTACAAGCCAACCCAAAACCTCGACATTGCAAAAATATGCTACAAAAGCCCATGTGTGTGGGTCGAAACTATCCTCTAGCATGACGACATGCCCTTTTCAAGAAATAAATGATATGAAAGTGCATGAAGTGGACACGGTGGATGTCCAATCAGCTCCATCCTTGACGGAGAGCCCTCAAGATATGCCTAAAAATGCCTCCATGTGTCAAAACCCTACTTTGGGTGCCATGTGTCATCTTCAAGGGTGTTAGAAGTACGACGTGGCAGAATCTTTGTCCAATGTTGGGGCTCTAAGCAGTAGTACAAGCCCTCCCATGTCATCCAAGGGATGACCATCACCATCAGGACTCTGGATCAAGTCATGCCCCTCAAACAATAATAAGGCCAACCTAGTGACATATTGGCTCTGCTAGGTACATCATCAAGAATCTCCAACACCAAGCAAAGCAAACCTCATCATTTCAGCATCTAGGGGTGCTCTAAAGTGTCAATCAACTACTGGAATGATCAAAGTGCCCAACTCTCTGCTTTGTATGCGAAATGTTGTCCCTGCAAGGTCATCACTACTCTCTGAAAGTGTGATCCCTCTTTTTCTCTATGAAGGACCACCTGGAAAAACCATATCAAACTCAAGTGAAAGCACCCAAACATTAGAGACAATGGTCGTAGATGTGTTATAGTGGACCACATTTAAATGTTAAGGGCATAATAAGACTTCAAATTGGGATCACATTCAAAGATCTAACTAGACCAAGTCTCGTAGAAGTGTTCCCTACCTTGTTAAAGATGGCTAGATGGTCAACCCTATTAGGAGCTTCCAATCCTTAAGGGGAGGTGACATGTCCAAGGTAAACCCTTCAATTCATAGATGTTCGTGAAAATGGTGGCAACGGAAGGGGAATGCTTCATTGTTAGGTCCCATGGTCATGGGACCAGCTAATGGAGGTCCATCATTGTTAATTTTGGACAACTAGGTCCAAACTCCATGTTCTGATGCTCAGATGAAGATGCCAATATTTTTATTGGATTCCTCTTTCGGAGAGGTACAAGATCGATCTAAAGATCATCTTGATCCGATGAGCAGAACATTTATTTTGAATTTATTCAAAATATGTGCAGGTTGGCCTGAAATGAAAAGTAGGCTTGAAGCCCCAACAGTTGTGTCACACACCCTCACTGATGGATATAAATAGGTCAACATTGGAGGTCATTTTCACTCATCCATCACATCACATTCTCTCTCCTCATCTGATTGGTCCGATCATCTATTGGAGTCTCTTCTCCTCACATGTGGGAAAACACAGCAAGAAGATTTATGTTTTCTGACCTAGGGTTTTTCAGCGCAGAGTTGGCCAACGTTGACTTTGGTCAACGTTTGGTCAAACTGACCCAAATCTGTCCCAGAATTCTGATTTCTGCAGTCTGCATTTATTGGCACAAAAATCGAGGTTAGACGTTCACTTTGACCAGGCTGCATTGACTTTTTCTGTTGTTGTTTTGCGTTGACTGCGACAGTGTTGACTTTCGTTGACTTTGGGTTGACTAATCTTGTTGTCCAAGAGGGTTGTGTGACACTTTTGGTTGGCTGACCGTAGTGAGACTTTGTTGGTTGAAGCATCCTATTGACCGTCGTAACGCACCAACACACTTATATATTTTTTGCTTGTCTTCTGTCGATCTACTGGTATGTTCTATCTGCATTTTACCTTCTTGTTTATGTGATTGTTGGTTGATATTGGGGATAAAAAGTAAAGTTGCATCAAGCATAGAAACGGGCAACCTTACAAAAGGTCAAGAAATTCCAGGTATGAGGAATCAAATGTTGTTGATGATAAAAGAAATGAATTCATTCTTGTATCTTCCCTCTCTACTGCAACTCCACTCGACACTATGGATGTCTGGTTGATAGATAGTGGTGCCTCAAGGCACATCACTGGGTTCAAGGAAGCACTTTATGACACGGTTGAGAAGGATGTTAATCTGAAAATTATCCTTGGAGATAATGCCACATATCTCATGAAAGGGGACAGGGACTGTGACCCTCCACTTGTCTAAAGGTCAAGTCCTCCACCTGCAAGATGTACTATATGTACCTGATTTGAAGAAAAACCTTGTGTCTATTTCAGCGATGGAAGACAAAGGTTTCAATGTGGCATTTGTTGATGGGAAGGTGCGCATCTGGAAGAAGAGTTTCAAGGAAGCTATCACGATTGCGTTTAGAGTTGATACACTCTACCAGGTTGGAGGAAGTCCACTTGGAGCGATGACATGTGATATTATCCGACAGACTGAACTATGGCATCGGAAGTTTGGACACCTTCACTACAAAGCCCTTTACGAAGCAAGGAAGGTGGTGACGGGGATGCCTGAGTTCACAAATGATCATGAAGGTGTATGTCAAGGCTGTTTCAAAGGAAAGCATACAAGGGGACCTTTCCCCTCAAGTGTCATAAAGACATTTGATGTCTTGCAATTGGTACATTCTTATCTATCTGGTATGCTGCCCATGACATCCTTGGGAGGATGTTCTTATTATATGACGTTCATAGATGACTTCTCTCGCAAAGCCTCGGTGGAAAATCTAACAGGGAAGAATATCAATATATTGAGGACCAATAATGGCAATGAATATGAGACGAACGAGTTCCAGAACTTTTGCAGAAAAGTTAGCATCAAGAGGGAGACCACAACTGTCTATACTCTTGAGAAAAATGGCGTTGCTGAAAGAAAGAATAGGACCATTGTGGAAGTTGCCTGTGCCATGCTATGTGACAAAGGTCTTCCAAAGTTTCTGTTGGGAGAAGCCACGAACACTGTTGTGTACATACAAAACCGATGCCCGCATTCTTCTCTGGACTCCAAAACTCCGGAAGAGGTTTTCTTTGGTAAGAAACCTGACGTCTCACATTTAGAGTTTTTGGATGTCCTGTTTATTTCATGTACCGAACGAGAAGAGGAGTAAGCTGGATGCTTCTGGGAAGAAGGGAATGTTTCTGGGCTACAGCGAAACCTCGAAGGCCTATAGAGTCTATGTGCCTGGTCAAACGGAAGTGGAGATATGTCATGCTATTACCTTTGACGAAGATGCTTCCCTCAAGAAAGTAATCAATCTTCCGAGATCTGAGGAAGATCATGAAGCAAGGCCTGGAAATCAAGAAGAACCGAAGGATGAGACAATGTCCGATATTGAAGGATCAATGGACCCTATTGATCCACCTCCTTCAATGAGGAAAAGACCATCATGGCTCAAGGACACTCTCGAGGATGTCGAGAATCATATGGCCCCAAGGGGGACATTCTGTGAAAGCAAGAAGCCGAATAGATACCAAGGGTATCTAGCAGCCATGAGTACAATCGTACAATCTGAGCTTGGATCTTTTGAGGAAGACGTAAAGCATCAAGTTTGGAAGGATGCTATGCACGAAGAATACGAGTCCATTATGAAGAATGATGTCTAGGATGTGGTTCTGAGACCGGAGGACAAAGCAGTTGTCACCTCGAAATGGCTCTATATGATCAAGCATGGATCTGATGGTAGTGCTGAAAAGTTCAAGGCAAGATTCATTGCATGTGGCTTCTCTCAAAAGGAAGGCGTAGACTATGATGACATATTTTCAACTGTGGCCCGATATACCAACATCCGATCTATCATAGCCCTTGCTGCTACACAAGGATGGGATCTTCATCAGATGGATGTGAAGAACGCATTTCTGCATGGTGCGATAAAGGAAGAGGTGTGTGTGGAGCAACCTCTAGGGTTCAAGGTCCAGGATAAAGACACCCATGTTTGCAGGTTGAAGAAAGCCCTCTATGGGTTGAAGCAAGCACCTAGAGCTTGGTACAAGAGGATAGATAGCTAACTGATGAAGCTGGACTTCACTTGTAGTAATGTTGATCTGAACCCTTACTTCAAGGTTGATAGAGAAAAGCCTCTCATTCTGGTGCTATATGTGGATGACCTCTTCCTAACAGTGGATGACCCTCTCACTCATCAATGCAAGAGGGAGCTCGCTGCTGAGTTCGAGATTAAGGACCTAGCACTGATGCATTACTTCCTAGGCCTGGAGGTCTGGCAGAGACTGGCGAGATTTTCCTTTCTCAAGGAAAATATATTGTGAAGCTTATGGAAAGATTTGGAGTGGTGGACTGTAAGTCTGTGTCGACATTAAGAAGTTGAGTGGCAGAGCTGTTGGGCCCGTGCTAGCAAATCCTACTGAGTATCGCCAACTCGTAGGGGCCCTGATGTTCTTAGTGAACACCCGTCTGGACGTATGTTTTGTAGTGAACACTTTGAGTCAACATATGGTTGAACCTCATCACATTCACTGGGTTGGTGCCAAGAATCTGTTGAGATATCTTCGGGGCACAATAAAGCATGGGCTGAGATACACTGCCAGGAGCGTGACACTCCATGGATATACTGATGCCGATTGGGCTGGTAGAGTGGTGGATCGTAAGACCACATCGGGATGTTGCTTCACACTTAGGTTTGCTTCGATATCATGGATGAGCAGGAAGCAAAAGTCGGTGGCCTTGAGCACCTTCAAAGCCTCGGTGGAAAATCTAACAGGGAAGAAGATCAAGATATTGAGGACCAATAACGGCACTGAATATGAGACAAACGAGTTCAAGAAATTTTGCAGAGAAGCTGGCATCAAGAGGGAGACCACAACTGTCTATACTCCTGAGCAAAATGGCATTGCTGAAAGAAAAAACAGGACCATTGTGGAAGTTGCCTATGCCATGCTATGTGACAAAGGTCTTCCGAAGTTTCTATGGGGAGAAGCTATGAACACTGATGTGTACATACAAAACCGATGCTCGCATTCCGCTCTGGACTCCAAAACTCCAGAAGAGGTTTTCTCTGGTAAGAAACCTGACGTCTCACATTTTAGAGTTTTTGGATGTCCTGTTTATTTTCATGTACCAAACGAGAAGAGGAGCAAGCTGGATGCTTCTGGGAAGAAGGGAATGTTTCTGGGCTACAGCGAAACCTCGAAGGCCTATAGAGTCTATGTGCCTGGTCAAAGGGAAGTGGAGATATGTCACGCTATTACCTTTGACGAAGATGCTTCCCTCAGGAAAGTAATCAATCTTCCGAGATCTGAGGAAGATCATGAAGCAAGGCCTGGAAATCAAGAAGAACCGAAGGATGAGATGATGCCCGATATTGAAGGACCGATGGACCCTATTGATCCACCTCCTTCAATGAGGAAAAGACCATCACGGCTCAGGGACACTCTCGAGGATGTCGAGAATCATATGGCCCCAAGGGGGACATTCCGTGAAAGCAAGAAGCCGAATAGATACCAAGGGTATCTAGCAGCCATGAGTATAATCATACAATCTGAGCCTGGATATTTTGAGGAAGACGTAAAGCATCAAGTCTGGAAGGATGCTATTCACGAACAATACGAGTCCATTATGAAGAATGATGTCTGGGATGTGGTTCCGAGACCGAAGGACAAAGCAGTTGTCACCTCGAAATGGCTCTATAAGATCAAGCATGGATCTGATGGTAGTGCTGAAAAGTTCAAGGCAAGATTCATTGCCTGTGGCTTATCTCAAAAGGAAGGCGTAGACTATGATGACATATTTTCACCTGTGGCCTGATATACCACTATCTGATCTATCATATTTTCACCTGTAGCCTGATATACCACTATCTGGAATCTTCATCAAATGGACGTGAAGACCGCATTTCTGCACGGTGCAATAAAGGAAGAGGTGTATGTGGAGCAACCTCTGGGGTTCAAGGTCCAAGATCGAGACACCCATGTTTGCAGGTTGAAGAAAGCCCTCTATGAGTTGAAGCAAACACCTAGAGCTTGGGACGAGAGGATAGATAGCTAACTGATGAAGTTGGACTTCACTCGTAGTAATGTTGATTCAAACCTTTGCTTCAAGGTTGATAGAGAAAAGCCTCTCATTCTGGTGCTATATGTGGATGACCTCTTCCTGACAGGTGCTAACCTTCGCATTCATCAGTGCAAGAGGGAGCTCGTTGCTGAGTTCGAGATTAACGACCTAGGACTGATGCATTACTTCCTAGGCCTGGAGGTCTGGCAAAGACCTGGCGAGATTTTCCTTTCTCAAGGAAAATATATTGTGAAGCTTTTGGAAAGATTTGGAGTGGACGATTGTAAGTCCGTGTCGACATTAAGAAGTTGAGTGGCAGAGCTGCTGGGCCCGTGCTAGCAAATCCTACTAAGTATCGCCAACTCGTAGGGGCCCTGATGTTCTTAGTGAACACCTGTCTGGACGTATGTTTTGCAGTGAACACTTTGAGTCAACATATGGTTGAACCTCATCACATTCACTGGGTTGGTGCCAAGAATCTGTTGAGATATCTTCGGGGCACAATAAAGCATGGGCTGAGATACACTGCCAGGAGCGTGACACTCCATGGATATACTGATGCCGATTGGGCTGGTAGTGTGGTGGATCGTAAGAGCACATCAGGATGTTGCTTCACACTTGGGTCTGCTTCAATATCATGGATGAGCAGGAAGCAGAAGTCGGTGGCCTTGAGCACCGTGGAGGCCGAATACATTGCAGCGAGTATGGCCTATTGTGAAGCAATTTGGTTGCGAAAGCTCTTCATTGAGTTGTTCAGGCATGTGCTAGATACCACCGTGATACTTTGTGATAACCAGAGTAGGATTCGGTTGTCCGAGAATCCCGTGTTCCACAATCAATCCAAACATATTAATATCAGGTACCACTTTATCTGGGATATGGTACAGCAAGGCGTCGTAAGGCTTGATCATATAGGAATTGATGGGCAGGTCGCAGACATTCTCACAAAGCCCCTGGGGAAGGTCAAGTTCCTAACCTTCCGTGAGAATCTTGGAATCATGGAACGACCCTATGTTGAGGGTCTTGTTGGACGATGAGCTCTTGGAGCTCTGGGGAGCCTTGGGGATAGCTTCTCTGTTAAAATTGGACAAATAGGTCCAAACTCTGAGTTGTGCTGCTCAGATGACGATCCCAATATTCTTATTGGATTCCCCTTTCGAAGAGGTGTAAGATTGATCTAAAGATCATCTCGATCGGATGAGCAGAACATGTACTTTGAATTTAGTCCACTTATGTGCTAGGTCGGCCTGGAATAAAATATAGACTTAAATGTCTTAAAGGACGTGTCACACACCTCCAAAGATTCCTATATATTGGAGAGACTTAGAGTTCATTTGATACACATTGTTGTGGAGGAATTCTCTCTCTTTGGATAGCGTTGGAGCTGTAATATATATATGGACTGTTCTTTGTTTGGGTTGTTCTGGGTTATGTGTGACACGCTTGGCTAAATGATCTATTGGAGACTTTGCTGGTAGAAGCATCCTGCTGATCGTCGTAACGCCACCATTTCTTATCTCTGTTTTGGCTTGTCTTCTATCGATCTACTAGTATGTTCTATCTTCTTCAGTATGGTGCCCTACTCTGAAATGCAATAGAACATATGCAAAAATTAACATGGTATCAACGCTGAGGAGAAGACGAAGCCCAATTTGAGTTACAGTTACAGAAGGTTGCCACCATGTTTGAGGGCAGATTGCATGTTGATTAAGGACTGTCTTATGGACGGTCTATCTCTAAAAGAGAATGCCGCATTCCATACTCTGCAGCGCATACAGTTGAAGATGAAATCCTTTGACGAATCTGTCTCAATTCGAAAGAATGTTAGAGATATATAGAAGAACATCAAGCGGAATTTGCAGCAGCACAAATTCCGTTCTGTTGTCCTCGGATCAGATTAGCAATTCGGAGGTTTGATTTGCTTTCCCGAGCAGCCACAGATACACACATTCATTGGCGGCTGCTCGCAGTCCAGTGTAGAGAGTACCATACTAGGGTAAATTGATCGGACTAGTAAAAATGGCTACAACTATCTGGCAACCCAAGGAAGAAGGGTTGAGAGAGATCTGTGGACTTCTGGAGGAATACAGGTCCCCCACGTCCGATCAGGCCCGTATTTGACAGCAATTACAGCACTACAGCCAATTGCCCGATTTCGGCAACCATTTAGCTTTTGTACTCGCCCAGGCCGAGAGTTGTTCGTGCATTTCTGCTGGACGACCGCGGTTTATTCCTCCCCTAACCTCCCGGACGACGATTGGAGTACGAGGTCGAATTTGTCAAAAAATAGAACCTGGACTGCTGACGGGATGATGTGATTTCAGCGCACGCGAATCCTTGACTACTTCAGTGACCAAGCTGCCGAATGAAGGCCGAATTTGAGACTGATGTTTGGTCTGTCGAGGCGTGAAAGGAGCCCTAACTTTTAACGTGGAAACAAAGCCTTGCCGCAGCTAGAAGACAGCGTGGAAATTATTTTTTTGTGTTGAATTAAAGACCTGAGAAAAAAAAAAGAGGAGAGCCACCGGTTTTTTTTTTCGAACTTCAGATATAACTGTTCTTTGTGATTCGCATATCGCCCTGCTGGCTCAATATTTTTCTCGCATCGCATAGATTTTGATGCGTAAGTATCTGCGCCTCATGTATTCGTATGAACAGTATCTCTGTCGCTCGTTCAGTACAGTTACTTGGTTTATATTATATGGCTACACGGATACCTGTAGCATCACCTTGTTTTCTCTGTGGTTTATTGCCAATGATTCAATGATCGGCTCGCCAGCCATTAGGACCGAGCAGTAAGACCATAATCTGAAGGGTATCGACAAAGGATGGAAAGTCTATTCCCTATGATGAGCTGGTCATTCTCGGAATTGAATCAAGCTGTGATGATACCGGAGCTACTGTGGTCACAGGCGATGGCAAAATTATGTGGATCGTCAATGGAGCCTGATGGGACTTTTTCTTGCCGGAGAATCAGTGCCAAGAATCACGCCGCAGCGTTTTCACTTCCAAGTGACAGCGTGAAGGTTGATCGATTCATCGTGAGGCTAAGTCAACATGACATGGAGAACTGAATGTTTTCCACACTGAGCAGAAACATGGCTGATCGAGGTCATGAAAATTAATCATGTCGCAGAAGCACCGTGAGGTTGAGGAGCTTGGTGCATTCCAGTCTTCATATTCCTTGCTTAAATAAAATGTCTGGTCACTTCGATCAATGGACAGAGCCGATGCTACAGAAATATATTTAACTTCGCCCCTGAACTTTCAACATGTTTTTTTTAGCGGGAGTGACTACATGAGCATCTCATCGACAATCTGATTGACGCAAATCAACGAAATTCAACTGTGATTGGTCATTCTTCACACAACTCCCATCACTGCTATTTTTCGGTGAATAATTTGTACGTAGAGAGAAGGGCCTCATATTATTTGTCTCTGTAGCAATCTCCAAGAGGAATCGTTGTGTATTCCAGCAGGGGTTTCAAGGTCACCATGGATGCAAGGGAAGGACGTTGCATTATTTGAGGTGTGTTTTGGGCAAGAAAAATGAGGTAACTGCCCATGAACAATCGATCAGCCCATTCATAAGGCACCTTGTTGCAGCTTCAGAAGGCTGTCAAATGAACGGATAGTGGATGGTGTAGCCTGCTAATGCCCTAACAGAAATTTACAGCTCAGTTAAGCCTTGAATTACTAAGCATCTCCTGTGACAGTCCCTAGAAAATAATTATCATATACAGTTTTCTGATATGTTTGATAAAACTGTCACTTCTGCAATTGATTTCTTGGCTACGTGTATATATCAGGGCCTGCTAATTATTGGTCATCATCAGCAAAATTCATTTCTATGGAAGTCATCTATAAGATTTTCATTCAAAACTCTAGATTGTTTTGAAGATACAGGTCACCTTGATGAACAAAGGAACACATGTAACATGTATTGGTGACTTGAGGGGCAGTGTAGTGCCTCATTTAACAATATTATGATACTGCTGATAGTGGTTGTGAACCAGCATATAGCTGAACTTAATCTATTGGCAGTAACCTTAGAAAGTGCCTTGTCCAGATTTATCCTGGTGGATGATTGGGGCTGGAACATTGATGAGCAGGAGTACCATTATGACTGTGCTGGATCTACATGGACTGACATGAAGAAGGGTAAATTGTGTGTTTTAACATCTGTATGATCGGTTCCTAGATCTGTGAACTGAGATCTGAAGTCTTAAGCAGATCTGTAAATAAGAAGCAGTGCTGGATGAGATGTCAGATGTAGTAGATGAAGCTCTCAAGTACATAATTATGAGAGAAGGAATCATGTTTGGATTCCTAGTTCTGTGGGTCGCAGTAAAGAGGGCTGGTTGAGGAAGCTACAGCAGACCTCCTTAGAATAACAGGACTTCTAACACAAGTTGGGGCTTGTTGGTATATTTTCCCTATTGGACAGTGACATAGATAGTCACCTATGTAGCAATTAGCATGTGACAGTTGCAGTCTCACTCTAGAGCATAATGGTAAAATATGTTTCGACAGCTTTCAAACATTGTTGGAATCATGAACCATGATCAGCAAAGCCTATTGGATGGCTTTGACCATGGAAGATTAAGTTCCAAGTTGGTATCTAAAGTCGGTAGCCTTGAGCACCGCTGAGGCCGAATACATTGTAACATGTATGTCCTGTTGTGAAGTCACTTGGTTGCGAAAGCTCTTCTGTGAGTTGTTCGAGCATGTGCTAGATGCCACCGTTATCCTTTGTGATAACCAGAGGGGGATTCATTTGTCGTAGAATCCCGGGTTCCAAGATTGATCCAAGCATGTTGATGGCTGGTACCACTTTATCTGGGATATGGTACAGCGAGGCGCCGTAAGGCTCGATCATATAGGAATTGATGAGCAGGTCGCGGATATTCTCACAATGCCCTTGGGGAAGGTCATGTTCATAACCTTACGTGAGAATCTTGGTATCGTGGAACAACCCTATTCTTAGGGTCCTGTTGGACGATGAGCTCTGGGAGCTCTGGGGGCTTTGGGGACAGCTTCTCGGAGCTATGAGCAACCACAAGGCTAGGCTTGTCGAACCTTGTTGATGTGCTTGGACCCCACCATTGTGATTATTGAGTTGGTTTACCTCTCATTATCTATGCCCCGTATGCATCCTACCCATTGAGTTCAGGGCTCATGGGAAGTACCTCTCATTTGGCCAATGAGATGGGAAAGGCTAGAGACTAGTAACAAAGACTGATGGACGCATCAGAAATTGCTTTACTCTCTATCTAGGATGGCACGGTCCAACCACTTGATCTGGGATCAAGTATAGTGAGGTTTCGGACCTCCTGCTGACTTCGGGTCAGATGAACCAACTTCGGGTTGGTTGGAGACTCTTTGTGAGTCTGACAGAGGTTTCGACCTCTGGGCTGAATCCTTCAAATGAATGACAACTTGATCACCCACTTATGTTCGAAATAAAGAGGCCTAGAAAAATTTACAAGGATGACGCACGATGTTTGGATCGTACAAGCACCAGTGGACGGAGTTCTCCTAGTTGAGAGGGGAGTGTTTAAACTTGGACAACTAGGTCCAAACTTTGAGTTGTGCTGCTCAGATGACGATCCCAATATTCTTATTGGATTCCTCTTTCGGAGAGGTGTAAGATTGATCTAAAGATCATCTCGATCGGATGAGCAGAACATGTACTTTGAATTTATTCCACTTATGTGCTAGGTCGGCCTGGAATAAAATATAGATTTAAATGTCTTAAAGGATGTGTCACACAACCCCAAAGATTCCTATATATTGGAGAGACTTAGAGTTCATTTGATACACATTGTTGTGGAGGAATTCTCTCTCTGGATAGCGTTGGAGCTGTAATATATATATGGACTGTTCTTTGTTTGGGTTTTTCTGGGTTATGTGTGACACGCTTGGCTGAATGACCTATTGGAGACTTTGCTGGTAGAAGCATCCTGCTGATCGTCGTAACGCCACCATTTCTTATCTCTGTTTTGGCTTGTCTTCTATCGATCTACTAGTATGTTCTATCTTCTTCAGTATGGTGTCCTACTCTGAAATGGCATAGAACATATGTAGAAATTAACATTCTCGGAGCTATAAGCACACACGGGGCTAGGCTTGCCAAACTTTGGGGTGCTTCTGCCCCATTGTTATGCTGTTGAGTCGGTTCACCTGTCATGATCTGTGCCCTGTATGCATCCAACCCATTGAAACCCGGATTCATGGAAAATACCTCTCATTTGGCCAGTGAGGTGGGAAAAGCTATCGACCAGTAGCAAAGACTGATGGACGCATCAGAGATTGTCATACCCATTGAGTCCTGGATTCATGGAAAGTACCTCTCATTTGGCCAGTGAGGTGGGAAAATGTAAATTTTAGTAGATGTTCTATGCTTGGAGCAACTTTACTTTTCTCACAGCAATCATACAAATAGTTAAGTAAAATGCAGATAGAACATATAAGTGGATCTTATAGAAGACAAATCAGAAACAGGAAAAATGTGGTGGTGCGTTACGGCAGTCAACAGGATGCTTCAACCAGCAAAGTCTCCTTGGTCAGCCAACCCAGAATGTGTCACAACAATCCTCCAATCAGCAAATGAGTCAACCCAAGTCAACTCCAAAAAAAAGTCAACGCTGTCCAGAAAAAGTCAACGCAGGGCAGCAAGCTAAAAGTCAACGCAGCAGCAGATTGGTCAACCCTTTGACCTCGATTCTTTACAACAAGATGTGACTGCACCAACTTCATCAAATTTCAAATTTCATTTCGATCACAAGTGCTATCTCAAAGTCAACGCCTCGGTCAAACTTCCAAATAGAGACCCTACGCAAGAATCATCCTCCGCAAATTTCTCAAATTTTCGCACGTAACTCGCGCAATTGCCCTTCTTCTTCACACGTGTGGCCGAAAGCCTTGAAGGAGCTCAGATTACATCGATGAAAGAAGAAGATGTGTGTTGTGTCAGATGAAATGCTCTCCAACTTTGGCCCGGGATGATATCCATCATCAGTGTGACACCTCCAATGGGGGTGAACCTTAAGGCCGACTCGCATATAATTTATTATGAATAATAAATTCAAAATAAATGTTCTGCTCATCGGATTAAGACATATTATATATGGATTTTACACCTCTCCGAAACAGGAATCCAACACAAATATTAGCCTCTTAATCTGAGCATCATAACATGGAGATTTGGACCTAGTTGTCCAAATTTAACACTCCCTCTCAACTAGGGAGAACTCCATCCATCAGTGCAATCAAACATCGTGCGTCATCCCGCCGTAACTTGCTTTGCTGGCCTCTTTATTTCAGAACAGAAGTGGGTCAGTCACAAAGACATCATCCCCCGACTGACATAATCAGTCCAGAGGTTCGAAACATCTATCAAACTCATAAAGAGTATCCAACCAACCCAAAGTTGGTTCATCTGACCCGAAGTCAGGCAGAGGTCCCAGACCTCACTAAACTTGATCCCAGATCAAGTGGTTGGACCGTGCCATCCTAGATAGAGAGTACGGCAATCTCTAATGCGTCCATTAGTCTTTGCTAATAGTCTCTAGCTTTTCCCACCTCATTGGCCAAATGAGAGGTACTTCCCATGAGCCCTGAACTCAATGGGTAGGATGCATATGGGGCACAGATAAATGAGAGGCGAACCAGCTCAATAATCACAAGGGTGGGGCAGAAGCATTATGAGTGCTTATAGCTCCGAGAAGTTATCCCCAAAGCCCCCCAGAGCTCCCAGAGCTCATCGTCCAACAGGACCCACATCATAGGGTCGTTCCACGACACCAAGACTCTCACGGAAGGTTAGGAACTTGACCTTCCCCAGGGGCTTAGTGAGAACATCCGCGACCCGCTCATCAGTTCCTATATGATCGAGCCTTACGGCGCCTCGCTGTACCATATCCCGGATAAAGTGGTACCTGATATCAATATGCTTGGATCGGTCGTGGAACACAGGATTCTCAGTCATACGAATCCCACTCTGGTTATCACAGAGTATCACAGTGGTATCTAGCATGTCCAAACAGCTCACTAAAGAGCTTACATAACCAAATTGCTTCACAACAGGCCATACTTGCAGCAATGTATTCGGCCTCTGCGGTGCTCAAAGCCACCGACTTCTGCTTCCTGCTCATCCATGAGATCGAAGCAGAACCAAGATTGAAGCAGCATCCCGATGTGCTCTTACGATCCACCACACTGCCAGCACAATCGGCATCAGTATATCCACGGAGTATCACACTCTCGGCAGTGTATCTCAACCCATGGTTTATCGTGCCCCAAAGATATCTCAAAAGATTCTTGGCACCAACCCAGTGAAAGTGATGAGGCTCAACCATCTGTTGACTCAAAGTGTTCACTGCAAAACATATATCTGGTCGGGTGTTCACTAAGAACATCAAAGCTCCTATGAGTTGACGATACTCAATAGGATTGGCCAAGATAGGCCCAGCAGCGCTGCCACTCAACTTCTTGAAGTTGAGTTCCATCGGTGTTGACACGGACTTGCAGTCCACCATACCAAATCTCTCTAGAAGTTTCACAATGTATTTTCCTTGAGAAAGGAAAATCTCTCAAGGTCTCTGCCAGACCTCCAGGCCTAGGAAGTAGTGCATCAGTCCTAGGTCCTTCATCTCGAACTCAGCAGCGAGCTCCCTCTTACATTGATGAATGAGAGGGTCAGCACCTGTCAGGAAGAGGTCATCCACATACAACACTAGAATGAGAGGCTTCCCCCGTACAACCTTGAAGTAAAGGTTCGGATCAACATTACTTCGAGTGAAGCCCAACTTCATCAAGTAACTATCCATCCTCTCGTACCAAGCTCTGGGTGCTTGCTTTAACCCATAGAGGGCTTTCTTCAACTTGCAGACATAAGTGTCTCGATCTTGAACTTCAAATCCCAGAGGTTGTTCTACATACACCTCTTCCTTTATTGCACCATGCGGAAAAGCAGTCTTGACATCCATCTGATGAAGACTCCATCCTTGCGTAGCAGCAAGGGCTATGATTGATCGGATGGTGGTATATCGTGCCACAGGTGCAAATATATCGTCATAGTCAATTCCTTCCTTTTGAGAGAAGCCACGGGCAACAAATCTTGCCTTAAACTTTTCAGCACTCCCATCAGATCCATGTTTAATCTTGTAGAGCCATTTAGCGGTGACAATAGATTTGTCCTTCGGTCTCGGGACCACATCCCAGACATCATTCTTCATAATAGACTCATATTCTTCATGCATAGCATCCTTCCAGACTTGATGCTTGATGGCTTCCTCAAAAGATCCAGGTTCAAATTGTACAATAGTACTCATGGCAGCTAGATACCCTTGGTATCTACACGGCTTCTTGCTTTCTCGGAATGTCCCCCTTGGGGCAGCATGACCCTCAGCATCTTCGAGGGTATCCCTAAGCCATGATGGTCTCTTTCCCAGTGAAGGAGATGGATCAATAGGGTCCATTGGTCCTTCAATATCAGGCATTGTCTCATCCTGCGGTTCTTCCAGATTTTCAGGCCTTTCTTCATGATTTTCTCCAGATCTTGGAAGATCTACTACTTTCTTCAAGGAAGCATCTTCGTCAAAAGTGACATCATGGCTTATCTCTACTTCCCTTTGACCAGGTACATAGACTCTATAGGCCTTAGAAGTCTCACTGTAGCCCACAAACATTCCTTTCTTCCCAGAAGCATCTAGCTTACTTCTCTTTTCTTTCGGCACATGAAAATAGACAAGACATCCAAAAATTCTAAAATGTGAGACATCAGGTTTCTTACCAGAGAAAACCTCTTCGGGAGTTTTGGAGTCCAAAGCGGAATGAGGGCATCGGTTTTGAATGTACACAGCAGTATTTGCAGCTTCTCCCCACAGAAACTTTGGTAGACCCGGGTCACATAGCATGGCACGGGCAGCTTCCACAATAGTCCTATTCTTGCGTTCAGCAACACCATTCTGCTCAGGAGTATATGCAGTGGTCGTCTCCCTCTTAATGCCAGCTTCTCTGCAAAAGTCTTTGAACTCATTTGACTCATATTCAGTGCCATTGTCGGTCCTCAAAATCTTGATCTTCTTTCCGGTCATATTTTCCACAAAGGCTTTGAAGGTACGGAACCACATGAAAGCCTCATCCTTCTTCTTCAAGAAGTATATCCAGGTTTTGCGAGAGAAGTCATCAGTGAATGTCATGTAGTAAGAACATCCCCCTAGGGATGTCACGGGCAACATACCGGATAGATCAGAATGGACCAATTGCAAAATATCAGATGTCTTTGTGACACTTGAGGGAAAAGGTCCCCTTGTATGTTTTCCTTCGACACAGCCCTTACATACACCTTCATGATTATTTCCAAAGTCAGGCATCCCTGTCACCACCTTCCTTGCTTCAGGAAGGGCCTTGTAATGAAGGTGTCCAAATCTTCGGTGCCATAGTTCGGTTTGACGGATAGTATCACAAGTCATAGCTCCCAACGGACTCCCTCCAACCTGGTAGAGTGTACCAACTCTAAAACCAATTGAGATAGCTTCATTGAAGCTCTCCTTCCACATGAGCACCTTTCCATCAGAGAAAGTTACATTGAATCCTTTGTTTTCCATGGCAGATACAGACACAAGGTTCTTCTTCAATTTAGGTACATAGAGTACATCTTGCAAACGTAGGACTTGTCCTTGAGACAAGTGGAGGGTCACAGTCCCTGTCCCTTTCACGGGATATGTGGCATTATCCCCAAGGATAATTTCTAGATTAGTATCCTTTTCAACCATGTCAGAGAGTGCTCCCTTGAATCCGGTGATGTGTCTTGAGGCACCACTATCGATTAGCCAGACATCCATAGTGTCGGGCGGAGATGTAGCAAAGAGAGCAGATACAAGAATATACTCATTTCTTTTATCAACAACATTAGACTCTCCATACCTGGTATTTCTAGACCTTTTAGAAGGTTGATTGTTTCCACCAAAGTGAGCCTTCCTCTTTCCTTTGTCATTTCTTCGATTCCCATTCCTTCGGTTGTTGTTGTTATCATCACTATCGGGAGAATCCTTCTTGAAGGGGCATTCTCTAGCATAGTGACCAGGCCTATGGCAAGTGAAACACTTGCCCTTCTTTTCTTGAGCCTTCGTTCTTCCTTTGTCCTTAGGACCACTAGAGTTCTTCTTTCGAGAGTGAGCACCATAGGCATCATTTCTGTCATTATCGAATTCCTTCATCCTGGTTTCTTCTTGCATACATCTAGACAAAAGCTCATCAAAGTTAGGAATGGTATTATTGTTGAGAATGGTAGTTGTGAATACTTGCCATTCATATGGAAGTCCTCCAAGTGCGGTGAGAACCATCTCACGATCAACTATTGTCTCCCCAATAGCTAGCAGATTGTTCCTGGTTTCGGTCAACTTCATAAAGAAAGTTTGAATAGACTCGTCTCGGCCCTTCTTCATATTCTTCAACTGGTTCTTGAGGAATAGCACTTGGTTCACATTGTTTACTTGGAACATAAGTATCTATTTGTCAAGGTATCTCTCGATGTGCTCTGTCTTATATATAGGCATCCAGTTCTTTATGTATAGCCTCCTCGATCATCGCCTTGTCTTGGATCTCTCCTTTCATGCCTGTTTCTAAAGCAGCATTGGATGGAGGTTCTTGAATCTTACCCAACACATGATCCAAGAGATCATGGTCTTCCAATTTGAGATCTAATATCATCTTCCAGGCATGGAAGTCATCCCTTCCAGTCAGCTTGTCATTCTCCTTGAATTCAAGACTTGTGGAACCCATTTCTTCTGGTGGTGATTGCTAAAGATAGAGTTTGTCTTCACCTCACCTCTGATACCATGTAAATTTTTGTAGATGTTCTATGCTTGGAGCAACTTTACTTCTTTCACAACAATCATACAAATAGTTAAGTAAAATGCAGATAGAACATATAAGTGGATCTTATAGAAGACAAATCAGAAACAGGAAAAATGTGGTGGTGCGTTACGGCGGTCAACAGGATGCTTCAACCAGCAAAGTCTCCTTGGTCAGCCAACCCAGAATGTGTCACAACAGTCCTCCAATCAGCAAACGAGTCAACCCAAGTCAACTCCAAAAAGTCAACATTGTCCTGAAAAAGTCAACGCAGGGCAGCAAGCTAAAAGTCAACGCAGCAGCAGATTGGTCAACCCTTTGACCTCGATTTCTGTGCCAAACAGTACGGCCTTCCAAAATCGAACTTCACTAAATTTCAATATTTGGATTATGCAGCTGACTGAAAGTCATCAATGAAATCTTCAAATAGGTCTCTAACAGAAGAATCCTCGTCTCACCAACCTGAGAAATTGGTCTTCTTTCTTCACACGCAGGGCTGGAAATGTCTTCAAGGAGCTCTCTAAATCAGATGAGAGAAGAAGATGTGTGTTGAGTTGTTGTGAAATGCTCTCCAACTTTGCCTGTATTTATATCCATCATCGGGGTGTGTGACACATCTGCTGGGGGTGTAAAACCTTAAGGCCGACCTGCACATATAATTTATTATAAATAATAAATTCAAAATAAATGTTCTGCTCATCGGATTAAAATATATTTTATATGGATTTTACACCTCTCCGAAAGAGGAATCCAACAAAATATTAGCCACTTAATCTGAGCATCACAACATGGAGTTTGGACCTAGTTGTCCAAATTGTTTAAAAGCCAAATACTCGCAGCAAAGATCGATGGACGCACGAGAGCTCGGTCACTCTCGAGTAAGCTCAGGATGGCATCGTGGTCCAACCACTTGATCTCGGGATCAAGCCTAGTGAGGCTTCAACTCAACCGATCAGATCGCAAACCAACCGAAGCCAGGCGAATCTCTTCGAAGTTCTATAAAGGTTTTTGCATCGGGCCAGTCTCACAATAGAGAATGATAAGTCTTGATAATCACCCATTTTGTTCTCAACAAAGAAGCAAAGAAAGGTTATTGCTGGATGACGCACGATGTTTGGATGGCACAGATGGAGTCTCCTAGTTGAGAGGGAGGCGGATTTTGGGACAACCAGGTCCAACTCACGCATGCCTCGAAGAAGATGCCAATATTTTTATTGGATTCCTCTTTCGGAGAGGTGCAAGATCGATCTAAAGATCATCTTGATCCGATGAGTAGAACATTTATTTTGAATTTATTCAAAATATGTGCAAGTCGGCCTGAAATGAAATGTAGGCTTGAAGCCCCAGTTGTTGTGTCACACACATACACCGGCTTTCCTGCATTGGGTTTCTTCGGGGACATTCGTCCGAAAAATCGTGTGTGTCCTCTGTCATATGTGCACTTTGCTTCAGTAAATGATCTGTAAATGTGTAGGTTGCTAGTTGTGTTTACTTCGCTATTTTCTGAATATTTCTGAAAATAACTTGTATAATTAAATCACATATAGGAGAAGTAAATCAAGATACTGCAATAGGGTTTCTGTAATTTTGTATTCAGAAATTTTCACATGGTATCAGAGCATTGCATATCAAGCTGAAGCCACAGCAAGGAGTTGAATATTTTTGCTACAGGAAGGGCAACTGAAGCAACACATATCCAGGAGAAGGCAGCGCAACACCAGGAGGGACGCAGAGCTGACACAAAGGCTGACATCGGCCCAAGTGGGTGACGCAGAGCTTGTTAGGCTCACGCTGGGCTGACGCAATGGCTAATGCATGTCCTAAAGGGTGATGCAGTCCGAGTTGGAGAGAGGTTGTGCCAGTTGTCAGCGTTGGAAGTGCAGCTTTTGATCTTCGAAGTTGTTGGTGGGGCATCAGTTCTGTTGGTGCAACACAGTGCCTAGCAAAGGTGACAAAGTAAGGGGAAATAGTCCCTCAGTAGATGTTTACCAAGAAATCTAAGATTCGATCAGGAGGGTGATTGTATAGGGTTGATTCGGCAGAATTGGTGGAGGATTTCTGAGAGGGAAATCAGTTGTCAAAGGGAGTAGTTTCTCTCTAAGGGCTTTCTATCGTCAAGAAACCGAGATCCGTTCTTCTGTTGAGTGCAGCAACAGTAGAAGGGAGAAGATGACATGTTTCGACTGTTTGAGCAAAGATGGCCCCGTACGGACTGAGAGATCGGGATAGGTTAGATAGTGTGTCTAACTTTGCGATCTGGAAAGCCAGAATCCTGACAGTCCTGGAGGAGTACAGTATCAGAGACCACGCAGAAAACGTCCTAGCTATGCCGACCGATGCGGATGCTCTGAAGAAGTTCAACGAGAATCAGGCGTGGGCTAAGCACTTGATCATGGATGGAGTAAAGGATCACGTTGTCCCGCACATTGCTGAGAAGAAGTCGGCAAATAAAGTGTGGACAACTCTGAACACATTGTATCAAGGTAGCTCTGTCCAGCGAAAGATGCTTCAAGAGAACCAGATGCGGATGTTCCAGATACACAAGGGAGAGGAGATCGATCCCTTCCTCTTCAGATTGCAGACTATCCGAGACCAACTGATTGCCATGGGAGCAACTCCAGATGATGGGCTCATGGTGAGGATTGCCCTAAATGCAGTCAACGATGAGTGGGAGACCTTTGTCCAAAGTATATTGGGCAGAGCACAACTCCAATATTAGGGAGACCTGTCGGCAATCCTTCGACAGGAGGAGATCCGGAGGGTAACCAAGAGGGAATTCAGCAACACAAGGAGGAGGAAGATGCAGCCCTAGCATCTAAGGTACAGGGGCAACAAGGGAAGAAGAAGAAGGACCTATCCAAGGTCCGGTGCTTCAGATGTGGCGAACTTGGACACTTAGCCAATACTTGTCCCAAGAGGAAGGAGAAGGAAGCTTCGGATTGCAAGGCAGCAGCAGCGAAAGGGGACAGTGGTAGCGAAGATGATGTGGCCATGAGTGCTCATGCACCTCAAGAGAAGAGGTGGGGCAACATAGATTTGTAGAGTAAGCTATAGATGGTGGTTGTGGAGATCCTTGAGGTGCCCAAACTCTTGGATCACATAAGAGCTGCGAGAGCCTAAAGACAGTAGCAAGATGACTAGAGTCAGTGGGTGCAGAAGATTATGGAGAAGCAGAAGCAATGTTGGGACGCTGAAGACTGGAGCAATGCAGAGGCAGCAGCAGCATGGAAGCAGCAGCACAGAGGCTGATGGGATTTCAAAAGCGTAGAGTCAGTGCTTATGCAGTGTAGTGCAGCAAACAGCGCAGAGCTTCAGAGAGACAGAGCAGAGCAGCAACAGAGGGGGTTTTAGTGATGAGATGCAGCCAGACTGACTTGTCTATCGATTGTTGGGTGATTGTCCTTCAGTTGCTTACTTCTCAACAACTGAGTGGCAGTGCTATAGGCAGCATGATAAAGCAATTTGAGAGGGAGTTGCAATACAGATGTGGCAGTGTTAGTGGCAATGACATGGGCCGCAGTACGGAAAGCAGCAGCGCAATGGATGGAGAGCAGCAAGCCAAGCTTTAGCAGCGCAGGGGACTAATGCCAGAGATCAAAGTAACGCTTTTGGAGTTAAGTGTTGCTAGAGCACATTCCTCGCTAAGAGGGAGTGTTGAGATTTTGGGTAGCATTGGATGTGCTCTAGCTCCAAAACTTTGTGCAGGGAGTAGAACACATGATATCTCCAAGACCCAGAAATTGTTTGGAGAAATTCCACCCAGTCTAAAAGTTTTTCAAATAATTAAATTTTGCAATGGGGACCCTAAGTCTAACTTAGGGAAATTGAAAAATTAAAGTGAATTAATTTACACATATGGTAAGAATGTTCTAAGTGACGTGGATCAAGCTTTCTTTAATCTTAGTCTTTCTTGGGGTCAGCTAGAGACTACACACAGAGTAGCAGCACTTGAGCTAAGTCGAAATCGTGGGGCGCAGTTTGTTGAGAATTTTCGAGTGAGCTTGCAGTGCTAGTGAGGGGCAGATCGGCAAGGGATGTTCTGATCTGAGGCCGAGAATATATACATCAAAGAGGCAGTACTGTACCAGGCAGAGCAAAGGCCAGCAGGAGGGACGCAGCCCATCCAAGCTGACGCAGAGACCACGTAGAGAGTGACACAAACCCTTCTGGGTGGCGCAGAGTCAGCACAGAGGCCTTCTGAGTGACGCAGGGGCAGCCTGTGTTGCGCAGAGGCTATGCTGGGCTAGAGGGGCTGACAAAGAGGATGGAGGAGCTACGTTGAGGGTTCCAGTGGGCCAGAAAAGGCTCGTATTCAGTAATTCCTGAAGGGTTTGAATCAACCATTATTTTTGTCTCCAAGTTACAAGGTACTACTTCCTTGAAATTTCTTTGCGGGGAAAACCACTACTAGTGCCCTAGATGTATTCAAATATTCTTCTTAATAAATAAAACCCTCAAAGAGCTACTGCACTGGTTTTCCCACATTGGGTTTTTCCGGGGACATTTGTCCAAAAAATTATGTGTGTCCTTTGTCATATGTGCGCTATGCTTCAGTAAATGATCTGTAAATGCGTAGGCTATTAGTTCTATTTATTTCGCTATTTTCTGAATATTTTTAAAAATAACTTGTATAATTAAATCACAACTAGGAGAAGTAAATCAAGTGCAGTAGGGTTTCTGTAATTTTGCATTCATAAATTTTCACACAAACCTGGTCAACGTACCTGGTCAACGCTGCAGTCAAACAGAGCAGATTTCGTCGGATTTCGTGCCACCAAACTTGGCCTCCAAAAAACGGATTTTGTCCCAAAAATCGAAGTCAAAGAGTGAGAGTTGATCCAAGGTCAACGTTGTTCAACATTGTTGCATAAGCCCTAACACAGTCCGAAAATTGCAGCTACCCTTTCACGCGTGCGGAGGCAAGAGAATGTCTTCTTGAGGCTGTACGAACCAGTGAGGAGGAGAGAGAATGTGAGATGAGATGATGTCCAAATGAAGTTTGACTCTCTCCTGTTTATATCCATCAATGAGGGGTGGTGACACATCTTTTGGGGCTTGTGAGCCTACATGTGTGAGAACTAAATTCAAAATCCAACTTCTGCTCATCCAAACAAGATGATCTTTAGATCAATCTTGCACCTCTCGGAAAGAGGAATCCAACAAAAACATCATCTCAATACTATGAGCAGTCCAAAGTGGATTTTGGCCCTAGTTGCCAAATTTAACAGATTCAAATTGTATAGCATCTCTATAGCTCATATTGCTCAAATCGTATTGCATCTTTGTAGCTCATATTGGTCAAATCATATAGCATCTCTATAGCCTGTAATGCTCAGATCGTATGGCATCTTTGTAGCGCGTTTTGTTCAGATCATATGGCATCTTTGTAGGTCGTATTGGTCAAGATTGTATAGCATCTCTATAGGTCATATTGGTCAAATCGTATAGCATCTCTATAGCTCATATTTCTCAGATCATATGTCATCTTTGTAGCTCATATTGGTCAGATCATATAGAATATTTATAGCTCGTATTGCTCAGATCGTATGGCATATTTGTAGCTTGCTTTATGGCATCTCTTTAGCTTGTATTGAACAAGATCATATGGCATCTTTGTAGCTCATATTGCTCAAATCATATGGCACCTTGGTAGCTAGTATTGCTCAAATCGTATGGCATCTTTGTAGCTCATATTGCTCAAAATGTATGACATCTTTGTAGCTCGAATTGCTCATATCATATGGCACCTTTGTAACTCGTATTAGACAGATCGTATGGCATCTTTGTAGCTCATATTGGACAAATCGTATGCCATCCTTCTGACTTGAGGTTTGGAACGACTAACTAAGTGACCTGTATGATATTTTGGCAGTAATCCTATATTAGTGACCTCTAATGATATATGGTAGTAAGACCTTCTTTGATATAACTTTGATATGACAGTAACCCATGATACATGTCAGCTACCTCATATATATGTGAGAGTGACTTATATGACAGAGGACATGTCAGTGACCCAATACTATGAATGACCACACAGTGAACTTGTTGACAGTGAGACAGTGATCCATGTGACAGAGGCATGACTGTAATCTTTGTGACAGTGTCTTGGAGACTGACAGTAACCTTGTTGCATAACAGTGACCTTGATATGGCAATCATGACAATGATCCTAGATATGGAAGTGACCTTAATGCATTACAGTGATCTTGATAAGACAAATTGTATGACGATGATATAAGTTGTTAGTGATACTGGACAGTGCCCTAATGATGTATGACATATGACTAGGGATGATATATCAATACAGGGTAGTAAACTTTGGTGAATGAACAGTGATGGATGGGAGTATTATAACATTGATGTATATCGTGCTCTTTTGACAGTGTGATATAGTTTGTTGCTGGATTGACCCTAGGTGAACTAATGTGAGTGATGATGATGTCTCAAGATTATTGTACTTTGTATCTCAATTGAATTTTGAGCAATATCTAATAGAAGAAGAATTTGGTTGGGTTTCCCCTTGTGGGGTTTTATCCTAGTCTCTGACCTAAATCCTGGTGTCTTTATCGTGCGTCCTTTTCTTTTATTGTTCTTTATTGTTCCGTTGTATTGATGGTCTTATTGTTCTCACTACATAGTTGATAATGATGATATGATGTTATGGAGTGAATGTAATGTGAAAATGATGAAAAAGTTTGAAAATGCAATTATCTACAGCAGAGAACAATCTAGCCCCAAAAATTAACATGGAATCGGAGTTGGGTTTATAAAAAGTCATTGAAGATCACCCCTGTCAAGACACTGATGATGAAGTACGTGACCAAAGCAGAGTGAAAGGGATGAAGATGGCAGAGACGTAAAAAAATGCCAGGGTTTGAAGGATACCCTAGGGAAGCCATTTGTTCTTGCAAATAGAAGCTAGGGTTTGGGAAAACCCCTAGGAGTGACCTTGATATGGAAAGGGCCTGTTATAATTCAGAATTTTTCATGATATGATGTTATTAGTAAGTACCATTCAGTTATTCAAGTACCTATGACAGATTCAGAGAAAACCTAGATGGACCTGTCTCCTACCCAATAGGAGATGATATGAAGAAGATCCACTAATCATCGTGCACATTGATAGGTTGGGCTTGGTTGTCGATAAAAGAGATCAAGGATACATGTGGTGTTCAAGAGGAAGCATTTCTTCTTTCATATGGTTGATGGATAGTGATGACTCATGGAGGCAAGATCAAGGAGTTGATAGATTCCTACAAATCTTGTTAAAGATAAGTATTTTCAAAACCTCATGTTATTTCTTTGTGACATTGCTCTTGTTTAGATTTATCATTTTTGCACTATTGTTTATTCTTCCTGCATGAATATTTGAATGGTAATGAAACTTCTTGGATGAGGATGTGATTAAGGAAAGTAGATCCTTCTTAAGGATCATCAAGCTATAGAGCATTGTAGGAAGAGTTAGCTCTTAAAGGGAGCTGGTACGGGAAAATGAAGAAGCCACTCTCCTCTTTAGGAAAAGGAAGGTACTCCTGCCTCATAATCAGGTACACTTTCATTATGTTTATTTAATTTGCTATCATTGCTCTTGCTCTTGCTCTTGCTCTTGTTCTAGGGTCAACGGGTACATCAGATGGATGTAAGGTTCAAATCCTCAATACCGAGATTGAGAAGGATACAGATCCATCCCATGATTAGAGTGGCACTTGAAAGAAGACAAGACTTCAAACCTTGAAGGAAGGATTGCAACCTCCTTATAAAAAATCCTTGAAATGCAGAAACTGAAAATAATTCTTCTAACTAACAAATTAATTATGCAGTTTATTTTGTTTACGACAAAATAAAGAATTATTCACACTGCAATTTCTTCACCATAATAAATATTGCAGAAGCAAAAATAGGAACGGAGAAATGCTACCACACACATAAAAATTGACACAATTATTTTTTGACAATTGTCCCCGAAAAAACCTAATGCGGAAAAACCGATGCAACAACTTAAGGTTTTATTAATATGCAACAGCAAATTATAAGTACAATAAATTTGGATGCCCGACTAGGTATCCAATCTGAGATAAATACTAGCAAAATGACCTAAGGGAATTTATCGTCATCTCCAAGCATTCCCGGCTCAAACTGACAAATGAAAATCAAGTTGTCCAAGCCTGGCCCTACATCACCTCTGTGTAGCCTACCATACGCTTAACACGAAACTGATGCTAATAAAGTCGTTCTGTCTGTTGCTGACTAGAAAAGTGTCTCTCCTACCTCCTGGAAAATCCTCATATCCTCTAGATATTGAAATGACCTCCTCTCCAGCAAAATCGAACTGCTCACTGAAACAACTGCGTAGGCCCCCCGCTGCTTCCAACAGAAATAATTCGGCCTCCTCTCTTGCCTCTCCAGAACTAGAAAATAATCCTCCAGATCACTGTCTTTGCCCCTCCCTAGCCCTCTGTCCTCTCTCTGGCTCAAACTTTGTTGCTGGCTAGCTCGAACTGCCCAAGGAACTCGCACTAATGGCTCTCACTCACTGCGATGTTTGTTTCTCCATCTACCCATCGACCTCTTCTTATAATCTCCAATTGAGACTCCACTGGCCAAAGTTAAAACTTAATCGATGGCTGAGATCATCTCCAAGTCGATCTTTGTGAGTTTCTAGAGTATTCTCTCCTTTCTCAATTAATTACTATTAATTAATCAATTTCCCTAAGTTAGACTTACGAATTTTTAATTATTGATCAATTAATTTAATTGAGCCATTTCTAGGTGGAATTTCCATAAACGATTTATGGGTTTTGGAGAACTCTTGTGTTTTAGACTCTCCACAAAGTTTCGAGACTAGAACACCATATGATGCTACAAAAACTAACACCCCCTCTTAGCAAGGAAGGTGTTCTCTCTCTAGTGCCACACAATCTGCCACCACCTTGTCTCTGCAACATCCTCCATCCACGTTGTTGATGTCTGACAACTGTTGTTGTCTGCCACTGTCCACCAACCACTGCACTAACTCTGATTCATCTGCCACAAACTGTAGTTGAACCATGTTGCATCTGTGTTGTTGACACTACACTGTACAACCTGTACTGCTGTGAACTTTGCATCTGCATTGCAACCCAACTAACACTCCCTCCCAACTGTTGTTTTTGCTTCTACAACTACTGCAACTAAGAAGCATCCAAAATACTTTGTCGCTGCTACTGAAATAGATTCTCCACTATACCCATCTACTCTTTAAAGTAGCAAACTTAGCTCTCCCTAGAGCTTTCATGAGTATATCTGCAACCTACTCTTCTGTGGTAACATTGCTCCACGCTGCACACAATGTCTAATGAAATGACACTGAATATCTATGTGTTTCGACCTGTCATGAAACACTGGATTTTCAAAGAGCTTGATGCAGCTCTTATTATCATAATAGACATTGGTCGCTTCCATCCTCTGCCTAAACAAGCTCACCAGCAGCTACAAAAGCCATATACCTTCGCACGTAGTTGTGTTAGTTTCCATATATTCTGCTTATGCAATCCTCAGTGCTACTAACGTTTACTTCCTGTTGCACCAAGAAACCATCCCTGATCCAACGCTGAAGCAGTATCCAGAGGTTATTTTCCTGTCCATTGAACTACATGCCCAATCTGCATCTGTGAATCCACATAGTCTGACGTCCCCTGTGAATCCACATAGTTTGACGTCATCCCCTTGAGTATATTTCCACCCATACTCTATTGTGTCACACAAATACCTCAAAATGTACCTCGTTGCTATTTATGCACTCCCTTCAACTCGACCATAAACTGACTAAGAGTGTTGACTGTGAAGTAGATATCTGGTCTAGTGTTGACCAAATACATGAGAGAACCGATGAGTTGTCTATACAAGGTGGGATCAGCATCCTTTTCATCCGATGCGTCTATCTTCTTCCTGTTGGTTATCATGGGCATAGACATGTGTCTACAATCCTGCATTCTGAATCTCTTCATAATATCTGTAGCATATCTCCCTTGACCAAGGAAGATCTCCCCGTCCTTTTGTAGCACTTCCAATCCTAGTAAATAAAGCATCAACCCCAAGTCCTTCATGTCAAACTTTGCTGCCAAGTTACTCTTGCAGTCTTCCATGAGCCCTATTGACCCTGTCAAGAAGAGTTCATCCATATACAAAACTAATATGAGTGGCTCATACTCCACCATCAAGTACTAAAGCTTGGGATCTGTGTCACTCTTGACGAATCCCATCTGTTGTAAGTAGTTGTTGATCCGACCATACCATGCCCTGGGAGCCTGCTTGAGCTCGTATAGAGATTTCTTCAGTCTGCACACATTTGTGTGCCTTTCATGTGTCTCGAAGCCCTCTGCTTGTTCTATGTACACCACCTCCTCTATCACCCCGTTTAAAAAACATTGTCTTGATGTTCATCTGGTGAATCTGTCGCCGCATCTGTGCTACTAGGGATATAATTGACTAGAAATAAGTGTATCTGGAAACTGGGGCTAAGGTCTCCTCCTAATCTATCCCTTCTTTCTGTGTAAAGCACTTTGCCACGAACCTAGCCTTGTACTTCTCCACGCTGCCATCTGCAACGTACTTGATCTTGTAAATTCATCTAGAACCTACAACTGACCTGTCTTCAAGTCTTGCAACCACCTCCCAAACATCGTTTGTCATGATAGAGTTGTACTCTTCTACCATGGCATCTATCCATACCTGATGTTGTGCGGCCTCCTGATAGTTGGAAGGTTCTTCAACTTGTGCTACCAATGCTCGGTATCTGTCAAGTTGGATGTGCTCTCTTTTGTTTGTCTTAGGAGCTCCAATGAACTCCTTTGCATCTCGCAATGTCTGACGAACTTCCCTGCTAGTTCAACCACTAGTGGTGGGAGGTTCAACCAGCTCCTCATCCTGCCTCTGCTGCTTCATCTACTGTGAACTCACTGGATCCCCTGCAGCTGAGGAAATACTAGTACTAGTCAGTATATTGGATCCCTGTGACTATCCTACTAGTGGTCCCTTTGAGCTATGGTTGCTTATAGCTCTAAGAAGCTACCCCAAGCCCCCCAGAACTCCCAAAGCTCAAAGTCCAATACAAGCGGGACCCTCATAGGAAGGTATGTTCACGACTCCAAGTTTCTCACGGAAGGTTAAGAATTTGACCTTCCCAGGGGCTTCGTGAGATATCTGCGACCTGCTCATTAGTCCCAATGTGATGAAGCCTTACAATGCGCTGTACCATATCTCGGATAAAGTGGTACCTGATATCAATATGCTTGGAGCGGTCGTGGAACACGAGATTCTCTGAAAGACTAATCCCACTTTGGTTGTCGCAATAGATCACGGTGGTATGCAACACATGCCCAACAGCGCATTGAAGAGCTTCCTCAACCAAACAGCTTTACAATAGGCCATACTTGTTGCAATGTATTCGGCCTCGGCGGTGATCAAAGCAACTAATTTCTGCTTCTTGCTCAACTAAGAGATCGGAGCAGAACCTAGAGTGAAGCAACATCTAAATATGCTCTTACTATCCACCACATTGCCAGCCTAGTCAGCATCAATATTTCCATGGAGCCTCACATTCTCAATAGTGTATCTCAATCCATGGTCGATTGTGCCCCAGAGATATCTCAAGAGATTCTTGGCAGCAATCCAATGTATGTGATCAGGCTCGACCATATATTGACTCAACGTATTCACTGCAAAACATATGTCCGAACGGGAGTTCACTAAGAACATCAGGGCCCCCACGAGTTGACGATACTCGGTAGGATTTCCTAAATCAGGCCCAACAACACTTCCGTATAGTTTCTTAAACTTGAGTTCCATCGTAGTCACAGACTTGCAATCCACCATCCCAAATATTTCTAGCAGCTTCACAATATATTTTTCTTGAGAAAGGAAAATCTCGCCTGGCTTTTTCCAGACCTCCAGGCCTAGGAAGTAGTGCATCAGTCCTAGGTCCTTCATCTCGAATTCAGAAGCCAACTCCCTCTTACATTGATGAATGAGAGGGTATGCACATGTCAGGAAGAGATCGTCCACATAGAGTAAAATGAGAGGCTTGTCATTATCAACCTTGAAGTAAAGGTTTGGATCAACTTCACTTAGAGTAAATCCCAACTTCATTAGATAGCTATTGATCCTCTCATACCAAGCCCTGGGGGCTTGCTTCAACCCATAGAGGGCTTTCTTCAACTTGCATTCATGTGTATCTCGATCTCAAACTTCGAACCCCAAAGGTTGTTCCACATAGACCTCTTCCTTAAGTGAACCATGCAAGAAGGTAGTCTTGACATCCATCTGATGTAGACTCCATCCCTGTGAGGCAGCAAGGGCAATAATCAAATGGATGGTGGTATATCGGGCAATAGGTGCAAATATTTCATCATAGTCTATACCTTCCTTCTGTGAGAAGCCTCGGGCAACAAATCTGGCCTTGAACTTTTCAGCACTTCCATCGGCTCCATGTTTGATTTTGTAGAGCCATTTCAAGGTGACAATAGACTTGTCCTTTGGTGTAGGGACCACATTCCAAACATCATTCTTCATGATTGACTCATTGTATTTGTTAATTGCGTCCTTCCAAACTTGGTGCTTCACGGCTTTTTCAAACGTTCCAAGCTCAGATTGGACGATGGTGCTCATGGCTACTAAGTATCCTTGGTACTTGTTCGACTTCCTACTTTCACAGAATGTTCCCCTTGGTTCAATATGTCTCTCGGTATTTTCGAGAGTATCTCTAAGCCATGAGGGTCTTCTCTTTGAAGAAGTGGTCTCACTAGGGGGTGGATCTATAGGATCTATCGGATCCATCGGACCTTCAACATCAGGCATTTGTTCATCCTTCGGTTCTTCCTGCTTTCTTGCATCTTCATCTTTGTCTTCCTTTGAGATAGGAAGATCTCTAACTTTCTCAAGGGCAACATCTTCATCAAAGGTGACATCATGACTTATCTCCACTTCCCTTTGACTAGGCACATAGATTCTATATGCCTTTGAAGTTTCACTGTAGCCCACAAATGTTCCCTTCTTTCTAGAGGCATCCAACTTGCTTCTCTGTTTTTTCGGCAGATGAAAATATACAAGACTTCCAAAAATTCTAAAATGAGAAACATTAGGTTTCTTACCAGTGAAGATTTCTTCGGGAGTTTTGGAGTCCAATGCTTGATGTGGGTATCTATTTTGAACATACACGACAGTGTTGGCAACTTCTCCCTATAGGAACTTTGGAAGACCTTGGTCTTGAAGCATGGCACAAGTGGCTTCAATGATGGTTCTATTCTTTCTTTCGTTAATCCCATTTTGTCCGGGAGTATACGCAATAGTGGTCTCCCTCTTAAGGCCAACTTCCCTACAATAGTCATTGAACTCATTTGATTCATATTCGGTTCCATTATTCTTCTTCAATTTTTCGATCTTCTTCCCTGTTTGATTTTCAACCAAGGCTTTGAAAGAGTGGAACCACTTGAACACTTTGTCCTTCTTCAAGAAATATATCCAAGTTTTGCGAGTGAAGTTATCCACAAAAATAACATAAGACAAGTATCTTCTCAAGGATGTTACGGGCAACATATCAGATAAATCAGAATGAATCAATTGAATAATGTTGAAAGTCTTGTTATCACTTGAGGGGAATGGTCCCCTTGTATGCTTCCTTTCGGCACAACCCTGACAAACACCTTCATGATCAACTTTGAAATCAAGCATACCTGTGACCATCTTCCTTGCTTTAGGAAGAGATTTATAATGAAGGTGGGCAAACCTTCGGTGCCATAATTTGGATTGAAGAGTTGTGTTGCATGTCATGGCTCCCAATGGACTTCCTCCAACCCGATAAAGTGTATAAACCCTGAAACCAAGAGTGAATGCTTCTTTAAAATTCCTCTTCCAAACATGTACCTTTCCATCAATGAATGCCACCTTGAATCCTTTATCTTCCATCGTCGAGATAAACACTAAATTATTCTTCAAGTTAGGTACATATAACACATCTTGTAGATGAAGGATTTGACCTTGATTTAGATGAAGAGTCATAGTCCTATGAAAATTCCAAGATCCAAACAAATCTAATGAATCCTACTGCAACAACTGAGTGTACTTATCCTATTAAGTAAATTACATTACATAATTAATTCAGATCTGAATTATTGAAGCAGCCTACTCTAAAATTGATTCAGAAACAAGGAAACTAGACAAGGAAATCATTCACTGATCCGGATTTAGGCAGGAACGCAATAGAATAAACATATAACCATAAATACAGAGATGCAGCAGAAATAACACTTCATTTCATTAATATCAAAGAACTGAAATTTGCTTACAAACAGAATGGAAATAAAACTAGCTAGGGCACTGGTAGCTATCTCTGAGAAGAGATGTGGAGGCTACAGGCCTCTGAACTGAGTTACAATGAGGCTCGAGGGCCTATTTATTATTGAGAAACAATGGAGAACCTTAAACATCCAAAAACCTAACCCTAGGAGATGAAGTGCCAAAACTATGGGCCCCGTTTGGGTAAATTGGTGTTTCAACTTCCCAGAGACGTAACTTTGGCATACTATCTCCGTTTGACGCACATGATACATCATTAGAAAGCTCTATCCGAGGAATACAACTTTCGCCACGAATATCATTCCAAAACGGAATGATATTCGCTAAAGGCGCGATGCCCAAAAAACGTCGTTTAGGGCCTCAAAACGGCTCCGGAAGTCCAGGACCCGAAAAACTGTTAAAAATAGTAAGTTATGCCGAAACTGAAAAACTGAAAGAGACAATGGTGGGGGCCCAAGTGGAATAGGCGGGTGGCCACCAATATCCACCTGGATCATTCCTCCCCCCTTAGAAAGCAATGGTCCACATTGCGTTAAGTTCCTCCATGAGATGAGGAAATTTCTGCTGAACTTGGTCCCTGGTGAACCACTTTCCTTGGTGTAGGAGTTGGCCAGCTTTGACAACCCGATACAGTTGGATCTTCTGTTGGCGAGTGTTCTTGATTTGCATGTCCATGATACAATCTGTGGTGGCCTGTTCCATGCAGTCTGGGTTTAACTCTGTTGGTGTGAATTGTTCTGCAATGTCCGAGGTGTCCAATAGAGGTGGGAAGTAAGGACGAAGGCGATCCACATTGAAGACTGGGTGCAGACCAAGGAATGGAGGAATACTAAGCTCGAAGGCATTGTTCCCTACAGCCTTGGTGACGGTGTACGGCCCGTATCGGAGCGGGTGAAGCTTGCGGTGGGGTCCAGTGAGGCGCTCCTTCTGCAAATGTAGCCATACTTTGTCGCCCACCTGGAAGTTGTGTGGCACCCGGTGTTGATCATGGCGGCACTGTGCCCGCGTGCTGTCCAATATATCACAATTTGTTAGGCGGATGTGTTAATCGCAATACCGATAAAGCCTACTTGCTGTCGACTTGTTGGACATGAAATTTAGATCAGCTGGCGGTACCAAATGGCATGGCTACGTCAATGGGATAAAGCTACTTGCTTTCAACTTGAGCCGGACATGGTGATCAGCCTGGCAGTACCAAATGGCATGGCTTCGATCAATGGGACATAATTAAATTACTATTTTCTCGACCCCAAAATGCCTAGCGACTCGACTGTAGTGTGCTTCCCATATCATCTTGGCACGCTCGCTTGAAGGAACAGAAAGGTGTCCCAGGTGACATAAAAGTGCATCTTGGAGGTGAAAATTTGGAACTTGTGTGCGCCCCAAGAGTGCCTTGTAGGTGTGGCCAAATTATGTGTCCCTCTCATAGAGAAGCGGCCAATCAGAAGTCTCGTGCCTACAAGAGTTGAGCACGGTGGTGAGCGCCACGATCGGTGGTCGGCTGAGGCAGTATGCAACATTATTGGTGCTACCCTTCTTGTACTTGATGTTCAAATGAAACTGTTGCAGATATGTGGACCACTTCTGATGGCGATCATTCTGCAACTTCCCTTGTGTCTGTATGAACTGCAAGGGCCGGTGGTCTGTATGGATGATTGTTTCCTTCCCCCAAAATGTAATGCTTCCATTGTCGACAGGCTTGCACAATGGAATACATTTCTTTGTCATAGGTGGGATACTTGCGAACTATCTCAGAAAATGTCTCGCTGTGATATGCCACTGGATGTCCCTGTTGAGTAAGAACTGCCCGAATAGCATAGTCAGAGGCATCTGTCTTGATCTCAAATGGCTGCTACAAGTCTGGTAAGGTGAGCACTGGGGCAGAACAGAGGCGATTTTTCAATTCTGTGAATGCCTTCTGTTGAGGTTCCAACCAAAATAATTTTTCTCTCGCTCCTCCTTTGGTGGCTTGACTCAAGGGCCAAGTGATATGAGAGAATCCCAACACGAATCTGTGGTAGAAATTAGCAAGACCCAGAAAGCTGCGAAGCTCTGTTATAGTGGTCGGGGCTGGCCAATCCCGAATGACTTGGATCTTGGCTGGATCCACATGCACCCCCCTTTCATCAATAATGTATCCCAGATATTGAACCTAGGTCATGCCAAACGTGCACTTCTCCAAATTGGCACACAACTTGTGTTGCCACAGTGTTTGGAGGACTTGTCGGATGTGATGAAGGTGCTCTTCCCAAGTCTTGCTGAAGATCAGAATGTCATCCAAGTACACCACTACAAATGAGTTGGTGAATGGCTGCAAGATGTCGTCCATCATCCTCATGAAAGTTGTCGGAGCATTCGTCAACCCGAAAGGCATGACCAGCCATTCAAAAAGGCCTTCCCTGGCTTTGAAGGCAGTCTTCCACACATCAGAGGGTTTAATTGGTACCTGGTGATACCCAGACTTTAGGTCGATCTTGCTAAAATATTTTGCACCTTGGAGCTGGTCCAGAAGGTCATCAATCTGTGGGATTGGGTACCTATTCGGGACAGTGATCTTGTTCAGCGCCCGATAGTCAATACAGAGTCTCCACGTCCCATCCTTCTTCTGTACCAATACGATCGGGCTCCCACAGGGCGATGAACTTGGTCTGATGTGACCTTTCTGCAACAGCTCCTGAATCTGCCTCTTGATTTCATCATTTTCCAGAACAGAGCGTCGATAGATCGGTCCATTGGGTAGTGGCGCACCTGGGGTCAGATCAATCGGGTGCTTGACTTGGCAGTGCAGAGGAACCCCTGTGGGTGAGGTGAAGATGTCCCCATACTCCTCCACGACCTTATCCATTTGTTGTTGTCGTGCAGAGGGGCCCTGTCTGGAGGTCGTGGCCACAGTCTTCTTCTTGCCCTGGGGGCGGATCATCAGGAAAACGAATTTCCTGGTTTGGGAAATGAGCTTACTGCATTGTTTTGCAGTAACCCAAGAGATAGTCGTAGGAGGTGGTACCTCTGGTATCCTGTACAACTTATTTCCCAAAGTAATAATAACAGCACGAGGTCGAGACTCATACACAGCATGACGCTTCCACGAGTATGGTTGTCCTAATAATACATCAGAAACATCAATAGGAGCAACGTCACATAATACCTCATCCGTGAAGGGCTTGATGCTATAGGGAAGGCGGCACTGCTGGCTGACGCGGAGATCTTGTCCTTGGTGAAGCCACCCGATGGTGTATGGATGTGGGTGAGCTGTGGTCGGCAAGCCCAACTGCTTCACGGTGTTTGCTGAAATGAGGTTCTTTTGGTTCCCATTGTCGACAATGAATTGTACAGGGGAGCCCTTTACATCTGGGAGTGGAAGAGACGTTCCTCCTCCTCTGGATCTTCCGGTTCCTCCTTCTGAATCTTTGTAGTGGGAACAATGGCATTAGGCTCTGCATCAATAATATGTTTCCCTTTTTCATTCCCCTTTTCAGGTTTTGATTTGGAGTCGGAGCATGCATCTGACTCAGAATCCCTCATCTCGGCCACTAGCGACTGCTTGGCCCGACACTCACTTGTGTTGTGAGTGGAGCTCTTATGGAACTCACACCACTTTCCTGTGTCCTTCTTTTGCTTTGTGGTGCTGTTCTTTTCTTGTGGCTTTGACGAGTTGTCTTTAGCCGCCATGCCTTGGCTCTGTCCTTTGTTTTGTGGTTTGGAAGCACCTTTCCCTTGCTTTTGATTCGCAGATCCAAAGTATCGCTTCTTCTGTTCGAATTTCTACTCAATCTTGGAAGCATACCCGTATGATGTACCAAGAGAGGAGATGTCGAGGAACTCCATTTCCTCCTAAATTTATCTATGTAGACAGCTATGATAATTTAGCACCAAATGTTTCTCTGAATCTTTGATACCCAACTTTGTGTGCAGGGTATGGAACAGATTCGTCAACTCATGCACATCTTGATCCCTTTGTTGTCGCGTGGTACATTGTATGTACTTGTCTCCGCAGCTCCCACGAGATCGTCTTGTTCCTTGTGGCGTCACGGAAAGAATTCCAGTTAGTACGGCAGGAAACGAGAGAGGTTAAGTACGATCCTTGTTCTCACAGTAGGTTTCCCACCAGTCCTTGACATGGGGGGTAGCTTTGAGGAATGCAAAAATAATCTTCTCCGGGTCGGAAAAGTCATGAACCGAGAAATATCCTTCTAATAGATTCAGCCATCTATCTACGACATCTGCATCTATTTGACCCTCAAATATGGGAATGTTAAAATTTACTTGTACCTTAAAAGGAGTCGCACCTCAAGAGTGGCTGCTGGATGCAGATGCGCCGCCGGTGGGCAGCTGTTGAAGGATCTGGGCAAAGTTATCCATCATTGCGTTCCTTTATTTTTCGAGGGCCTCCTCGAGCAATATTTTGATAGGATCTCATACTCCCTCATATTTCTTTTCATCCCCCATGGGCGTCCGTCAGGGTTTGCAAGGCTGATCTTGCAAAGGTTCCACCAGATCGAGCCCTAACTCCTTATACCCTGACCTCGTTGGGGACATGCAAAGAAGGATTGAAAGCAGAACCTACGGTACCACTAATCCAAATTTATGCGAAACGCAGCAGAATAAACATATAACCATAAATACAGATATGCAGTGGAAATAACACTTCATTTCATTAATATCAAAGAACTGAAATTTGCTTACAGACAGAATGGAAATAAAACTAGCTAGGGCGCTGGTAGTTATCTCTGAGGAGAGATGTGGCAGCTACATGCCTCTGAACTCAGTTACAATGAGGCTCGAGGGCCTATTTATTATTGAGAAATAATGGAGAACCCTAAACATCCAAAAACCTAACCCTAGGAGATGAAGCGCCAAAACTATGGGCATCGTTTGGGTAAATTGGTGTTTCAACTTCCCAGGGACGTAACTTTGGCATACTATCTCTGTTTGACGCACATGATACATCATTAGAAAGCTTTATCCGAGGACCACAACTTTCGGGATGAATTTCATTCCATGAAATTCAGCGGAAAAATGATGCCCAAAAAACGTCGTTTAGGGCCTCAAAACGGCTCCGGAAGTTCAGGACCTGAAAAACTGCTAAAAATATTAAGTTGTGTTGCAACTTAAAAACTGAAAGAACTGATGGTGGGCGTTCAAATGGAATAGGTGGGTGGCCACCAATTTCCACCCTAGATCATTCCTCCTCCCTTGGAAGCAATGGTCCCCATTGCATTGAGTTCCTGCATGAGATGAGGAAACTTCTGCCAAACTTGGTGCCTGGTGAACCATTTTCCTTGGTGCATGAGTTGGCTAGCTTTGACAACCCGATACAGTTGGATCTTCTACTGGTGATTCTTCTTGATTTTCATGTCCATGATACAATCCATGGTGGCCTATTCCATGCAATCTGGGTTTAACTCTGTTGATGTGAGTTGTTCTGCAATGTTAGAGGTGTCCAATAGAGGTGGGAAGTAGGGCCGAAGGCGGTCCACATTGAACACTGGGTGTAGACAAAGGAATGGTGGAATACTGAGCTCAAAGGAATTTTAACCTAAAACCTTGGTGATGGTGTATGACCCATATCGGACGGGCAAAGCTTGCGGTGGGGTCTGGTGGCGCTCCATACACCAGAAATGTAGCCATACTTCGTCGCCACATGGAAGTGTGTGGCCACACAGGGTGTTGATGATGGAAATTTGCTTGTACTTAGCATTGGCTCTGTCCAATATGTCATGAACCTATTGGAAGATGTGCTAAATGCGCTCGATGAATTTGTTTGCTTTGTCAGCTTCAGACTGGACATGAGCTGAATCGGCCTGAGTAGTTACAAATGGCATGGCTACGTCAATGGGACATAGTGGCTGGAATCCCAAGCCCACCGGAAAGGGGCTGTGGCCGGTTGAGCTGTGGAGAACCCGGTTATAACTATGTTGTACATAGCGGGTGCTCTGCGTCCATGTGCGTGTTCTCCTTGAATTGTACATGCGCGAGAATGTGTACAATCATTCCCATTGACGACCTGCGTACGGCCATACGTTTGAGGATGGAAAACTGTGGACTTGGTGAGCTTGGTGTCCAGCATTGACCAGAGGCTGGACCAAAATGTGTTGAGGAACTTGTTGTCCCGATCTGAGATGATAGACTGTGGGATCCAAAAGTGCACCCACACTCGTTCAAAGAAGAGTATAGAAGTGGCTTTTGTTGTGATATTCTTCTTACAGGCCAACATAATGGCCATCTTCGAGAATCTGTCAACGACCACGAAAACACAGTCATTTCCATTCTTAGTAGAAGGTAGGCCTGACAAGTAATCCATGGAGATGGATTCCCACGGTCGACTAGGGGTAGGTAGTGGAGTATATAGGCCTTGCTTCTTGACGGTCGGTTTGGCAATGGCACAAGCAGTGCAGGATCTGATGTGCTTCTCGACATCCTTTCGAAGGTTCGGCTAATAGAAATACTTCTGTAGTATTGCTACTATTTTCTCGACCCCAAAATGCGCAGTGACTCGACTGTAGTGTGCTTCCCATATCATCTTGGCACGCTCGCTTGAAGGAACACAAAGGTGTCCCAGGTGACATAAAAGTGCATCTTGGAGGTGAAAATTTGGAACTTGCGTGCCCCCCAAGAGTGCCTTGTAAGTGTGGCCGAATTATGTGTCCCTCTCATAGAGAAGCGGCCAATTAGAAGTCTCGTGTTGGCAAGAGTTAACCACGGTGGTGAGCGCCACGATCGGTGGTCGGCTGAGGCAGTCTGCAACATTATTGGTGCTACCCTTCTTGTACTTGATGTTCAAATGAAACTGTTGCAGATATGTGGACCACTTCTGATGGCGATCATTCTGCAACTTCCCTTGTGTCTGTATGAACTGCAAGGGCCGGTGGTCTGTATGGATGATTGTTTCCTTCCCCCAAAATGTAATGCTTCCATTGTCGACAGGCTTGCACAATGGAATACATTTCTTTGTCATAGGTGGGATACTTGCGAACTATCTCAGAAAATGTCTCGCTGTGATATGCCACTGGATGTCCCTGTTGAGTAAGAACTGCCCCAATAGCATAGTCAGAGGCATCTGTCTCGATCTCAAATGGCTGCTACAAGTCTAGTAAGGTGAGCACTGGGGCAGAACAGAGGCGATTTTTCAATTCTGTGAACGCCTTCTGTTGAGGTTCCAACCAAAATAATTTTGCTCTCGCTCCTCCTTTGGTGACTTGACTCAAGGGCCAAGTGATATGAGAGAATCCCAACAAGAATCTGCGGTAGAAATTAGCAAGACCCAGAAAGCTGCGAAGCTCTGTTATAATGGTCGGGGCTGGCCAATCTCGAATGACTTGGATCTTTGCTAGATCCACATGCACCCCCCTTTCATCAATAATGTATCTCAGATATTGAACCTTGGTCATGCCGAACGCGCACTTCTCCAAATTGGACAGAAAATGGTTTGAATTGGCCAGGGCCATATTATTGATACCGTACAAGCCCATCAGTGGTTGTCTCTACATAGGGTAGAACCATATCTGTGTTGGTCAAAGGACGCTTTCAGTGTGTGTCAACTGGTCTACTGTAATGATGCAATCCTCATGGGGGAACATCATGATGCAGAAAACGGAGGATGCTATGGCCCACATGGCGTACATGTAACTCCACGCAAGGAGTATATTGTAATCCAAGTGAGCATCCAAGTCTTTGATGTCTATGTGGACTGTTTTCCCGGCTAAGCATACCGGTACGTTTTGGAAGAGACCGATGGGGGTCGAGGGACGACCATCGTATGCTTTGAGAGTGATGACGGAAGGTTTGAGTTCTGGGGATCCTAACTTCCACCATACATTCTTTGACATGATGCACATGGATGCACCCTCGTCAGTGACACATCGGTGAATAATGATATTATGTGCCGATACTGGTATCTAGAAGGTGACCATGGAAGGAAGCCTAGGGGTGGCTTTGTCTAAATCAAAATCCATCATGCACGTGTTGGCAGGGTCGACGACACCTAAGGTGGAAAGAAGGACTTTCTGCTGCTTCGGACATGACTGTAGTACCTCCAAAGCAGACATAGAAGCAAGTGATTGGGCTAAATCATCTACGATGCTGTAATTGTGGGCTACTTTAGAGTTATTACCTGCTCGCCTATTAGGCTCTTTAACCATTTTTGAAAATGGTTCCAAAGGAATCTTTGGAATGGTCAAAGGTGCAGTCAGCATGGACGTACTAGCCCTTCACATACCAGTGTCTAGTGGGGTGTTGTAGTTGCGATTCCAGATTTGGAAAAACGTTTCTTCGCCAGCCATGTAAATTTCATGGTTGTTTTTCTCGAAATCATTGGGGTTTTTCTACTGGGTGCTGACCGTTCCTTGATGGGGGAAGGGTTCTTGCATAACTGTATTTTTCTGGGAAGATCCTCCTTGTCCTCGGTTACTCTAAAGCTTTATAAGCTAAGGGAGTTTGGGACAGTGGTGAATATAGTGCCCGTACTCATCACATATTGAAAAAGAATGGTTTGTTCATAGAGGTTGCCGTTTTCCTTGCTTTTGAGCATTGCTTGGCTCCTGGTTCTGGTTTCAGTTGGAGTTATTTCGCAGCCAGGGCCGCAGTGGGCACTGTTGGTTGCTGCACCCCTGTCCAAGGTTCCCTTTCAGTTTGTTTTTTACCTTTATTTTGACCACTTTAGGAGGGTAATTCTCTTGATCATACTGGTGTGGTTGATTTTGGGACGGCTGCACAAAGTTCACCTATGGATTTTTTTGCGTCAGTGGGTTATGTGCTTGGGATTGAGCATACTGCTATCCAATGTTTGCACCTGGTCGTTGGGGGGGAGTTCTTCTGTCAGTTTTCTTCCTGCGTATTGGGTCCCCTCAGCCAGAGGGTAAGGTCCTCCTTAGTGATACGATGGTGCCCTATTAGTCAAATTTTGCTGCTGCATATGATGACTTTGGAATCCGGGTTGAGACATGTTCTGGGTAGACCCATGCGTGTAACTAGGAGTCTGACTGCTATTGCCTAGGTACCCTTGGGTCATTGACCCAATAATTCCGTCTGCAGAGTTCGACACGCCTGAAAATTTTTGATAAGATTGCAGGCACGGGGCGTTAGGTAGGATATTGTATATGTATCCTAATTGCGTATAGATCAGTTCAAGCTGTTGGGATTTATTGATGGCATCCCCTTTGGATGTGGGGTTAAGTTGCACCACATCCTTTGAAATCTCTGCCGCCAGAGTTTTCAAGAATAAATCTAAAAGGACTCGGTCGTCGAGTTGAGCTTTGCATAAGCTACGATGTCGTCTCCACTCATGGAGGTGTTCAGAAATGTGGGTAGAGGGAGATTGTCAGAAATGAGTGAGTAACTCCATTCCCGAATCGTGGTGAATGGGTAACTAAAAATATGTGAGGATTGCAGTAGCGAGGGTGCTAAAAGTTCCATGTGAAGCAAGGGGTTGCTCGACATACCATTTCACGGCCACTCCCATGAGAGTGCATTGAAAAAGCCTCAATCGAATAGTATTTTCAATGATGCTATTCGATGAGCACCACAAGTGAAAGGTCATTACATGATTCCCTGGGTCTTCCGCTTGCTTTCCATCAAACTTTGGTATGTCCAAAGGGAGCTTCGTGGGCATGGGAGGCCAATTGGGGTCGTGTGTGATGGGGTCATTGGTGAGCTTGGTTAAATCCAGTAGATTTAATGTTGCTAAGAAGGGTGACTGAGAGGTTGATGCCATGGCAACGTGTGAAGACACAAAGTTCTGGTTAGAAAAAGGGTCAGTCTGTGATGTACCCGGTTGTGAATTCAGTTGGCTTCCCATATGGGATGCACTCTTCTGCCCCCTAGGGGACGAGGGGGGAGTGATGTGTGGTGTGGTGTTGGGAGACCGACTAGGGTTCCCAACTAAGGTTGCTCCAAGAAGGGAGGAACCAACCACTATGGCAACGTTCCATCTTTGACGCCTAAATGGTGAAAGATCTGGAACCCCTCCCAATAATGGGGGGAGGTCCAAAAGATGCCTGGGCCGACGAGGTTCCATTGGAACCGATTGAGGGTCGTCCAGGTTAGGTTTTTAAGATTTTTTTTGAGGGGATTGAGTCTGTGATCATGACAATTTTATGGCCACATACATAAGACAAAGCGAAAATGAAATAAATTTTCCTTTAACTTAATCTATGTGAGAAATCAAGAAAAAAAATGGTTTTGTTTGTTTGCACGTGATACTCGAAAAATCCTAGAAGACCTAATAACGTCCTCACACACTCAAAAGTAACTGGGCCTTGATAGGATTTCTTGCGAGTGCTGGCACAACGTCCTGAAAGAACTGGCGATGCCCCCAGTTAGCCGAAGAGAATCAACCAAGGTAAGGGTAGAGGTTCTGGCGCTTGCCTGCACCATCACCTATAGGGTAAAGGATGCCCTAGTTTTGGCCACTAAGAACCACCATCCCATGTGAGCATTCGAGTCTTGGGCTTCTTGGTAGTCAGCTAATAGTACCGAGTATCAGTCGGGTCAGGTAGCCCTAACTGATACCGCACACACTGCGCCTAAGCCTAACCCCCTCTGAATTGGGTCTCTGCCGCGCTTGGGTTTTATTTTTCGTGGGCCGATAGGTGGATTTTAAAGCTCCCTAAAAACACAACTTCTATGTTTCAGATGTGAAGCGTGATCAAGGTGGCTTATTGGCTGCTTACCCCCTTGATCCTAACTTAAACTATAATTTCTCTTGTGGTCCCTGTGGAGAGAATTTAGTGAGTTGGTTTAAGTTATTTTTAGGTGGCTTTCTTTTCTTAGTGGGTGAATGTGTGTGAGCGTATGGTGAATAATCTCATAATTTGAACATATGGATATTGGCGATCCTTTACAAAAGTCCCCTAGTTAAACTATGTGACGTTGTTGCTTGCTCAAAAAAAAAAATCATTTGTGGATAATGGGCCGCTTCCAAAACCTCCTAATTATTCTATGTGAGTGACTAAAGGGAGATGGTGAATCAAAAATATAGAGTTTTCATATGCTTGTCCAGGGTCACCCAATGGTGCAAATACAACAAATATTACTTTCTTTAACTTGCGATTCAATCCTAGTCCCGCAATTTCCTAAATGCAAAAATTGAAATTTAAACTAAATAATTTCTACACTAGCTTATGCATGTGTGATCATGAGCGACTTACTTGGACTAGTTAAACTAAGTGTGCATACCAGAATTTGCAAAAAACATAAATTGTTCGGAAAGCAATGGTTAATTTTCTCCCTACTTAAACTAGGTGAACACTTTTTTGAAAAAAAACAACTTAAATGAAAACTAACTAAATGCCTACAAAAAGCAGCAAAAATCAGTTCTCAGAAGCTATGGGGTATCAACACAGGTGTTGGTAGATACATTAGGGGCTGCCCAACGCTATTACAATCAGAAAAAATGCAGAAGATAGGGAGAACAAATCTCTCTGCAAATTGCGCGCAAAAGCCTCTGACAGGTATGCCTTCTTGTGTGCAGGTTGCCTCTAAATGTGTGCCCTGCGCGTCTATGTGAAAAAATAACGCGCAAAATTCTTGCAAGTAAAAAAAATTAGGAGCTGCCTTCTTCAGCTTGTCACCTCAGTGAGTCTAGGGAATGCAAGATGGGTCAGAGGACTGTCAGCTCCACTCTAGCATAGACTAAGTGTCTCTTGCAAAAGAAGGCACAACCACATAAACTTGAAACACGTCAGTGGAGTCGCCAATCCTGTTGTGGTGGATTCGACACACGGGTGTACGAAATCACATGAGTTTAGAGAGTGTGGTCTACCCTCTAAACTATAGGTAACAGGTAGTATTTGGGGGGAGCTCAGAAGTATAAAAGATTAAATGAAGTAATATACTAAAGTATGCTCTGTTAAAAAACTAAAACTAAAAACACAAAAGAAACTATATAGAGAGTTCCAAATAGTAACAAGGAAACAACGACTCGATGGCCTTCTTCTTATTGAATGCTTGGAATGAAAACAAATCTTACCCACTTGCCAAAGGGCCTAGGCTGTGGCTCTAGGACCTGATGCAAGGATGTTTGTCGTTCAAGTTCTGCCTTCTGACACAGTTCAACTCCCTCACTCTGCTGTAATGGACTAAAATTGTTGGGTGGCCAACAATCGAGTCCTCTTCTTCAGCTCCTGCTCCTTGGGTCACACAAGACACTGGTGTTGCTTGGGAAACTTTGGCCAGCATAACCTTGTGATCACCCATTGTTCATCTCTTTGTGGGTTTATATAGGTGAGCTTTCAAACCTCCTTCCCTCCCTTGCTACATGATGGATGGTGACCCAAGGGAGGGGCATTATTCCATTGTGTGCTGAAATATGCCTTTGTGTGCTCACACAATGCCTAATGGGGTGCTAGTGCTATCCTTAGGTGGCTTTTACATAAGGAGAAACTGTCCTTTTCTTACTTGTGGTCTCGGAAAGAGACTTTTTTCCACTTCTAGGAATGTGTGCTTATCGGGCTCCAATGCGTGCAGAAGGTGCTCTTTTCGAAGGAAAAAGCGCGCATTTGATCATTTATGACTAGTTCAAATTTGATGTTCTCAAAACCTTAGAGATTTTAAATACTTTTTGATTCCATAATGTATCTCTGTCCTGTAAATCCTTAGGCTCGACATTAACTGATGTCATTTTCTACTGTACGATTTTCCAGTGTTAACTACGGGAGACGAGGTGTTGTTTAGTGACTTGGAGGAGAAGGATATCCAAAAGCATATAGAGATGGGCGATGATGGTAGATACAGTGTGACCGGCATTAGAACCATTACCTTTGAGAGGGATTCACGTAAACCATTTCTGTTGAAAGATGTTATGCATGTTCCAAGTCTGAAGAATAACTTCGTCTCGGTAGCTATGTTGGAGGACAGAGGTTATGACGTTGTTTTCAGCGAGGGAAAAGCTTTCCTGTGACATAAAACAACGAGTCAAACCAAGAGGATAGGGATCCGAGTTAAGAATCTCTACAAGCTGGAGGTAGATGGCTGTGCTCCAATGATGGGCAAAGCAGAAGAAGTGGTGAGCTGGGATGAGGGAGAATTATGGCATAGGAGATTGGGCCATCTTCACCATGTCGCCTTGAAGATTTTGCAATAGATTTCTACTGGACTTCCCAAGGGTAATCTTGTGCAGTTAGATCATTGCAAGGGATGTACTTGGATAAGTTTGTTAAGACCACCTTTCATGAGAAAGAGAACTGTGCTTCGGTGATCCTAGAGAGAATTCTCACAGACATGTGTGGACCTTTCTTGGTTGCTTCAGTAGTAAAACACATGTATTATGTTATATTTGTTGATGAATATTCTCGTAGATGCTGGATTTTCTTCATGCAAAATAAGAGTGAAACATTCTCAAATTTCTGTGAGTTTAAAGAATTGGTGGAGAAGGAGTCGGGGAAGCAAGTGAAGGCTTTGTGGAGTGATAATGGTGGTGAATATATCTCAAATGAATTCAAATACTTCTGTAGCAAAGAAGGAATTTGAAGAGAACTCATAGCGCCTCATAACCCACATCAAAATGGGGTCACAGAAAGGAAGAACAGAATGATCGTGGGTGTTGCATGAGCTATGCTACATGACCAGGGCCTACCGATGCACTTGTGGGCAGAAGCATGCAACATTGTGGTTTATGTGCAAAACCATTGTCCTCATAGAGTACTTGGCATGAGTACACCTGAAGAAGCTTTTACTGGTAAGAAGCCTGATATTTCTCATTTGAAGATTTTTGGCTCATCATGTGATAAAGGATGCCAGGAAGAAGCTGGAGCCGACTGCAGAAGTTGGGATATTTGTGGGGTACACAGAAACACCCCATAATTATCGTGTGTATTTTCGAAACAGTCAGATGACTGTGGTGCGAAGGGATATAAAATTCAATGAGGTGAAGGCCATGAAGTTGTCGCTTGAGAGGGAGCTACACTTGCATGCAGAGGAGGAACTTCTTGTTCCCAAAGATGAGCCTCTAGATGTGGATCAGCCACAGGGGGAGATTCATGGAGTGGAGGAGTCCACTCATGTAGAACCAAACATCTGAACAGGCAGAAATCATACCACAAAATCTGAGAGACTGAAGCTTGATGCGGCATAGAATGTAGGAGTCCCTACATCGCAGCACAAATAGAGACAATCACTTGATGGATTTACTGGATACATGGCTCTTATGAGCAAGTGTGTCATGACAGGGCCATATTCTTTTGAATAAGCAGTGCAGGAGCTCACATGGGTAGATGCCATGGTGGAGGAATATGACTCCATTGTTAGAAATATTGCTTGGGATATTGTTACAAGGTCGGTGGGTAAATCAGTGGTAGGTTCAAGAAGGATCTACAAGGTAAAGAAAGTTGCTGATGGGAGCGTCAAGAAGTATAAGGAAATATTTGTTTCTTGAGGCTTCTCACAGATCGAGGGGATTGATTATGAAGAAACCTTTGCACTTGTCGCATGGTATTCTTCCATAAGGACCATCCTTGCTCTCTCAGCGCAGATGGGTTGGCACATTCATCAGATGGATGTGAAGACTACATTCATTAATGGGTTCAATGAGGAGGAGGTGTACATTGAGCAACCTAAAGGATTTGATATATTCAACAGTGAGTCACATGTGTGCAGACTCAAAAGAGCACTGTATGGGCTGAAGCAAGCACCACGTGCTTGGTACATAAGGATCAAGAACTATTTCATAGGACTTGGCTTCACCAAGAGTTAGACGGATGAAAAATTGTCCCAAATTGTGGTGGAGGGTAATATTTTAATCATTTTTCTTTATGTTGATGATTTAATACTAACGGGTGATGAGAAGTTGATACACTCATGCAAGGCAGACCTTGGAAAGGAGTTTGAGATGAGGATTTGGGCCTGCTTCATTATTTCCTTGGATTGGAAATATGGCAGCGAGAAGGTGAACTGTTTGTGTCTCAAGGAAAGTATGCTCGGGAGATATTTGGTAAGTTTCACATGGAGGAATGCAAGCCCATGGATACCCCTCTTCCAAGATATTGGAGGGAAGAGGATGCTACATTTACAGAGGTAGTGGATGCCACTGTTTATCGATAGTTGGTTGGTTTTCTCATGTATTTAGTTAATACAAGACCAAACATATGATATACAGTGAACTAGCTTATTCAAGAGATGGTTAAGCCTACCAATCTCTTTTGGAAGGTAGACAAGCATGTCTTGAGGTATCTCAGGGGCACATCTAAGTATGGCTTATGGTACAGACAGGTGGATGAGGTGAAGTTGCATGGCTTCACGGATGCAAACTGGGCAGGCATGCCAATAGACAGAAAGAGCACATCAGGAGGGGTTTTCAGTATTGGATCTACAACAGTTTCTTAATACAACAGGAAACAAAGATCCATAGCACTAAGTTCAGTGGATGAAAAATACATAGCAGTAAGTCAAGTTGCATGTGAGGCTATCTGGATAAGGAAGATCCTGGTTGGTTTGTTTGGTTCTAATTTAGATCCTATAGTGATACATTGTGATAATCAGAATTTGCATTAAAATTTCAATTAATTCTATGTTTCATGATAGATCTAAACATATTGATATCTGGTATCATCATATCAAAGATTGTGTGTAGCAGAAGATCATGTTGCTTCAGTACATTCCTACGGAAGATCAAGATGTAGATATTCTGACGAAGGCGCTTAGTAGGAGCAAATTCGAATACCATAGAAGCAGGATCGGGGTGAAGGATAATCCCTATCTTGTTGAGAGGGAGTGTTGAGATTCAACAAGATGATGATCTTAGTGAAAATTAAGCACCTTCTCTAAGTGGGGCCCACAGGCTATTTTTAGGTGTATGTCTATTTTTAGACATGGTGAGCATATTCTATAAGTTGCAGGATGCTATTTGTAGATGGTTGACCAAATGTGAAAAATAGCTGAAATTATATTTTTAGAATATTGGGCGAAGTCTATTTATAGATCATCAATCTAAAATTATATGCATGTCAATTATTATTAGCCCTTAATAATAATCCAACAATAAATATCAACTTATTCTCTTGGAGCACTTTATTTTAGTGAACAGATTTGGCAAATCAGTGGGCTGAAGGAATTATGAAATTCCTAGGGTGGTTGGTGACTCATGCATGGAGGACTTAGTTAGAACTGAAGTGGAAAAGTTGTGACAGAGTTGGAAGAGTAGTTATGGGAGTTGTTATTTAGTTTAACTCAGTTACGTGAGTTAAACTCAGTTGAGCTAGTTGTATCTAGTCTAATTGAGAGATACACTAGTGAGATTTTAGTGAATTAATTAGTTAATTAATTCACAACTAATAACTCACTAAAAACTGAACAAATACAATAGTTAACTACTTGCATGTCAGTTCCAATGGAGACCCAGTGGAGAGATAGGTGAAAGGGTGAGATGGACTATCTGTTGTGACTATAGTGATGCATTCAATGCATTTGACACACATTGGAGATGCCAATGAGGATTTCATAGTCAAGGCAAGGCCAATTCGAATTCATTCTGAGGTCTTCTTCAACAGGGATTGCACAGTGGAGGCAGGTTGTCAGGAGGCAAGAAATTGGTGCATAGATATGAAAATTTCTGCATGACAGTGTGTAATGATTGTTGATTGTATTGAGAGCTTGATTTACTAAGCTTTGTATGATATTGTTACCTGATTCCATTGATATACATAATATATGATAGTTGGGGTTTTTAGCTTTAAGCTTTCCCATTAAACAACTGTGTTTATGTTCTATTGATTTTCTTCATGAGTTTTGCAATTGGTTATTTAATTTCAACAAAGAATTAAGTGGAAGGATTCTAAATTTAATAGAAGATTAATTTCTTAGATCAGGAGGATCCGGTAATACTATCAGTATTAATAAATTTCTACACCTCAAGTTTGATGATATGCTATTGTAGTCCTTGATGATTCCCTTGAGTGATTTCAAAATTTCTGATGTAATGTCTAAAGATGCCTTGAAGATTGTACAACCCTTACAACTGCTAAACATGCACCATAAAGAGAGGTAATATGCAGTGCCAAAACCTATCCATACTTCAATGATGTTATCAGAAATGTACCCAAAAGCTTCACAGATATGTGCCTATCAAAATGATTTAGATATTGAATTGTTTTATTTTTCCATGAATACACTAGGACTCAAAAAATCCAACAGAGATTTTTTTTCATATTGGGTGTGTTATACAAATACATAGGTATATCCAATAATGTCACAAATATGTGCATTAGAAGAATGGAAGAGACCTTATGATTATCATATTTAAATTTATCTGCGTTATGCCTCAGAGATTTACCTTCTGAAATTTTAGAACACTCTACATAACATATTTGCAAACTTTAGCTTAGGGCTATAGGAATAACATGAGTTTTTCTTTAGTTCACAATAAGTTCTATAAAAATTCACAGTGGAAAGTGAGTTTAGACTAGTGCTCAAATCTTACCTTAGGATTTGGCAAATTGATGCCAAGGGATCTTCAAAAAATTAAAAAAATAGTCGAAGAATTTAAATAAAGGTCATGCAAATATATAACTACTGGACTAACCTTAGTATGATCTACATCATATCACTTCTGAGAAAGGATGCCGTACTTGTGAACAGATATTCTTGTCAAACCTTTGAAAAAGCCACAAAATTATCATAGACTTTTGCCAAGGGAGGGTCAAAAATATTAGACCAAACTATCCATGGAATAAATCACAATAAGCTTAGGAAATTCATTCCAGGAGGTTGAAAAAATTTTATTTCTCAACCAACAAAAAACCCTTCATTAAAATTTGCAAAATTTTAGCCTTTAAGAGATGTGCATAGTCTAGAAGTCAAAATATAACACTATCACAATTCTCAGATAGGCCAGGTCAATACGTTATGCTACAAATATTTAAATAGGCTTCAAGCATGCAAAAAAAAAAAGCCTCCAAGCCATAACAAAGTCATTATATAAATTCCAACAAATATCTTCAACCAAACATCATAAATTTGAATTGATAAATTTGACCTAGTTCAGATCTCCAATGCTACACAAGGACACAATCAAAACAAATATATATTACTTGAATTCTTCAAGGGTTTTTAAATATATTATGTAAATGAGTTGTAGCCTGAGACTTATGCAATTTTACCCACAAAACACTTTATAAAACATCTTAATATGCCTCAAAAGTTATGATGTGACCTTAAAGCAATTTCCAAACTAGGAAAAATGTTCCCTTTGGCTAGGGCCAAGTTTGGGGGCCTCAGGACCTTCAGGTTTTCCGAATAAATTAGCCTCAGAGAGGCTCAAAATTTTTCCTCTTAGGTCTTCCTTAGAAACTTCAACGAATGAAAACCAAACACGAGAAGAATAAAGCCTCAAATGGAAAAATATTCCTTAGAATAGGTGGTAATATTCTTAGTGAAAAAACCAATGAGAAACCATTGCCAAGAAGAAAAATTAACCCCAAAAACTCTTAAGAAATTCGACCTTAACCTCAAAAATGCATGACTATGCAAGGATATGTAGATCAATCACATATAGTGAGTTGATTTAATGCTTGTTGTGGAGAATTTGTATTCATTTATAGTGTTGAAGTGGGTCACTTAAAGAGGGGGATGACCTGATCACTTAGACAGAAAACCAAATCTAATTTTGAATTTCAAAATCAAGTTTTTAGAGCCAAAAACTCCTCACAAATGTAATTTGATTTTGGCTATTTTCCCTTGATAAAATCCCCCTTTTTGATATTTGAAAAGAATAGGATAAAACTAATTTAATTTATGAATGAACAAAAATAACTTGTAGCATAGCCTTTCGGATTCCTTAATCACTGAATGGGGCTCCAATCTTAAAATAGGCGTAACTCCTCAACCATTAGGATTTAGGAGACATATCACCTATCAATGAAATCAACATGATGTAGAGAGTCACATGAAAATGATATTGACTCCTAAGACCTTGATCCTTTTGGTCATATTTGTCAACAAAGGTATGGATTTTAGGGATTTCCTTCCTATTTGTCACTTGGAGCTTCCAATCAATGCAAACTAGATGAATATTAAGAGAGTTGAAGGGCCGATGTTGACATCAATGACAACTCCGTTTAATAAATTGTAGGTAGACATGAGTTAAGATACATCTATGTTCCAACTATGGCGATTAATTATAGATATATAAGGAGACAAGCTATGAAGCCTCACATTGAAGGTACACAAGAGAGTTTCCAAAAACTCATCGAAATTTATATCAAGTCTCTTAAAAAAACCTTGAATGAAAGGTTCCAAAATATCCATTTTTTTAATGAAAAAATTGTCAATCCTTGCTATTATATAAAAGAGCATCATGGTCGAGAAGGAAATTCAAAGAATTATATTTTAAAACTTTTTCAATATCTGCAGTGATGAAATTCAAGTGCAAACTAGAATTTCTAGTCAAGATAATTACTAATGACTATTTATATATGTCTTTAATTTAACATTTACTTCATTCATTAGGTCATCAAGAAATTATACAAGTAAAATGCAAAAAAAAACAACAAACACAAGAAATTAAGCAAAAGGCAAAGGAAAAGCCCAACAAGTATTTCCTTATAAAATATTCAGTCAACAAGAGAAATCCAAGTCAAACCAACCAGTAACCCAAGTTCCAAGTTAGGCCTCCATCTTTCCACAAGACTTCTTCAGAGCTTGGGTCTATGCCTCAGGGTCTACCTTAGAGTTAGGATCTGTGCCTTAGGGCCTACTTCAGAGTTCATATCTATGCCTTAGGGCTTGCTTTAGAGTTTGGTTTGTGCATCAGAGTCTGCCACATGATGATTGCATCATTATAGAGAGAAGGTGCAATAGGAAACTTAATTAACTAGAAGAATGTGCCTTAAATTTTTATGCCACAGGACGAGATTGTTTTTCGTAGAAGAGAGACTGAATTAGTTTCCAAGTGGTGGTGAATAGATGCCAATATATAGTTTGTTTCCATGTTCGAAAAGCTGCCTCTTAATATTGAGTCGACTTGTCATATTTAGGGATGGCTTGGCAATTGGGATTTGGCCAAAAGGTACATCGAATTTTTTCTTTTTTTTCTTTTTTCTTTTACATCTCAAATAAATTCTTTTTTATTATTTACATCGTCATACATTATGAAGACCTAACCTAGTTACAAAATCCAACACTCCCTATTAATTAGGGAGGTATTCATAATGACTATCAGGATGTTCTCAAGTTGAAGAATTCTATAAGAAAGGATCATAAAAATTAAGAAAAGCATTATCATCATTTCCATAACTGAGTTAGTACCCCTGACATATGGCACATATGCATTGTTTGATAAACAATCTCATCCTATAAAGAGCTCATAGCACGATGCCAAAACAAGGCCACTCCAGAAAGAGATCAAAGCACGATGTTGGGAGGCTAAAACCTATAGAGCCATTCTCTTTGAAATGAGGAAAACCTCCCAAATCAAGTCACTATACATTGACACAAAGAAAATGAATGTCCTCTTCCACACCATTTTCCTATATAGGTCAAAGTGACACATGGACTACAACCCTAATCAGGTCATTATATAATGACACAGGAAAATGTTTGTCCATACGACCATTCTTTCTAATTAGTTCAAAGTGACACAAGGAATATAACCATAATCAGGCCACTATACAATGAAACAAGAATAATTTCAGTCCACTAGACCATTCTTCAACCAAAGTTCTATGTAATTGACATAAGGATAACCTCCCTAATTAGATCAAATTACATGACACATGAAGACTGTCATTCCATGATGTTATCCAATATTTCAAACCATTCTCCAGTTAAGGTAATAATGAAACAAGGATAATGTCCATTTCATCATCTCTTCCTCTTAATGAGAGAGGCAATATCCATAAGCCCAAGCTAAGTATGTAGCTACACTTCTCAAAATCATCCAGGACCAACAATACCATTTTGGTAACACATGTTGAGAAACACATATTGGATCAACCATAAATACTTTTTTTCTCTTCACTAAATCACTAATGCTTTCTAGATACCCAAATAGGATTCTCCCTCTCACACTAAAAATCCACCATTTAGGAATTCGAGGTCATCTTTCTTTTGGGACATAATGTTTTTTTACTACAACTCCCTCTAGAGGAAATCTCTTCTCTAAAATTGCTCCTTCTGACATACAGTTCCTTCTTATTTCATCAGAGTCAAATCATATATGATCATCAACTATGAAAAATTTCTTGTCAATATCCTCTCCCTGTTTCTAAGAGTAACTTCTCAAATACGTGCTATATCTTGACTTATCTTAGGCACAAATATTCAAAATTGTTTGCTCCCTTTGACTTGTTTCTACACATCAAGAAAGTCCTCATGCTTTGCTTCATTCTTCTATTTCCTCCTTCATCTACTACTAAGGCCTAGATGTCCTTGTCATCAACCTGCAATCCTCACTATAAGGCCATGAAAGAACAATTATAACTATGTAAAGTATACAAAGAAAGAGACTAGCTAAAAGACAACAATAGTAAAAATCAAAGAAAAGAGATAAGAAATACTTATCTTTTGAGGATTATGTCATATCCCTCTTGTTCTTGGATTTATTGCAACGCATGTGCAATTTCATCATTTTAATCTTCATCAACATCATGATGGACCACTTCTTGTCAAGGTTAAGGTTTCTTCTTTCAACGAAAATGTCAACCTCCAAAACTCTAGATCTAAGGTTTAATTTTTCAAACCCTAGGGATTTCTTATCCAAACCCTTGTTAGGGTTTGAAAACCATAGAATTCAACAATTTTTATGTATGTATATAATTCTATTCCTTTAAAGGATGTCATAACTAGTGATCTTGAGATGAGAAGTTCAACATGATTTGGTCCATCAATCCAAGAATTTTATGCTTCAACAAGTTCGACAACTTCACCCTTGAAGAGGAACTCATTCTCGGGTTAAATATTTGTTCTTCTTAGGAGGAGCATGACCTATTTTTTATTGATAAATCATAGAAATATATGTACCCCTTTTGTCATGCCTCTAAGACATTTACCTAGGAATCAAATCAATTTCATGAAGTTTCCTTCAAATTTGTAGTCAACCAATGGGTAATACTTCAAATTTGCTGGTTCTTGGTCTTTGAGTATTGTGGTAAGGAAAAATATCTTCAGGTTGGTTATCAAGTTGGCTCTCAAGAAATGCCTTTACTCTATACCTCATACTCATCTATAGTGTATATAATATATATCAAATTGTCTTGTGAATTTTCATTATTCATAGAATTGTGAGATCAATACCTTGTATCATGTATTCTATGAGGTGGTTTGAGTTGAGACTATTGTTCTTCCTGAAGATATCATTACATGCTTGCAAATTTAATTAGTAGTGCAAGCGGGTGGAGGTAATATCCTAACCATCCATATCGCTCACCCTAAGATATTTCATTTATAACTTCAAATTATAAAGACCCATATTTTCACCACTGATAGGATCCAATTCAAGTCATGTTTTCTTCCTTTATATTTGAACTAGGGTTTTGATAATTAGGGCTATAACATTAGATATAAATTCAAACCATCATGGATATGCTAAGAAAAAATAAATCTATTTGCGGCACCTTTGATTTGTAAATAGAAGGACAATACTTTGAATTTGTCTTATGGCATAAGGCAAACTTTGTACTATGAAGCTGGCTTCTAGGAGGATTTTCTTTCTAACATTATAACAGTTGTCCAAGAAATATTTTTACTAATATCATAGAGAGTGATAGCACATATCTTACAATATAAGAAGAATTTAGAAAAATTTGTTTCACTGGTTGAAGCACTTTTCAAAATACTTTATGAGATTCTTTTTTATATAATCTTGTTCCATGGGTTAAATTTTTTATACTTAGACTATATATTAGCTGATCAAATATAAGGTAAAGTGATACACTAAGGCATCCATAAAAAAAAAAACTTGGTTCAGGAATTATTCAAAGTGACATAATCTTGTTTCTTTTAGAAAATATCGACTCCCGTTTAGTTTAATGGTCATTGTACCACTAATTTGTTTTTCTTTAAGATCTCCCACAACATAAATATAACCATTTTGGATACTAAGGATGTTTTACTTAATCTCTTCTACCTTACTTTGATCATCCTGAGGCCTTTTGTACTACTTTTTATGTCATTTTGAATTAATTTCTGAGACTTATATACTGTGATTTATTTTGTTTCGGGTACACTAAGATTTCAATCATCCTCCAAATATGCTATGACCTTCTTACAAACTCAAGAATGGATCTCGATTTGTATTTCTGTGGAATATTTGAGATAAATGGGTTCCTTGAATTCATACTATAATATTTTCAACCATTAAAAAGATCCAACTTAGGATTCAGGCACAAACAAACACTTGGATCAACTCCTTTTTTAGAACTCACAATGCGATAAAGGTTGCTCTTATATGTTAGCTCTGATACCATGTTGAAATTCAAGTGAAAACTAGAATTTATAATCAATATAATTACCTGTGAATATTTATATATGTATTTCATTTAACATTTACTTCATTCATTAGGTCATCAAACAATTATACAATTACATTACACAAAAATACAAGAAACACAAGAAATTGGGCTAGAGGCTAGGGAAAACCCCACAAGGGGAAAACCCAAGAATCCAAATTTCCTTATAGAATCTTTAGTCAACAAGAGAAATCAAAGCCAAAACAAACAGTAACCCAAGTGACAATTTAGGCCTCCATCTATCCACAAGACTGCTTTAGAGCTCAGGTCTGTACCTCAAGGTCTATTTTAGAGTTCGGGTCTATGCCTCATGGTATACTTCAAAGTTTGGTTTATGCCTCAGTATCTACCACATTAACCTTGCATCATTATAGAGGGAAGGTGCCACAAAAAACTCTAATTAACTAGAAGAATGTGCCTCATATTTGTATGCTACATACCCAAATTATTTTTCATAGAAGAGAGACTAAATTCATTTCCAAATGGTGGAGAATAGGTGCCAATATATAGTTGTTTCCATGTTCAATAAGATGCCTATTAAGATTGAGACGACTTGTCATCTTGAGGCCCGATTTGGTAGTTGGGATTTTACCAAAACGTACATAAAAAATTAATTTTTTCTTTTTCTTTTACATATAAGTAAATTATTTTTGACTCTTTACAACATCATACATTACGAAGACCGAACCTAGTTAAAAAATCCAACATGCAACATACAATATCATAGGATGTTTATTTGTCCTTTTATTCCTTTTGTTGAATCATTAGATTAGAAATATAAGGTTGGCTCTTAAAGTAACTATAAGTACATTATCTAGATGGTTTCTAAGAAAAAATACTTTTACAGAAGGTACAACTTATCTTTCAATTTTTCTAAGTGATTCTCAATATGTATATATTGAAGTTAAAGATGAAGGGATAGTTTAGATATGCACGAGTTACAAAATATATTGGTTTCAACTATGGATACTAACTATAATGATATAAGGAGACAAAATATGAAGCTTCGAATTGAAGACACACAAGAGAGTTTCCAATAACTCACATAATGTTATATTGAGTCTTGCATAGACACTTTAAATGAAATATTCCCAAATATCCATCTTTTAAATGCAACAAAATTGTTTATTCCTTGTTATTATCGAAAATATCATCATATTCATGTGAAAAATTCATAACATCATCGAATTTTTAAAATATCAAAAGAGTTTGGATTCGTTACTTTATTTGATGTTAACGATTGAAAGAGAAAGTTGCACCCTTTTGTTGATTCATTAATCTAGCTTTGTAGGGTTTCACAATGAAGAAGGCATGGAAGGTTCTTCACAACACCAAAAATATCCTCATATTATGAATTTATGGCAAGCTATACTCACTATTCCCACAAGTAAATTGAATTGTGAAAGGGGATTTTATAAACAAAAATCACGAAGGACATAAGAAAATAAAGACTAGGACTAGATACACTAGAAGCATTAAAGAAAATATCTCACAATGGGACTAAATTATCTAATGTGAATTGGAGTTTAGTATATGGGGTATAGAGAGATACAAATTCAAAAATATTTCTTGTGCTTTGAGAGTTAGGATGTTAGTATTATTTACCTTTTGCAGAAAAAATTGTTTATTTTTTTAAATGTGTATGCAATATTATAAGTTATGCTGAGGGGAGGATTCAAGACAAGAAGAGTTTTAGTATGCTAAATTTTTTATGATAGATTAATAAATATTTAATGCATATGATAAGGTTTGCCTTACAATTAAACATAATTGAAATTTAAAATTGAAGAGTATTGGTTATAAAGAGAATGAACAAAAAAAGGTAACAATGTTAGTTGACTATTTTGTCATGTTTTTCAACTATAGTGCCTTATATGGAATGCTTTGCTATTGGTTAGTGAAGATGCAATTGCAATTGTGGTATCCCGTTCCTTGGAAAATGAATGGATAAGTGTTTTGTTTTTTAAATAATAAGAATTTTGATTATGTGAATATGAAAATATAAAGATAATTGCATTAATAAAATTGAGATTGTTGGCTTTTGTAATATTCCTATTAGGAAATTAATAGTAAATATAAAGCTTTGAACTAGGAACAATAAGCCAAATATAAAATCAAAACGCCTAAATTAAAACACCAGCAAACATGATCATAAAATTTGAGCTATTTTATCAATACTTGGGCATCTAAGAACAAAGAGTGAGAACAATGGAACCTAGGATTGCTATTGAAAGCTATGCAAAACCCAGGTTATCCTTTACTGATCCAAGTGATGGAATTTATCACTAAAGAAACTAC